>OX451741.1:268503443-269103443 GCA_948472305.1 Vicia faba | reverse complement strand
TAGAAATGTTTCTTTTTCACTTAAAGTTGTCATAGTGCTTTTGAGTGAAACTTTTTCTTGTGAGGAATAGTTTGCAAGTGTTTGTGTTGTTTGTTTGAATCTTGAGAGTGTAATAATATTGAGAGATTAAGTTTGATTCATGAGATAAACCAGTCAAAAAATCTCTATTTTGGTTTCTATAACTTCGCCAAAAAAAAGTTTTATTTTTGTTATTAAGATCATCCTGAAAATCTCTATTAAGGTTCATTAGCTTAGCCTGTGGGAAAAGCTATCTTTGGTCATAGAAAATCTTGTAAAAATCTCAAGATCAGGTTATATAAAGGTTTATGGGAATTACCTTCAAAATCGGGATATAAAATTACAATCATATACAGTCACAAAAGCATGAGGGCTTGACAAGAACGAGGTGATTTAACATTAATGTTTTTCTTCCTTTCTCAGGCCCAACACGTGAGTTACGTTGGGTAGACTCTTCATTCAATGTATGGGGATATTTCCCTTAAGTATAAATTTAGAATTAATTCCCTCATGCGATATTTTTATAGTCGAGTCCATCAAGTGAGACTTTTAGAGTCGAGTCCCTCAGGCGAGACTTTTAGAGTCGAGTCTCTTAGGTAAGACTTAGACTCAATTCCATCAGGTGAGACTTTTAGAGTCGAGTCTCTCAAGCGAGACTTAAAGTCGAGTCCATCAGGCGAGACTTTTAGAGTCGAGTCCCTCAGGTGATACTTAGATTTAAGTCCCTCATGGGAGACGTAAAGTCGAGTCCCTCAGGAAATACTTTTAGAATTGTTTCTCTTAGGAGAAACTTTTAGAGTTGAGCCCCTTAGACGAGATTTATAGTTGAGCCTCTCATGTGATACTTTAGAATCAAGTAATATACTCACAAAAATTACAAATGTGTAACAACCCCTAATGGATAAGGGTTGATAGAGGCTTTTAGGTTGTTATGGTATTGAGACCTAGCTCACATGAGGTGAGAAGCTACTGTATCTGTCTATTTTCTATAGTTATTAGTTATCTTTAAGTATCATGATACTGATGTATTTATAGTCCTAAGTGTTGTACCCCAAAATTTTCCCTCTCATTTCTCAAAGGATCATCCTGGACTCTCAGGTTTGCTTCTATCAAGTCTTGAATTATCACTTTTCAAGGAAATCATCCATAAGGGCAAAATGGTCAAAAGCACACTGAAAAAGTCAAACTTTGACTTTTAAATCAAAAATCAAGTTTCAACAATTATATTTCATCAAGACATGAAACTAGTTCATCAAAATCATAAGTCAGAAATTACTTTGAAAAAATCAAATTTCTAAACAGTTGGAAAATTTTCTAAGTGTTAAGAGAATGTGATACTTCAGAACTTCTGAGTCAGCCTCCATGCAAGCGCAGTAAGAAGTTGCAAATATGGTTCAGAACATAGTCTTAAATCAGAACATGACTCTTCAGCGCTGTTGGCTGAAGATTTTGATGATATTGTTCGAAGCAAAGCAAGTTGGATGTTTCGATTGGAATAAAGCAAGATGTCATGTTTCGAAATGGTAGAAGCAGTACTTCAAATGGGCATATCAAAGCTTGGAGCTTCGAGTGACAGTTATGAGGATATCTTCAAAATAAGTCTCGAAGTGATAACAAGGCTGTGTCCAAGAAATGCGTTCGAAGCAAATAAGTGCCAAAACATTTGAAATTCAAATGCAAGCGGGATGTTCGAAATTTAAAATATATGCGCTGGAGCATTCGAAGACGCGTGGAAGCTAGAGAGAGGCATTGCTTTGCATGTTCTGAACGTGGCAGAATCTTATAGCAAGACCGTTATGGTCGAAGTAGTATAAATAGAAGTCTTAGCATTAGGATTTCGTGTGTCATATCTATTGTACAAAAAACTCAGTAAACATTCAAAATACCACATGGCTAGGGAAACGAATGCACGAGAAATGTACGTATGATAACACCAAGTGTTTATGATTTAATAAAACTCTTTATCATTTCCAGTATTTTCCTCTATCTTCATATCAATACCATTCAAAAGCCTTTGCATTAAAATATTTTCATTCGAAGTCTTTTTACTGATGCCTTACATTTAAATGTTTTCTTTCCATTTCAAATACTTTACATTTCAGAAACTTTTGTATATTTCATGCCTTTATCTTCATGCCTTTATCATTCGAACACCTTTTTTTCATTTAAAGTCATTTTACTGTTTTCTTGCATTTAAACGCTTTCTTCATATTTCGAATCTTTTACATTCCAGAGAATCTTTTACATTACATGTTTTTATGCTTCGAAGTCATTTACTTGTCTTTTCTGCAGTTTTATATGTCTTTACAATTGAACTTTATTCATGCAATTTAGTTTCGCGCGCATTTACTTGATCATGTTATTAGATCTTTAATAGAGTAATCAAATTAAGTTAAACACCTACACAACATTCTAAATACCAACCATGAATACCAGTTCTATAATGAGAGTTATCCAAATGACCAATACATCCTAGGATCAATCTAGTCGATCCTGCGAGTTACCAGAGAGATTAAATAACAGTCATTAATATTATTTGATAGTTTGGAGGACTAGCGGTTGTTTACCAGAAATCACTGTAAACAAATTGGCACACCCGGTGGGACGCGTCATTGGCCATTATGAAATTTAGAACAAAGTAAAAAATTGTTGAGACATAACCATTGTAAAAATACTCTCTGAGTGATAAGTTTGTTGTTTTATGAACCTTAGAAGTGGTAGAATAACCAATAGCAACCAACCCTTATCCAGAAGAAAACGTTTGAACAAGATGTCTAATTCTGACAATCAACAAGGGGAACAAAATGCCCCACATACAACAGGCACTAATATCTCCGCCTCGATGGGAACATCTAATGTGATCCCTTCGAATGCACATTCTGTTGCATCCTCTACCAGTAATATAGCCACTAATGGAACAAGTGGCATATCAACTAACAGTTCGATCCTAGGAAATACTGGAACCATTGGTTATCCTGGGGGATTCGTCCCACCATCTGGGACACAAACCCATTTTGCCACCCCACTAACTAGACCACCCGGTTTCGATGGTAATAGAACCAGAAATTCCTCTTATGGAATGCCAACATCTTTTATGGCAGGCTTACACAATTCCACATCGAATTCATCACCATAATTAGGGTCTGGGTCTGGGGCAAATCAGTTTATGACAAATAACCAAGGGTCAGTGGGTTATAGTGCAATGCCTATCTTAACCACAGAAAACCAGTTGGCTTTTAGGCAATTAATGGATGACAGTAACCATAATATGATAGGAGTATTAGCACAAACTATGCAGGAGATATTTGCCCCAATAGTACAACATGTGACTGTGACAAACAGAGAAAACGCAGATAACATGAGTCGAATAGCAGATTTCTTCGCTCCCCCAGAGAGGCGTAGGCAGAATCAGGCGGGAGTTCGAGCGAACGTACCTATTATAGAACAAGTTGCTAACGACCCACCCTATAGACCAGCCAGAGAGGAGGTTAATTTGGGGGCAAGGGCACAAGGGCTAGAAGCCCCAATGATCCAAGGCCCACAAAGGGAAATTATGGAACCAGGGGCAAGGGTCGAAAGGCTAGAAGTCCCAGAGTTTTGAGAAGAACAACCTAGAGGGGTTGTCATGGTGGGTCGAAATCAAGATGCTGATGCAGTCGTTCATAGAATTCGAAACGATAACATCTTGGCAGAAAATAATTTAACCACCATGATAGAGAGAATCATGGCCCAGAATGGCCTCAACACAGGAATTAGAAGGCTAAATTATGCCTCCCCTATATTAGATTACATAATGCACACTGATTTACCAAGGGGATATAAAGTCCCTAAGTTTACAAAGTTTGTTGGGGATACCAATGAGTCAACAGTCGAACATATAGCCAGGTATCTAACCGAAGCAGGAGATATAGCCAATAATGAAGACCTTAGGATCAAATATTTCCCAAGTTCCCTGACTAAGAACGCTTTCACATGGTTCACCACTTTGCCTCCTGGGTCCATTGATACTTGGGCTCTTTTGGAGAGATTATTCCATGAACAGTTCTACATGGGACAATCAAAAATAAGTCTGAAGGAACTAGCCAGTGTCAAGAGGAAGTTCACTGAACCCATAGATGATTATCTGAATAGATTCAGGCTCTTGAAATCTAGATGTTTTACAGTATTTCCTGAACATGAGTTAGTCGAAATGGCTGCTGGCGGCCTGGATTACTCTATTCGAAAGAAATTAGACACTCAATACTTGAGGGATATGGCTCAATTAGCCGATAGGGTTCGACAGGTCGAAAGGCTAAAGGCCGAAAAGGCCAGAGTCTTTAAAAATAACAAGAAGGAAAGGATCTCCTATGTTGGAACTGAGGAAGCAGAAGATTATCATGAATTCGAATTCAAAGAGGTAGAAATCGACCTCGCTGAATTAAAACAGGCACCACCTTACTCCTGCAAATTATTAGTTCCCACAAAAGGGAAAGAAATTGTTGAAAATGAGAAAAGTGACAAATTCCCAAAGAAGGTTTATACCTTCGATGTCACTAAGTGTGACGAGATTTTTGATTTACTTGTCAAAGATGGCCAACTCATTGTGCCATCAAATGTCAAAATACCTCCTTTAGATCAAAGAAAGAAGAGAGGATTTTGCAAATATCATAGTTTCCTAGGCCACAAAACCTCATAGTGTTTTCTTTTCAGGGACCTAATTCAGAAATGCAATCAAAGATGGCAGACTGAAGTTTGCTGATAAAGCAAAGATGAAAGTGGACGAAGATCCTTTGGACGTGGCAGACACCAACTACTCTGAGCCTGCATGCATTGGAGAGATTAACATGGTGGAAGTTGACCAAAGTGATGCCCCAATAGGAGAGAAAGGTACTGAAAATGAAAGCTGGGTGATAGTCGAAGTCGATAAGGAGGTCACTGAAGACGTCCACAAGCAGCCAGAGACTTCGATCGAAGCAGCACCTTTAGCTGTTGCAAAATAAATCCAGGCTACTGAAGGCCAGGAAAACCAAAACCAAGAGTTGACACAGGTTACTGAAGGCCTGAGGCTAGAATTGGAGAAAGTCCAAATCACGAAGCCAACCTCCCCTCAGAAAGAAATATGGGATACTTTAGGGGAACCCAGTGGAAAGTTTGACTACTTGGTCAGATATTCAGCCCCAGAGAGTTCAAAGGTCCAAATTGAAGATATAAAACCTACAGGATGGGGAGATGATGACACTAAGGGGGAGGATGTTGAGGTAAAGATGGTGGATATGGAGAGACCTCATTCTGAAATGGAGGAGGTGGAGAGATACTTAGAAAAAGAAAAGTATAAAATGGAGGATAATCATGCTGGAGATGCTAGTCTTAAGGATTACCTCATGATGTTCCACAAAGGAGATACAGGAATGATACTATGCCCTAGGTGCAGCATCCTCTGCAACCAGAGAATCGCTGCAAACTTCGAGAGGGTACAAAGGGCGCGAAGTGGCAACAACTGGCGCCTGGATAACCAACTATTCAGGTGTTATCCTAAAGCTGGAGAAAGTTTGCTGGAATTTGTGCTTCTCTGCTACAAAGGGGCAACCAAATGCTTGATATGCCCAAGGTGTTCTGCTGTGTGTGATCAAAGCATGTCCAGAGCCTTCGAAACAATCCCTTTCGCTCCTTGCTGGAACCACCAAGAGACTATTCAGATGGGCCCATGTTTCGATAGCAAATACAAACAACGAAGGCCCGATAGTCCTCATCCCAAGGGTGCTCGAAGAGTGACGTTCAAAATTCCTGCTGAAGTGCCAACAGACAAATGGCTGCAAGTCAGAAATGACAAAGGCAAAGACAAATGGAGAAACAATGAACGAAACGCACGCCATGCTATGACATATAGAAGGCAGTTCAACATAGCGAAGAGGGAAGATGTGAGATTAGAGATCTACAAAGGAAGAAACCCCATGTCAAGATCTCAATGGCGAAGGCAATAGAGGATTCAAAAGGCTGAAAGGGAAGCTGTGGCAAATAAAGGGGCAACTTCAATAAAGAACCAAGGTGAATCTAGCACCAACAAACCTACACCAAAAAATCAAACTGAAGACAAACCCACAATTAGTAGGAGGCTCTTCTCTGAAGTGCAGCTAAATGAACCAAAGGAATACACTCCAGGTCCAAAGGAAGACGAAGATATGCTAACGGACAACTTCGAATCAGAGGGGGAGTCTTTGTTCAATATCAATTGCAACGTGGTATTTGTGCTTCCTTATGAGTTTGGACATGAAACTAAAATCGAAGAGTATGAGGAAGAAGATACCATAGACCTGATGAAGCATAGGCCTGTGTGCTACTACGTGATAGATAACAGAGCTGTCGAGGAGCAGAATGCGTTCTTCGAGCGTCCAGAACCAGCTATGAAGAATCATCTGAAGCCATTATTTATTCGGGCAAAGGTTGGTGCCCATGGCGTGAATAAGGTTCTAGTGGATGGGGGCGCTGCAGTTAACTTAATACCCCATTTCATGCTGAAAAGGTTAGAAATACGCGAAGGAGACATCAAACCACACAACATGGTTCTATCCAATTATGAAGGGAAAGTAGGCAAAACACTGGGGGTGGTTCAATTGGACTTGACAATAGGCTCAAGCTGTAGGCCCACCATGTTCATGGTGATCGAAGCCAAGGCCAACTACAACTTGTTGCTGGGAAGGGAGTGGATCCATGGCGTAGGAGCAGTTCCTTCGTCAATGCACCAGCGATTAGTTTTATGGAGAGAAGATGGGATCGTGGAAAACATTGAAGCAGACCAGAGTTACTTCATGTCAGCAGTCAACTTAGTTGACAAGAGGAATTATGACAAACATCTGGCAAAGATTGCTCCTTGTGTCCCAAATGATGAAATCAACGAAACCAGAAACGCCCACTACTATATGACCCTTCGCCATGATGGCATATATTGGGATAGAAGAATAATCAGTGAAGACGAAGGAGTCGAAAGTACTATACAAAGACGGCCAGCAGGCTGGGAATTCGACAACCTTACTCATGACTGAGTCCTCCTTTTTCAAAAGGATTTCGGCCTATATGGCTGAGAACGAATCAAAGGCGGCCTCAGAGGCTGAAATGAATAAACTGGCTGTAAAGATGAACGAAATAAATGGGGATAGCTCGAAAGGCTCACCCTTTAAAGAACTTGAGATAGATCAAAGGATGGATGCCATCTATGATAAAGAACCCTTAGGCTTCGAGAGGGACCCCATAGACTCAGGTGCCAAAATGTTGGCGCAGGATCCACTCGAAGAAGTGAACTTAGGGGATGAGAACACGAAAAGAATAACCTACATAAGTGCAAAACTTAGCCCAGGCCTCAAGCAGGAAGTGATCGAAGTCCTCAAGAAAAACAAAGATTGCTTCGCATGGGATTATGACGAAATGCCTGGTTTAAAGAGGGAGTTAGTCGAACACAGACTTCTAATCAAAGATGGCAAGAAGCCCATCAAGCAAACTCCTAGAAGATTCGCACCAGCGATTCTCACAAAGATCAAAGCTGAGATAGAAAGGTTGCTGCATTGCAGATTCATCAGAACCACAAGGTATGTCGAATGGTTAGCAAATATAGTGCCTGTTATTAAGAAAAATGGTTCTTTGAGAATCTGCATAGATTTTAGGGATTTAAATACTGCAACCCCTAAAGATGAGTACTCCATGCCTGTGGCAGAAATGTTAGTAGACTCTGCTGCAGGATTCGAATATTTAAGTATGTTAGATGGATACTCTGGGTATAATCAGATTTTTATTGCTGAAGAAGATGTTGCCAAGACAACATTTCGTTGCCCAGGAGCCTTAGGCACCTACGAATGGGTGGTGATGCCTTTTGGTTTAAAAAACGCTGGGGCAACTTATCAAAGGGCAATGAATTCGATTTTCCATGATTTCATTGAAACCTTTATGCAGGTGTATATTGATGATATAGTCATCAAATCTATATCTACAGAAACCCATTTGCATCATTTGAGCCAATCATTCGAACGAATGAGAAAACATGGCTTAAAGATGAATCCCCTTAAATGTGCATTTTTTGTGCAGGCTGGAGATTTCCTTGGCTTTGTGGTTCACAAGAAAGGAATTGAGATCAACCAAAACAAAACCAAAGCCATAATGGAGACGAAAGCACCTACGTCAAAAAGGGAGCTGCAATCTTTGCTAGGGAAGATTAACTTTCTCAGAAGGTTCATTTCGAATCTGAGTGGAAGAACCCAAGCTTTCTCTCCGTTGCTTCGTTTAAAGCAAGGCCAAGCCTTCGAGTGGAACGAAGCCCATCAGGAGGCATTTGAAAAGATAAAAAGATATCTCTCTCAGCCTCCCATCTTGTCTCCACCTTCATGGGGAAAGCCCATGAGATTGTACATATCTGCCTCTGAAGTTAGTATAGGTAGTATGTTAGCACAAGAAGATATCAATGGCATCGAAAGAGCCATATACTATTTAAGTAGAGTATTGAATGATGCAGAGACTAGATATAACAATTTAGAAAAGCTATGTCTCTGTTTGTACTTTTCTTGTATGAAACTCGAGTATTATATAAAGCCTGTTGATGTTTATGTTTCATCTCATTTCCATGTCATTAAACACATGCTTTCAAAACCAATAATGCATAGCAGAGTTGGCAAATGGGCTTTAGCTTTAACAAAATATTCTTTGACTTTCATGCCTTTAAAAGCTGTGAAAGGCCAAGTGATTTCTGATTTCATTGTGGACCATTCATTGGTTGAACAGACTATCATGAGTTACGTCGAAATGCAACCATGGAAATTATACTTTGATGGTTCGACCCACAGGAATGGAAGTGGTGTTGGAGTCCTTATAATTTCTCCTGAAGGAATTCCAACAAAATTCAAGTATAAATTAGATGGTCCTCGTTGCTCGAACAACGAAGCTGAGTATGAAGCGCTTATTGTTGGACTTGAAGCTTTGTTGGAATTGGGGGCAACTAGAGTCGAAATTAAAGGAGACTCAGAATTAGTAGTCAAGCAAATAACAAAGGAGTATAAATGCATAAAAGAAAACCTGATGATATACTTCATCATAGTTAACAGGCTACTTAGAAAATTTGAATACATGGATTTAGTTGAATTAAGGGGTAGAGTTATGGCTACTAGATTCACACCATCAGATCTAGAGAGTATGAAATTGGGTTATGCTGAGAAACAGGGATTCGAAATATTAGCCATAAACACTTTATCAGATGCAGATTGGCGAAGTCCACTTGTGAGTTATTTAACAAACCCAACTCTGAATGTTGATAGGAAGATAAAATATAGAGCATTGTCATATGTCCTCATGGGAAACGAATTATTCAAAAAGACCCAAGAAGGCGTATTACTGAAATGCCTAGGAGAAAGTGAGGCATACTTAGCATTGTTAGAAGTCCACAATGGGGCATGTGGGGTACATCAAGCAGGTCATAAAATGAAATGGCTGTTATTTCGATATGGCATGTATTGGCCCAACATGCTCAAAGATTGTATAGACTTTGCTAAAGGTTGTGAAGAATGTTAGAAACATGCAGGGATTCAACATGCCCCTGCAAGTGAGTTGCATTCAATCATTAAACCATGGCCATTTAGAGGATGGGCATTGGATTTAATAGGAGAAATAAATCCTGCTTCGTCTAAAGGACAGAAATATATCTTGGTAGGAATAGATTATTTTACCAAGTGGATCGAAGCAATACCATTAATAGTTGCTGATCAAGAGGCTATTATTGAGTTCATACAGAAACAAATTATCTATAGGTTCGGATTGCCATAGAGCATAACCACAGACCAAGGTTTTGTGTTTACTGGTAGAAAGATGCAAGAATTTGCTCAAGAAATGGGGTTTAGATTACTAACATCAACGCCATATTATGCTCAAGCAAATGGTCAGGTCGAAGCAGCTAATAAAGTGATAATAGGGTTAATCAAGAAACATATTGGGAAAAAGCCAAGGAACTGGCACAAAACTTTGGACCAAATATTGTGGGCCTGTAGAACATCTCCTAAAGAAGCTACTAACACCACGCCTTTCCAACTCACATTTGGTCATGATGCAGTTCTGCCAGTAGAAATTCATCTACAATCAGTTCGAATTCAAAGACAAAACGAAATTCCAGCTGCATTATATTGGGAGATGATGATGAATGAGTTAGTTGAATTGGACGAAGTTAGATTGCATGCATTGGAAATCCTGATGAGACAAAAGGAAAGAGTGGCCAGGACATATAACAAAAGGGTGAAAGGAAAAGCATTCACTATTAATGACTTAGTCTGGAAAGTCATATTGCCCATGGACAAGAAAAATAAAACGTTAGGTAAATGGTCACCTCATTGGGAAGGACCTTTTCGAATAATAAAGGTATTTTCAAATAATGCATATGAAATCGAAGAGCTGATGGATGATAAACGTATCCTAAAGGTTAATGGGAAATATTTAAAGAAATATAAGCCACGCCTGCAGGAGATTCGAATAATAACAACGTAATCAAAATATCAAAAATGCCAAAATTGTAATATGGGGTTGCCAAAATGGCATTGTTCAGATGTTACAGAAAAAAAACCAAATTTCAAAACTAATCAACACTGAGATTTAAAAATAGACATTATTCTTCAATCTGTTAAAGGTACTTCGAAAAGACTCAAGCCTTTGTTGAGTAAAACGTCTTGCTCCCTCTAAGGTAGCCACTTCTCCCTTGAGTTGTTCTGCGGTTTCCATTTCTATAAGCCCTTTGTTGATGAGCTCTTCGAATTGGTTGCCAGCAGTATTGGTTTCGTAGGCTAATTGTTGTTCTTGAGCCTCTTTAACCTTCTGTTGAAGTTCCTGAATTTGCCTTTCCCAGAGAAGGATGGACTCAGCTCGAGCCTCATAATCAGTTTTTACTTGCTTTAGATGCATGGCTTGATCCTCAGCTTCTTAAGAGAGTTTCGAAGCATGCTCATAAGCAGCATCCATTGCAGTTCGTTTTTCTTGAACCTTTCTGGCAGCAAATTCATCTTGGAGAAGGCACCCAGTCACGTTGTCTAGCAGAGATTGAAGATCGAACAAGATAGTGCTAACTGGAAAAGAGCAGGTAGCAAGGTTGACTTTTGTAAGTAGCTCCTTCATAGTGTAGCAAGCTGTGCTATCCTGTTTGAGCACTTCGAACAAATCCACATCAAGAATTGTTCTCCTAATCCTGTTAAGAAGTACAATTCTATCATTTGTGGGCAACGGATGGCTAGTCGAACTGGTGCCATCCCTAGCAGGTGGAATATCCCTTTGAGCTAGCTTCGCCTTCATGTACCCAATTGGGTCATTTTGTCTTAGGAAAGCGAGCTCCTCTTCAGTCATTCGGGATAGAGATGGTTGAGGGAGTTCCACGCGCAAGGGAGTCACATCCATTTCGACTTCCATGGGTTTATTGGTCGCATCACCATCACCTTCATTCGTTTCATGCTCATTGTCTTCTTCATCCAAATCCACCACTTCGATATCTTCGTTCTTGCTGCTATTTGCATCTGACTCTGTCCCAGCAGTCGAACCATTGTTGGCATCTTCTTCCTCAGACCCTTCCTCTGCAGATTCTTTGTTTCTTTGATCAGAATCAGCTTTCTCTCCTTCAGCGTGAATGTCCTTTGGATCCTCTTGAAGGGTTTCAAGAGGGGACTTTTGAAGAGAAGTTCTTTGTAAAGTGTCTGCAGATTCATGAAGCGTTGCTTCATTTGTTTCTTTTAGAGGGGGAGAAGTGCTCTGGTCATCTTACTGCTCTGAAGCCCCAGCCAGAACCGCCATATTGGAGGACCCTTTGTTCTGCACCAGGTTGCTGGAATCCCCTTGAGGAGAAGAGTTGATCGGAGCAGCAGTTTTTGATGGTGAAGTCGAAGTGGTAAGAGCTGGATTCAAAATGTCCTACAGAGGCAAAAGAATATTAAAAGCATGCACTAAGGTAATGAATAGTTATTTTGTCAAAGATTTAAAGTTCAATTTACCTGTGGACTCTCAGAAGAGAGGTTGCTAGCTATGTGTTCCAACATTACGTTGGAGGTCGAAGATGGAATTTTGGATTTAGTTGAGGGAGCAGCATCCCTGGAATCGAGTCCAGAGACACTAGTTGGTACAACACTTTTGGAAATTTCCTTCTTCTGCTTCTTCTTCGAAGCAGCTGGTAAATTCCCTCCAGCATTGGGGTCTTCCCCAATAGTGTTTGTTTTTCTTTTCTTTGGAGTGGTTGGCGGGAGTTTGTTAGTCTGAAAAGATTTAAACAATAAGTTAGATACAAATCATGAAACATTAGTGTATTCGAAACATCAAGGCTAAGTGATTACCTGTGGAGTTGGAGCAGTAGTTATTACTGGTGTTGTTGTTGTTGTTGCAGCAGTTGTTGTTGGTTTGGATAGAGTCACATTATCAATGGTTTCGATAGATGCCTGAGAGGCGCTTCCCTCTTTCGACTTGGAAGCAACAGTCTTTATCCTGATGGCTGAAAATCGAAACAATTAAGGCAAAAGTTAAAAATGTAGAAAATGAGAAACATTTGGGATTTTCCCAAGCATTCGCACCTGCGCCTTGATCAGATTTAATCGACATGGCAGAAAGGTCATAGCGAAGATGTCCTGGGAAATTGTGGAGCCAATGTCGAGCCCATGTCACAGTCTCAGATGGCTTTGGTTTCTTTTGAAGATATTTGAACATTTCTTTGCAAGTGAACCACCAAGGGTATGGAGGAAACCAAGCCAGAGCCAGTTCTGAGGTAGGTAATCTAGGAAATTTAGGTGGATGCATTTCGAATGCCAACCTATACCTATCCTCAGGTGACAACCCTGAAGGAAGTTTTAACTTAGAAACTTTTTCTTTAAATTTTTCCTTCAAGGTCTCAACCGCTTGATGCACCATGGATTCCAAGTGTGTGGGATCATAAGTAGTTTCGAAATAATTTTGAAAAGCCCTAATCTCTTTGGCATGAGTAAACATACCTTTCTTGGATTGTACCTGCACATCGAACGCATCAGTTAGTTTCTGCTGAATAGTGCGGGTATCGAACATATTAGACTGATAGAACTTTGTCCACCATTCCAGAAACCCCTTTGCTGTAAGGTGTGTAGGTTCGAAAGATATTAGTTCAAAGTGGGCGAAGCCTTGGTATTGTTCCTGCTGTAGTTTGGCTTCTCTTGCCTTGAAGGTTCGCCCAGAGGTGATGGCACTTTCTGTTTGGAATAGGGGTTCAGGGATTAGTTGGCACAAGCCAAATTGTCTCGAAACGAAGTTGGGTTGATAAGCAAAAAGGAAGATTTGATTCTTAGCAGGAGTAATTCGTGAGGAGATTAGTCTGGGAAGCAAAAAGGCTTTCCATACATTTTGGATTTCTTTGCTTTTGATTGCTTCTGAGAGAGCCATGGTGAACCATGATGGTCCATGAGTCCTTGAAGCAAAAGGCGCCATGGTCTCTTCGAATTTATGCCTCTTGGAGAAAATCATGATATATTTTGAGAAGAGAACTTTGAAGTCATCCTTATCATCGTTTGGGGTAAGTCTTCGCAGCCTAGTGCCTTTGATGATTCTATCCGCTATTTCTGGATCTTGTTCAGTAATAGTATTGGCAGTTGATAGTGAAGGTTCAAACATGGCATTAAGCCATAACTGGAGTAACCAGAAAGGGCCAGCTAGCAGGATGTTTTTGGAGGTGTGGGATTTCAAACTTGAAACAGCTGATCTTAGACTTTTGTAAAGATCAACTAGTAGCAGTTCGCTTAAACACACCCTCCGATTCTCATGTAAATCTCTAGCTAGAGGAATAAACCTACTGGCTACCTGTAGGGATCTGCTGCAAAAGACATACCTTGACAACCATAAGGTAAGGAAAGCAATGTGTTCCACATCCGACACACTGTCACCTTCAGTGTGATAGTGGCTGATGAACTTTGAAAAGCTAGCTAGCTTGACTTCGAAGTCAATAATACTCGAATTCTCTTCATTGTCAGGAATATAGGTTTCTCCTATTGGTGATAACCCAGTAATGGCTGCTATGTCAAAAAAGGTGGGTGTAATCATTCCACCAGGGAGATGGAAAGTATTGTAAGTACTGTCCCAGAAATATAAGGACGCGAATAATAATGGGTGGCTATAGGTAAAGCCTGGTTTCGATAGTTTAATCAAGTTGTAAATACCTAATTCTTCCCATTGCTGGGATTTCTTGGCTTCTACTTTAGTAAACCAGTTGTGATAAGCTGTGTCGGAGGTGGGGCAAGATCGAAATGGTTTGAAGTTACTCTTTACATAATCTAGCACAAAAGGGTCCTTAGGGGGAATGATTGGATTTTCCACGGTGGTCGAATCAGAAGACTCTACTGTCTTAGGGGTATCCATTTTATTAAACAGAGGTTTAAAATTATAACAAACAGGGAAAATTTTTCTGGTGTCTTTTAAGATTTCAAAGACTGTAAGAGGGCTCATTAAAGCTAACCTCTTGCCAGCGGCGTTAGTAGGAATTAGTACCTGGGATGCATAGAGCATTTCCTTCTCTTTTGAGATCATCTGAGGAATAAGAACAGATTGACCTTGGTAGGTGCCAACCTTGCTTTCCATTATGGTTCCTGTGTTCTTTCCTTTCTTTTTGGAAGCTTTTTTCAGTTGAGATGAAGTTGAAGAAGACATTGTTTGAAGAGTGTTGGAAGTTTTTTTAGGGTTTCAGTGAGAAAAGAGGAAGAAAAGATTTAGAATGTGGGAAGAAAAGAAAAAGACTAAGTTGATGGGTTTTTATAGTGTGGAGGTTTAAACATCCACTGAGTAAGATTGTGATACGTGGTAGTCGTGGGTTGGTTTGAGAAGGAGGTGGCGTAAAGTTAATATTGGTAATAGGCGTGATTAAATGATAATCATTGTTTTGTAACTGCACCATGCTGTGAAATGGTTCAAAGCGGTTAAGGAATCTGAAAAGCGTCATGATTGACGTGACTGGAGTCATATGCAACAAATGTTACGATGATTCGAAGGTCGCATCAAAATCTTGTGTATATGTTTAAAATAAGTATTTCTCAAAGGAATCGAAATACATATTTTAAAGGGGCATTTTGTTGGCTGAAGATTTTGATGATATTGTTCGAAGCAAAGCAATTTGGATGTTTCGATTGGAATAAAGCAAGATGTCATGTTTCGAAATGGTAGAAGCAGTACTTCGAATGGGCATATCAAAGCTTGGAGCTTCGAGTGACAGTTATAAGGATATCTTCAAAAGAAGTCTCGAAGTGATAACAAGGCTGTGTCCAAGAAATGCGTTCGAAGCGAAGAAGTGCCAAAACATTTGAAATTCAAATGCAAGCGGGATGTTCGAAATTTAAAATATATGCGCTGGAGCATTCGAAGACGCGTGGAAGCTAGAGAGAGGCATTGCTTTGCATGTTCTGAACGTGGCAGAATCTTATAGCAAGACCGTTATGGTCGAAGTAGTATAAATAGAAGTCTTAGCATTAGGATTTCGTGTGTCATATCTATTGTACAAAAAACTCAGTAAACATTCAAAATACCACATGGCTAGGGAAACAAATGCACGAGCAATGTACGTATGATAACACCAAGTGTTTATGATTTAATAAAACTCTTTATCATTTCCAGTATTTTCCTCTATCTTCATGTCAATACCATTCAAAAGCCTTTGCATTAAAATATTTTCATTCGAAGTCTTTTTACTGATGCCTTACATTTAAATGTTTTCTTTCCATTTCAAATACTTTACATTTCAGAAACTTTTGTATATTTCATGCCTTTATCTTCATGCCTTTATCATTCGAACACCTTTTTTTCATTTAAAGTCATTTTACTGTTTTCTTGCATTTAAACGCTTTCTTCATATTTCGAATCTTTTACATTCCAGAGAATCTTTTACATTACATGTTTTTATGCTTCGAAGTCATTTACTTGTCTTTTCTACAATTTTATATGTCTTTACAATTGAACTTTATTCATGAAATTTAGTTTCGCGCACATTTACTTGATCATGTTATTAGATCTTTAATAGAGTAATCGAAGTAAGTTAAACACCTACACAACATTCTAAATACCAACCATGAATACCAGTTCTATAATGAGAGTTATCCAAATGACCAATACATCCTAGGATCAATCTAGTCGATCCTGCGAGTTACCAGAGAGATTAAATAACAGTCATTAAGATTATTTGATAGTTTGGAGGACTAGCGGTTGTTTACCAGAAATCACTGTAAACAAGCGCATGGAGGTTGCGTTTCTGATCTTCTGCGATCAGAACATCTCCAAATCCCAAAACCTCGTTTAAGTAACCTGCTGCCCTGTTACATCACAGTCCTGCAATCAACTGCTGACCTGGTCCACGCCCGCACTTTCTCGAACCCCATATTTGCATCAAATTGGCATACAAAAACTGTGATTGAAAAGCAATGGAACAGTATACCAAAAAGGTTTGAATCCCATTTGTTTTCCCCCCAAAACCACAGCAAACCCATCTATAAATAATATGCTCCATCACACGTTCAAGGGGCTGGCTTTTGGAGAGAGAATCATAAAAAGAGAAGAGAAAACTTTGAAACCTTCATAAAAAATCCAGAAATCCCAAACAGAAAACCAAACCTTTGTTCTTCCTTTTGAATCAAAGAGCTTGGCATTTTCTTTTCCGTTGCTCTTGCTGATTCCAGAACATTTAAAGGCAGCGGCTCAAGTTCCAAGCACGCACTCCAGGTTCAAGGTAAGTCTTTCTGACTTTGCATGTTTTCATTCAGAACATTATTAACATGTAAATATCATAGTATTGATGTTGCTCATATCATTGCATAAGTAGAAAAGCTGTGGATCAGAACTTCTTGATTAGGCCTGGACACAGATTTAGGATTAGAACTTCTATAAACTGTTGCATTGTTATCCTTTCGATTTGTTGTTTATTAAGAACTGAATAAATTCCTGATATACTGATTAAGAGTTGAAATAGGGCCTAGAACTTCTGATGATCACTCACAGTTTTAGCACAACACAGAACTTCTGAGTTCTCCTCCATGTTTCAACACACATAACTTCTATGATTTTCTCACTGTTTAAACATACTGAACTTCTGATACTTCCACTCGTTGTTTTAAACACTCAGAGTTTCTGATTTTCACATGCTGACAATACACTGAATTTCTGATGTTTACTCTCTGTTTTAGCGTAACACAGAACTTCTGACTTTTGGCTCACTATTTGAATACCACCCAGAGTTTCTGTATTTTCCCTCTAACGTTTCTTGCAGGACCTCAGAGTTTACCAATCAGAACTTCTGATGCCCACTGACGTTTCCTTCTGAGTCACCACGTGTTTGACTTCAGAACTTCTGATCCTTGTTGTATTGCTTGCAGTAGCACGCTGTTTCTATCTTTCATTTATTTTCCTATTTTATCACTTTCAATATTAATACTTTTTTTTACCAACATAAAAAAGGACATAAAAATATTTTCCTTTTATTAGTTAATTAATTTTTTAAGACAAAAACCTTTTTAAACAAGTCCTTTTTCTTTCTTACTTTATCATTTCAATATGGTTGTAATAAGCAATTAGGATTTATTTTCTTGCCAACCCCCCCCCCCCCCCCCCCCCTCCCCATTTGTAAATTTGTACACCCCATCCCTCTAATGATTGTAATACGTAGAATCTTTACTTTCCGCACTTTTATTGCTTTCACATGTTGTTAAGTAATTAGGGTGTGTATGATAAGACATGAAATCAACAAATAGATCACCCTAATCAAAACTAGATGCATGCAATCCAACACACTTTGCACACACACACCCTTAGGGTAATCTCACTTTGTGGCCTATCAAAAATAGTCATGTCCCTCGAACACGGGCGTTTTAGCAAAGACCCTTGATAAAAGATCATAGTCTCCTCGATGACCCTCGATGTTGCCTTCGGTAAACGATCTAGTCCCAAAAATGACATTGCTAAAACGTCCCATAGGTTGCCTTCTATGACTATACAAACGTCCCAACGCCCGTCCCTTCACATCCAACAATGTGGCTTCTTACCAAATCAATGGTAAGATAGCAACATCTAAAGGAGGAGGAAAAGAACATCTAAGACCTTTTGAGTAGGTAGGTTTGCTCCTAGTTGCTCGCTTGCTCACAACAAAAAAACATTTTTATACACCCACACTTTCATTTTGAAAACATTTTTGAAAGACAACACTTTGTATGCATTCTTATAGCGACGAGAACCATTACAAAGTCACCTTTTCAAAACCACTTTCGAAAAACACATTTCACAAACACATCTTTGAAACTAGATTCAAAACAAACACTTTGTATGTGTTCTTATAGAGAAGAGAACTATTACAAAGAAATTTTACAAAATACTTTCGAAACCCACACCACAAGCATATTTAAACAAAAGCAAGTGATCTAGTGAGTAACTAAGAGCCCATGGAAAACCATGGATGAAAAGAGTGCTAATACCTTCCCTTTTCATAATCTACCCCCCGAACTCAAGAAAACGTCTCTAAAGGTCTTTCCTGTGCTTTTTCACCTTTCCTTTTGGATAAAAGAAAAGTCGACGGCGACTCTTGCTAAACTGCAACATTTGCAAACACAAACGCAAAACTCTAAGTCAGTTCTCCCACCGTATCGCAGAACTAGCGACTCTGCTGGGGAAAATCTAAAAGTGGGGTTACCTTAGGGTTAGATCACCTTTACTTGCTTTCTTTGTTTGATTTGCATGTTTTACATTTTATTCTTTGTTTGGGCTTGCTTTGATCCTCCACCCGGATCTGGGGCACCTTTTTAGGTAAATAGCAATAGATTGTGGAAACTGTACGGCATAGACTGATATGGTTGAAACAATGGCTATGTTAGTGTGACACATTTGTGGGTACCGGTATCCCTCTTGGTGAATCAAGGAGAATACGGGGCTGCTGAGTGACGTCATGAAGCATTAACTAACTTTAGAACCCTAATTGAACAAACTTGGCCATTAGGACATAGTGAGATAACCGGTTTCGGTGTAGAGCTGAAAATTGGCTGATACTCGATAGTACGCTCATTAAGGCTAGACTTTTGGGATATCTCGGCCGCAAGAAAAGATTGATTATGCTGAGACAATGCCTAAGGGAAAGGTCGGTGATATTGAGATTCTTTAGAACCCGATCACTATTATTAGGACAGGTTGAGCCAACAAAACTTCAAGAGGGTACTTACCTATGAAACCCCATGCAAGCCTAAAACATAGGGACTTGTTTGCTTTGTATACATTTACTTGTACATAACATCATAAACATCATAAGCATCACGCGCATGCTCACTAACCATTTCAAGGATTTAGAAATTTATCTTTGTTTTTGTTTTATAGGTCATGAATTCCTTCCAAAGAAACACCATCCGAATCAGCTTTGTAAAAACATACCCTCAACTTCAAGAGTTAGCCTCAAGAGTGCCTGGGGATTCTTCTTTTACGAAGAAATATGGTCGACTCCTCAGTTTGGCTACATCCAGTTTCCAAGAAGAGATGATGTGTGTACTGTTCCAATTCTTTGATCCCTTACATCATTGTTTCACTTTCCCGGACTATCAGTTAGTACCCACAATGGAAGAGTTTTCTCTACTCTTAGGGGTTCCTGTGCTTGATGAGATACCATTCACCGGTCTAGAAGGGATTCCAAAACCTGAAGTCATCGCCGAAGCTTTGCATCTGAAAAGAGCTGATGTCATAACCAATTGGGAAACAAGAAGTGGGGTCAAAGGTTTCCTAGCCAAGTTTCTATTAGAGAAGGCTCGTTCATTCTGGGACGACATGGATTTCCAAAATTTTGAAGGCATCCTGGCTCTTCTCATTTATGGTTTGATTCTGTTCCCCAACTCTGACCAATTCATAGATTTTAATGCCATCAAAGTCTTTCTCTCTCGCAATCCCGTACCTACCTTATTGGGAGACATCTTGCATTGCCTTCATACCCACACCATGAAGAAAAGGGGTACTCTCTTGTGTTATATTCCCTTACTCTCTAAGTGGTTCACCTCACACCTACCTCAATCAGCATTAAAAAACGAGCAAAGACTGATATGGTCTCAAAGGATGATGTCCCTCACCCACTCTGATATCCGTTGGTGTTCAAGATCCTTGGAAGATGTCTCTATCATTGACCGCTGTGGGGAATTCCCTAACGTCCCTCTGCTTGGTATTATGGGAGGTATCAACTATAACCCCTGCTTAGCTCTTCGACAGTTTGGGTATGCCCGAAGAGACGGTCCTCACGAGATTCTCATTCAAGGTCTGGTGTTCAACTACGGCAAAGAAGACCAAGGTTACCGCCAAAGGTTTACACGAGCTTGGAGAATGGTGAACAAGGTGGACAATAGGACTTTGGGATACAAAAACTCTATCCCTCTCGAGCCTTAACTTAGGTGGGTACAGGCTCGTGCTCAGAGTCTCGTAATGCCTTACCCTTCTATCCTCCCTGTTATCGTAGAGCCTGTCATTGAAGGAGACGTCCCATACACCATCCTTCAACCTGACATGCCTACCTCTCTCGAAGACTTGCAGAAAGCTTGGGTTCAGTTGAAGGAAGAGCGAGACAGCTCTGAAGCCCAGTTTTACGCCAGTGAGAAGAAGGTTCTGGAACTCACCAAGTAGCTTCATGAGGAGCGGAATTTGAACGCCTACATCGCTCCAAAGAGGATGCGTTCAACCTTCTTGTCTTAGGAGTTTTTGTTATATTTTGCTCCTTTCATTGTAAGCTCAAAGAGGCATGATGTATTCAAACTTGGATTTAATATAACGTGTGCTCCTTTTTAGTTTGAACAAATTTAAATCTCTAATTTCCTTGAAATCATTTGCATATTGCATCTTCATTCATCATAACATCATACAGGTTTCTTACAACAGGTCTCCTTATCCTTCTACTGTTTATTTTAGTGAGATGGATATTAAACAGACAGTGAAAGATCTTCAGGTGCAGAACGTCCAGTTTCAACAAATGCTCTTGACTCTGACAAAAGGACAAGAGGAGTTGAAGACTCTACTGGCCAAAGAGAAGAAGAAGAAAGCTAAGAAACCAACCGGTATTGTGATAATGGGAAGAAGGTTCAAAGGACAAGCCAAACGGACTTTAGACTTTGCAACATCATCGGGTGAAGGAGATAATCAAGAAGACAGGACCAAGGAAGTGAACAATAACCCAACATCCTAAGAAGAGGAAGAACCTCATTACTCTGAGGAACAGTATCCTCCTACTGATAATAAGTATAAGGAGCTAGAGGATCGTTTGAATGCTATGGAGGTCCAGAGGGTACCCGAACTGGATTTCGAAGAGTTAGGACTTATCTCAGGGGTTGTTATCCCACAGAAATTTAAGGTCCCCACTTTCGCGAAATATGACAGTGTCTCTTGTCCGAAGCTGCATTTAAGGTCATACGTCAGAAAGATTCAACCCCATACGGCTGATAAGAATCTGTGGGTGCATTTTTTCCAAGAGAGCTTGCCAGGGACACAGTTGGATTGGTTCTATCAGTTGGAAGGGACCAATATTCATAATTGGGAAGATTTGGCTGCCGCCTTCTACAAACAATAGCAGTATAATACTGATTTAGCTCCAACTCAGACACAATTGTAAGACATGTCTATGGGTGCAGGCGAAGGTTTCAAAACCTACGCTCAAAAATGGAGGGATCTCGCAGGCAGAGTCCAACCCCCTATATCTGACAGAGAATTAGTGGATATGTTCCTGGGCACCTTGTCAGGTCCATTCTTCAACCACCTGATCGGAAGTTCCTCAGCTGGATTTACTGAACTAATCATGACCGATGAGCGGGTCAAAGCCGGTATAAAAAGTGGAAAAATTCAAAGAGATGCATCCTCGAGCACGACGAAGAAACCCTTCACTGGTAAGAAGGAGTCCAGTGCCATTTATAACCCAAGAGATCAGAGTAGAGCTGGATAACATCCAACGGTAAGTGCTGTAATAATACCTAGGCTTGCGGCTGCCTCATAACACAATAATCAGCAAAGGGTAGAAAGACCACAAAGACAGTTCCCCCATATCAACATGACATTGACAGAGGTTCTACCCCATCTTCTGAGATCTAACTTGGCAACTTTGAAAGAGGCTCCCAAGAATCCTAATACCTCTTCTCCTCGATACAATCTGAATGCTCGGTGCGCCTATCATTCTGAGAGTTCTGGTCATGACACAAATGATTGTTGGGCTCTAAGAAATAAAGTACAAGATTTGATTGAAGCCAAGGAGATCGAGTTCGACGCTCCGGAGAGGCCCAATTTCATAACTGCTCCCATGCCTAAGCACAACCATGGAGTTAACGCCATTGATACTGATCTATTCGTAACCTCAGTGGATGGAGTTTCTACTCCTCTTGTGACTGTTAAGAAGAATTTGTTGTTGACCGGTTTATTTCCGGGTTGTGGTGAAGGTTGCCACATGTGTTCATTTCTACCTTCTGGTTTCCATTTGCTGAAGTTAGGTGTCCAATGCCTGATGGGCAACAAATAAATTTTGTTCGAAAAAACTCTGGCTCCCGTTGTTCCATCTGAAGATATTGCCATTATAACCATTTCGGCCAGTCCTTCCAAGGACTCCTCAAGAAGACCTGTTAGGATTACACTCACTACGAGAATCGCTCTGTTGATAATCACATGTCCTGGTCCTATCCCGTACACCTCAGACAAAGCTGTCCTTTGGCATTATGGCGCCGATGTTTACTATCATGGCGTTAAACAAAACTTGAAGACCGAAGAAGTTAATCCTGATGTCGGTAACATTGTCGGAACTAGAAAGATTACTAGAAGTGGAAGGGTTTTCTCTCACGAGATCTCCCCGAAGACTGTCACTAAGCCTGTCGTTATTTCATCTTCTGCACTCGCTAATACTTCAGTCAATATTCCTGTTCTTATTCCAGCTGGTACCCCTGCCAATAAGTCATCTGGGACTCGAGGCTAATAAGCTGTAGGTGAGCCTGCCCGGACGAAGGCACCTAGAAATATTGTTGTGGAAGCCTCTAAGCAAGAGATAGAGGAAATATTGAAAATAATCAAAAAGAGTGACTATAATATGGTCGAACAGTTGGGGCAGACCCCCTCAAAGATATCTATGTTATCCCTGTTGTTGTGCTCTGAGGCCCATGCGAAGACTTTGATTGCATTCCTTAAAACCGCGCATGTGCCGCAAGAGACTTTAGCTGATCAGTTTAAAGATTGTGTGGCTAGCCTGACTGCCGACAATGGGCTGGGCTTTTTAGACGCCGACTTGAAACCAAAAGGAAGAAAACATAGTGATGCTCTGTGTGATCGGTGGATTTAGAACTGACTGTTTTTAGCTGGTTTCGTGAAATGTCGAGGTAAGCAAGAGTCTCCACCGTCTTTTATTTTCTCCAACAAGGAAAGGACAAAAGCACAGCAAAATTCCTTTTCGAGACGTTTCTTGGGTTCGGGAGGTAGATTATAGAAAGGGAAGGTGTTAGCACCCTTTCTATCCATGGTTATCCATGGGCTCTTAGATACTTGCTCATTGTGTTTTCAAAATGTTTGCTTTCCAATTGTGAGTGGGTTTGAAAAAAGTTTCGTTTAAATATTTCTGAATAACTCTTGTATCATTCCTCAAGAGTGTTTGAAAAATTGTTTTGAAAGCTTTTTGGAAGTCTCGGTGTGAAAAGAGTTTTGATTTGTTTTTGAAGAGAGCAAGTATCTATGAGTCGTCTACCTACCCTAAGGAATTAAGCTGTGTAAATGTCCTTAAGGTAGTGGCATGCCACCATTGAGAGGTAGGTAGCACCACCGTTGGAGGTGTTCGGGTCAATTCGAGTTTAGGGACAGTGTGGTCACCGAAGCAACAGTTAGGACACCTTAGAAGCTACCCTTATGTCCTTGATCCTTTTTTTTAATTCGAGGCAACCGTTTCGAGGCAACTATTCCGAGGCAACTGTTTCGAGGCAACTTGTTTCGAGGCAACCAGATCATGGACATAAGGACTTACTAAGACGTCCCATACTTGACGACCACGTTTCGATGGCAACAGGTGAGGCGTACCCTAGGAGTGGTGTGTGAATTTATGTGTTATTTTCATGTTTAGCAATTATCTTTGATCATGGCATTGTGAGCTACGCTTATTTTTAATTAACCATACATTCTTTCATGCAATTTAGAATTTTAGAGTGCGGAAATTTAAATGCGGAAAGATAAATCCTACGCTATTACAAGGCGCGGGTCTATACATCGCCAAAATACAAAGACCCGTTTGATAAAAATGCGGAAAGTAAAAAGACCTAATTACTATTACAATCCTTGAGCAGTTACATAATATTCAAAAGAAAAAAGAATAACGTGCGAAAGAATAAAAGTTAAGACGTCCGAGGGTTTTGACCCTTTTGAAATTAAATTGAAATTAAAGTCTAATTATTATTTAATTAAAGAAAGGAAGGAAAAGAAAATGTTTTTATGTTTTTGGTTTTTTAATGAAATAAAGAAAAGAATTAAAATTAAAGTTAATGAAACCCTAGTTCTAAGTTATTTTTAATTGTTAAAGAAAATGTTAAAAGTTAACCTAATTTATGCTAATTAATTATTTACATATTTATTTACAAAATTAATAGTGATTTATAATAGTGATTAATAATAATTAATTAAGAAAAAAAAAGAAAAAGAAAAGGTGAAAATGTCAAAACCTAATTCTACATATTTTTATTTATTTAAGAAAAAATTAAAGTTTGAAACCTAAATTAAACTAAGTTAATTATTAGAATTTATTTACAAAAAATATTTTAATGGTGAAATAATAATAATTAAATATATTGTATTTTTTTGATTTTTCTGTTTTTTATATCATGAAGAATTATTTTATGGAATTTAAGAAAACAATTAAAACAATTAAAATAATTTAAAAAGAATTAGAATTGAAAAGAAAATAAAATTAGAAAATGCAAACCAGGGGGTGTCAGGCCCCAAAGGGAGGTTTTTTGAGTAATTTTGGAATTCAGGCCCAAGCACACAAGGCCTTGTTTGACTTCCCTGGTTGAGTGCACGTGGGTTGACTAGCGTGTACCATGGACTGCATTATCTGGCCATTGGATGGAACATCAGGGGGCACTTGGCAAGCCAGCATGTTAGGACGTAGGGTAGTCCTTTGAGCAAACGCTGCATGGGAACACATTAAAGCAAAAAATATGAATTTATGTGGGGGGACCTGGGAATCAAACCCAGATCCCAATGCCTGCAGTACACGTCCCTTGCCATTTGATCCATTGCGTTCGTTTGTTAATATAATAGATGGAAAATATAATATACACAAAACATTAGTTAGTGGTATAAACAAAAAATTACGTGCCAGATTTGAATCTCCCTATCACATGAAGACACACATGCATCTTCTTCATCTTTGTACCTGCAACATAAACAAGTAGCGGGGGTTTTAAACCCCCACTAAATGGAAACTGTAAAAATAGCGATTAGAAGATGCCTAAATATAAAAAGGGCACGAGGTCATCATTCAATTCGTATGGAGCTCCTGAATTCAATGGCATAGGTCTCAAGGTCCAATTTTTCCATACAAGGAAAGCCCTATTTTGGAGCTTCTGAAACCCTAGGTTTCATCAATGGTGGATTTGGCTACAGGCAGTGTTAGTCCAATTAAACATTACCAATCGCTTTAGAATGATGTTAGTAACATAAATTAACAATTAAAACACATGAATGATGCGTGAAAATTAAAAAAACGATTATGGAAATGTTTGTGATAAACGTGACTTAGTTCTACCAATTCTTGGAGTATGGGGACTTGTTCTTGATGCCAATAGTTTCCTGGATGCTTAGGCAACGTGTTGGAATCCTTCAGAAGCTTTGAATTATGCTCTAACTATGAAATCAGTTTTCAAGTTTTTTGCCAAAAGTTGCAAATTGGTTATGAGCTTCTCAACAGCTTTTCCTGTGTGCCTGCATTAGGTTTCCTTGTGCATATGTAAGTGAAGCATTCTCGGTCGAAAACAAGGCCCAAAAGTCCATGAATTGATGATTTCAATATTTGATTTTTTCATATCTTTTTCAATCTTTTTTCCATGCAAATCTTGCCAAATATGGATGATCTTGTCTTGTTGATTGGTGCACGAAATCTTTAGCCTATAATGAGAATATTTGCTGCACAAAAAGATTTGAAAAGCATTATTTGATATTTTTCTCATATTTAAATCTAATTAAATGAATTAATAAGAATAAAAATTCAATTAATTAATTAAAAATAAGAAAATAAATCCCTTTGAGCTTAATGGGTCGTGCATATGCTTTGGGTAATGATTCAAGGAAGAATTTGAGGCCCATTAGCAATTTTGAAGTGTTTTAGGCAAAGTTGACTTTTCAAAATTCCCAAAAATTTCCCAACTTCTCCAAGGCATATCTTGCTCAATTTTGAAGCTATGATCATGTTCTTGGACATTTTGGAAAGGTCTTGAAGTCCTCTAACCAATGCCTTTGGTCCCATGTCATTTTGATTTACCAATCTCAAGTTATGGTCTTTGACTTAAAGTGCCTTTTTGTTGACTTTTGAAAATGACCTATAATGTTGAAATTTATAACTTTTTGTGAGATCATTTCTTGGACTTGGAGTGTGAAGATTAGTTGTAGGAAATGTCATCCCCTTCAAAATGAGCTTTGGATGGGATTTTTCTGATAAACCATGAAGAAGTTATGCCTTGGTCAATTTGCAGTTGACTTTTTCAGCTGTCCAAAAATAGAAACTTTTGCATCTTGAGACTTTTTGAGCCATGCTTTGAGAATCATGATCAAGAATTGATCAAATGATGATTGTGGCTTCAAAATAATATGTTGACCAAAATTTTTGACTTTTGACTGTCAAATGACCATTTTGCCCCTGCAGTTGACTGTGGAGCAATTAGGGTTTTTGACTGTGCAGCTTGATGCTGTGAGTCTTGAACCTTGACATAAGGATGTTTGACAATGTATATGGGCATGTGGGACTTGATTGGGCCCTTGAAAACCTCAATTTCTTTGCAAGAACCAAAACCCTAATTTTGACTGTGTTAGGAGGCAATTGGACTGTGCAACCCTTGAGAGATTTTGAAGCTTGATCTTGCCAAATCTTGAAGAATATGGGAGGCCAAATTTTGGGGTACAACAGTTGCCCCTGTTCAATCTTCTTAGACCTGAGGATGTAGACTGGCTGGCGTGCCTTTCGTAATCCGAAGGTGGAAGATGATTGAACACTAGAGTGCCCAGAAATTTGCACTCACATAGTAGAGTATCAACAGTATGATAGCGGGAATGGGCTTACAGATGCCATTTGGAGACTGATGGATAGGAGGATGGGCTTATAGATGCCATCTGGAAATGTGACAGAACCTTGTCGGGAATGGGCTTATAGATGCCATTTGGAACTAATGGTAGGTGGATGGGCTTATAGATGCCATCTGGAGGTTGTCTGTTGAATTGTAACTTTTGTGAGTTGAAAGAGAGAACCTGTGTAGGGTTGCCTAATGATGAGTCCATGTAAAACTGCATTTTTGAAGGAAGGAAACCTGTGTAGGGTTTACTGATAATGAGTCTGTATAAGACTGCATCCGAAAGGGAGAAGAAACCTGTGTAGGGTTACTTTGATGACGAGTCCGTGTGAAAACCGCATCTAGAGCTGAGAAGGAAGCCTGTGTAGGGTTTACTGATGACGAGCCCGTGTAAAACTATGCCTGGAGTTTGAGGAGGGAACCTGTGTGGGGTTACCTTGATGATGAGCCAGTGTAAAACTGCATCTTTGGAAAGAGAGAACCTGTGTAGGGTTTCTTTGACGACGAGCCCGTGTAAAACTACGTCCGGAGAGATAGAACCTGTGTAGAGTTTCTTTGGGATAAGTTCGTGTAAAACTTCTTGATGAACCGGGGTAAGGTTACTGCAGGATAAGTCTGTGTAAGACTTCTGGATGAACCGGGGTAAGGTCACTTCGAGATAAGTTCGTGTAAAACTTCTTGATGAACCGGGGTAAGGTTACTGCAGGATAAGTCCGTGTAAGACTTCTGGATGAACTGGGGTAAGGTCATCTTGAGATCAGTCCGTGTAGGACTTCTTCTGAAATAAAAGGAACCGGTGTAGGGTTACTTTGGTGATAAGTCCGTGTAAGACTTCTTCTGAAAATTGAGAAGGAACCGGTGTAGGGTTGCCTGATGATGATCAAGTAGATAATTGTCCTGTTTGGTTTCGGATATTAACCCACGATCAGTTGTCCACAGAATTTTCCTGGCTTGTTACCGGTATTGATCTGGAACTGTAAAGGTAGATGGTAATCATCTTTTGATTGACTTTTTCCTGAAAAGGCAAAGTATTAGTCGTATGCAATGTCATGATGCATGAACTGCATGATTTTAAGATGTTCTCAAAGATAAACGAGGTTTATGTTGTATGATGCGTATGCATGCTATAATGTATGAAGATGTGATATTTATGACTGTATTTTCGTCTAGGAAAATAAATCCTTGACGGGTTCCGGGAAGTCAAATCCTGGGCTAATGTTGAAGAGTAGCGTTCTTTGTTTCCGCTGGGGATGATGGTTGCAAGAATACCGGTAGGAGAAGATGACTCCGTTGGGGAATAAACTTGGCGAATAGATTACTCTGCGGGGAGTGAACTCTGTGGGGAAAGAAATACTTTGCTGAGGTTGATGATAACTCCGCTGGGGATACCATTGTTGAGCTCTGTTAGAAGATTGGATGAACCCTGCTGGGGAAAGAAAGACTTCGCCGGGGACGATCTTTTCGTGGTTTTCAGCTGAGGATAACCCAGTTATATCCTGGTGGGGAAATAACCTTTGAATAAAGCCGGGGGAGCGTTCGTACTTTGCGGGTGACAAGCTTCCAGAATCTACTGGGGATAAGCTTCAAGACCTGTTGGGGATATGGATTCCACTCTCCTGGGGAGGCTTTTGAGATTGCACTGGGAATGGCTCCACTAGATGTCCGGTATTCCGCCGGGGAACAATCTTAGATCAAGACTGCCGAGGATGCTTGCTAGGAATGTTTGCATACCGCTGGGGAATGTTGAGATTTTCTATGGATACCCAACTTCCTTAAAGTTGACAGTAGACTAACTCTGCTTGGGGAGAGCGTTACTGAGTTGCTGTGGGTATTGTGCCTTGTTCAGGGATGATGGGAGGTCAACTGCTTGGAGAGAATTGTTGAATCTTGGCTCACTCTCTGGGGAATTAGGATATCTTGGTTACATTCTTCAGCCGAACTTACCTTGGTACCTTGGTGGACAGAGCAATTAGATTGCTTAGACAACTCGTATTGCCCCTGTTTCTGAGGTGAGGGAAGAAGATACCTTGTGGAGGTGCTTGATGACTGCTGATTGACAAATCTCCTTCTGGTAGGCAAGTGACAAGATGTCGGGACATAGTCGTACGCTTTGATCCCTAATTTTTTCCTGGACCGCCCTTTCGGGTTTTCAGTCCACCGGGATACCCATTTTTGCCCAAGCCGCCTTTTCAGGTTTTCGACTTGCCGGGTGTACAGATTTTTTCATTTTCATCCCTTATTTTTGCCCGAACCCTTTTGGTTCGCCGGGAAGCCCTTAGTTTTGCCTAGGTGTGTCAACCTAGCGGGTCTTCGATTATGCGTAGTATTTTTTCGACTATGTCCGTGCTCTCAGGATGCAGGGAATTGTCACTGTCAATAGTGTCACCATGTTACCAGAAGATCTTCGTTTGATCGTACAATGCCCCAAGTGATCCAGATGGAGATTTTCCCCAAGCTGGTTGGCCTTTTGAGAGATTCTCTGAATCTTGACTGGACTGCCCCAGATGATGGACAATGATCACATCGTGCCCCTTGATTGGAAGTGTTTTTCCATTTGGAGGTGACCTTTTTGTTGAGAAGATTCTTGTTCACTGGATATTCATCGTGCGAATTTCTTTGCTGTTCGAACAAATAATCATATGCAAGCAATGTTATATTAGAAATGCAAAGCTTATGTCTGTCTTGATGTTTTTTGTGAAAATGCATTTTTTCATAAAAACAAGTGATATTTTTTTTGTAAACTGTGATGTCAACTCGTTATTTTACTTCACGCCCTAAGGAGTCAGGATACCTTTCGTAATAGTATGCTTTCGAACTAACCCATGCTTCAGCTAGGACTTTTGAGGGTTGTAACGTGGCCTGGTTCACGGTTTAAGAAACAAAGGATAAAGGCTCAAATTTTATTTGTACCCACCCGCTCTTCGTGATGTTCTTCAATCCTAAACTCAGCTAATCGTGCGTTAGACTTTGTTTGAGTCTTTGCTCTGATATTCCAGTGATGGTTCGGATATTGACAGTTTATCTTGAATAGGCAGTCATTTTTTTGTTGAGGGTTTGTAGGACCTCTTTCTTTTTTATTTCATTATCCCTGTCTTTTTGCCTGAACTGTTTTTTTTTGTGACTACAGTCAGCGGGATGCCCCAGTTTTTGTAAGTCTCCTTCATAGGTTTTGACTTATTGGGCTTTTATTTTGAGATAATGACTGCCTGTCTTTATGATTATTCGGAACCATCACCATCTTTTGTTTTTGGAAGGACTCCTTTGATGTCATTCGTTGTGCACTTGGATCAGCTGAGAGAACTACCCTGCCCCAGGTTATGATTAAGGGTTTTAATTTTTGTGAAAAGAAAAACTCCTACTTCTTTGGCTCGAAGGGGTTGACGAGGGATTATCTTCCTTATAACTCCAGTGTTTAGGAATTGAAACAATGCCTGTACCTCATCAGCGGGGTCTGTTCAAAAGCATACTGTAAAGATCATGATATCGTTTTCGTCATCCTCCCTCAAGAGGCTTAGAATTATTAATCGAGAGTTGAACATCAAAAATAAAAGCAATTTTGAATATAGTGAACACAATTACTTCAAAACAGACACGTGTAATGCATTAATGAAATAACCAAGTTCGACATGAAATAAAATGTTTGAACAATCAAAGAAAATTACAACTTGAACATTCGAATGAACACAAATATTCCCATCCTAGCCATGTTTTGGAAAGGGAGCGGTGATCACATTGGGAGTCTCAGCAGGCTCGAATTCGATCTCTTTAGCATCGATCATATTCTGGATCTTGTACTTCAGCGCCCAACAATCCTCAGTATCATGCCCCAGGCTATCAGAATGATAAGCACACCTCGCTTCTGGGTTGTAGTTTGGAGAGGAGGTCTTGGGATTTGCAGGAGGGTTGATCACAGCAGTCAGATTCATTTTCAACATGTGCTGCAATGCTTGTGACAATGGCATGTTGATGTTGGTGAATTGTCTTTTAGGCTCGTCCGGCCTTCGCTGATTTCCCTTTTGTGGTTGGCGGCGTGGTGCAGAACCAGAGATCATGACTGCCCCTGCATGTTGGTCACGACGACTCTTTTGACTGTATGCAGCATTAGACTCTTTCTTCCCCATGTAAGGCTTTTTGTGAGTATCAGACGGTGCGGCCTCTTGAATCTTCCCAGCCTTGATGCCAGCTTCAATTCTTTCCCCAGTCAAGATTAAATCTGTAAACCCAGCAGAAGAATTCCCAATCAGATGGTTGAAGAAAGGTCCAGACAGGGTCCCCAAGAACATGTCGACGAGCTCACGGTCAGTTAGAGGTGGCTGTACCCTTCCAGCAAGTCCCTCCATGTTTGAGCATATTCTTTAAAGCCTTCGCCTGCACCCATAGACATTCCCTGAAGCTGAGTGCGCGTGGGAGCAAGGTCGGCATTGTACTGGTATTGCTTGTAGAATACAGTGGCCAAGTCCTCCCAGCTGCGGATATTGGCTCCATTCAGTTGATAAAACCAGTCGAGTTGAGTTCCTGACAGACTATCCTGAAAGAAGTGAATCCACAAATTCTTATCAGCCGTGTAGGGCTGGATCCTCCTTATGTATGACCTGAGATGCAGCTTAGGACAAGAAGCCCCGTCATACTTTGCAAAGGCATGTGCCTTGAATTTGTGCGGGATTACTACCCCAGAAGACAGACCTAGATCTTCGAAGTCCAGGCCGGGCACTTTTTGTATCTCCATAGCACTTAGCCGGTCTTCCAATTGTTTATACTTGTCCTCAGCTGGAGGGTAATGCTCATCATTGAAATCGGTCTCGTTGTCGGAGACCACCGGACTGGGAACCTCTCCCTCTTGGGGACTGTCTTTCCCAACAGACGTGGTAGTCAACTCAGCTTCATTTTGTGATCCATTCCCAGATTTGCGTCTAGGGTTGAACAACACAGTCCTCTTCTTCTTCTTCTTCTTCGAGAGCAGAGTCTTCAAATCCTGTTGACCCTGGGCTAGACTCTTAATCAACTCCTGGAACTGGGCGTTCTGAGCCTGGAGGGCCTTGATGGATTGCTCAGTAGATGATTCAGGATTCATAATGAGACTGCTGAAATAAACAGCAAAGGAGGTAAGTGACCTGTAAACAGTGGTACCTGTAATGCAATGATATGTATGATATGTATGCAATGTTTCCAAGGATCTCGCGGGGTAGACGGAGAAATTGGTTAGAATTTTGTAGCTTGATTGAAGGAACTTCATGTTGCTGAGAGTCCTTCTTCAAGGGTCAAGGCTCACCATATCGAGTGGGTCATAGCCCCTGACAACCTTGGCTAGAGGAAAATAAATCCCCTTTGCCCCTTGGTAGACATGTTGGTTCATCATGACCTGCATCACAAAACCTTTGAGGTCCTTGAAATGGATTAGTCCTTATGCAGGATGTATGCAATGGTATGATGGCATGATGTTATGCTATGCGTGGAGTAATGTAGGTAAACCCTGTTATGAGTCCAGATTGGGGACTATAAACAAAACCTGCAAGAAACTCAAGTGTCAGATAACAAGCATGCAAGTAGTCAAGTTTGAAAGCACACAAATCACACAAAAGAACCCTTAGAGTTTAGGCCAGCATGAAGTTTGGGGTACTACCCTCTTGAAGTTGGTGGGCTCAAAACCTGTCCTATCAGAAGTAACCGGGTTCTAAGGGTCCCAATATCATTGGATTGTTTTCTGTGTTCATCGTTTCGATTTAGCCTCTGAACTGGCGACCGAAATATTCCAAGAAAACAACCCTCAACTGAGTGTAGTATCGAGTATCAACCAACCTCGGACTGCACCAAAGTCAGTTATCTCACTACCCTAAAGAGGCCAAGATGGTTCAATTAAGGTTCCTAAGGTCAGTTGATGCTTCACGACACCACGCGGCGGCCCCGTACTCTCCTTGACTGGACTCAAGGGTTACCGGTACTCACCAAAGTGCCACATCAATGTAGCAGACTGCTTCAACCATGTCGGTATACCCCGCACAGTTCCCTCACAGTCTTGTTGCTACTTTCTAAGAAGGTATCCCCCAGATCCGGGTTAGGATCTATAGAACTCCCAAGACAGTACCCACAATAATAAAGCAAACAATTCAGCCAATTGAAAACACAAGTGATCTTAGTCCTAAGGTACACCTCACTTTATAAGAATCCCCAGCAGAGTCGCCAGTTCTGTGATCGGTGGATTTAGAACTGACTGTTTTTAGCTGGTTTCACGAAATGTCGCGGTAAGCAAGAGTGGCCACTGTCTTTTATTTTCTCCAACAAGGAAAGGACAAAAGCACAACAAAATTCCTTTTCGAGACGTTTCTCGGGTTCGGGAGGTAGATTATAGAAAGGGAAGGTGTTAGCACCCTTTCTATCCATGGTTATCCATGGGCTCTTAGATACTTGCTCATTGTGTTTTCAAAATGTTTGCTTTTCAATTGTGAGTGGGTTTGAAAAAAGTTTCGTTTAAAGATTTCTGAATAACTCTTGTATCAGTCCTCAAGAGTGTTTGAAAAATTGTTTTGAAAGCTTTTTGGAAGTGTCGGTGTGAAAAGAGTTTTGATTTGTTTTTGAAGAGAGCAAGTATCTATGAGTCATCTACCTACCCTAAGGAATTAAGCTGTGTAAATGTCCTTAAGGTAGTGCCATCCCACTATTGAGAGGTAGGTAGCACCACCGTTGGAGGTGTTCGGGTCAATTCGAGTTTAGGGACAGTGTGGTCACCGAAGCAACAGTTAGGACACCTTAGAAGCTACCCTTATGTCCTTGATCCTTTTTTTTAATTCGAGGCAACCGTTTCGAGGCAACTATTCCGAGGCAACTGTTTCGAGGCAACTTGTTTCGAGGCAACCGGATCATGGACATAAGGACTTACTAAGACGTCCCATACTTGACGACCACGTTTCGAAGGCAACATGTGAGGCGTACCCTAGGAGTGGTGTGTGAATTTGTGTGTTGTTTTCATGTTTAGCAATTATCTTTGATCATGGCATTGTGAGCTACGCTTATTTTTAATTAACCATACATTCTTTCATGCAATTTAGAATTTTAGAGTGCGGAAATTTAAATGCGGAAAGATAAATCCTACGCTATTACAAGGCGCGGGTCTATACATCGCCAAAATACAAAGACCCGTTTGATAAAAATGCGGAAAGTAAAAAGACCTAATTACTGTTACAATCCTTGAGCAGTTACATAATATTCAAAAGAAAAAAGAATAACGTGCGAAAGAATAAAAGTTAAGACGTCCGAGGGTTTTGACCCTTTTGAAATTAAATTGAAATTAAAGTCTAATTATTATTTAATTAAAGAAAGGAAGGAAAAGAAAATGTTTTTATGTTTTTGGTTTTTTAATGAAATAAAGAAAAGAATTAAAATTAAAGTTAATGAAACCCTAGTTCTAAATTATTTTTAATTGTTAAAGAAAATGTTAAAAGTTAACCTAATTTATGCTAATTAATTATTTACATATTTATTTATAAAATTAATAGTGATTTATAATAGTGATTAATAATAATTAATTAAGAAAAAAAAAGAAAAAGAAAAGGTGAAAATGTCAAAACCTAATTCTACATATTTTTATTTATTTAAGAAAAAATTAAAGTTTGAAACCTAAATTAAACTAAGTTAATTATTAGAATTTATTTACAAAAAATATTTTAATGGTGAAATAATAATAATTAAATATATTGTATTTTTTTGATTTTTCTGTTTTTTATATCATGAAGAATTATTTTATGGAATTTAAGAAAACAATTAAAACAATTAAAATAATTTAAAAAGAATTAGAATTGAAAAGAAAATAAAATTAGAAAATGCAAACCAGGGGGGTGTCAGGCCCCAAAGGGAGGTTTTTTGAAGTAATTTTGGAATTCAGGCCCAAGCACATAAGGCCTTGTTTGACTTCCCTGGTTGAGTGCACGTGGGTTGACTAGCGTGTACCATGGACTGCATTATCTGGCCATTGGATGGAACATCAGGGGGCACTTGGCAAGCCAGCATGTTAGGACGTAGGGTAGTCCTTTGAGCAAACGCTGCATTGGAACACATTCAAGCAAAAAATATGAATTTAAGTGGGGGGACCTGGGAATCGAACCCAGGTCCCAATGCCTGGGGTACACGTCCCTTGCCATTTGATCCATTGCGTTCATTTGTTAATATAATAGATGGAAAATATAATATACACAAAACATTAGTTAGTGGTATAAACAAAAAATTACGCGCCAGATTTGAATCTCCCTATCACATGAAGACACGCATGCATCTTCTTCATCTTTGTACCTGCAACATAAACAAGTAGCGGGGGTTTTAAACCCCCACTAAATGGAAACTGTAAAAATAGCGATTAGAATATGCCTAAATATAAAAAGGGCGCGAGGTCATCATTCAATTCGTATGGAGCTCCTGAATTCAATGGCATAGGTCTCAAGGTCCAATTTTTCCATACAAGGAAAGCCCTATTTTGGAGCTTCTGAAACCCTAGGTTTCATCAATGGTGGATTTGGATACAAGCAGTGTTAGTCCAATTAAACATTACCAATCGCTTTAGAATGATGTTAGTAACATAAATCAACAATTAAAACACATGAATGATGCGTGAAAATAAAAAAAAACGATTATGGAAATGTTTGTGATAAACGTGACTCAGTTCTACCAATTCTTGGAGTATGGGGACTTGTTCTTGATGCCAATAGTTTCCTGGATGCTTAGTGTGGTGCGGTGGGAGAACTGACTAGTGTTTTGCGTTCGTGTTCGCACTTGTGCGGTTGAGCAAGAGTCGCCACCGACTTTTTATTTTATCCTAAAGGAAAGGTTAAAAAAGCACAGCAAAAACCTTTTGAGATATTTCGTGGGTTCGGGGGGTAGATTATGAAAAGGGAAGGTATTAGCACCCTTTTCATCCATGGTTATCCATGGGCTCTTAGTTACTTGGTTTTTTAGATCACTTGCCTTGATTTTTGATTGCTTGAAAATGGTGTGTGTGTGAGTGCTTTTGAAAATGTTTTGGAAGAAGATGCCTTGTCTTAGGCTAACCTTGTAACAATTCTTTACTCGAATATTTTACAAAGGCGTGTATCCTTTCGAAAAGATGTTTCAAAATGTTTTAAGAGTTTGTTTGAAAGTGTTGTGGATTGTGGTTTTTGAAAAGAAGGCAAGTGTTTTTGCAAGTCGATCTCAAGTAACTAAGAGTTTTGTCTACCCTATTGTACTCAAAGGTTTTTGTTATGTTTCAACCCCTTTTAACAATTTTGTTCCACCATTGAATTTGGTGGACAATCTTGCATTTAGGAAGTTTATTCGGGACGGGCGCGGGTCATCGTATGGACCATGAATGCAATGGTGCCAAGTGTCTTTGGCAATTTGCTTTGAAGGGACTATGATCATTCCGTTTTAGGCAACATTTTGAGGGACTTATGATTATTTTGATTTTGTTTTGCCAAAGATACTCGACGTGCAAGCATGGCCCATTTTGGAAGGCAACATGTGGGATTACCCTAGAGGGTGCAAGTGTGATTGTGTATTGATTACATGTATTTGTCTTGTATTAGGTTATCTAGCGTTTGGTTTTTATGTACATGCAAACCCTAGGTCTAATCATGGTATAATTGAAAGCGGTAAATTGCGGGAATTTAAAATCTACGCTATTACAAATAAGTATCCGGGAGTGGGGGTACAATATTCACAAATGGGGATGAGACGTAGGATCATAGTGTCCAATAAATTAACCAAATCGAACCAATCAAGTGTGAATGAGTATCAACATAAGCAAATGTATAATGTATCAAAATGCAAGTATATTGTGTAGGTGTACGTGCGTATGTGTATTTATATACGTAATTATTTACATGTGCGACGATGCGGAATTAATGTGTATTAAGGTATTGTTTTAACCTAAAGAAAATGTTTATTTAATTAACTAGTGATCTTGTATTTTTTAATAATATGTATAAAAAGAAAATGTTTTAATTGAAAGTTTTTTAGTTCTAATTAAATCATGTATAAAAATGATGTTTTAAGAAAAGAAAATATTTCTAAGTTTTAATTATAAAAGGTATTTTTCATTTGTTATGTAAAAAAATATTTTAATTGAAAGAATAAAAAGGGTATTTCAATTTTAATTACATGGTATAAAAATGTATTTTATTATACAAATATACACTTAAAAGAAAAAAAGATATTTTCCATTTTAACTATATTGTATGATATGTACAAAATTATATTTAAATTAAAAGAAAAAAAGAGGTTATTTTCAATTTTAATTATATAGTGCAAAAATGAAAATATATTTTATTATCTATGTATAAAGAATGGTATTTTCTTAAAAGAAAAGAAAAAGGTTTTTACATTTTATTGTAATGTATAAAACATGTATTTCAATTATTAAAAAAAAAAAATTTGATGTCAAAAAGGGTTTTGTTGTAAAAAAATGATGTTTTGTTTTTAAACATTTGGAAACCAAAGCACAACAAAACGGAGATGGGCTTTAGGCACTCAGAATGGGACGAAGCCCACCTGCTTGAAACGATTTTTAGGGTTTGTAGGTTTTGTTTCAGTTGGGACGAAACACTTTAGGGTTTGTACAGCGGCACGCTCACTTGCTTTGTCTTCTCCATGCGTTCTTCTGGATATGACTACTCCGTCTAGCCACCGGCACTACCCCTACATCTCTCTTCCCTCCAGCTCGAGTTCAATGGTCTTATGACAACAAGGTTCACTTTTGATGCTTTTTATACCCTTTTTTACGGATTACATGTTTATTCGCTTTGAGCTTTGACCTTAATCTTTTATTATTATGGAGGTGAAGGAAAAAAAAAGAGAGGGAGAAAAGCGTACTACCTTTGATCTTGGAGAAGGAGGAGAGATAGGGTAGGTGGCGCTCAGGAGGGCTCGACGGCGTGGGATGATGATGGACTTGTAGCAATTCCGGTTTGTCTTCTTTAACGCTCTTTAGGGTTTCAGGATGACATTTGAACCCTTTTGCATGATATCTTTTCTTCTTCTTCTCTTTCGCCTTTACTGTTCGTTGCCTTGAATGCTTCTCTCCTCTTCTGACTTGTTGTCTTGAACGCCTGTTGTCTCGAATGTTTATTGCTTTGATACTCACTTCTGTTGCCTCTGAATTTGGTGTGCTTGAAATGTTATTGTTGCTTCTGTGAGTTGCCTTGGTTGCCTTATTCTGCTTGCTTATGTTGCTTGTGTTGATTATGTTGATTGCCCAATGATGTGTGCTTACTGAGGGCTCGAGGGTTTTGATTTGGAATACTTCTTTCTTCTTCTCTTACAGTTGCCTAGAACTTTTGTATGCTTGCCTCGAATGATTTGCCTTTGGATTGTTGAGCTTGCCCAATGATGTATTTTACTGAGGGCCTAGTGTTGGTTGGTTCTGTTTGTGTGGGTTATGTCTGGATTGAATGGTCTTGGCCAGGTTTTGGTATTAGGCTTGAGGTTCGAGTTTGGGTAAGGCTGATGCAGGTTTTATCTGTGTTTTGTTGTGAGGCTTGGCCTGGTAACTGGTTTTGAAGCCTAACTAATGCAGGTTTTTGTGATGATTAGGCTTTATGGTAATGCAGTAGGCAGGCTGTACTTCAGGTTTGGACTTATGCAGGTGGTACTGGGTTTTTGTGGTGCAGTAGGCAATGGTTCATGGCTCAGCAGGTTTTGCATATGCAGGTTTGAGGGTTTTTGGCTCTTAAAGGCTTTGACAGGTTTGTATGGTATATGGTTGTTCAGGTAAAGCTTGAACTGGTTTCAGGCTTGAGGTCCTGGATTGGTTTCAGGTTTGGTGTTTTGTATTTTGGTGATATTGGTATTATGGCTCAATCAGGTTTTTGAAGCTCAGTGGTCTCCTCTTTTTATTGTTGTTGTGTGTTTTATGCAGTTAATCTCTATATCTTTTTTATCCCTGCTGTTGCAATTTTATATTTGTTTCTTTTGTCTTCCAGCCTCTTGGTCTTTTGGCGCCTAAGACTTGTTCAAACTTTGGCATCTCTTCTTGAACCAAGTTACTGGGCAGACTTGCAAGGTTTTTTGGCATTTTTCTGTTTTAGTGATTGACTCTGCTGTGTACTTCTGCCTAATTTGAGTAACACTGAAATAATGCTTCTTTTAGCCTTTGCCTTACTGTCTTATTGCAGTTTTATTTTCTGTATTTTCCTTATGCCTAAAGCCAAACAGTAAGCCCACACTTCTCCTCGTTTCTTTCTCTCTCTCTCTCTTCTAGTACAATTAAATATTTAACATGTTTTGTGCTGTACCCAATTCTGAAAGGGCTAACCTGATGGGAAATGATGAAAAGATAGTGTCTTGCTTGCTTGCATAACTTTCCTCTGCATATTTTATCCAGCTTTTGTACTTTTCTCCTTTTAATATCTTTGCCCAAATCCTCTTTTCTTTGACAGCTTGGGTGGACTTTTTGGTATAAAGTAGGAAATTGGATTTTTTCAGTTTGGTTGAACTTGAACTATGCAGTTTGACATTTTGAATTTATGCACTTTGACATTTTGCATTCATGATTAAATGAATAAAATTCTTCCCTCTTTGTGAACCGGGAGAAATCCCGTGATTTGCAGGGAGGGTTAACTGATCCCAATCAGTGGCCCTTAATGATGAATTTCTTTTTATCTGTCTTTTCAATTTAACTGTTATTTGACTTTTCTCCTTTTCTTTTGCAGATGCATATTTGGATGGACAGGAACAAAGTGAAGAATGAAGAATTAGAAAACAAATAGGATAACTTTTCTTTTTTTATTTAAATTTAAATCGATGTAAAACCATTGTTTGTAATTAAATTATAAACAATAATTGTACAGTTAATTTAAGAATAAATAAAAGTTTCCATTATCCAATTTAATTCTGTTTTCTCTTTATTGTTTATTTATTATTTAAAACTCTTTGAATTAAAATAATTGAAAAATAAATTTCAATCATTTAATTTAGAATAATAAATAATTAAAATAAACAATGCTTCAGCACATTGATCAATTAATCCTGGCCTTTCCAAAGCAAGTCAACAGTTAATCAAAACACTGATCAGGCGCATTCTCTTTTCATTGATTTTCAACAAACACTGTAAATCCAAACTGCGTATTTCTTTTGACTGGCTCAAACAAAACAACATGAATTCAAACCAACTGCCTCTTTTACTGATTAAATCAAAACAATGCGAATTCAAACCGAATCTTGGAATAACTTGCAAAGTGCTGTGGAATTTTAATTTTTCTGAGAATATGCCCATAAAACCTTAATTCCTGATTAAATGCCAAAGAGCGTTTGCCTGATAAAAATTGAGCCAGAATCAGCCAAAACCCTTAAGCCAACTGTGTGAGAAAATCCAGAGCCCTGAAAAATCAATGAAACCCTAATTTTTGTTTGACTGACGAGAAAAGTCCATTTGTCCGATTCTTGAGCCAGTTTGAAAAGTCAGGAAATGCCTGAAGTTGTTATTTCTTGAAAAACGCGAGGGCAAATTTTGGGGTACAACAGTTGCCCCTGTTCAATCTTCTTGGACCTGAAGAGTTAGATTGGCAAGTTTGCCTTTCGCGACTTGAAGGTAAAAGAAGATTGGACACTAAAGTGCCCGGAAAATTTGCACTCGGCGATATGATGGTAGAGGTGAATGGGCTTAAAGATGCCATTTGGTGATGGGCTTAAAGATGCCATCTGGAATGAGTATCAGGGAGATATCCACGCTTGGGACCATCTCTGCACTGGGGGTCTGAATAAGCAATAGATTGACGTCCGTTGTTGGGAGGAATCCGTGAGCTGTTTTCAAAAAAATCTTGAGAAGAAAACTGAACAAGTGATAAGTTAACATCCGTTACTTGGAGAACCCGTAAACTGTTTTCAGAAGTCTTGAAGTTGAATCAGCAATAGAGCCGCATCCGTTGTTGGGAAGCGTCCGTAAACTGTTTTCAAAGGTTGCAGCTGAACAAGTTGGTAGATTAACATCCGTTGTTGGGAAGAATCCATAAACTGTTTTCAGAAGTCTTGAGAAGAATCTGAACAAGCGATAGGTTAACATCCGTTACTTGGAGAACCCGTAAGCTGTTTTCAGAAGTCTTGAAGTTGAATAAGCAATAGAGCAGCATCCGTTGTTGGGAAGCGTCCGTAAACTGTTTTCAGAAGTCTTGAAGTTGAATCAGCAATAGAGCCGCATCCGTTGTTGGGAAGCGTCGGTAAACTGTTTTCAAAGGTTGCAACTGAACAAGTTGGTAGATTAACATCCGTTGTTGGGAAGAATCCATAAACTGTTTTCAGAAGTCTTGAGAAGAATCTGAACAAGCGATAGGTTAACATCCGTTACTTGGAGAACCCGTAAGCTGTTTTCAGAAGTCTTGAAGTTGAATAAGCGATAGAGCAGCATCCGTTGTTGGGAAGCGTCTGTAAACTGTTTTCAAAGGTTGCATCTGAACAAGTTGGTAGATTAACATCCGTTGTTGGGAAGAATCCATAAACTGTTTTCAGAAGTCTTGAGAAGAATCTGAACAAGCGATAGGTTAACATCCGTTACTTGGAGAACCCGTAAACTGTTTTCAGAAGTTTTGAAAGATAGCGATTTTAGTCTGTCGACTGATCTTACCTGAAAAGGTAGAGAGTTAGTTACATGCAATGCCATGATGCATGATACAATATATGTTATATGATATGAATGTGAATGGGTGTGCATGTAAGCTGGAGAGCTGTCTTGTGAAGAATATATGAATCTGGGATAGCTGAAGATAAAAATATCTTGACTGCTGCTGGGAAGGATAATTCCTGGTTGTTGCTGGAGAATAAAGAGTTTGGGTTGCATACCAATCTTCTGAGGATTTCTTGACGATTTCTATTGGGGGAGTTCCAATTTAGTCGGCTCGTGCTGGGGAGGTGAGATTGAGACTCTTCAGCTTGGAGGGAAGTATCTCTGACGACTTCACTGGGGAACTCAAGATTTTCCTTCCTAAGACTCTGTGGGGAAAAGGTTCATTAGTCTGGTTCCGCTGGGGATACTGAAACTTAAACTCTGAGGGGATTTGAATTCCGGAGGATTCTCTGGCTGGGGATTGTATTGGTAAGTTATGCTGGGGAACTTCTGATGAACTCCGCTGGGGATGGGAATAAAATTGGCGAGTGCGATCTTCCGTGGCGCTAAGCTGAGGATAACCCAGTTATATGCCCTCGTGAGGAACAATTTTGAATAAAACTCGGGAGAGACGTCCGTACTCTGCAGGGGATAAGCTTCCAAAATCTACTGGGGATAAGCTTCAGGGTTTGCTGGGGAGGTAAGATTCCAAATCTCCTGGGAGTTTTCTTTGAAAGGGTATCAAGATACCCAACTGTATCTTCAATCTATCAGTAATCCTCTTTCTTGATTTATAAGGAAATGATTATGCTCAAATGCATATGCCTATTTAACAAAACATTGGACGTTTCTCAAAATAAAACAAATAGTGCAAAAGAACGGAAAAGACACAAATTTCTGGGAAAAGTATTTGTATTGACTTTTTTATGAGTATATTTGTACAAAGGAGACAATCATCCTAGTAAGAGGATTCTGTCGTAAACATTGAAAGATTTATACAAAATAAAGGATGTCTATGTGAAATAATTCCATGGGATTCCATTATGCTATAGCTTTCCCAACTCTGGATATCTGTCCATTCAATGCTTCGTTTGCCGATGACTGGATTGATCAGAAGCCTGGAACTGGTTGACGAAGAGATTGTCTTTTGAAGTGATCCGACGAGACATAGTCATACGCTTGAATTCCCTAACTTTTGCCTGAATCGCCCTTTCGGGTTTTCGATCCACCGGGAAACCCCTTTTTGCCCAAGCCGCCCTTTCGGGTTTTCAACTTGCCGAGTGTACAGATTTTTTTTTGTTTTTATCCCTAATTTTTGCCTGAATCGCCCTTTCGGGTTTTCGATCCACCGGGATGCCCATTTTTGCCCAAGCCGCCCTTTCGGGTTTTCAACTTGCCGGGTTATCTTATGCGTAGTATTTTTTGACTATGTCTACGTTCGCAGGGTGCGGCAAATCGTCGCCGTCCATGGTGGTCAGAATCATTGCACCACCAGAAAATATGCTCTTGATCACAAATGGTCCTTCATATGTAGGAGTCCATTTGCCCCTGGGATCACTTTGCGGTAAGATAATCCGCTTGATTACGAGGTCTCCGACTTGATACACTTGACGCCTGACTTTCTTATTGAAGGCCTTGATCATCCGTTTTTGATACGTCTGACCATGGCATATAGCAGCAAGTCGTTTTTCGTCAATCAGATTGAGTTGATCAAGTCGGGTCTGTATCCAATCATCTTCATTCAAACCTGCATCCTTCATAATCCTTAAGGAAGGAATCTGAACTTCCATAGGTAAAACAGCTTCCATGCCATAAACCAAAGAGAATGGGGTTGCCCCTGTTGAAGTACGTACCGTCGTACGGTATCCATGCAGAGCAAACGGTAACATCTCATGCCAGTCTTTGTAAGTGACTGTCATTTTCTGAATGATCTTCTTAATGTTTTTGTTCGCAGCTTCAACAGCACCGTTCATCTTCGGCCGATAGGGAGATGAATTGTGGTGATAAATCTTGAACTGTTCGCACAACGCGGTGATCATTGTGTTATTTAGATTTGTACCATTGTCTGTGATGATCCTATCTGGAACACCATACCGACATATGAGATTTTGCTTAATGAAGCGGGCAACCACATTCTTAGTGACAGAGGCGAAGGAAGCTGCTTCGACCCATTTAGTGAAGTAATCAATGGCGACCAGGATGAAGCGATGTCCGTTGGAAGCCGTGGGCTTGATCTCTCCAATCATATCAATGCCCCACATTGCAAAGGGCCACGGAGCAGTCAGGACGTTGAGGGGAACCGGAGGAATATGAACTTTGTCAGCATATACTTGATACTTGTGGCAAGTACGGGAATGTTGATGGCAGTCAGCCTCCATAGTAGACCAGTAATAGCCTGCCCTTAGGATCTTCTTAGCCATTGTATGCCCGCTCAAGTGAGTGCCAAATGTGCCACTGTGTATATCAGTCATGATCAATTCTGCTTCAGCTTTATCTACGCATCGGAGTAATACACAATCATGGCTTCGTTTGTAAAGGATGCCGTTGCTCAGGAAGAACTTAGCAGCGAATTTCCTTAAGAACTTCTTGTCATTTACGGAAGCTCCTTCAGGATAATCTCTAGTCTCGAGATACCTTTTGATTTCATGGAACCAGGGTTGTTCCACCACTTCTTCGGTATTAATCTCGTGACAATACGCAGGTTCATCCATTCGCTCGACGGTGATTTGGGGAGCCTCGTTATCCCAGTTAAGTTTAAACATGGAGGACATTGTGGCTAGAGCATCTGCTAGCTGATTCTCTTCTCGCGGGAAATGCTCGAAGGTAATTTGCTCGAAATGAGGCAACAATGTCAGGACATGTTCTTTGTATGGGATAAGATTAGGATGTTTGGTATCCCAGTCTCCTTTGATTTGACTGATAACCAAAGCCGAGTCCTCAAATACGATCAAAGATTTGATCCCCAAGTCTATAGCAGCCTTGAGACCAAAGATGCAAGCTTCATACTCAGCCATGTTGTTTGTGCAGCTGAAGCAAAGTCGGGCCGTGAAAGGCGTGTGACAACCTTCCGGAGAAATGAGTACTGCGCCAATACCGTTTCCAAGTGCATTTGAAGCACCATCAAAGTACAGGGTCCATCGGGATCCCTTTTCGGGTCCGTCATACGGTCCGTCACCTTCAACGTTGTCCAAATTCATGATGTCCTCGTCTGGGAAGTCAAATCTCATGGGCTGATAATCTTCGATAGCCTGATGAGCCAGATGGTCAGCTAATACACTCCCTTTTATAGATTTTTGGGTGGTGTACTGGATGTCATACTCGGTTAAGATCATTTGCCATCTAGTTATCCTTCCAGATAAAGCGGGCTTTTCGAAGATATACTTGATAGGGTCCATTTTGGAAATCAACAAGGTAGTATGAGTCAACATATACTGTCTCAGTCGGCGAGCAGCCCATACCAAAGCGCAGCAAGTTTTCTCGAGCAGTGAGTAGCGAGTCTCACAGTCGGTAAACTTTTTGCTAAGGTAATAAATAGCATGTTCTTTTCGACCAGACTTGTCATGCTGGCCCAATACACACCCCATTGAGTTATCCAAGACGGTCAAATACATGATCAATGGTCTTCCTTCGACGGGTGGCATCAGAATGGGAGGTTCTAGCAAATACTTCTTGATTCTATCAAAAGCAGCTTGGCAATCGTCGTTCCATTCCACTACCTGATCTTTTTTCAAGAGTTTGAAAATTGGCTCACAGGTAGAAGTTAGATGTGAGATGAATCTGGCAATATAGTTTATGCGCTCCAAGAATCCTCTAACCTCCTTTTCAGTGCGGGGAGCAGGCATCTCTTGTATTGCTTTTACTTTTGCCGGATCGACTTCAATGCCTTTGTTGCTTACAATGAATCCCAGGAGTTTACCAGACCTAACTCCAAAAGTGCATTTACTTGGATTCAGCCTGAGCTTGTATTCTTTCAACCTGGCAAATAGCTTTTCTAGGTGTTTAAGGTGCTCCTCCTCTGTTTGTGACTGAGCTATCATATCGTCTATGTAAACTTCAATCTCATGATGTATCATATCATGAAACAAAGCTACCATGGCGCGTTGATAAGTTGCCCCAGCGTTCTTTAGTCCGAACGACATCACCTTGTAACAGAAAGTGCCCCATTGTGTGACAAAAGTTGTTTTCTCCATATCCTCGGGGGCCATTTTGATTTGATTGTAGCCCGAGAATCCGTCCATGAAGGAAAACACTTTATGCTGAGCTGTATTGTCGATCAAGATGTCAATATGAGGTAGCGGGAAATCATCTTTAGGGCTGGCCCTATTCAAATCCCGGTAGTCCACACACATTCTGACTTTGCCATCTTTCTTCGGTACTGGCACGATGTTAGCGACCCATTGAGGATAGGACGTAACAGCCAGAAAGCCAACATCGAATTGTTTCATTACTTCCGCTTTGATCTTTTCGGACATGTCAGGCCTCATTCGGCGAACTTTTTGCTTGATTGGTGGACAATCCTCTCTTGTGGGGAGACGGTGAACCACGATGTCTGTGTCTAGACCCGACATGTCTTCATAGGACCAAGCGAAGATTTCAACATACTCATTCAACAACTGTACCAAGCGCTCCCTGACTTTTGGTTCCAGATTGGCACCCACTTGCACCTCCTTCCGGTCCTCCTCGGTCCCTAAGTTGACAGTTTCTAATGGTTCCTCATGCGGTAGGATGGCCCTTTCCTCTTGTTGCAGAAGTCTGGCTAGTTCCCCGGGTACTTCACAACCTTCGTCATCTTCATACTCGGCTAGATTGACCAGATCTTCAGAGTTGCTGGAAGATATAGCAGAATAGTCACCCATGGAATCCGGAGTGGATGGGTACCTGCATTGGTGAGTGTGGGTGTGTGTAAGGGATAGCCATCCTTAAAAAAATGCAAAAGGAAAGAAAATGAACATAAGCAGTTTATCAAATGAAAAACGTCCAATGAATCATTAAACATGGCATATGGATATGAAAAATAATCAAAACCCTTACAAATGGACCTACATGCCCCGGGCAAGGCATGAGGTGAAAAGATAGTATACGGATTGTTTGAAAGTAAAATATTACAGACCCAATAAAAAATGTTTAACAGATAAATTACTGATGAATAAAAGTGACGGGGACAAAGTCCTTTGCCTCCCAATTGCTCAATCCTCCTGTGACAGTTGGATAAATCCACTCTTCAATGTTGCTCTCTTTGTCTTCATCTCCCAAGGCGTTGATTCTGTAGGGAGAAATCTTAATTGGCTCCCTTTCAATCTTCGCGCGGCGCATAGCTTTCTGGCCAGCGGCTGTGAACCCTAATCCAAACTTGTCAGTCTTATGCGGAATGTCAGGTAACTGCCCCCATGCTGAATTCTTCCCTTCTTTTATTGCGGCCCTTGCATCCTCCAGAGATGCCATCCTGGCCATCTGCCTCGGTGTCTCAGCCGTCAACTTTGCTACTGCTATTTCAGGAAGGACTTCTTCGAAATGTTGAAACGGTGTCTCGATAAATTCTCCCTCAACCTCCACATACCAGAAAGAATTTAAGTGGCTAATCATGTACTCTTCTTCGCCATGGACTGTGATGATCTTTCCCTTGACAAGATACTTCAGCATCTGATGCAAGGAGGAGGTGACTGCCCCAGCATGGTGTATCCAAGGTCTACCCAGCAGGCAAGAGTATGATGGACGGATGTCCATTACATAGAAAGTGGATTTAAACACCTCAGTACCTATCTTGATGGGAATTTCAACCTCTCCATGGACCATTCTCTTCGAACCATCGAAAGCTCTGACCACAATATCACTCGACTTCAATTCCAATCCTTCGCAATCTAGTCGGTCCAAGGCCTTCTTAGGCAAAACATTCAGCGACGAACCGATATCAACCAAAACATGTGCAAGGGTGGTTCCGCAACACTCGATTGAAATATGCAAAGCATCATTGTGGTTTCTGCCTCTAGGGGTTAGGTCGGCATCAGAAAAACCTAGTCCATTGTCCGCAGTCAGGCTAGCCACGCAATTTTGAAATTGATCCGCAGAAGTTTCCTGGGGCACATGAGCTGCCTTCAGAAACTTAATCAAAGCTTTAGCGTGCGCTTCTGAGCAAAGTAATAGGGCCAGCATGGAGATCTTGGAGGGGGTTTGCCCCAACTGTTCCACCACATCGTAATCACTTCTCTTGATTATCTTCAAAATCTCGTCCATTTCCTTCTTGGAGGTTTCCGGAATTACTAAGGGTTGGGCCCTCGTCCTGACGGGCTCATCTTGTATTCCCTTTCCTTTATCAGCAATGGTAGGAGAGACAGCACTAGGAACAACAACTTCTTCAATCAAAGGAGTTCTAGCAGAGAGTTTTATTGGTGCAGGGATGACCTTTGTAGATGAGGGTCCAAAGATTGCTCTTGGAGGGGCAATCTCTGGAGAAAATATCCTCCCGCTCCTGGTGATTTTGCTGGTGCCCGCAATGTTACTAATGCTGGCTTTTTCATCATCCAAACTTTCTTCAATTACCTCGATTTGCTTGATACCATGGTAGTAGACGTCACCACCATAGTTCCAAGGTATCGACTTCTCAGAGACATAGGGAACAGGCCCTGGCATTGTTATCTTCAAAGGAACAGATTTTGCAGCTGGTGTAATCTTAACAGGCTTTTTGACGGCCTTGGAAAGATTGGCGTGAATGGTTATGATTGAGACATCTTCAACATGAACTGGAACAGTAGAAACTTTTTCGAACAAGATTTGTCGGCTATCCATAAGGCCTTGGATGCCTTTCTTTAGTAGCGGACAATCAAACGGCAGAGAGTAGCAACAGTAGCAGTCTTCCTTACATCCCGGGAAGATCCCGGCCCTCAACAAATTCAACTTAATGGTTAGCAGCGGAGTAGTCAGATCACTGACATCAGCAACATACAAATCTTCTTCAATGGCATTGACATTTCGGCCGTGCTTCAGCATAGGTGCAGATATCACATTAGGCTTCTCTGGAGCGTCAAACTCTACCTCCTTAGCCTCTATCAGGTCTTGGATTTTATGCTTGAGTGCCCAACAATCATTGGTGTCGTGTCCAACACTGTCTGAATGGTAGGCGCATTTAGCATTAGCATGATAATGAGGAGAGGACGTATTCACATTCTTTGGTGCCTCCTTGATGGTGGCGAGGTTCAACTTTAACAGATGAGGAAGCACTTGCGCTGGAGTCATATTAATACGGGTGAACTGCCGTTGTGGCCGTTCCACTCGTTGTTGATTTGGTCTGGACTGGTTATAGCGAGGCTGCTCACTCGGAGTGTTTTGAATCATTACGGCCCCCACGGTCGGCCGACGCTCCATCTTCCCTACTCTTCTCTGAGAATATACCATAGTTGTCTCCTTCTTAAAAGGTTTCTTCTCAACACTTGCAGCAACACCCTTCTGAATCTTTCCTGACTTGATGCCAGCTTCTATTCTTTCGCCTGTTAAGATCAAATCGGTAAACCCCGCGGAAGAGTTACCAATTAGATGATTGAAAAACGGCCCAGATAGGGTCCCAAGAAACATATCAACGAGCTCACGATCGGTTAAAGGAGGCTGCACCCTGCCAGCCAAATCCCTCCATTTTTGTGCATATTCTTTGAATCCCTCACTTGTTCCTAGTGACATACCCTGAAGTTGGGTACGAGTAGGAGCAAGATCAGAATTATACTGATATTGTTTGTAGAAAGCGGTGGCCAAATCCTCCCAATTGCGGACGCTGGTTCCCTCTAGCTGATAAAACCACTCCAACTGAGCTCCCGACAGGCTGTCTTGAAAGAAATGAATCCAGAGGTTTTTATCTGCCGTATAGGGTTGAATCTTTCTCACGTAGGACCTGAGATGCATTTTGGGGCAGGACAGCCCATCATACCTCACAAACACTGGCACTTTGAATTTTGGGGGAATCACAATCCCGGCAACCAAACCCAAGTCTTCAAAATCCAAACCCGGTACTCTTTGTAATTCCATGGCATCCAATCTGTCTTCTAAACCCTTGTACTTATCATCAGCTGGAGGGTATTGCTGGTCAGAATAATCTTCATCCTCTTCAACCTCTTCTTCCTCCGCGTCAGACTCGGAAGGCACCGCAGCTCCATCTCTTTTACTAGTCCCTTCATCAGAAGTAGGAGGAAATTCAAGCACTCTCCGAGCTTCTCTGTCAAATCTTCTCCCCAAGGTAGCCACTCCGACCCTCTTTTTCTTCTTCTTTACCGGATCCTTATTCCCCAATTGAGTCTTGATATCCTCCTGACCCTTAGCCAAGGTCATCAGGAGTTGCTGGAACTGTGCATTCTGAGCTTGCAGGTCTTTGACTGTTTGCTCGAGATCCATCCTACTGAAATAAACAGCAGATAGATAAGGAACCCTGGAGTGAGACTTGCTTATGCACATGATGAATGGTATGCTGATGTATGCAATGCATTCAAGGATTTAGAACATTCAAAATTGTTTCAGACAAAGAAGAACGCACGTCATATTAATAAGAAGAAATTTGTTAGTACATAAATACCCCATGGGCCAAATATTACAAAATAAACTTCTTAAGGCAGAAAGACATTGCGCATCCTCTTTGGTGCGATGTAGGTGTTGAGGGCCTCCTGCTCGTGGAGTCGGCGTGTAAGCTCTAGAACCTTCTTTTCGCTGGCGTAATAGCTAGCTTCAAAAGTGTTCCGTTCCTCCTTGAGCTGAATCCAACTTTTCTGCATTTCTTCCCATGATGTAGGCATGTCAGGATGTAGGATGGTGTGGGGAACTTCTCCTTCATTGACGGGCTCTTTAATCACAGGGAGTACATGAGGATAAGGCATCATTAGACTTTGGGCTCGGGCTCGTACCCACTTGAGATAGGGCTCAAGAGGGATGGAGTTCTTGTGTCCCAGAGTCTTGCTATCAACTGTGTTGAGTTTTCCCCAAGCTCTGATGAATCTTTGGCGAAGCCCTTGCGCATCGTTGTCGAAGTCAAAAACTAGGCTAGGAATCAACATATCATGAGGACCATCCCTCCGTGCATATCCAAACTGCCTCAATGCCAGGCAAGGGTTGTAGGTAATACCTCCTCTGATTCCGAGTAAAGGAACATTAGGAAACTCTCCACAACGATCGACGATGATGACATTTTCTCTGGACCGAGAACACCAATGTACATCAGAGTGAGTAAGAGTCATCAACCGTTGGGACCACCTTGTACCCTGGTCATTCTTCAAGACAGATTGCGGAAGGTGCGAAATAAACCACCTTGCAAGGATAGGAGTACAGCACATGAGAACACCCATCTTTCTCATCGTTCGTGTGTAAAATGAGTGAAGGATGTCCCCAAGCAATGTTGGTATTGGATTTTTGGACAAGAAGATTTTGACGGCGTTGACATCTACCAATTGGTCAGGATTCAGGAACAAGACCAACCCATAGATAAGGAGTGCCACAATATCTTCAAAGGCTTGTAGATCCAATGAGTTCCAACATTCTTGTGCCTTCTCAAACAAGAACTTTGCTAAGAATCCTTTGACGCCGCTTCTGGTTTCCCAATGCCCCTTGATGTCGGAGGGTTGTAGATGTAATGCTCGAGCAACATCTTCTGGCTTTGGTTCCTTTTCCGTATCGTTGAAGGGTAGTTGATTAAGGATAGGGATTCTTAGGAGTTGAGAAAACTCCTCCAAAGTGGGCACCAACTGGTAATCAGGGAAAGTGAAACAGTGGTGAAGAGGGTCAAAGAACTGAAATAGCACTTTCATCATGTCTTCTTCAATGTTGGTGCTGACTAAGTTGAGCAGCCTACCATGTCTTTCACTGAAGGATGAGTTTTCCGGAATTCTTGAGGCGAGCTCCTTGAGTTGAGGAGAGATTCTCACAAGGTTGACTTGGATGGTTTTTCTTCGGGGAATTTCCATGATCTACAAAACAGGAACAAAGATGAAGATCCAAACCCTTGAAATGGTTAGTGAATGCATATGATGCTTTATGATGTATGTACAAAACATATGTGCAAGCAAATCACACCAAACCCTAGTTTCAGGCTTGCATGGGGTTTCACAGGTAAGTACCCTCTTGAGTGTAGTTGGCTTAAAAACCTGTCTTATAAATAGTAATCGGGTTCTAAGGAGCTCAATATCACTGGATTGTTTTCATTGTTCATTGTTTTGGTTTAACCACTTAACTAGCGACCAAAATATTCCAAGAAAACAACCCTCAATGAGTGTAGTATCGAGTATCTACCAACTACGGACTGCACCAAAGCCGGTCATCTCACTACTCCTAATAAAAGGCCAAGATGGTCAAGTAAGGTTCTAGGTCATTAGTGCTTAGTGACATCACTCAGCGGCCCCGTACTCTCCTTGATTGAACTCAAGGGTTACCGGTACTCACAAATATGTCGCACTAATATAGTTATTGCTTCGACCGTGTCGGTATACCCCGCACAGTTTCCACAACGTATTGCTATCTATGAATGTTTCCCAAATCCGGGTATAGGATTTCAAGCCCAAACAAGAGAACCATAAGAGGTAAAGCAAGCAAAGCAAACAAAATAATCATGCAAGAAGGTGATCTACAAACCCTAAGGTAACCCCACTTTTAAATTTATCCCCAGCAGAGTCGCCAGTTCTGTGGTGCGGTGGGAGAACTGACTAGTGTTTTGCGTTCGTGTTCGCACTTGTGCGGTTGAGCAAGAGTCGCCACCAACTTTTTATTTTATCCTAAAGGAAAGGTTAAAAAAGCACAGCAAAAACCTTTTGAGATATTTCGTGGGTTCGGGGGGTAGATTATGAAAAGGGAAGGTATTAGCACCCTTTTCATCCATGGTTATCCATGGGCTCTTAGTTACTTGGTTTTTTAGATCACTTGCCTTGATTTTTGATTGCTTGAAAATGGTGTGTGTGTGAGTGCTTTTGAAAATGTTTTGGAAGAAGATGCCTTGTCTTAGGCTAACCTTGTAACAATTCTTTACTCGAATATTTTACAAAGGCGTGTATCCTTTCGAAAAGATGTTTCAAAATGTTTTAAGAGTTTGTTTGAAAGTGTTGTGGATTGTGGTTTTTGAAAAGAAGGCAAGTGTTTTTGCAAGTCGATCTCAAGTAACTAAGAGTTTTGTCTACCCTATTGTACTCAAAGGTTTTTGTTATGTTTCAACCCCTTTTAACAATTTTGTTCCACCATTGAATTTGGTGGACAATCTTGCATTTAGGAAGTTTATTCGGGACGGGCGCGGGTCATCGTATGGACCATGAATGCAATGGTGCCAAGTGTCTTTGGCAATTTGCTTTGAAGGGACTATGATCATTCCGTTTTAGGCAACATTTTGAGGGACTTATGATCATTTTGATTTTGTTTTGCCAAAGATACTCGACGTGCAAGCATGGCCCATTTTGGAAGGCAACATGTGGGATTACCCTAGAGGGTGCAAGTGTGATTGTGTATTGATTACATGTTTTGTCTTGTATTAGGTTATCTAGCGTTTGATTTTTATGTACATGCAAACCCTAGGTCTAATCATGGTATAATTGAAAGCGGTAAATTGCGGGAATTTAAAATCTACGCTATTACAAATAAGTATCCGGGAGTGGGGGTACAATATTCACAAATGGGGATGAGACGTAGGATCATAGTGTCCAATAAATTAACCAAATCGAACCAATCAAGTGTGAATGAGTATCAACATAAGCAAATGTATAATGTATCAAAATGCAAGTATATTGTGTAGGTGTACGTGCGTATGTGTATTTATATACGTAATTATTTACATGTGCGACGATGCGGAATTAATGTGTATTAAGGTATTGTTTTAACCTAAAGAAAATGTTTATTTAATTAACTAGTGATCTTGTATTTTTTAATAATATGTATAAAAAGAAAATGTTTTAATTGAAAGTTTTTTAGTTCTAATTAAATCATGTATAAAAATGATGTTTTAAGAAAAGAAAATATTTCTAAGTTTTAATTATAAAAGGTATTTTTCATTTGTTATGTAAAAAAATATTTTAATTGAAAGAATAAAAAGGGTATTTCAATTTTAATTACATGGTATAAAAATGTATTTTATTATACAAATATACACTTAAAAGAAAAAAGATATTTTCCATTTTAACTATATTGTATGATATGTACAAAATTATATTTAAATTAAAAGAAAAAAGAGGTTATTTTCAATTTTAATTATATAGTGCAAAAATGAAAATATATTTTATTATCTATGTATAAAGAATGGTATTTTCTTAAAAGAAAAGAAAAAGGTTTTTACATTTTATTGTATGGTATAAAACATGTATTTCAATTATTAAAAAAAAAATATTTTGATGTCAAAAAGGGTTTTGTTGTAAAAAAATGATGTTTTGTTTTTAAACATTTGGAAACCAAAGCACAACAAAACGGAGATGGGCTTTAGGCACTCAGAACGGGACGAAGCCCACCTGCTTGAAACGATTTTTAGGGTTTGTAGGTTTTGTTTCAGTTGGGACGAAACACTTTAGGGTTTGTACAGCGGCGCGCTCACTTGCTTTGTCTTCTCCATGCGTTCTTCTGGATATGACTACTCCGTCTAGCCACCGGCACTACCCCTACATCTCTCTTCCCTCCAGCTCGAGTTCAATGGTCTTATGACAACAAGGTTCGCTTTTGATGCTTTTTATACCCTTTTTTACGGATTGCATGTTTATTCGCTTTGAGCTTTGACCTTAATCTTTTATTATTATGGAGGTGAAGGAAAAAAAAAGAGAGGGAGAAAAGCGTACTACCTTTGATCTTGGAGAAGGAGGAGAGATAGGGTAGGTGGCGCTCAGGAGGGCTCGACGGCGTGGGATGATGATGGACTTGTAGCAATTCCGGTTTGTCTTCTTTAACGCTCTTTAGGGTTTCAGGATGACATTTGAACCCTTTTGCATGATATCTTTTCTTCTTCTTCTCTTTCGCCTTTACTGTTTGTTGCCTTGAATGCTTCTCTCCTCTTCTGACTTGTTGTCTTGAACGCCTGTTGTCTCGAATGTTTATTGCTTTGATACTCACTTCTGTCGCCTCTGAATTTGGTGTGCTTGAAATGTTATTGTTGCTTCTGTGAGTTGCCTTGGTTGCCTTATTCTGCTTGCTTATGTTGCTTGTGTTGATTATGTTGATTATGTTGATTGCCCAATGATGTGTGCTTACTGAGGGCTCGAGGGTTTTGATTTGGAATACTTCTTTCTTCTTCTCTTACAGTTGCCTAGAACTTTTGTATGCTTGCCTCGAATGATTTGCCTTTGGATTGTTGAGCTTGCCCAATGATGTATTTTACTGAGGGCCTAGTGTTGGTTGGTTCTGTTTGTGTGGGTTATGTCTGGATTGAATGGTCTTGGCCAGGTTTTGGTATTAGGCTTGAGGTTCGAGTTTGGGTAAGGCTGATGCAGGTTTTATCTGTGTTTTGTTGTGAGGCTTGGCCTGGTAACTGGTTTTGAAGCCTAACTAATGCAGGTTTTTGTGATGATTAGGCTTTATGGTAATGCAGTAGGCAGGCTGTACTTCAGGTTTGGACTTATGTAGGTGGTACTGGGTTTTTGTGGTGCAGTAGGCAATGGTTCATGACTCAGCAGGTTTTGCATATGCAGGTTTGAGGGTTTTTGGCTCTTAAAGGCTTTGACAGGTTTGTATGGTATATGGTTGTTCAGGTAAAGCTTGAACTGGTTTCAGGCTTGAGGTCCTGGATTGGTTTCAGGTTTGGTGTTTTGTATTTTGGTGATATTGGTATTATGGCTCAATCAGGTTTTTGAAGCTCGGTGGTCTCCTCTTTTTATTGTTGTTGTGTGTTTTATGCAGTTAATCTCTATATCTTTTTTATCCCTGCTGTTGCAATTTTATATTTGTTTCTTTTGTCTTCCAGCCTCTTGGTCTTTTGGCGCCTAAGACTTGTTCAAACTTTGGCATCTCTTCTTGAACCAAGTTACTGGGCAGACTTGCAAGGTTTTTTGGCATTTTTTTGTTTTAGTGATTGACTCTGCTGTGTACTTCTGCCTAATTTGAGTAACACTGAAATAATGCTTCTTTTAGCCTTTGCCTTACTGTCTTATTGCAGTTTTATTTTCTGTATTTTCCTTATGCCTAAAGCCAAACAGTAAGCCCACACTTCTCCTCGTTTCTTTCTCTCTCTCTTCTAGTACAATTAAATATTTAACATGTTTTGTGCTGTACCCAATTCTGAAAGGGCTAACCTGATGGGAAATGATGAAAAGATAGTGTCTTGCTTGCTTGCATAACTTTCCTCTGCATATTTTATCCAGCTTTTGTACTTTTCTCCTTTTAATATCTTTGCCCAAATCCTCTTTTCTTTGACAGCTTGGGTGGACTTTTTGGTATAAAGTAGGAAATTGGATTTTTTCAGTTTGGTTGAACTTGAACTATGCAGTTTGACATTTTGAATTTATGCACTTTGACATTTTGCATTCATGATTAAATGAATAAAATTCTTCCCTCTTTGTGAACCGGGAGAAATCCCGTGATTTGCAGGGAGGGTTAACTGATCCCAATCAGTGGCCCTTAATGATGAATTTCTTTTTATCTGTCTTTTCAATTTAACTGTTATTTGACTTTTCTCCTTTTCTTTTGCAGATGCATATTTGGATGGAGAGGAACAAAGTGAAGAATGAAGAATTAGAAAACAAATAGGATAGCTTTTCTTTTTTTATTTAAATTTAAATCGATGTAAAACCATTGTTTGTAATTAAATTATAAACAATAATTGTACAGTTAATTTAAGAATAAATAAAAGTTTCCATTATCCAATTTAATTCTGTTTTCTCTTTATTGTTTATTTATTATTTAAAACTCTTTGAATTAAAATAATTGAAAAATAAATTTCAATCATTTAATTTAGAATAATAAATAATTAAAATAAACAATGCTTCAGCACATTGATCAATTAATCCTGGCCTTTCCAAAGCAAGTCAACAATTAATCAAAACACTGATCAGGCGCATTCCCTTTTCATTGATTTTCAACAAACACTGTAAATCCAAACTGCGTATTTCTTTTGACTGGCTCAAACAAAACAACATGAATTCAAACCAACTGCCTCTTTTACTGATTAAATCAAAACAATGCGAATTCAAACCGAATCTTGGAATAACTTGCAAAGTGCTGTGGAATTTTAATTTTTCTGAGAATATGCCCATAAAACCTTATATCCTGATTAAATGCCAAAGAGCGTTTGCCTGATAAAAATTGAGCCAGAATCAGCCAAAACCCTTAAGCCAATTGTGTGAGAAAATCCAGAGCCCTGAAAAATCAATGAAACCCTAATTTTTGTTTGACTGACGAGAAAAGTCCGTTTGTCCGATTCTTGAGCTAGTTTGAAAAGTCAGGAAATGCCTGAAGTTGTTATTTCTTGAAAAACGCGAGGGTAAATTTTGGGGTACAACACTTAGGCAACGTGTTGGAATCCTTCAGAAGCTTTGAATTATGCTCTAACTATGAAATCAGTTTTCAAGTTTTTTGCCAAAAGTTGCAAATTGGTTATGAGCTTCTCAGCAGCTTTTCGTGTGTGCCTGCATTAGGTTTCCTTGTGCATATGTAAGTGAAGCATTCTAGGTCAAAAACAAGGCCCAAAAGTCCATGAATTGATGATTTCAATATTTGATTTTTTCATATCTTTTTCAATCTTTTTTCCATGTAAATCTTGCCAAATATGGATGATCTTGTCTTGTTGATTGGTGCACGAAATCTTTAGCCTATAATGTGAATGTTTGCTGCACAAAAAGATTTGAAAAGCATTATTTGATATTTTTCTCATATTTAAATCTAATTAAATGAATTAATAAGAATAAAAATTCAATTAATTAATTAAAAATAAGAAAATAAATCCCTTTGAGCTTAATGGGCCGTGCATATGCTTTGGGTAATGATTCAAGGAAGAATTTGAGGCCCATTAGCAATTTTGAAGTGTTTTAGGCAAAGTTGACTTTTCAAAATTCCCAAAAATTTCCCAACTTCTCCAAGGCATATCTTGCTCAATTTTGAAGCTATGATCATGTTCTTGGACATTTTGGAAAGGTCCTGAAGTCCTCTAACCAATTCCTTTGGTCCCATGTCATTTTGATTTACCAATCTCAAGTTATGGTCTTTGACTTAAAGTGCCTTTTTGTTGACTTTTGAAAATGACCTATAATGTTGAAATTGATAACTTTTTGTGAGAGCATTTCTTGGACTTGGAGTGTGAAGATGAGTTGTAGGAAATGTCATCCCCTTCAAAATGAGCTTTGGATGGGATTTTTCTGATAAACCATGAAGAAGTTATGCCTTGGTCAATTTGCAGTTGACTTTTTCAACTGTCCAAAAATAGAAACTTTTGCATCTTGAGACTTTTTGAGCCATGCTTTGAGAATCATGATCAAGAATTGATCAAATGATGATTGTGGCTTCAAAATAAGATGTTGACCAAAAATTTTGACTTTTGACTGTCAAATGACCATTTTGCCCCTGCAGTTGACTGTGGAGCAATTAGGGTTTTTGACTGTGCAGCTTGATGCTGTGAGTCTTGAACCTTGACATAAGGATGCTTGACAATGTATATGGGCTTGTGGGACTTGATTGGGCCCTTGAAAACCTCAATTTCTTTGCAAGAACCAAAACCCTAATTTTGACTGTGTTAGGAGGCAATTGGACTGTGCAACCTTTGAGAGATTTTGAAGCTTGATCTTGCCAAATCTTGAAGAATATGGGAGGGCAAATTTTGGGATACAACACTCTGCATGTCTCTATTAAATGCAGGGGAACCACTATGGCTCATGTGCTGGTAGATACGGGGTCTTCACTGAATGTTCTGCCGAAGAAGGCATTGGACCGGTTAGATTGCGAGGGTTTGACTTTAAAGCCTAGTAACATTGTGGTAAGGGCTTTTGATGGGTCGAAAAGAATGGTGCATGAGGAGGTGGACATCCCTATCAAGGTAGGCTCTCAGACTTTTGAGTCCACTTTCTATATGATGGACATCAGACCATCATACTCTTGTTTGTTGGGTCCTCCTTGGATCCACGAAGCTAGAGCTGCTACTTCTACACTACACCAAATGTTGAAGTAACCGGTGAAGGGGAAGATAGTCACTGTGCATGGAGAAGAGGAGTATATGGTGAGCCACCTGAATTCCTTCTGTTACGTAGAGATGGACGAAGAATTTATAGAGACTCCTTGTCAAAACTTCGAAGAGGTTCCCCAGATTTTGGCGTCGACTGAGACCACTACCAGCACCAAACCTCCTCCGAAGATGGCTTCTCTCAAAGACGCTAGAGCAGTAGTTGAAGAAGGCAGGAATACCAATTGGGGACAACTTCTTGAGTTTATCCACAAAACTGACAAATTTGGCTTGGGCTTTACTTCAGGAGCTCAGAGGGCTGTTCGACGCGCTTGAGTTAGAGGACCTCCCCTACACATAAGCAGTCGAGGGGTCAATGCTATTGAAGACAGTGAGGAATATTTTGATTTTGACAGCTGGATTTACCCGACTACCAACGGTGGACCAAGTAAATGGACGACTAGAGATTTTATACCAGTTTCTTTTATTCCGTAGTAATTGTCTTACTTGTTTTCCAAGTTTGTAATGAACAATTTAAACTTTATGGCCTTGTGTCTTACCCGAGGCACAATGTTTCTATCTGTGAGGGTTATTATATGTCATCTCATATATCATCAATGAAGCATTGGACGTTCTTTACATATAAATTTTGCACCCTCTGTTTTTCTTTTTGCCTTTGCTTTATCAATACAGCTATGCTCTTACACACACTCACATATCAAACTGCAGATCCATATCCACCCTGGATCCCATTGATAACAATCCTGCTATTTCCAGTTGTGATACGGTGGCAGAACTGACTGTTTTTACTGGTTTGCGTTTTGCGTTTTTTTATTCGTAAAATATCGCGGTAAGCAAGAGTCATCATCGACTTTTATTTCATCCAATCAGAAAGGAAAAAAGTACAGAAAAAATCCTTTTTCGAGATTTTGAGCACGGGGGGTAGATTATAGAAATGGAAGGTGTTAGCACCCTTTCTATCCATGGTTTTCCATGGGCTCTTAGGTACTTGATCATTTTTAAATTGCTTGTGTTTGTGTGCTTGTTTTTGAAAAATGTTTTACTTCTTGATAACCCTTGTATCAGTCCTCAAGGGTGTGATGAAGTTGTTTTGAACATTTGTTTGAAAAGTGTAAGTGTGAAAAGTTTTGATTTGAGCAAGTACCTACTAGCATCTACCCACTCGAAAAAAGATCGTTTATATTCTTGTTTCCTTTAGACAACGTTATCCTACTATTGAGAAATATGTAGCACCGTCGTTGGAATTTGTAAGGGTCAATTCGAAAGGGACGTACGGTCAGTAAATTAATATTAGGACACCTTAGTAGTAACCCTAGAGTCTTAAATATTTCCGAGGCAACATTTCTGAGGCAACATTTGAACGGGACAGTTTGATCTCTTTAGACGGGAGGGCAACCACTAAGACACCCTATGCTTAATGATCGTTTACTGAAGGCAACTGAAGTGAGAGTATACCCTAAGAGTGAATATGTGCGAGTGATTTATTTTCAGTTTATTATCTTTGCACATTAGGGTTTTCTAACCATTTTAATTTTGTCATGCATTCTTGCCATACAATCCTATTAGCATTCATCTAACAGTTAATAATTGCAGAAATTTAAAAGTGCAAAAATATAAAACCTAACTATTACAAGGCTTCAACGAGAGGGATTAATTACATAACCAAAAATCAGGGAAAAGCGATAAGTAAAAACCCTAGTTAAAACTATTACATCCTCAAAACAGTTACAAAAATAATAAAAGAATTAAATGCACGCGGTAAGTTAAATGCGAGGCGATTAGGGTTTTGACCCTTTGACTAATCCTACTTGCGATTGATTAAAGAAAAAAATTGTTTTTTTGTCATGTTTTGTTATTTGAGAGAATAATGAATAATTAAATTGCAAAGAAAATCCTAAGTTCTAATTAATGTTAATTTAGGAAAATAAATAAATCAGTGAAAAGCAATTAATTCTAAATATCCTATTTTTTGTATTTCTATTTTATTTGAAAAAAGAAAACAACTAAATCAAGAATTAAACCTAATTTTTCTAGTTGATTTTAATTGTAAAAATAAGTTAAAGTTACTCTAAATTAAAATAAGCTAATTAATTAAGAATTAAATTTGATAATAATAATAAAAAAAACTAATTCTAAATTTGTGAATTCTTGATTTTATGATTTTATGAAAAAATTGATTTTTTAAAAATAAAATAAATAAATAAATTGAAAAGAATAAAGAAAATAAAAAGAGAAAGAGTGAAAATTGGGCCTGATTGTGTTGCTGAAGAGGGGGTGCAAATCTGAATTTTGTAAGGCCCATTGTGATACGGTGGGATAACTGACTTGATGTTTTGCGTTTCGATCGCATTTGTGCAGATAGCAAGAGTCGCCACTGACTTTTCTTTTATCCAAAAGGAAAGGTAAAAAAGCACAGGAAAGACCTTTCGAGATTATTTTTCGGGTTCGGGGGGTAGATTATGAAAAGGGAAGGTATTAGCACCCATTTCATCCATGGTTTTCCATGGGCTCTTAGTTACTCGTTTAGATCACTTGCTTTTATTTGACAATGTGTTTGTGGTGTGGGCTTTGAAAGTGTTTTGAAAAATCTCTTTGTAATGGTTCTTGTTTCTATAAGAACGCGTACAAAGTTTTGTTTCGAAAAGTGGTTCAAAGATGTGTTTGTGGATTGTGTTTCGGAAAGTGTTTTGAAAAGATGTTTTGCAATGGTTCTCATCTCTATAAGAACGTATACAAAATGTTTTGTCTTTTGAAAATGTTTTGAAATGAAAGTGTAGGTGTAAAAATGTTTTTATCGTGAGCAAGCGAGTAACTCGGAGTGAATCTACCTACTCGAAAGGTTTTTAATTGTTGTTTTCTTCCTCCTTTTAATGTTGCTATCTTACCATTAATTTGGTAAGAAGCCCCATCGTTGAATGTGATGGGACAGGCGCGGGTCAATTTTATGGTCATCGAAAGCAACTTATTAGACGCTTTAGCAATTTTTGTAAGGGACGAGATCGTTTTATCGAAGGCAACACTGAGGGTCATCGAGGGACTACGATCTTTTTTATCAAAGAGTCATTGCTAAAGTGTCTCGTATTCGAGGGACATAACTGTTTTTTCGATAGGCAATGAAATGGGATTACCCTAAGGGTACGTGCGTGAAGAGTGTGTTTGATTGCATGCATTTTAATCTTGATTAAGGTTGTCTATTTTGTTGTTTTCATGTCTTTCCATACATCCTATTTACTAGTAATATATGAAAAGTAAATAAAATGCGAAAAAATAAAATATAAGCTATTACATCGCTTTAGGGGGATGGGGGTACATATTTATGAATGAGGGTTGCAAGTAAAATTAAATCCTAAATTATCATTACAACCATATCGAAATGGATCAGAATGTGCAAGAAACGGAAATGGTTATTTATTTAAGAAAAGAAATAAGTTTGTTTATGAAAATATTTTTGGTATTTTGTTTTTTAGAAATAAAGTGAAGCATGAAAAAATGTTTTTGAAGTTTGTTGATTAATGAAATAGAAAGTGATAACAAAAACAGTGAGAAAAAGTAAAAAGGGAGTCAGCGCGTTGCTAATTAAGGGAGGTCAGAAGTTCTGACCCTGACCAACAGCAACAGAATAGGTCTCAGAAGTTCTGAAACCACCATCAATAGAACAGGTTTCAGAAGTTCTGAAACCACCAGCAACAGAATAGATCTCAGAGGTTTTGAAACCACCAGCAACAGAATAGATCTCAAAGGCTCTGATATCACTGGCAGGACTTGGTCTCTCTCTTCATGGCAGTCGGAACATCTGCATTTGGTTATTTCTCCATAAAACAGAAGATATGTATATGACAATTATAGCAGGTTTCGCAGCATTTCAGAAGCAAGAAATATCAGAACCATAAATCAAAGGCAAGCGTGAATCTGCTAATTCTAATTCTGAGTTCTAAATTCTTTCAGAAGTTCTGAAACTGATTTATTCCATACTTAGGCAAGCAAACACATGAAGTCTCACAACATGTATAACGTCAGAAACATGATATTTACATTGTATTTTTTTGAACATGCAAATCTGGTAATGATTAAGCAAAGTAATAAGAATCAGCAGAAGCTTACCTTGCAACTAGAAAAGATTTTGTAAGCTGGAGGTTGGTCTTAGCCCCTGGTGATGTTCTGAGTAACTTTCTCACGTACTCAACAGGATGGAGGTCTTCAACTTCTGGAACAGCCAAGGGGTGATATTCTGACTTCTTTGAGGTGGAAGTGAATGGAGAGTGTATGACAATATGAATGCAGAAGTTGAAATAGCTTCTAGTATACGAATCAACAACCGTGGGGATGGTTTTAGTCAAAGAACGATGGATTTTTTTGATGTTGGAATCAAATGCTAAGGTTTTGTATTTTGGTGTTTACAGCTTTTTGGGTTCTTGGAATTTGGCAAAGATTCAAGGTCTTTTTTTCTTCTTTTTGGTGATTCTCTCTCTCCAAAAAAACCAACCTGTTCAACGTGTGATGGAACAAGCTACTTATAGATGGATTTTGCTGTGGTTTTGGGGGGAAAAACAAATGAGTTTTTAAACATTTTTGGCATACTGCCCCTTTGTTTTTAAATCACAGTTTTTGTAGGCTAATTTGGTGCAAGAAAAACGCAGGCGTGGACTGGATCATCAGCACCTTGGAGTGTTGTGGTAGCTGGTTGCAGGATTGTGCTATAGCTGGGCAGCAGGTTAAGGTTTGGGGTTTGGTGATTTTATGATTGCAGAACATTAGAAAGATCACCTCCAAATGCTGAAGGAGCATCTTCTGACCAGAGCGTTGAACATAGCCTCTGCACACTGAAGAATCATGTTCTGACTGAAGCGTTATGTTTTGACCAAAGAGCAACGCTGCTTCATGTTCTGATTGAAGCATTATCTTCTGATGGTGCTTACATAGAGGCTGGCTCAGAAGTTCTGAAGTATCACATTCTCTAAACACTTAGAAATTTTTTTCTAAATGTTTAGAAGATTTGATTTTTCTAAAGTAACTTCTGACTTCTGATTTTTTTGATGAACCCATTTTATGCCTTAATGGAATATGATTCTTGGAACTTGATTTTGATTTAAAATTCATAGTTTGACTTCTTTGGTGTGTAAATGACCATTTTGCCCCTGTGATCGATTCTCTTGGAAAATTTGTAATTTCAGATTTGCAACTGGATGGAAACAAACTTGAGGGTCCAGGTTGATCCTTTGAGAAATGAGAGAGTAAATTTTGGGGTATAACAGCTCCCCCTGTTCAATATTCTTAAACTTGAAAAGTAAGATCGACGAGTTTGTCGTTCGTGGCTTAGAAGTAGAAGATGATTGAACACTAGAGTGTCCAGAAATTTGCACTTGATGATGTGCTGGTTGATTGTGTAGGGAATGGACTTAAAGATGCCATTTGGACAAATGATGGAGAGTTGTCAGAGATGGGCTTATAGATGCCATCCAAAGGTGATTGTTGACAGAAAGTCTGAACTTGATTTTAACAGAAAACAAATTAGAATAAACCGTTGAGATATTTATCTGAACTAGTAAGAATCTGGAAACGAATCAGAATAAACCATTGAGAGATTTATCTGAACCAGTGAAAATCTAGAGACGAATCAGAATAAACCGTTGAGAGATTTATTTGAACCAGTGAAAATCTGGAGACGAATCAAAATAAACCGTTGAGAGATTTATCTGAACTAGTGAAAATCTGGTGACAAATCAGAATAAACCGTTGAGATATTTATCTGAACCAATGAAAATCTGGATACGAATCAGAATAAACCGTTGAGAGATTTATCTGAACCAGTGAAAATCTGGAAATGAATCAGAATAAACCGTTGAGAGATTTATCTGAACCAGTGAAAATCTGGAGACGAATCAGAATAAACCGTTGAGAGATTTATCTGAACCAGTAAGAATCTGGAAACGAATCAGAATAAACCGTTAAGAGATTTATCTGAACCAGTGAAATAATCTGGAGACGAATCAGAATAAATCGTTGAGAGATTTACCTGAACCAACAAGAATCTGGAGATGAATCAGAATAAACCGTTGAGAGATTTATCTGAACCAGTGAAATAATCTGGAAAGAAATCAGAATAAACCGTTGAGAGATTTATCTGAACCAGTAAGAATCTGGAAACGAATCAGAATAAACCGTTGAGAGATTTATCTGAACCAGTAAGAATCTGGAAACGAATCTGAATAAACCGTTGAAAGATTTATCTGAACCAGTAAGAATCTGGAAACGAATCAGAATAAACCATTGAGAGATTTATCTGAACCAGTGAAATAATCTGGAGACGAATCAGAATAAACCGTTGATAGATTTATCTGAACCAGTGAAATAATCTAGAAACAAATCAGAATAAACCGTTGAGAGATTTATCTGAACCAGCAAAAAGTCAGGAAGAAATATTTTATTATGTAGATGGTCGACCAGTCTTTTCTTGTTGAAAATCTTGGTTTATTGGAAATTTGTTGATGATGATTTCCTATCAAATGACTCTTTCCTGCAAAAGGTGAAGAGTTAATTGTATGCAATGCTATGATGTATATGATGCATGGTGTGGCGTTTGCCTCTCAAAATAAATGAGATTGCACTGTATGTTCTTGAGTTGTCAATGTTATGACGTATGGATGCAAATGTATGGAATTTAAATATTGTTTGTGTCGTAGCGTTGCTGGAAGCGGGGAAAATAAATCCCTTTTGAAGCACTGATGGGTGAGTTTCCAAGTGTAAACTCTGTTTTAGAAGGGAAAAGTCGGACATTGCTTGTAGAATTCGTGAAATTCTGCTGGGGAAATCCCAGAAGCTGGGCAACTTACTGGAGAACCTCTGGAGCGGTAGTTGGAAGTTTTTTTTTTGCTCTGTCAGGAATATGAGAACGCTTGATACCAATAGGCTGCATATTGGGGATATGCTAGCGATTCTGTAGTAGGACGCATTTGTTTTCGCTCTGGCTGGAGAAAGTACCTGCGGGGGTTTTTATGGAATGGCTTATAGATATTATCCTATTTCTTAAAGTCATTAGTAATTGTGTTTCCGTTTCTTTTTGTTTATTTGTAACAGTAATCACGTTCAAATGCATATGTTCAAAAATAAATCATTGGACGTTTTTGTAAATAAAACATAGAAATAAAGAAAAACATATGGTTTTGTACTTTCAAAAGGGATATCTTTGTATTAACTTGAATAAGTATTTTTTGTACAATGAGACGAGCATTCTAGCAAGAGAATATCGTCGAAAAAAATGAAAATTGATACAGAGAAAAGATAGCCATGTGAAATAATCCCATGGGGTTCCCATTCTGCTATAGTCTTCATGTCTCTGAATGTCTTGTCCGCTTGTCGCCTTGGCGAAGTCGATTGGATTGATTTAGAGACAAATGAGTTGATTGGTTGACGTTGAAGATTGTCTTCCAGATGATCCAACGGGACATAGTCATACGCTTCAATCCCTAACTTTTTCCTGGACCGCCCTCTCGGGTTTTCAGTCCACCGGGATACCCCTTTTTGCCCAAGCCGCCCTTTCGGGTTTTCGACTTGCCAGGTGTACATATTTTTTTATTTTCATCCCTTATTTTTGCCCGAACCCTTTTGGTTCGCCGGGAAGCCCTTATTTTTGCCTAGGCCAGTCAACCTAGCAGGTCTTTGATCATGCGTAGTATCTTTTAACTATGTCCATATTTACAGGGTGCAGGAGGTCGTCGCCATCCATAGTAGTCAAGATCATTGCTCCACCAGAGAATATGCTTTTGATTACAAACGGCCCTTCATATGTAGGAGTCCGTTTGCCCCGGGGATCACCTTGTGGCAAAATGATACGCTTGATTACCAAGTCACTGACCCGATATAGCTGAAGTTTGACCTTTTTATTAAAAGCTTTGATCATGCGTTTTTGGTACATATGACCATGACAGATAGTTGTAAGCCTCTTCTCATCAATCAAGTTTAGTTGGTCAAACCGAGTCTGGATCCAATCTTCTTCATTCAAACCAGCATCCTTCATGATTCTTAGAGAGGGGATCTAGACCTCAATAGGCAAGACAACTTCCATGCCGTATACGAGAGAAAAAGGTGTTGCCCCAGTTTATGTGCGAGCTGTGGTACGATACCCATGGAGAGAGAACGGTAGCATCTCATGCCAGTCTTTGTATATGACTGTCATTTTCTGTATGATCTTTTTAATGTTTTTGTTAGCAGCTTCTACAACACCATTCATCTTTGGTCGGTAAGGGGAAGAATTGTGATGCTGAATCTTGAATTGCTGGCACAAGGCGGTGATCATATTGTTATTTAGATTCGTACCATTATCAGTGAGGATTCTCTCTGGGATACCGTACCGACAGATGAGATTCTGTTTGATGAACCGAGCGACCACATTCTTAGCAACGAAAGCAAAAGAAGCTGCCTCAACCCACTTTGTAAAATAGTCGATGGCCACTAAGATGAAGCGGTGTCCATTGGAGGCTATTGGCTTGATTTCCCCAATCATATCGATTCCCCACATAGCAAAGGGCCAAGGAGCCGTCAAGACATTCAGAGGAACCAGAGGTATGTGCACTTTGTCAGCATAGATTTGACACTTATGGCAAGTCCGAGAGTGTTGATAGCAATCTGCCTCCATGGTAGACCAATAATAGCCTGCCCGTAGGATTTTCTTTGCCATTGTATGCCCACTAGAATGAGTACCAAAAGTGCCTTCGTGTAGTTCACCCATGATCCTTTCAGCCTCAGCCTTGTCTATGCACCGAAGCAATATAGAGTCATGACTGCGTTTGTACAAAATTCCGTTACTAAGGAAGAATTTAGCCGAGAACCTTCTTAGGAACTTCTTGTCATTCACCGAAGCTCCTTCTGGATATTCCTGAGACTCGAGATACCTCTTGACTTCATGAAACCAAGGCTGGTCCACTACCTCTTCAGTATTAATCTCGTGACAGTAGGCTGGTTCATCCATTCGCTCAATGGTGATTTGAGGAGCCTCGTTATCCCAATTAAGTTTAAACATAGATAACATTGTAGCTAAAGCGTCTGCTAGCTGGTTTTCCTCTCGTGGGAAATGCTCGAAGGTAATCTTCTCGAAATGCGACAACAATGTCAACACATGTTCTTTATAAGGGATAAGGTTGGGGTGCTTGGTGTCCCATTCCCCTTTGACTTGACTGATGACCAAGGTTGAATCTCCAAATACATCCAAGTGTTTGATCCCCAAGTCTATAGCAGCTTTGAGACCGAAGATGCACGCTTCGTATTCTGCCATGTTGTTTGTACAGTTGAAGCAAAGTCTGGCAGTAAAGGGAGTATGACATCCTTCTGGAGATATGAGTACGGCACTGATACCATTTCCAAGTGTGTTGTATGCCCCATCAAAGAACAGGGTCCGTCGGGATCCTTGTTCAGGTCCGTCATATGGCCTGATTTCCTCGTAGTTGTCTAATGTCTTGATGTCTTCATCCGGGAATTCAAACTTCATGGACTGATAGTCTTCTACAGCTTGGTGAGCAAGATGATCAGCCAATACACTACCCTTTATAGATTTTTTGGTAGTATACTGTATGTCATATTCTGTCAGGATCATTTGCCATCTCGCTATTCTCCCAGAAAGAGCGGGCTTCTCAAAGATGTACTTTATCGGATCCATTTTAGATATCAACAAAGTAGTGTGGGTCACCATATACTGTCTCAGCCGGCGAGCAGCCCGTGCCAGAGTGCAGCAAGTTTTCTTGAGCAGTGAATATCTTGTTTCACAGTCGGTAAACTTTTTGCTCAGGTAATAAATAGCATGCTCTTTTCGGCCAGACTCATCATGCTGCCCCATCACACACCCTATTCAGTTTTCTAAAACAGTTAGATATAAGATCAATGGCCTTCCCTCGACAGGTGGCAATAACACAGGAGGCTCTTGCAGGTATTATTTGATTTTGTCAAAAGCAACTTGGCATTTGTCGTTCCATTTGACTACTTGATCTTTCTTCAAGAGTTTGAAGATTGGCTCACAAGTAGCTGTTAGGTGAGAAATAAACTTGGCTATGTAATTCAGACGTCCCAAGAATCCTCTGACTTATTTATCAGTACGAGGAGACGGCATTTCTTGTATCGCTTTAACCTTGGCAGGATCGACTTTGATACCCTTGTTGCTGACGACAAAGCCTAAGAGTTTACCAGACCGTACTCCGAATGTGCACTTGTTTGGATTCAATCTCAACTTGTACTTCTTCAGCCTTTCAAACAGCTTCTGTAAGTGATAAAGGTGCTCTTCTTCCGTCTGCGATATGCCTATCATATCGTCTATGTAGACCTCTATCTCATGATGTATCATTTCATGAAATAAAGCTACCATGGCGCGTTGATAAGTTGCCCCAACATTCTTCAGTCTGAATGGCATGAACTTATAACAGAAAGTCCCTCACTGTGTAACAAAGGTTGTTTTCTCCATATCCTCAGGTGCCATTTTAATTTGGTTTTAGCCCGAGAAGCCGTCCATGAAGGAAAACACTTTGTGTTGTGCCGTATTGCAACTAGGATGTCGATGTGGGGGAGTGGGAAATCATCTTTGGGGCTTGCCTATTTAAATCTCTGTAGTCCACACACATTTGCACTTTACCATCTTTCTTAGGCACAGGAACAACATTGGCCACCCATTGGGGATAAGAGGTGACATCCAAAAATCCTGCATTGAATTGCTTCATGACTTCTGCTTTGATCTTTTCCGACATATCAGGCCTCATGCGACGTACCTTTTGCTTTACTGGGGGATAATCTTCTTTTGTAGGCAGACGATGTACCACAATGTCTGCATCAAGTCCCGACATGTCTTCGTACGACCAGGAAAAGATCTCAACATAGTCGTGTAATAACTGAACCAGACGCTTCTTGATATTAGGCTCCAAATTGGCACCCACCTTGACTTCCTTCTTGTCTTCCTCAGTTCCCAAATTAACTATTTCGACCGGCTCTTCGTGTGGCTGAATGGTCCTTTCTTCCTGTTGCAACAACCTGGCCAACTCCCCTGGCACTTCATAATCTTCCTCACCTTCTTCGTCGGCTTGGTAGATCGGATTTTCAAAGTCATAATTGGCCATAGCAGAACTGTTACCCATGGGATCCTGAGTGGATGTAGATCTGCACTTTTAATATGTGAGTGTGTGTAAGAGCATAGCTACCTTTGAAAGAAATAAAATGTAAGAAAGAAAAGACAAATAAAAACAAAATTTGATGCAAAAACATCCATGATTCATTAATGACATATGAGAATGAAGTGACAACCCTCACAAATGGACCGTTGTGCCTCGGGTAAGACACAAGGTTTTAAAAAGTCTGAATTGTTTAAATATTACAAGCCTGAAAATATTAAAAGACAATTACTCTTGAATAAAAGTAATAGGAATTAAATCTTTGGCCTCCCAATTGTTGAGCCCTCCGCCGATGGTTGGAAAAATCCATTCGTCCATGTCACAACTGCCATCACTGTCTTCTATTGCATTGACTCCTTGATTGCTGATACATAGAGGTGGTCCCCCAACGCGAGAACGTCGAACAACTTTCTGAGCCTCTGAAGTGAACCCCAACCCAAATTTGTCGGACTTGTAGGGAATATCCGGAATCTAACCCCAGATAGTACAACCTCCCTCTTCAACTACTGCTCGAGCATCTTTCAACGAGGCCATCTTTAGTGGAGGTCTGGTAATCTTCGGGACTTTTGGAGTAGACTTGGTTGTTGTGACCGTTGCTGGAACCTCCTCAAAGTTCTGACAGGGAGTCTCTATGAATTCACCATCCATTTCAACATACTTGAAAGACTTCAAATGGCTAACCAGGTATTCCTCCTCTCCGTGAACTGTGACAATCTTTCCTCTGATCGGGTATTTTAGCATCTGGTGTAGGGTAGAAGTGACGGAACCAGCACCATGGATCCAGGGTCGACCCAACAGACAAGAGTATGAAGGGCGTATGTCCATCACATAGAAAATTGAGTCAAAAGTCTGAGTCCCAATTTTTATGGGGATTGTGATACGGTGGGAGAACTGACTTGGGTTTTGCGTTTGTTTTCGCAAATGTTTCGGTTGAGCAAGAGTCGCCACCGACTTTTTATTTTATCCTAAGGAAAGGTTAAAAAGCACAGGAAAAACCTTTGAGATGTTTTCTTGGGTTCGGGGAGTAGATTATAAAAAGGGAAGGTATTAGCACCCTTTCTATCCATGGTTATCCATGGGCTCTTATTTCCCGCGAGAAGAAAATCAGCTAGCAGACGCACTAGCCACGATGTCATCCATGTTTAAACTTAAATGGGATAAAGAGGCTCCCCAGATCACCATTGAACGAATGGATGAACAAGCTCACTGTCATGAGATTAATACTGAAGAAGTAGTGGACCGCCCTTGGTTTCATGAAGTCAAGAGGTATTTCGAGGCTCAAGAATATCTGGAAGAAGCTTCAGTCAACGATAAGAAGTTCTTAAGGAGATTCTCTACTAAGTTGTTCCTTAGTAACGACATTCTCTACAAACGCAACCATGACTCTGTTTTTCTCCGTTGAGTAGACAAGGTTGAAGCTGAAAAGATCATGGTTGATCTACATGAGAGCACTTTTGGCACCCATTCCAATGGGCATACGACGGAAAAGAAAATCCTACGGGCGGGCTATTATTGGTCTACCATGGAAGCAGATTGCTATCAACACTCTCGAACCTGCCACAAGTGTCAGGTCTATGCTGACAAGGTGCACGTGCCTCTGGTTCCTTTAAATGTCTTGACGGCTCCTTGGCCTTTTGCTATGTGGGGCATCGATATGATTGGGGAAATCAAACCAACAACCTCCAATGGACACCGCTTCATCTTAGTGGCCATTGACTATTTTATAAAGTGGGTTGAGGCAGTCTCTTTTGCTTCCGTGACAAAGAATGTTGTAGCCCGGTTCATTAAACATAATCTCATATGTCGGTATGGTATCTCGGAGAGGATCATCACAAGAAATGGTATGAATCTAAACAATACTATGATCACCTCCCTGTGCGAGCAATTCAAGATCCAGCATCACAATTCTTCCCCTTACCGGTCGAGGATGAATGGTGTTGTCGAAGCTGCAAATAAGAACATCAAAAAGATCATACAGAAAATGACAGTCACATACAAAGACTGGCATGAAATGCTACCGTTTGCTCTCCACGGATATTGTACCATAACACGCACATCAACTGGGGCAACACCCTACTCTCTGGTATACTACATGGAGGAAAATGGACTCCAACATACGAAGGACCATTTGTAATTAAAAGCATATTCTCTGGTGGAGCAATGATCTTGACCTCCATAGATGGCGACGACCTGCCGCACCTTGTGAACGCAGACATAGTCAAAAGATACTATGCATAAGAGACATGCTAGGTTGACACACCTAGGAAAAATAAGGGCATCCCGACGAACCAAAGAGGTTCGGGAAAAAATTATGGATAAAACAAAAAATTTGTACACCCGGAAAGTTGAAAACCCGAAAGGGCGGCTTGGGCAAAAAAGGGTATCCCGGTGGACTGAAAACCCGAAAGGGCGGTCCAGGCAAAAGTTAGGGAATTAAAGCGTATGACTATCTCTTGTTGGATCACCTTACGAACAACCTGACAAACTCAGAGGTTCTGATCAATCCAATCAGCTTCGGACAAGGCAACAAACAGACAAGATGCTCAGAGACACGAAGGATATAGCAGAATGGGAACCCCATGGGATTATTGCACATAGCTATCTTTTCTTTGTATCAAAATTTTCACTTTTTTTACGATGGAATTCTCTTACTAGAATGTTTGTCTCATTGTACAAAAATACTTACTCAAAGTCAATACAAAGATGTCCCTTTGAAAGTGCAAAACTACCTGTTTTTCTTTACTCTTGTGTTTTGTTTACAAAATTGTCCAATGATTTATTTTTGAACATAATTACTGTTTACAAATAAACAAAATAGAAAGACAATCACTAATGGCTTTAAGAGATAAGGAAATATCTCTAAGTTATTTCCAAGAAAGCCCCCGCAGTGTGCAGTTTAATCCCCAGCGGAACAGAGCTTCCAGTTATCAATCCCTAGTAGAAGTCGTCCAATTTCTCAGGATTCCCCAACAGGATTTCACAAGCAGCACACGGTGTTTCCCTTACAACAGAGTTTATTTCTCTAAGCGGAAATTCATCAACACCTCAACTTCACAACATGAAGACTTACACTCCATATTCTCAATAGTAGTCAGGGATTTAATTTTCCACAATCCAACCGCAGTGCAGCAGGTTAGCTCACATACACGTACATCGCATCCATATATCATAAACATTGATAACACGAATGCATATATCACAATCTCATTGTACCATGCATTTCATACATCATGACATTGCATACAGCTAATGTTTTTCCATTTTCAAGATAAGATTAATCAATGGCTATCATCAACAAATTACAAAGGTCAAAAATTGATAGAAAGACAAACCAGGACAATTATCTACACGACCAACTGAAGCAATTCAGCACGGGTTCTTCAGATTCAACTCTTTTGATACAGTTCAGATACGCTCCAGACACGGACACCATTCTGATACTCATTCAGATTCAACTTTCAGATACAGTTCAGATACGCTCCAGACACAGATGCCATTCTGATACTCATTCAGATTCAACTTTCAGGTACAATTTAGATACGCTCCAGACACAGATGCCATTCTAATACTCATTCAGATTCAACTTCCAGATACAGTTCAGATATGCTCCTAACACGGACTCCATTCTGATACTCATTCAGATTCAACTTTCAAACTCACCTCAGATACGCTTCAGACACGGACGCCATTTTGATACTCATTCAGATTCAACTTTCAAACTCAGTTCAGATACGCTCCAGACACGAACGTTATTCTGATACTCATTCAGTTTCAGCTTACAAATATGATTCAACAATCATTTCTGGATGGCATTTACAAGCCCATCTCCAACAACTTTCCATCATCCCTCCAAATGGCATCTTTAAGCCCATTCCCTATACCATCAACCTTCACATCATCAAGTGCAAATTTCTAGGCACTCTAGTGTTCAATCATCTTCCACCTTCGAGTCACAAATGGCAAAACTCGCCAATCTAACTCTTCAGGCTTAAGAAGATTGAACAGGGTAAGCTATTGTACCCAAAAATTTTCCCTCTCACTTATCAATAATTTTCTCACATGATCTCATTGGGCTCAAGACTACACTAGGGTTGATCAGCTCAAGGCACCTCCTTAAGCACTAATGACTAAAACTAGGGTTTGAGATTTCACAAGGATATTTTAACTTACAATGCCCCATATGACTTTCATGTATCATTATGGACCCCCAAGATCACTCATGTCAAGTTTCAAGCCTTGGATCACATTTTTGCTCAGTCAATTGAGCAGTTGACATAAAAATCAACTATATTGGGGAAAAAGTCAATTATGGTCAATTCACAGTCAAACTTCATAATTTTTTATCCACATCAACATTTTTAACGCATATGTATCATTTGATCAAGTTTGGACCACAATTCCTCAAGAAATTTGATCAAATCTCTAAAAGGGCAAAATGGTCAAAATTAAGGTTTTGACTAGGAAAGGGCAATTTCTGATTTTTGACCTAACAAATGATCAATTAGTTTAAGGCATGATCTCAAGAGTCCAATTGCATCATTTTTACCTAATGACATGGCTCAAAATATTGCTAAAGTTCAAAATATTGATAGATGAATTTTTCAGTCAACTGATCAAAAGTCAACTGTATATTGAAAAGTCAAACTTTGACTTTTTGGTCAAATTCAAATGCCAAAGATCACAATTCATCAAAACATGTCGAAATATAAAACTTATACATCAATAAATCAAAAATTCAAGATTTCACTTTGAAAAGTTAAAATTTCTAAACTTAGAAATTTTTCTAAGTGTTGGAAATTTCTTAGTTTTTCATAATTTTGAGAAAAAATTTCACCATGATGCAAGATGATTCAAGAGAAACTTCCAACATGAAAGTTGTAGATCTCCATGAAATATACAACTTTTCTTCACACAACTTCTTCCAAAAGTGCTTGGATATCAAGTTATAATTTTAAGAACATGTGGTCATGAAACAAAACACTTAGTGAAATTTTGCCCTAATTTGGTCAGGATTTTGACTCAACTTCATGGCACTTTTTCATATAGTTCCATGGGGAATATTCAAAAGCAATTCAAAGATGGGTTGTAGAGAACATTTCAAGCTTTCCAAAATTTCTAAGAAATCCTTGAGATCATTCTTGAGTAGGGAGAATCGAAGAGATGAAGTTAGGGTTTTATCACTTGAATTACAAGGCATTTTATGATGAACAAAATTCAAATTCAAAGTTGTGCTGCATAAACTCTACTTTTCAGGCCTCAAACTTGTTAGGCACTCCATAATTAATTGCTTTTACAGTTATTAGAGGTCTCATTTCAAGCATTCAATGCATGGACATGCTTTATATCCATTTTTGGAAGAAAGTGTACATTGCCATTTTGATAAAGTGCTTTTTTGCACAAAACTTGTTCTTGAACCTTGCACTTGTTCTCTTCTGATCATACAAGTCCTATAACTCATAAGAAATGGTTTAGACACTTACAATCACTCAGCCCATGCTTGTACTACACATTGAAACTTGGTTTCCCTCTTTTCTTGAAAATCAAGTAACATAGCCAAAAGATTGTAACTTGTACTTCTGACTTGCCAATGCACTTCAATCCTTTGATTATAGATACACAAACTATTTTCATCAAAGAGACGAATGCTTAAGCCCTGAAAACACCTAGAGCTCAGAATCACATCTCATACCTCCATTTTCACATAAACTGACCGAAAACTTGAAACTCATAACTCCTTCGTGCGTTTTCAAGCCTTTTGGTTCCTAAAGCTTCTAAACATCATTTAGAACTGATCTCACACCCTGTTACAGAACTGTAACACCATTAACACCATCCTCCATTTTCAAAAATAGAGCTTTTCACTTGGACTTCTCCAGAACTCCTCAAGTACTTTCAGCTCAAGCTAAGCATCCCATTAGCTTCCTGGGAACTTGAGGAAGCTAACCCAACCATTAGAACTCCATGAAAGTTGCTCAAACTCCAAACCTGATACCCTCTTGCAAGGTAAGTTTTCTAACTTTGAAACTTTTCATACAAGCATCATCAATGATTTATTTGTGAATAAAGCATGTACATATCATTGCCCTAAAGCTAACCATGTCCATAGTTTTCATTAATTTTGCTTGAGCTTAGAGAATTTTGAGATTGAAGTTTCTGAGATTTTTAGGATTCTGTTTAGGGCTAATGAAATTCATGCTTATCTTTGATCTATAGTTTTAATGCTTTACATTTCTGAAACTGTGAGGAAATTTGCTACAAGTTTCATGTTTACAGTTTTCATAATTGTTGAGAAATGAACAAGTTACAGTTGGTCTGGCTGGAGGTTGAAGATGAAGTGTAAATCAGGGTGCGTTTTGTATCATATATTTATTGTTTTTATTATGTAAACGGATGTATAGTCACCCCAGTGGTAGAAGCGCGCGCCTGTAACCTTTGGGACCTGGGTTCGAGCCCCAGTGGTACCCTTTTGATTTTTTTTACTTTTTTTTGCATTTTTCTGACCTTTTTTGGCAGGCGCTGGGCTTCAATCTTTAGGCCTATGTTTTTTTGTTACTTCTCGCCCTTGTGCAGGCTATCAACACCCTTGGCCCAGATTTTTTTTTCTTTTTTTCTTTTTTTTTTATGTATTTATATTTATTTATTTTCTTAAATATTTTCCTAATACTAAAAATCATAAAAAGACAAAAATAATAGATTTACATTTTGACATAGTTTATTTATTTTTCTCACACAAAAAATTATTTTATTAATCATACTTTATTTATTTTTACTAATTATTCTTGTAAATTTAATTAAAACTAGGTTATCATTTATTTTCTTTTACACCAATTAAAATATATTATTTTAATATAAAAAAGGCCAAAAATATTTTATAATACTATAAATTATTTGCAAGACAAAAATACAAAAATACTTTTCTTAAACTTAATTTCCTTTTAATCAATTAATAGACTTAGGGTTTTATAAAAAAATATTTTCTTATTAAATTAGGTTTACTTTTATTATTTTAATTAATTATTTTTCTTTTAATAAATTAGGTTAAAACAAATTCATTTTTCCTAAAAAATCCAAACAAAAATATCCATGTTCTTTATATTTGCATTCTTGCATATTTAATCATCTTTTACATTATTTATTTCAATTCTTGTACAAATTCAATTTGGTTGTAATAGATTAATTAGGTTTATATTCTTGCAATTCCCATTTACAATTTGTACACCCCCTCCCCACAAATATTGTAATAGCGTAGTAACTTTAAATTCCGTAATTTATCGCTTTATATACAAATGCTAGTAATTAGGGTTTGTATGGAAAGACTAAAACCAATACTTAGAAAACCCTAATTCAATACAAAATCAAGCATGAAAACAATACACTTGCACACAAGCACCCCTAGGGTAATTCCACTTGGTTGCCTTTACAAAATGGCCATATTACGCATGTGAAGTATCTTAGCAAAAACAAAGAAAATACAAGATCATAGTCCCTCGATGACGCTATCTATGTTGCCTTTCAAATGATCTTAGTCCCTAAAGATAATGCTAAGATACCTTGCAACATTGCTAATCATGGTTATATGATGACCCACGCTCGTCCCGTTTACATCCAAAGATAGGGTTACTTACCAAATCAATGGTAAGATGACAATATCAAAGGAAAAAGGAAATGAACATGAAATACTTTTGAGTAGGTAGAATGCTCCTAACTAATTGCTCCATTTCAAAACAAACATCCTTGCTATTTTCAAAACAAACATCCACACTTTCAAAATATCATACAAACTTGAAAACATTTTCAAAAGATCAAACACTTTGTATACATTCTTACGAACAAGAATCATTACAAAGTTTTCCTAAACAATGGCCTCTTTACAAAATACTTTCAAAAACCACACAAAGCACAACTTCAAACAAAAAAGAAAGTGATCTAGCAAGTAACTAAGAGCCCATGGAAAACCATGGATGAAAAGGGTGCTAATACCTTCCCTTTTCATAATCTACCCCCCGAACTCAAGAAATAATCTCAAAGGTCTTTCCTGTGCTTTTTCACCTTTCCTTTTGGATAAAAGAAAAGTCGGTGGCGACTCTTGATAACCGCAACATTTACGATCAAACGCAAAACCTTCAAGTCAATTCTCCCACCGTATCACAAGTACTATTAATGAAACATGTACCTATGATAAGTCTGTCCTCAGTAGCTGTCTGATCCTCAACCAAAGCGAACACTTTACCACTTGTTTGTGCCCTCTTCGGTTTCTGACACTGACTACCAATGTGCCCTTCTTCACTACAATTAAAAAAAATCACATCCTTATGCTTGCACTCAGATACATCATGTTCGTTCTTACCACAACGGAAACACCTCTTCACTTCAGTAGTACACACATTACTCTTATGCCCAGGTTTCCCAGATTTAAAACAAACCACACCAGTAGGAGCATCTCCCCCACTAGTCCTCTGACCCTGAGCAACTTTTTATTTACCTTTACCAGCTGGGGTATCATAAGGCTTACCATGATTCTATTGGTACTTACCCCTCTTCTCACTGATAATCTTGTAATGAGCATTATTATCCTCCTCATAAATCCCGCAACTATCAATTAAATCAACAAAGACACGGATCTTCTGGTATCCAACTTCCTTCTTGATCTCTGGACGCAACCCGTTCTCAAACTTGATACACTTCGAAAACTCAGCATCTGCCTCAGCATAATGCGGATAAAACTTAGCCAACTCAGAATACCTTGTAGCATACTCAACAACTGACATATTTCCTTGCTTCAGCTCAAGGAACTCAATCTCCTTCTTACCACTGACATCTTCAGGAAAGTACTTCCTCAGAAATTCCCTACAGAACACGGCCCAAGTGACATTCTCACCTGCAGCTTCTAACCTTTGGCACGTCTCTAGCCACCAGTCATCAGCCTCGACTGCTAGCATATGAGTACCATATCGAACCTTCTGCGCTATAGTGCAGTCCATCACACGGAAGATTCTCTCAATCTCCTTCAACCAATCCAATGCTCCGTCAGGATCCTACTTTCCCTTGAACATAGGCAGATTCTCTCTCTGGAAAGTCGCCAAGCTACGAGATCCAGCAATCCCGTCAGTATTCGGCTGATTCTCCATCGCATGATCCATTGCTTCTAAAGCAGCATCATTCCTTTCAGCCATCTTAACTTATCACTACAACATAAACAACTGTTAGAACTCGAATTAACAATACTAGATTGTTAGACAACTACTACTCGACAACAAGGTCGGACCAACCTTTTGCTCTGATACCAACTTTGTAACACCCCAATTCTACCCGAAAATTATAAATGAAAATCAGAGTCATAAAATTCATGCAAACGAATCAGGATGCCACAAATTCAACTTTAAAAATTCATTGCATTCATCATGAATACATAACACTTTAAAACTTTGGATGAACCATCAGCATAATACTTTAATCTCTAAATTCAACAATTTAAACATCTACGCAGCAGAATTCTTAATAACATCTTTATCCATCATTACAGCAACTTCAAAACAACACATATTTAATAATAATCAACTTAAAGTTCAACAACTGAATAATCAACAATCAAAAGCAACAAGCGTTCATCACCCCGAGTGTTACATATCAGAGCAATGACACCGACTCGAACTACTGAAGGTATACAACCTTCACTCTCGATTACCTGCACGTTACCAACGTAAGGGTAACATTCAAATAGAAGGGGTGAGATATCTAACAATATAATAAAACGTATGATAATCAATATATTAAATTAGATCACATAACAACACCACTTCTCATCTTATAATCAATAATAATTGCAATAAAAAATACCAACAATATACACATTCACCGCATCAATTCACAATTTCTTTATGCAATCATATAATGCAACTAAATACTATGAAAATGCATGTGGTACCATTGGAGCAGAACTCCCATCTTAAAAATCTGCCAATATATAGAGGCATCAACGAGGCATAAGCCTTCATCTTAAAATTCGCCAATAAAGGCCATCTTAACGAGCATCAGCTCTATCTTAATATGCAATGTATGTGACACAATCATGAATGTAGTAATAACAACCCTAATTAACAACATTTCAACATAACATCATCGTTAGCCAGAAGCCTACATCTTAATAGCTGCCAATTATTAGAGGCATCTCAACATCTTTCTTCAACATCATTCATCAACATCATGTATCATCATAAATCATCAAACATCATTTATACATCATAATTCATCAAACGTCATTTATACATCATAGCTCACCAAGCATCATAATTCATCAAACGTCATTTATCATTAACAACTCAGCCATACAACAATACAATAGTAACTCGTCAATCTCGCAACGTTGGTCATAGGCCTACAACATGATATTGCCTATAATTGATTAATCATCAAAGGCTTACTTCTAAATCACTAGACCTCTACATATCACTATTCTGTAATAATACATCATTATCATCATTAATCCTACTGTTACAAACCAAACAGTAATCTATAATCATCTCTTTCTCATCGTTCTTCACAAAAATCAACATATCGATTAACACGGGAACTAATTAAATTCCTAACTTGGATACTAGTATTATCCTCCCTATTCTTCATTTTAATCCTTAAGAATGAAGTTACTCGCGTTATCTATTCAACGCTTTGAACGACACCTCAAATGGAGTCTGAAAACTCAAGTTACAACCTTGGGAAGACGAATCTGTCAAAAACCAGACAACATGGATCGACGCGTAAAGTCTTGGATCGAGGCGTACTGAACTGAACATGCTACATGAGTCAACGCAAACTCTCTTGTATCGACTCATACTGAGTCTGCAACATTGCATGTATCGACACATGCTCCTACGTATCGACTCATCCTGAGTCTAAAAGCCTTCATGTATCGATGTAGGACTCCTTCGTATCGACTTATCCTGAGTCTAAAGGCCTTCTTGTATCGAAACATAGCATTTGGGGTCGACACATACTGCTTTTTCATGAATATTTTCTATGATTTCACTGCATTTTCACTATGGTTTCCACACTTTAGGCCCTAAAAACATATTCTAATAATAGATAATCATCAATTACAATTATCCTATAATTCTACATCAAATATACAGCATTGGGACATCATTATTCATCCATAACTCATCGATTTTCATCATACAACATCATATATAATTTAATCATAAACCAAACAATCTTTTACCTCTAACCACACATACCAATTATCTTGAACCCTATTATAGAGTCAGAACCCCACCCTTACCTTGGATTGAAGGTTGCTCTATAACTTTTCCGATTGATTTTCCGTTCTGCCTCTTTCCTCCTTTCCAACAGCTTTCACGTTCTCTTCTTCCAACCCTTATTCTTTCTCTCTTACTGCTTCTTCTTTTCTCCTTATTATTTCTAACAATAATAAAATAACCCTATTATTCTCTTTATTCCTTAATGGGCTTAAGACTACTACACCCCCTTATTACTACTTCTATCCTTTAAAACAAGCCCACATCAAATAATATTATCCTTCTCATATTATTCCACAACTTAATAAAATAATTAAATCCAACTAATCACGACACATCAACTAACATAACAACACAACTTCACAAATAATCCAAAAATAATTTAATTAAATAATTAATTAAATTACGGGTGTTACACTGGAGACCATAACTCTTGTTATAATTGGAATTTATTATGCTTAATATTTTGTTTGTGTTGGTTATATAAAAGCATGAAAAGGATCAAGACATTTTTGTTTCATTTTGAGCACAACTACCTAACCAAATATCCAATTGTCCTTGTGAGTGTGTGACTACTTGTAACCCCTTTGAGCCTTTTGTCACTGTCCATATTCTTTAAATTTTATGCTTTTCTATAAGTAGTGATTCCACGTTATTGCTACATTACCTTTGAAATATGATTGCATGAATAAATATATTACATGTATGCTCATAATTATCTATCATGCCATAATTAGAAATACTTGAAAATTGAAATATGTTTGCATATTTACATCTTTTACTTTCCTTTTTTATCTCGACAAAGGGGGAGAAGTATACTCTCTAGGGGAGGGTATACAATCTATCTAACTCAGTGGAAGTATTATCCCTCCAATTATATATTACTTTGTTTCTTTTAACACCTCCCCTGAAATATGCATTGTCGTCATCAAAAAGGGGGAGAATGTGGAACCTTGTTTTACAGGTTACAAATGTTGTTTTGGTGATGACAATTATCCTTCAAAGATGCAACTGTGAAGATACCCAGCATGATAAATATGAAACAAAATAAAAAATGTAAAAGAGAAGAAAAGATAACATTCAGCATAGTAAAATATGCAATCATTTAGAAAAAGTCAACAAATATACTCAAGCAGTTAAAAATGCAAGTCAAGGGTTTGATAAAGGGTTGACAAAGATTCAGACATAGATAAAGCTCCAGACATCAACAAATTATCATATAAAGGCAACCAAATGGATTATATAAAAAGCCTTAGGAGATCTCAAGCAAAGTGTCAACATAATGAATACATCAGACATGGGATTCGGTAAGTTATCCTAATTTAGTAAGTGAGTGAAACTTTTGTAAAAGAAAAAGTTTGGTCTTTATAGAAGTAGTTGGCTATAAGTACACACACACTTAAAATTTTTTTTTATAAAATGGTTCTAAAAATAAAATACTTTAAATAAATATATAAAAGTTGCTTAGGAAATGATGAGAACATTAAAAAAGCCATAAAAATATTTTTTAACTAAACCTAATCGGTTAAGACAAAGTGTCTATCGATTAGATTAGAGCGCTTATGAGAATAAAGGCAGTTTGAATGTACCCAAACGATTAGCAACGACTACAAATCCCTTCTTACCTATTTTGGAAATCATAGCAGTTATTTTTAAATGAACTAATCGATTGGCTTAATCGATTAGCAACATTAATTTTTGAATTAATGATGTTTCCTATTTTAGAGGATTTGAACCCTATAAATAGAGGTCTCATTCCTCGGTTCAAATCATCCAGAATACGAAATGTGTATTGACACACGCTCACCTCTCTCTCTCTCTCTCTCTCTCTCTAATTTTTAATTATGATTTTCTCTCACTAGTTCTTATAGTCAAATTCTTTTGTAAGGAAAGATATTTTGTGAGTGAGATGTTTATGTAATTCTGGATGGTTAGCAATGTAAAAGTTATTCAAGTTTGTTATTTATGCGCCTTGGATGAACACAACCCATTTTAGGGATAAAAATATGTAGTTTGAATCTAAACTTAATAAAATATTTAGTTGGGGAGTGTGTGATTAGTTCCCATGATTGATTAGGTTGGAGATTGTTAATATTGATGCATTTCCCTTAAGGCTCTTTGAAAGCCTTGTTTATTCAAAGGTTGAAGATTATCAATATTGATGAACTCACCATTAGTTTCATGGTTAGCCCATTTAAAACCATAGGTTAGAAGATCATCCTGTTAAAATCTCTAGAGGTTAATAGTTATCATGTTAAACCATATTGAGCATAAATATTTCATGGAGAGAAGTTTAATCACTTCAATCTACAAATGGGAATGAAGCTTGGCAACTTCAGTCTCAGTAATAGAGAAGACGCAAACAATCATATCCTCTATCTTATATTATCATGGTTATAGGACAACCACCATTTCCTTGTATAAGGGGTTCCTGAGCTTCACCTACTAAAAGCTCTCAAGTATATAACGGAAACTCTCAAGACTAGTTCTTGGGGAGAGGAGAGGGTCCTTTTAATTTTACTGAACCTCTATAATTCTCAGTGTCCCGTTTACTTTATTTTCTCATTTTAATTTTTATCTTTCCGTTGCTTAAGTTGTAGAATAATATTTTTTAAACTCTGATTTTAAATCTCAAAAAAAAATTCAAAACCATGTTTTTCCAAACCTTATAATCCACCCCCTCTTATGTGTGAAGTCTCAAGTTCTGGACAATGTGTAACAACCCCTAGTGGATAAGGGTTGTCAGAGGCTTCAATTTTATTGTGGTATTGAGAGATAGCTCACATTAGGTGAGAAGATATTGTATCTATGTATTTTCTTTGTGTTATTGGTTGTCTTTAAGTATCACGATATTGGTGTATTTGTAGTCCTAAGGGTCTGAAACTGAGTCTTCCTAAAATGTAGCATTCATTCCAAGAATAAGTGGTTGATTCCCTGAAATATAAGAAGTGAATTTAAATCTCATGATCCCTTATGTAACATTTGTTGACCTAATACACATTTTACACGTGATTGCGTTCTATGAACGGGGGAGTTAGGATTCAGGTGATGTATCAAAACAAGGGGCGCTCTATTCGAAAGAAGGGTGCTCAACCTAATGAATGGGATACTTGGAAAGTAAAAACGGATAAACTTATGTATTTTGCTCTGCCTCCAGGGTCTCTTCCAATTTTACCACTACAAGTCCCTAAGGCAAGACTAATTAGAGTCGAGTCCCTCAGGCGAGACTTTTAGAATCGAGTCCCTCAAGAGAGACTTAGAGTCAAGTTCCCCTGGCGAGACTTTTAGAGTAGAGTCCCTTAAATGAGACTTCATAAAGGTGAGTTTGTCCAACTCTTAAGCCATTGCTTTTATTTTGTTTCCTCGCTAGAGGATCTTTGCACACCTCTCTCTGAGATCTTTAATGATAATAATTTTTCCTTAGATGATATGTTTATTGATTATTGTTGTTTCTTGATTTGGAAAATATGCCTTATGAGGCTTAACCTTGGGGGAAATATTATTTTCAATCTTGATTTGAGCGAGATGGCCTCTTAGAACGATAATGATCTTTCAATGAAAGTTTATCATACAATTCTCTCTTTGGTGGCAAGGACCCTTCAGCAAAGGTCCATCATATAATTGCCTCGTATGGAGGCAAATATCCTTTAGTGAAGGTCCAAGATATACTTTTTTTGTAGGGCGATAATGATTCTTCAGTGAAGGTTAAGAAGGATACTCTATAGTGTTCAATGATAATGTAACTTCTTGTGATCGACTCTTGCTACTTTTGAGATAAGTTCAGTCGCCTTGTATTTTGATATTCATGAAGCAGTTTTAATACATTTCACCTCTATGTAGGCGACTTGTTGCCTTTTTACTTTGTTCGTGACAAATCCATTATTTTTTATTGTCGTTATTCACCATTTTTGTCTAATAAACATGGAACGTGATTAACATTGTCTGCCAAATTAGTTCTCAGAGTCTGCTTTCCGATTAGCTCCTTGAGTCTTCTTGTCAGTTAGCTCGCCAATCTTAAGGTAATTTACATTTATTGTAGTCCAGTCTTCTTGAAAAAATAAAACATCTTGAAATTGATTGTGAGGGAGAAATTACAATTTAGTCACATAAATTTAAGTTATTGCATGTGTCTTTCAAAAACCAACTTGTAGAACTTTTTATAAAATATTTGTTCCCTCAATCATTCAACACTTTTATATCCAAGTTCGAAATGATAGGCATCTATCAATTACCAACTTGTGGAGGACTATTACACCATAGAGAAGGAATTCAACCATAATAATAATAGTTTTAGTTTTAATGTCTTGTATGTGCACAAAGACTATAATTTACCTATAAATATTATTAGTATATTACACCTTACTCATTAATGAGATGTGTAATTTCATTTAATTTTATTGTTCCATAATAAGTTGTAAACTATTAATTTGAGATTTTCTACAATCTTGTTTCTCTAAACATCAAATATAACACAACTTTGTGTATTTCTTGCTCATCCTTTTTTTATAGAAACAAACTTAACACATTTTATTATTTAAACGTTGCTCAATACAAGGAGAAATCAAATTAATAACACTACGCCTAGTCCAAGAATTAACCGTTTTTGCTAACGAGTGGGCAACTAAATTTGATTGGCGTTTAGTTAATTTGACCTCAAAGTTGGGATAAAGTTGTAACAAACTCTTAATAGACAAAAAAAATTAAGTTAAATTCAGAACTACCATTATGCTTAGATTGAATCTCTTGAACCACCATTTGAGAATCACTTTCAAAAATCACATTATTTAGATGCATCGATATAGCTCCATGAATTTACTCTTTCAAAGCCATGGCTTCTGCTTCTATGATGGAGAGAAGGCCAAAGTCTCAAGCTACATCTGCAATAATAAATCTACCAAAGTTATCTCTCTCACACACCATCCCTTATTAGTAGTATCTCATTGATTATTGAATCCCGCATCTACATTAAATTTCACCCGCCCTTCATTTGGAGGGTTCTAAACTATTAGGTGGTGTTAGGCATTCTCAGAATCCAGATCCTCTTGAGTTGTAATCATGCCAATTACAGAAAGCTTGCATACCTAGCTTTGGTACCTCCTCGCGGTCATTATTCCAAATAAAGTTATTTATATTCTTCCAAAGCACATAAATCATAACTATAACTCTACCAACAACCCTCGTATCCCCCTTACTACAAATATCAATAATAAGGGTCTTAGCATCATTAAGGAATGTAAACGAGATTCTATAATAGCGGACAAACATGTTTCCCTCCAACACTAGTTAGTAGCAAAACAACCAAAGATCACATGCCAATCATCTTCATCCATATTCTCGCAAAGTTAACAATTTGAAGAACATTGAACATAATGTTGATGAAGCCTACATCGATTCGGTAAATAACCCCTACAAATATTCCATAATAAGTGTTTGGCTCTAGGAGACGCTTTAATGTTCCATAGACTACACCAATTCCCATCCACGCTCATATTCACCTCATTCGATTGAAAATTCCACCACATTTTATACCCAAATCTTACACTGTAAACTCCACTTTGGTCTTCTTTCCAAATCATAGTGTCTTCTAACACATCCTTCAACCATGGGACCTTTAAGATTTCTTCTGCCACTACATGATCAAACAAATATCTTATCGCATGCACATCCCATTATTTAACATTAGACAACATGAGACTATTAACATTAAGATCATACACACCTTGCCCTTAAGGATCACCCAAGCATCCTTCTCTTTTACCTCGTAGTCAAGGTTCGTTCATTACCTTAATTTTACTTTCATACCCAATACACCACCTACAACCAAATGTTAATACATTTATAGCTTTCCAAAGACTTCACCAAACAAAATTCGGATTATTACCAAGATTAACTTCGAAAAATAAGGACCTCGGATAGTACATTGCTTTGAAGATGCTAGAAACCAATGTATGTGGTTTTTTCATCATATGCCAACTTTGTTTAGCCACCATAGCCATGTTAAAAGCTCTGAAATCTCTGAACCCAATTCCCCCATCCTCTTAGTACAAGTTAACTTCTCTCACGTCATCCACCTTATACCCTTATTATTATTACCTTCACTCCACCAAAAGGAATTCACCATCTTCTCAATATCACTCACCATGATAAAAACACTCATAGTATAAGATGGTATTGATTGCAAGATCGAATTTATAATCACCTCTTTTCCTACTTTAGACAATGACCTACCTCTCCAAGAATTTATTCTTTTCCATATTCGGTCCTTATAAAAGCAAAGGTAGTATTTTTACTTCTACCAATCATCGAAGGTAATCCTAGATACGTATTCATTTCCAACACATGACAGGCTCCCATTATAAGAACAAGATCCTCTTGAACCGTTCTACTGATATTACAGCTAAAAAATACTTTAAACTTAATCATATTTATCTCTTGACCCGACACATCTGCATATGTATTAAACAATTCCATAATATGTATCACCTCAGATAAATTAGCCCTGCTAACAAAAAACAATCGTGCAAAAACAATTTTAACATCGTTTGTCTCAAATACTCCCTCCCATAGGATAGCAACAAAACATTTCAAAGTTTCAAACTATCTATATGATCACATCATGATAAGGAGTATCAAAATGTACGGGGTCAAATAGTACTTTCATCTCTCATTCCTCACCGAACAAGATAAGAACATATTCAAATAGAGGTTGAGATACATTCCTTTCTCATACGAAAGCGTGTGTATGCTAGCGTGAGTTGCATTAGAATTTCCAATTTTTATGTTGATAACCGTATTAATATTCCAACTTGATAACGTTTCTATTCAACAACTCTTTCAAAGTGATATAATAATTGGCTATGATTAATGTTTGGTCTCATGCAAGCTTGAAATTTGAATTCAAAATCTCACAAAATTGGGTACTATGCATTCCAAAGAAGACGCGTCATTGGTGTGACATGCTGCTGCTCATGTATCCGAGATAGCATACAATGTTATGACCCAATTGTTTCCATCAAAATTAAATTCTGCAACTATTAAATGATACTGTATGAAAGATTAACATCCAAAAGAAGAGCAGAAGTAGAGGACTAGTACTTTAAAACCGTCCAATTTCATGTTCAGCTTATTGTATCAAAATCAAAAAGAGTAAACAGTGAAGTGAGATACAATTCAAATCACTAAATTTTATTATTAGAATTCCACTAATAGTTAGTGAAATTATTCCATGTAAATTAGTCATTGTTCTTGAAAAAAATAATAATAATCTGATTAATTTTTATGATATTAGTCGGGAGGAATCGCAAAAGTGTAAGACCATTCACATTTAAAGATTCTATTTGAGTTCTTTAAATGAATCCACTTAATTTATTTGGATTCTTTAAATGAATCCATTAAATATTTTATATTATTTTATTATATTTTTTAATTATTTAAATAATTTATCTATAATTTTAAATATAATAAAATATATTTTTTGGTTTCGTAAGATAATGTCAATGTTTATTTTAGTCTCTTAACTTAAAAAAGATTCATATTAGTCATTTAAATTTTCAAAACGCTTCATTTTAATCTTTTTTTGTCTAATTAGCGATAAATTTAACAATTGATTTTTGAGTTTTTCCGTTGCTAATTAAATAAAAATGACTAAAATGATAACCAAAATGAACCTTAACGTTAACATACGGGACCAAAAAAGATATTTTACCTTTAAATATTCATACAATCTATCAAAAACTTTAAAATGGTTCTCATTAAACACTAATATATTTCTATCTCAATTCAAGTGTAGGGACGTTGGTGGACACAATAATGTTTGCAAATTAAAGCACGATAATGTAAGTTAATTATCCATAATATTTTGATAGAATGACTTTGAAGTATGTGTATGAACGGTTAGCTGACATCGATGTTTATGCTCTAAAGAATTTCGTAGCTGATGTGTTTTTGGAAGGGATGCATGGCTACTATTGTTCGCGGTTCAATATTTTCACGTGTCTCCTTTTTATGTTATTCATAGGTTGGCCCTTTTGTGCAGCTTCGACCCCTCTTTTATAGCGTAGACGCGTTTTTAAGAGGTCTAATGACCATTCAATCCATAATGTATGTAATCACTATGTTTATAACAAGTTTAAATATTGTAATGTAATGATGACCCTTGGTTGGCCCATTGGATACTGTAACGATAACACGCTACTGGATGTGGCTTTCCAGAATCCGAGATGGGAAGTCCATCCCAGCTATTCGACCTGTCCCAGACTATATATCAAAAAATTTGGGATGTACGTAAGCCCCCTGTTGTACCCCAAAATTTGCCCTCCCATATTCTTCAAGAATTGCCAAGTCAAAGCTTCAAAATCTCCCCAAGGGTTGCACAGTTCAAGGGCCTCCTGACAGTCAAGATTAGGGTTTTGATTCTGATCAAGAAAATGAAGTTTCCAAGGGTCCAATCAAGTCCCACATGCCTATAAACATGGTCAAGCATCCTCATACAAAGTTTCAAGACTTTCAGCACAAAATTGCACAGTCAAAACCCTAATTGCACTACAGTCAACTGTAGGGGCAAAATGGTCATTTGACAGTCAAAAGTTCAATTTTTTTGTCAACATCTCATTTTGAAGCCACAAACATCATTTGATCAATGCTTGATCATGATTCTCAAAGTTTGGCTCAAAAATCATCAAGATGCAAAAGTTTCCTTATTTGGACAGCTGAAAAAGTCAACTATAAATTGACTAGGGCATAACTTTCACATGGATTATCAGAAAAATTCCATCCAAAGCTCATTTTGAAAATAAAGACATTTCCTACAACTCCTTTTCATACTTCAAGTCCAAGAAATGCTCTCACAAAAAGTTATCAATTTCAACATTATAGGTCATTTTCAAAAGTCAACAAAAAGGGACTTTAAGTCAAAGGCCATAACTTGAGATTGGTAAATCAAAATGACATGGGACAAAAGGCATTGGTTAGAGGACTCAAAGACCTTTCCAAAATGTCCAAGAACATGAGCAAAGCTTAAAAATTTAGCAAGTTATGCCTTGTGGAAGTTGGGAAATTTTTGGATATTTTGAAAAGTCAACATTGATTCAAATGACCTAAAATTGCTAATGGGCCTCTTTTTCTTCCACAATTCATTATCCAAGGCATGTGCACGACCATTTGGCCCAAAGGGAGGTTTTTCTTCATTATTTATTTATTTATTTGGATTTTTATTATTAATAATTCATTTAAATTAATTAAAATACATGAAAAATGTTAAACCTACTATTTCAAATCTTTTTGTGCATATAATATCTTCAATATTTCGTGCAAATCAAATTAGGGAAGAATTGAAATTGATTGGATATGATTGAGAGCTAAAAAGCATGAAAAAGATTGAAAAATTATGGTTTGCAAATCAAATCTTTTTCACATCAATGCATGGATTTTAATCAAGTTTCTTAACCTAAATCATCCTCCTATACATACACAAGCAAGACCTAATGCTCATTACCTAAAGGCTGCGCATAAACTCCATTATCAAACTCACACTTTTGGCCTAAAAAATTCAAAACTGAAAACAAGGTTAGAGGACGATTCAAGGCAAAAGACTTGTGCCATCACCTTCCTGAAGCTTCAAGGAAGGATTTCCAATCAAAATCATTCATCCTAACATCAAGAATTGGTAAAAACGAACGTGCCCTGTACAGAAAATTTCGTGCATTCGTACATCATGAATCATGCGTTTTTGGCACTTTTTAATGTTTAATTCATATTCATTGTTTGATTCTAATGCTAACCAAATAGTTTAATTGTGTTTTCGTGCGTTATTAGAGATTTCACCATTGTTGGGCATTAGGGTTTTCCAAATTGTGAATTGGGGGTTTTCGTTTAAGGAACAATTGGCATACAAGACCCAGACCATCAAGATCAGGACCTTCATACAAATTCAGTGATGGGGTCGCGCTCAATTTATGAGCCACCCTGAGCTAATCGCTATTTTTTATAATAGTGTCCGAGGGAACGGTTCAAAACCGTTGCCAATGTTTCTTTGTGTTTCAGGAAATCAACAAGCCATGGAGAAGACGATGCAGTGGCAAGCGTTGATTGGCTCGTTCAAAAAATTCGCGCCAGAAATCCATTAGTTATCATATTCGCTTATGTTATTTGTTTGTTATGTAATATACAAAAAGATGAAGTGGAGCAGTTGGCAGGCGTACACGCTGGTGACCCTCAGGACCTGGGTTCGAGTCCCAGGTCCCCCACCCCTTTCTATATATTTTTTCAATTAATACTCATGTGCAATTTCAGTAGTAGTGTCCACCATGCACCCACAAAATCAAACCTGCCACGCGTATGCCAAGAGCAATCCCAGGGCTATAATTGGAGGAGCATCATAGATTTGAGTCAAAGAGGCTACACGCTAATGGAAAAGTCAACCAGGCTAAAGGCCATTGGGCCCAAATTGCTAAAGAAAAACCTCCTACTGGGGACAGACACCCCCCTAGGTTTGAATTTCTATTTCTTTTCTTTATTTTACTTATTTTCAAATATTATTTTTTTTTAATCAGTTTCTTTAATTTAATATTTTCACAAATAATATAAAAAACACAAAAACAATAAAAATCAGAAAAGATAAAAAAAATAATAAATATTTTTATTTTAGTATTTTTGTAAATAAATTGCATTAATTAATTTTAGTTATTAAATTAGGTTTAATTGTAATATTTTCCTCAATAAAAACCTAAAATTGGTAGAATTAGGGTTTATAATCATTTTTATCCCTTTTCCTTTTCTTTCATAATAATTAAATATTTCCTATTATTTATTTTTATAATTAAATGGCATGTAAATAATTAGGTTAAATATTAGGTTAAAATTTAATCTTTTCTTAATAAACTAAAAACAACTAGAGTTAAGGTTAGCATTTTATTTTAATTAATTCTTTTTCATTAAAATCATAAAATACAAAAATACCAAAAAGACAATTTCTTTTCCTTTTAATTTTAATTAATTTAATAATCGTTTAATTTAGTTTCATAAAAAAGGGTCCAACGCCCTCGTTTCTAATTTAAATTTCAATTCGCGTATTTCTTTCTTTTTCTTTTAATATTGATGTATCTCTCCCAAGGCCATGTAATAGTTATCTTTCGCATTTTTAATTCTTTATTTTCTGTCAAATCGGGTTCTGGAAATTTTGGCGATGTGGACCCGCGCCTTTTGTAATAGCTTTAGAACTTTACTTTTCTCGCACTTTTAACTATTAATCAAGGCATGCAAGAATGAATGATAAAATAAAAACAAACGCATAGATCACCTTAACATGAATAAGACAAAAATAAATGAATCTGACACACAAATCACACACCACCCCTAGGGTACGCCTCACTGTTGCCTTGCCTCGAAAGGTGATCGTCGAGTAGAGGACGTCTTAGTAAGTCCTCATGATCCGGGAACCTGGCATGAGGGTAGCTTCTAAGGTGTCTTCCCATTGCTCTGGTGATCACCATGTCCCGAACCTCGAATTGACCCGAACACCTCCAACGGTGGTGCTACCTACCTCTCAATGGTGGGATGGCACTACTTTAAAGGACATTTACACAGACGAATTCCTTAGGGTAGGTAGACGACTCTAGATACTTGCTCTAATTTCAAAACAAAATCAAAAAATACTTTTCACACCGACACCTTTTCAAAAAGCTTTCGAAAGCAATTTTTCAAACACTCTTGAGGACTGATACAAGAGTCGAACTGGAATTTTCAAAGAAACTTTTTTAAAAACCCACAGTTGAAAAGCAAACAAACCATTTTTGAAAACACAAATGAGCAAGTATCTAAGAGCCCATGGATAACCATGGATAGAAAGGGTGCTAACACCTTCCCTTTCTATAACCTACCTCCCGAATCGAGAGCAATCTCTTTAAGGAATTTTTCTGTGCTTTTGTCCTTTCCATTTGGAGAAAATAAAAGACGGTGGCGACTCTTGCTTCCGCGACATTTCGCGAACCAGCGTTAAACAGTCAGTTCCAGATCCACCGATCACACCCCCAAAGCACGAGGCCTGTAATGGTGAAGTGTTTTGAGTTTATCCTGGAACACATAAACGTATTTTAGGTTTGCATATTTTAATCGAGTAACCTCCCTGTAAATTTGCAGTCTTGATGATGGATCAATTCTTGATGGATTCACCCTGGCGTATGTTGGGAAGATTTATGACTTTAACGAAGTCAGAAAAATCCACGATTTTAATGGAGAAATTGGAAAACCCTGGTGGGTTCGCGATGTAGAGAAATCAGAGAGCCCATATGAGATTTCGACCTGTTGAAGTCATAAAACGCGTTAAAATTATAATGCAATGAAAGTTGGAGTTTATATTGACTTGACTCAAGGGTCAGAGGACCCGCTCCGATGGGTCGTGACCTGCTGCCAGAGAATCCTGGTGGATCTTGGCTTGATGATGATTTTCCATGAAACAATAGTTTTCCTCTTCATCACTCTCGTTTGAGCTTTCATTGCTCGAGACATCACTATCACTATCCCAAGCAACATAGGCTTGTCTAGAATTTCTAGAGTTGTTTCATTGATCTTTTCCTTTCTTCTTAGAAAGAGATGGATAGTCCAGTCTATAATGACCTAGTTTTCCGCATTCGTAACAAATACCCTTTGACTTATCCTTTTTGTTGTCTTTGTCTTTAGAGGAAGAGGATTGTCTTATAAATTTAACAAGATTATTATCGGAGTGTTTGACACTATTCTTCTGAATGTATCAATTATATTTCCTTAAAAATAATTTCATTTCTTCATCATCTGAATTCTCTTCATTGCTAGAGTCACTATCATTAGTAGGCTCATCCCTTGAAGACTTTGAGCTTGAAGCCCTGAAATCTTTAGACTTCAATACTTCCTCCTTAACAACCCCTTTTTCCTTTTTCTTTTTCTCAAAATTCTTTTCATGCTTATCCAAGCAATTGAGTTCTTGCTCGTTGTTGTACCCCAAAATTTTCCCTCCCATTTCTCAATGATTTCTCATCACAAAGCCCTTGAAGCTCAAGATCCAGTTAGGGTTTCATCTGCTCAAGACTTCTCCTTGACTGTTGACCCAAATTAGGGTTTGTGTTTGCACAAAGAGGTTTTGACCTAAAATGCCTAAGATGACTTTCTTGCTTCATATTGGACTCCCAAGTTTATCCATATCAAGTTTCAAGTCTTGATTCCAAGTTTTGCCCAGTCAATTAGACAGTTGACCTAGAAATCAGCTGTATTGGGGAAAAAGTCAACTGTGGCCAATTGACAGTCAAACCTCATGAAAATTGACCCACATCAACATTATGAACTCATATGAACCATTTGATCAAGTTTGGATCACAATTCCACAAGAAATTTGATCAGATCACCAAAAGGGCAAAATGGTCATTTTTAGGGTTTTGACTGCACAAAGGCAATTTTTGACTGTTTGACCTAGCCAATGGCAAACCAAGCTCACATATGGACTCAAGGACCCCATGGAATTATCTTGACATGCTCAACAAGTTCAAAAGATCCCAAGTACACAAGATTGACAGTTGAATTTCCCAGTCAATTGATCAATTTTGACTGTATACTGAAAAGTCAAACTTTGACTTTTTGGTCAAAATCAAGAGTCAAGATTCATTTTTCATCAAAGCATGCCAAATCATGAAACTTGTTCACCAAGAAATAAAAAAAATGCAAATTAGGGTTAGAAATGAGAATTTTTCATAACTTGGAATTTTTCTAAGTTATGAAAAACCCTAATTTTTTCCCATCTTTGCCCCACTTTCTCACCAAGATTCATTTGGATTCAAACAAAAGTCAAAACATGAAAGTTGTAGCTTGTTGCATAATCTACAACTTTGATACACAAAGTTTTCCAAAATGAGGCATGTATCTCAAGTTACAATTTTTGGAATAAGGGTACTAAACCATTCTTAACTTAGTGAAATTTTAACCTATTTTGGCAAGGTTTTCTATCCAACTTCAAGGCCATTTTCCATACACTTCCACTTGGAATTTCAATTTGCATTTTAAAGATGGATTGTAGTACACATTCCAAGCTTTCCAAAATGTCCAAGAACTCATCAAACAACCTCATAACTTGGGAGAATCAAATTTCACAATATGGCAAAAACTCACTTTTGAATTGATCATGTACATGTTCATAACTTAGGCCATTTTCAAGTCAGCATAGTTTGTGCTACATTACAGGTCCTTAAACCATCCAACACTCAATAATTTAATGCATATTCATTGTGTTAAAGTGTTGTTCTTTGAGTTCAAGCATTACATACAAGTTTAATCCATTTATGGAAAAAGCAAAATGGCCATTTTTGCAAAAGCAAGCTTTATGTCCAATTGAAAATCTAACAAGTACAGATGAGATCTAATTGGCACAAGATTATGAGCAAAACACTCTGATCAAGACAAGTTTAGCAGCATGTTTAAGGGTCCCCTACTTGCCTAAAACATCAAGTTGGCTTTGCTTGCTTAAGTGTGAAGAAAAGTATCATAACATACAATAACTTCCATCTCAGCATTACACCACTTAAGCATTTGTTTTGTACACCTTCTAATCATCCTAATCAAGCTAGAACACGACTCCAATACCTCCCAAACACTCCCATTCCCAGAATCACTCTCAAACTACAAAAACAGGGCAAGGCCTGCAGATTGAACACCATCTCTCATTCCTTGCATGATTTCTTGACCAAAGCTCATCAAACACATTTCCTAGCATCAATGCAAGCTAACCAAGACCTAAAACACGACCTGTAATTCCTCTAACAAGTTCCACCATTTTCACTTTCTTATTTTGCAGTTGAAGGTCCATAGCTCGATTCAAGGTGTCTCAAGGCAAAGTAAGCATTGGAGTAGCATCACTACACTTCAGGCAAGCTGTACAGACCATCATCTTGCTCTGAAAGCTTCCCCATTGCCAGATAGAACTTCAACTGAACAGGTATTTTTGTGAACTTCTAACTCTTAGTATAGGCATCATTAGCTCTAGGTTTGTGAATAAGAAATGTTCTACTCATGCCCCTGAACTTGTACATGCTTTTACTTTTCATTTATTTTGCCTGAGCTGTGAGAATTTAAGGTTTGAAAATGGAAGAAAACTTAGGTCAGGATTTGGGAATGTCAAAATTCTCTCTCATTTCTGAGAGTTAGGATGAGTTTTTTATATATTTGGAATCGTGATTCAATGCTTAACATTTCTTATATTGGAAGTTTGTGCAAAAGATCAAAGAATCCAGGTGTTTGAATTGGAAGAACAGGCGCGCATTTTTGTTCAGAGGTTGAAGAAGAAGTGATCTGGGCTGGGCTTGTTTTTGCATTTTCTCTTCACACACTCATTTCACTTTAACACCCCCTGGGCCCATTTGGTTTATTTCAATATTTTTTTGACTTTTCTTTTTTCATTCAAATTTATTTATTTTTGGTGTTGGCAAGTCAGAAGTTGGCATGCCATAGAGCGGCATAAATCCTGGGGGAACAAAAGGCCTTGTGCCTAAATTTCCCCTTGGTGGGGGAGTTCCCAAAGGCGCTCTGGGGCCTGTGAACGGAGGTATGGCACCGTTGCTGTGACCGTTACTGCTGGTGTCGAACCAGCAGTCGTCGCTTCACTTACGGTCGAGATAACCGTCGCTCCCACATTCATTTGTGGGATTTCGTTGTTGTTTGGAGGATTCGCCATCTCTTCCCTTCTTCTGGCAGTATTGTTATCGTTAGTGTATATTCTACCACTTCTCAATAACATACAACGCTCCTCGAAAAGATGAGATTATTTTCAACAATAAACACACAGTCCCACCAGGTGTGCCAATTTGTTTACCGTGGTTATTGGTAAACAACCGCTGATCCTCCAAATGGTTACTTATTTGGTTACTCGCAGGATCGATCAGATTGATCCTAGGACATAGGTTGATTTTGAAGTTTTGATTAAATTGGATATTGGTTAAATGACAATAAAATAAAGAGGCTTTAAGTAACTTGCATGAAGAAAGGACTTGGTAAAATAAATAAGGCTTTAAATGAAAGGGTTCGACAGGGAAGTAAAGAAGAAAGCAAGTAAATTTCTGGAAAAGTAAATGACTTGGATTAATAAAGTTGGTGTTTCACACATACATTTCTCAACAATTCTTTCTCACACGCTGGGTACTCGAATCTATATGAGTGACTTTGTATAGAATTGTGAACACACGCGAGAAACTGCGTGACTACTACTATTTATACTAAAACATCCCAAGTAACCGTCGGGCAGTTACACTGCTTCAAGATGATTCCACTTGGCACGTTCTCAACGTTCGACGCCCCAGATCTTTGCACGTTGCACTTGGTAACCGCTGGAAACCGTTTTCCCTCCAAACGCTTGAATTTCAAACCGTTCCACTCTGAACCATCGAACACCTTCGTCGAGAAGCATCTTCGACGAGAAACAACTTCGACGTCGAAGGCAACCAACTTCTCCCTTGGAAGAAATCTTCTAAGTACTTTGCCATCTTTCGATGGTCATTTCGACGGACTTAGCTGGTCGAAAACATCCTTCAGCCTTAATGGCTGATATCAATGAAACAAGGGTGTCGAATTTAGGAGCTAACAAATTGCCCCCCAAGAATGCCTTATTTCGACTCTGAAAGAAAAAGGCATTCTTTGAAACGCCATTCGACACCTGTCTTTTCATGCTTAGTCACAAATTAAATTGTGCACTTTTTGTTGTCTTCTACCAACCACTGACAATCCCAAGAAAAACCATCATTTATCCGTACCTAAGACGTCACCTCAGTACGGCGTGCAGTGCCAAACGTCATTTCAGAATTTGTCATTATGACAATTCCCAAAAACGAGGGCGCACGCTGCACCCCTCCATTTCTGCAGAACGGCTAAAACAACAGGGAGACGCCACGTGTCCCACTACTTCTGCAACAATAAATGGCATTTAATGTCCTCGGTTTTGGGGATTTTCCCCCACTACTATAAATAGCAGTAAGTACCCACTGTGGGACTTTTTACGCTATCTAGCTTTCAGACTTCTCCATTTGCATACAAACTTGTCATCTTTGCAAAAACCCTTTTTCCTTCACTTCGTCTTCAAACTCACCGTTAACAATGGCATCTGGTTCCTCCAATGCTCCTAGCGCCACCGTACCATCTGGAAACGTCAAACCTAAGGTTTTCGTCACCGCTCCAGTAGTAACTTCCACGGGCCAACGAAGGGTCCCTGAACCCTTGGACATCGCTGTACGTGATGCTTACTCACACCACCTTATGATCCCGGTTGGATACTCCAACCAGATCTTTGCTATGTCTGGCCCCTTGTACCCAAGTATTGCTGAGGCCATGAAGATCAAGAGTTATTTTCCGGTAGTTGAGAGACTCAAACCGGTTGCATGCGCCAAGAAATATGCAGAGGATAATGAAGACCCTGCTAAAGAGAAAATCGACCTCCGTTTCTTCAACAAAGGTGTTAGGGCTTTCAGGTCTGGCCCTAGCCTTACTCCTGATTACGTTGCTTGGCTGGAAAAAATGGAGAAACGCCAAGCTTCGACCTGGAAGTATATGGGAATTTTCGACCTGGTTATGCTGTCGAAGACAGGTCTGAACTATTCTTCGGAGATGTTGATAGCTTCTCTGCTCTTCTGGGACTACTCCCACTTCACTTTCCATCTTCCCTGTGAGATGCTGACTCCTACACTCTTCGATGTGGCCGCTATCACTGGCCTTCGACCCACCGGGGACTACTTCGACCCGGAGGAGATGTCGGAGGATCAAATTGGATTCTCTGCCACAAAACCAACCTATACCACCTTCATCAATCACTACCACGACAGGTCGACAGATGCTGTGTCGGATGTCGAACACATTGCGTTTCTAGCCTTATGGCTGACACGCTTTGTATTTTGCTCGAAGTCCTTACAGGTGACCAAGAAGATGGTCACTCTCGCCACTCAACTCCATCATGGCCAAAATATCTGTTTGGCAGAATTGATTTTGGCTAGCCTGTATGATTCGATTAGTAATGGAGCGACTCTTCTGAAGATTATCGAGAACAGGGCCAGTTTGCTGCTTGCTGGACCTTTTTGGCTGCTCCAACTGTGGCTCAATGCCACTTTCGAATCTTTCTTGCCTAAGAATATTCAAATAAATGAGCAGGCTCCAGAGATAGCGAACAGACGTGTCGAAGGAACCAGACTGGCTCTGTTGACTCCAATGGAAGATGGGCTGGAGCTTCAGCAAACTTTCACCAACTTCGTTCTGATGTTTGCTCGAAGGAAAGAGTTTGCTTGGACTATGGCTCCGTTTGCTCGACGGAAGGTAGGCCCAGCATGGTTTACAAGGCCACATCCTAGGACGTCGAGCGGTCCTCAGGTTGACGAACACACAACAATGTGGGAGGCGTTCCTCACACCAAGGATCATGCCTCTTTGATTCAGGAGCTCTAAGACTCACTTGAGTCTGATTGCATATCAACCAAACCTGGTGTCTTGCTAGTTTGGTATTATTCAAACCCTACCTTCTCCCATTTTTCCAAGAGAGAAGTCTATGTTGTACTTCTGCAATGACTACACCGAAGAAGCTGCCACTAAACATATCGGAAGATATGTTGGTCGAACAGGTCTCTCGTTGTTTGACTACCAGCTCAACTTTCTTTGCTCACCATCCTTCGAGGAGTGGTGGAAAAGTTATTACGCTGAGGAGTTTTTCGACGAGAAGGACTTCGTGGATGAGCTTCAGAAATCTTTTGTCCTTGTCTTGGACAAAATAAAGAAATGTAAGTTCATCCTTTCACATTACTTTGTCTTTCTCTTTCGACTGCTAGCCTGTTAACTATTTTATTTGCTTTCAGTTGTTCGAAAGCCTGCAGCCAAGAAGGCTGCAGAAGACCAACAGGGAGGAGGCCCCTCAACAAAACCTCCACCGCCGGCGAAGACTGTAGCGCCGGCGAAGACCACAACAAACCAACAGGGGGAAGGCCCTTCGAAAAAACCTTCTGTATCGGTAACCAGACTTTCATTATTTTCTTCTGGCTTTCAATTTTTTGACTTTCGATGCAATTGCTAAATCGAATTCCCATTGGTTTTTTAGGCACCTTCGCCCAAGAAACGGCCAGCACTGGTGGTCGAATCTGGGAGCGACGAAGAAGATGATTCTCCCCCTGCTCCTCTAAAAAGGCGAAAGCTGACGAAGGACGCTCCTGCTCCTGCTCCTGAGGGTCGAACAATTAGAATAAAGGCTGCTGGGAGAAAGCCCAGGCCACCTCCAGTGATCATTGAGGAGCCAACGGAGGAGGAATTAAACGTTCTTCTCAATAAGCCTGTCGAAAACGACAATTCCAGCCCTGGGGCTGAAGCTAATTTACAGGTAATCTCTTAGACCTCTTTGTAACTTAGGTGTAGATACCTGCATTCGATTATGTCTCTTTCGATTTCTGAAGATTCTTCTTCTTTTCTTTTCAGGACACCACTGAAAGCTCACCGCCAAGGACCTCTGAAACACTGGAGTCTGCTGAACTCAGCAGGCCACAAGAAAAAAGCTTAGAGAATGACGAAGCCCATACTGAAATAAATGAGGCCAATGCTGAGACGGCAGAAAAACCAGCAGAAGATCCTCAAACAGAAGAGCCACAGCCAAAAGAGATTCAGGTGGTGGATCTGTCGGAAGAGAATCGTGACGAAGGGGGCCACGGCAATGCTGGCGAAGAGGATCAAGATGCCGCTGGCGAAGAAAACCAAGGTGACGCCGGCGAAAGACAACAAGATGACGCTGGCGCTGCCACAGTCCAAGTCGAAGGGAATCCAGTCGAGGCAACTGTCACTCCACAGCCTCAAACCCAAGACAATGCTGTTGCAAGGGCTGTTACCTCAACAAAGCACAGGTCGAAAGAGGACTTAGAACTCTTGAAGCAAACTGACCCCGTTAGCTATCTCAACGCCATCATCGAGAGCAAGAGTTCGTCTGATGCTAGTCAGGAGGTTCCTACCCTGTCGGGGAAGTCCACTGAAACTTCTCCTCTCGATGAAGCTTTGGCGAAGGTTAAGGCTCAGTTTTTCAAGAAGGACTTGATGAAAGCTTTGGAGGGGGACCCTACTGCTCTATCATACTTGAGGGATGTTTTGAATGCTGTCGACTTGTTAGCTGTAGCTCCAGAAGTTTCAGGTTTGATCATGGAGTTACACTCCATTATTGATCAAGTCTCAGCAGATTATAGGCGACAAAGGGGCTTTAATAGTCAGCTTGAGGTGTTATATGGCAAAAGCTCTTCTGCATGGACTGCTGTTTCGGAGACAACTTCTCGAATTGCGGAGTTGTCGAAGCAAAAAGCATCTACACAGGAAGAAGTTGATGCCATCGATCGAGAGAATGCTTCCTTCAGGGCACAAATCGAAGAAATAGAGGCTAAGATAAATGCCAACACTAAGCGCAAGGAGGAACTTCTCTCGACCGTCCCAGACACCGAAAGTCAAACTGAAATCAAACAAGGCCTAGAATTTGCTGAGAAAGCCCAAGGCTTCGACGATCAGATTGCCAAGCTTGTGCAGGCGAATGCCTGGTGCAAGAAAAGATTGGAGCTGTAGCAAATCAAATACCTTTGACTCAAGGAATCCATTCCCTTTTGATTGATTCTACTTCTTAACCATATTTTGTAATCTGTATTCGACAACATTGCCATCTTGGCTAAAATTATAAAAAATTTCCATTTTGGCTTTTTTTTTTTTTATGGTTAATTTAGTCTTGTTATTTTATTTTTATCTCTTGGAGTGTAGGTTTGTATTTTTTCAAATATTTACCATTTACTCTCAAGAGCCTTTTATCTTCACCTAGCTCTTCGACTTCATAGGCTCCACCAGAAAAAGTCTGGATAACTCTGAATGGTCCTTCCCATTTGGGTGACCATTTTCCCATGCTTCGATCCCTTCGATCCATGGGAAGAATCACCTTCCAAACTAACTCTTCAGGCGAAAATACCTTAGGTTTCACCTTTTTATTATAAGAGTCTTCTACTCTTTTCTTCTGAAGCCTGAGTAGGTCAAGATCGCGCAATCTTTCTTCGTCTAAATCCACTAGTTCGTCTAACATCATATTCCAATAAATTTCAGAGGGAATATCATAATGTCTTTGAACCCTTGCAGATTGAAGACAAATTTCTGTTGGCAACACTGCATCATGGCCAAAAGTTAGCCTATATGGTGTTGTACCTGTGGCTTCTTTTGGGGACGTTCGACAAGCCCACAAAATCTGGTCTAACGTCTTATGCCAATTCTTTGGTTTCTTCCCAATATGCTTTTTTATCAAGCCAATCACTACTTTGTTTGCTGCTTCGACTTGACCATTTGCCTGTGCATAATAAGGCGTTGATGTTAGGAGTTTGAAACCTGTTTCCTGAGCAAATTCCTGCATCTTTCGACCAGTAAAAACTGATCCTTGATCAGTAGTTATAGTCTCAGGGATTCCATACCTAAAAATAATGTTCTTTTGAATAAATTCAATGACATTTTCTTGGTCTACATTGACTAAAGGGATAACTTCGATCCACTTAGTAAAATAATCAATGCCTACCAGTATGTATTTCTGACTCTTTGATGATGCTGGTCGAATCTCTCCAATGAGGTCCAACGCCCATCCTCTAAAGGGCCAAGGCTTCACTATCGAGTGAAGTTCGCTTGCTGGTACATGTTGGATGCCTGTATGGACTTGACATTCTTGGCAACCTTTGGCGAACTCAACACAATCTTTCAGCATAGTGGGCCAGTATAGTCCTTGTCGAAACAACAACCATTTCATCTTATGGCCTGCTTGGTGAGCCCCACATGCTCCAGCGTGCGTAGTCGAAAGGGCTATGTATGCCTCAGTTTCACTTAAACATTTCAGCAATACCCCTTCAGGCGTCTTCTTGAATAATTCATTACCCATGAGTACATAACTCAACGCCCTGTACTTTGTTTTTCGTTCTGTCGAAGCTCCTGGATTTTGAAGATAATCCACAATGGGTTTCCTCCAATCTTGTTCTGACAAATTATCTATGAACGAAATTTCGAAGTTACTTTGATCAGCATATCCTAGTCTCGTCGATTCCAAGTCTGTTGGTGATAAACAAGTTGCTCTTATCTTTTCTCGAACTTCGATTGCTCTTTGTAATCTCGTTTTTGAAATCTTATACCCAGATGCAATTTGTGCCAAGTCATTGGCTATTTGATTTTCGACTCTGGGTATGTGTCGAATATTGACCGTTTCAAATTTTTTCAATAAATGATTTGCTATCACGAAGTACATAATGAGATTTTCTCTTATGCATTTATATTCTTTTGTGACTTGCTTAATGACTAACTCTGAGTCTCCCATTATTTCGACTCGAGTTGCCCCCAATTCCAACAATATTTCAAGGCCAGTAATTAGAGCTTCATACTCAGCCTCATTGTTCGAACAAGAACCTGATATCTTGTACCTGAATGTTGTTGGAATTTTTTCAGGAGAAATGATCAAAACTCCTACTCCTGTTCCATCTTTATGGCTGGAACCATCGAAGTAGAATTTCCAAGGTTCTATCTCCACATAATTAATATCCTCAACTTGAATTGAGTGGTCGACTATAAAGTCTGCAACCACTTGTCCTTTCACTGTCTTAAGAGGCATAAAGGTCAAGGAGTATTCAGTTAATGCTAATGCCCACTTGCCAATTTGACTATGCAAGATAGGTTTCGACAACATATACTTGAAAACATCAAAATGAGACGAAACATACACATCAACTGGTTTTATATATTGCTTGAGTTTTGTACAAGAGAAATACAGACATAGACACAATTTTTCAACTTCACTATATCTAGTTTCTGCATCGTTCAAAACTCTACTAAGATAGTAAATGGGTCTTTCGACTCCATTCTCATCTTCTTGGGCTAACATGCTCCCCAAAGTTTTGTCGGATGCAGCTATGTACAATCTCATACTCCTATTGCTACAAGGAGGCACCAAAATAGGTGGCTTAGTGAGGTACCCTTTGATTTTGTCGAAGGATTCTTGTTGCTCTTGCCCCCATTCGAACCCCTCTTTATTCAGTCGAAGTAAGGGTGAAAAGGCCTGAGCTTTCCCGCTTAGGTTAGATATGAATCTCCTCAAGAAATTTATCTTGCCTAACAGAGATTGCAGTTCCTTCTTATTCGATGGCGCTTTCGCTTCCAGAATTGCCTTCGTCTTGTTCTGGTTGATTTCGATTCCTTTCTTGTGGACAACGAAGCCCAAGAAATCTCCAGCTTTCACACAGAACGCACACTTCAAAGGGTTCATCTTCAGACCATGTTCTCTCATTCTTTCAAATGATTGTCGAAGGTGGTCAATATGATTCTTCCTGGAAACAGATTTTATAACAATGTCATCAATATATACTTGCATAAAAGTGTTAATAAAATCATGGAAGATAGTATTCATTGCTCGCTGGTATGTTGCCCCAGCGTTCTTTAGGCCAAAAGGCATCACTACCCATTCGTAAGTGCCTAGGGCCCCAGGGCATCGAAAAGCTGTTTTCGACACATCCTCTTCAGCAATGAATATTTGATTATATCCTGAATAACCATCGAGCATACTCAGGTATTCATAGCCAGCGGCAAAATCGACTAGCATCTCCGCCACAGGCATAGGATATTCATCTTTGGGTGTAGCAGCATTCAAATCTCTGAAATCTATGCACACCCTTAATGTACCATTTTTCTTAATTACTGGCACAATGTTTGCAATCCATTCGACATACCTTGTAACACGTATGAATTTGCATTTCAGAAGCCTTTCGACTTCCGTTTTGATCTTCGACAGTATTTCTGGAGCGAAGCGTCTTGGATTTTGTTTGATTGGCTTCTTCCCAGGTTTGATTGGCAACTGAAGTTCTACCAATCCTCTGTCGAGACCAGGCATTTCGTCGTAATCCCATGCAAAACAGTCCTTGAACTCTTTCAGCAATTGGATTACTTCCAACCTTAGTTCTGGGTCAATTTTGGCGTTGATGTAAGTTGGCCTTTTCTCTGACCCTTCGCCTAAGTTGATTTCTTCTAAAGGATCATGCGCCAACATTTTAATGTTGTTCGCCAAGGGGTCCTTTTCGAAGCCCAAAGGCTCATCGTCATAGATGGCGTCGAGCCTCTGTTCCCGCATTTCTTCTTGCATGATATCAGGGGGTTCTGGATCGAAATCCTTTCCTGGACCCGCAGCAGATAACTGTTGATCATTGGCCTGTGTGGCCATGTACTTTACTTCGGCTTCGAGAGTCGTTATCATCTTAGTTTCGGCTACATAAGCCGAAATTTGCTTCAAAGATTGTGACTCAGTCATTATCACTGAATTCACTTCCCCAACCAGTTGGTTGGATATCAGTTAACCCACTGAAGTCTATGTGGGACAAGTCTTCTCTGTCCTATTGGAAACCATGCTCAGGATGCAGGTATAGGGAACAAAAAGTGTTTGGCGCTGGCGCCATGTCGAAGTCAGGTGTTGGACATGGCCCTATGTGAGCCAAGTTTTTGTCGAAATATGCCAACCCCAGGTGATTCACTTCGCCCAGGTAATAGCTTTGATCTGCCTCTATGTTTTCGACCATCCCATCTGGACGCCATAGGAGCAGCCTCTGATGCATTGATGATGGCACAGCTCCAACACCATGAATCCATTCACGGCCCAACAAAAGATTGTAATTAGGTTTGGCCGATATGACCATAAACATTGTTGGTCGGAGGATAGACCCTACTTTGATATCTAGCTGGATCACTCCCATAGTGGTTCCTATGCCGCCCTCATAGTTCGACAGGACCATGTTGTGAGGCTTAATGTCCTCATCCCTTTTGCCAATTTTCCTTAGCATAGAGTGAGGAATAATGTTGATGGTTTCCCCACAATCCACCAATATTTTATTCACAATAGTTTCTTCGAGTTTAGCCCTTATGAATAAAGGCTTGAGGTGATTTTTCATCGCCTCTGTGGGTGGTTCGAAGAATCCATTTTGTTCCTCAGTAGTGCCATTGTCCATGACGAAATAGCACACTGGCCTGTGTTTGGCCATTTCTTGCTCCACTTCCCAGTCACTTGCTTCGACCTCCACTTGTCGGTTGAATTCTCTGGGCAGCACTGAGACTATATTCACCATTATGTCCAAAGTATCATCAGACTCAGAATCGTCTTCGTCCTCGACTTCACCTTGGTTAGGCCAAACTAGCCTGTTGGTTACTGGCTCTCTTTCTAGAGGTTTCCTTTGCTTCCTTTGAGGAACATTCGAACTGGTTTCTGCCTTTGGTTCGTTGGCAGCCTCCCTTTCAGCTTTTCGTCTCCTTTGGTATCTCCTCCATTGAGATCGAGACATGGGATTTTTCCCTTTGTAGTTGCTTGACACTTGTGCAACTTTAGGTGCAGCAACTTGAGGCTCTTTCTTTTGAGTTAAAGATGAACCCCTTGGCACGTCGAAAGAGTGCCATCTCTCCTCATTTAGCCTTTTTCGACCAGAGGTTTTGTACCAGGTATCTACCGGCACATTTGTTGGAGGCCTGAAAGTCAATGGCCTCTTTTCTTGGTTCGAACCCCTTTGGGAGGCTCTTCTGGGGTCATGTCGAAGATCAACATTTTCCCTTCTCTTGTTCGCTGCTCTTACGCCTTGAATGTGCTCAACAGCTTTCTTGTCAAAGATCGAACTGCATCTTGGACACAGCATCACCTCTGATTTCTTTTTCTGGCATCTTTGTAGAAAATCTGCCAGATTTTCATTCTCCTGAGGGAAAGCAGTCTTATTAGCTTGTTCTTGCCTCATGGCCTCTTCTGATGCTTTTGGGTCAGAGAGTTCGACCATGTTGATATTCATTGTATCTTTGTTGGCAAGGTTTAACTGCTTCATTTGTATCTCCAAGTTCTCCGTCTGGCCTTGAACTGTGGCCAAGTGGGAACTGGGTTTTGGTCCAGTTTTTTGTGCTTCAACGGTCTCCAGCTTTGGGCTTTCGACCGCTTTCTGAACTGCTTCTATTGTCTTTCTGGATAAATTTCCAGAAAAACTGCCAAAGATTGGCATGTTGATATGGTCCTTTGAGACTTCGACCATTGTGATTCCTGGCTTCTTCGACTGGTTCCTGGTTGCCTCTATCACGTTCACCTCAGAAGGCTCAGCATAGTGGGCTTCAGCTTGTAATGGATTTGAGTCGACAGCCATGGGGGTCTTGTCAGCAAACTTCAACCTCCCTTCTTCGATAGCGTCTTGCACAAGATTCCTGAAAAGAAAACATTGAGAAGTTTTATGGCCCAAAAAATTATGATATTTGCAAAAACCTCTCTTCTTTCTTTGATCAAGAGGAGGCACTTTTACCCCTGGGGGTACTATCATTTGGCCATCTTTAACAAGCAAGTCAAATATTTCATCACATTTTGTGATGTCAAAACTATAAGTCTTTTTGGGGAACCTATCGTTGGTCCTTTCTGGACCAATAGGATTTTTCCCACTTGAGGGGACTAACAGTTTACAGGAGTATGGTGGCCCTTGTTTTAGTTCCGCTAAATCGACTTCTCCTTCTTCGACAGTTATAGTATCGTCGAAGGATTCTGGATCTTCGTCATCCATATCAACATACGTTATCCTCTCTCTCTTGTGAGTTTTCGTTGCCTTTGCTTTTTCAGCTTTGAGGCGTTCTACCTGTCGAACTCTATCGGCCAGTTGGGCCATGTCTCTCAGGTATTGGGTGTCTAGCTTCTTCCTAATGGAATAATCTAAACCGCCTGCGGCTATTTCGACCAACTCATGTTCTGGCACTTGTGTAAAACATCTCGCCTTAAGCAACCTAAACCTATTTAGATATTCGTCTATAGGTTCAGTGAAACGTCTCTTTACACTGGCCAATTCTTTCAGGCTTATCTTGGTTTGCCCCATGTAGAATTGTTCATGGAACAATCTTTCCAACTGGGTCCAATGATGGATCGAATTGGGGGGGAGAGTTGTAAACCAAGTAAAAGCGTTCTTTGTTAAAGAACTTGGGAAGTACTTGATCCTCAGATTTTCGTTATTCGAAATATCTCCTGCTTCGATCAAGTATCTCGCCACATGTTCGACAGTAGATTCTGTCGTGTCCCCAGAGAACTTAGTAAATTTGGGGACTTTGCATCTAGGAGGTAAGTCCGTCTGTAACACGTATTCTGACAATGGGGATGTAAAGTTGGGCCTTCGAAAGCCCATGTTCATCCCATTTTGAGTCATGATCCTTTCGATCATGGTTGCCAGATTGTTTTCCAAGCCCGTGTTTTGGTACTGGATATGCTGAACTACTTCGTCAGCATTTTGGTTTCTGTTAACCAACCTTACCTCTGGGGTTATTACCCTAGGTTCCTCGACAGGTTGCTCCAAACGTGCCCTAAGGTTTTCTTCGACAGGCTGTTGAACCTGGTTGATGGTGGTTTCTTCCTCTAAGAATATCCCCTGGTTGCCCCTTATTTGAGCCCTTTGGGGCTGTCGAATAGGTTGGGGTACTCCAAAGAAATCAGCCAAACGCGTCATTTGCACTGTCATTTGCTGATTCGATTGAGTAGTGTTTTGTATTAGAGGGTTCAGCACCGTACTCAAAGTTTGTGCCAACATTTGCACCATATCATGGTTGCTTTCGTCCATTTGTTGCCTCAAGACTGCTGTCGAGGCATTTGTAAGGCCATGGGCTACTTGGGACGTTCCTCCTAAGAGTTGGGTCCTATTTCTATTCGCCATGCCTACTCCAGAACCTTGGAGTGGCGAAGAAGCACTCACTAAAGGGTCTGAAAAAGTGGACGCAGCATTCGTCAGGCTAGCCAAGTCAGAAGTTGGCATGCCATAGAGCGGCATAAATCCTGGGGGAACAAAAGGCCTTGTGCCTAAATTTCCCCTTGGTGGGGGAGTTCCCAAAGGCGCTCTGGGGCCTGTGAACGGAGGTATGGCACCGTTGCTGTGACCGTTACTGCTGGTGTCGAACCAGCAGTCGTCGCTTCACTTACGGTCGAGATAACCGTCGCTCCCACATTCATTTGTGGGATTTCGTTGTTGTTTGGCGGATTCGCCATCTCTTCCCTTCTTCTGGCAGTATTGTTATCGTTAGTGTATATTCTACCACTTCTCAATAACATACAACGCTCCTCGAAAAGATGAGATTATTTTCAACAATCAACACACAGTCCCACCAGGTGTGCCAATTTGTTTACCGTGGTTATTGGTAAACAACCGCTGATCCTCCAAATGGTTACTTATTTGGTTACTCGCAGGATCGATCAGATTGATCCTAGGACATAGGTTAATTTTGAAGTTTTGATTAAATTGGATATTGGTTAAATGACAATAAAATAAAGAGGCTTTAAGTAACTTGCATGAAGAAAGGACTTGGTAAAATAAATAAGGCTTTAAATGAAAGGGTTCGACAGGGAAGTAAAGAAGAAAGCAAGTAAATTTCTGGAAAAGTAAATGACTTGGATTAATAAAGTTGGTGTTTCACACATACATTTCTCAACAATTCTTTCTCACACGTTGGGTACTCGAATCTATATGAGTGACTTTGTATAGAATTGTGAACACACGCGAGAAACTGCGTGACTACTACTATTTATACTAAAACATCCCAAGTAACCGTCGGGCAGTTACACTGCTTCGAGATGATTCCACTTGGCACGTTCTCAATGTTCGACGCCCCAGATCTTTGCACGTTGCACTTGGTAACCGCTGGAAACCGTTTTCCCTCCAAACGCTTGAATTTCAAACCGTTCCACTCTGAACCATCGAACACCTTCGTCGAGAAGCATCTTCGACGAGAAACAACTTCGACGTCGAAGGCAACCAACTTCTCCCTTGGAAGAAATCTTCTAAGTACTTTGCCATCTTTCGATGGTCATTTCGACGGACTTAGCTGGTCGAAAACATCCTTCAGCCTTAATGGCTGATATCAATGAAACAAGGGTGTCGAATTTAGGAGCTAACAAATTGCCCCCCAAGAATGCCTTATTTCGACTCTGAAAGAAAAAGGCATTCTTTGAAACGCCATTCGACACCTGTCTTTTCATGCTTAGTCACAAATTAAATTGTGCACTTTTTGTTGTCTTCTACCAACCACTGACAATCCCAAGAAAAACCATCATTTATCCGTACCTAAGACGTCACCTCAGTACGGCGTGCAGTGCCAAACGTCATTTCAGAATTTGTCATTATGACAATTCCCAAAAACGAGGGCGCACGCTGCACCCCTCCATTTCTGCAGAACGGCTAAAACAACAGGGAGACGCCACGTGTCCCACTACTTCTGCAACATTAAATGGCATTTAATGTCCTCGGTTTTGGGGATTTTCCCCCACTACTATAAATAGCAGTAAGTACCCACTGTGGGACTTTTTACGCTATCTAGCTTTCAGACTTCTCCATTTGCATACAAACTTGTCATCTTTGCAAAAACCCTTTTTCCTTCACTTCGTCTTCAAACTCACCGTTAACAATGGCATCTGGTTCCTCCAATGCTCCTAGCGCCACCGTACCATCTGGAAACGTCAAACCTAAGGTTTTCGTCACCGCTCCAGTAGTAACTTCCACGGGCCAACGAAGGGTCCCTGAACCCTTGGACATCGCTGTACGTGATGCTTACTCACACCACCTTATGATCCCGGTTGAATACTCCAACCAGATCTTTGCTATGTCTGGCCCCTTGTACCCAAGTATTGCTGAGGCCATGAAGATCAAGAGTTATTTTCCGGTAGTTGAGAGACTCAAACCGGTTGCATGCGCCAAGAAAGATGCAGAGGATAATGAAGACCCTGCTAAAGAGAAAATCGACCTCCGTTTCTTCAACAAAGGTGTTAGGGCTTTCAGGTCTGGCCCTAGCCTTACTCCTGATTACGTTGCTTGGCTGGAAAAAATGGAGAAACACCAAGCTTCGACCTGGAAGTATATGGGAATTTTCGACCTGGTTATGCTGTCGAAGACAGGTCTGAACTATTCTCCGGAGATGTTGATAGCTTCTCTGCTCTTCTGGGACTACTCCCACTTCACTTTCCATCTTCCCTGTGGGATGCTGACTCCTACACTCTTCGATGTGGCCGCTATCACTGGCCTTCGACCCACCGGGGACTACTTCGACCCGGAGGAGATGTCGGAGGATCAAATTGGATTCTCTGCCACAAAACCAACCTATACCACCTTCATCAATCACTACCACGACAGGTCGACAGATGCTGTGTCGGATGTCGAACACATTGCGTTTCTAGCCTTATGGCTGACACGCTTTGTATTTTGCTCGAAGTCCTTACAGGTGACCAAGAAGATGGTCACTCTCGCCACTCAACTCCATCATGGCCAAAATATCTGTTTGGCAGAATTGATTTTGGCTAGCCTGTATGATTCGATTAGTAATGGAGCGACTCTTCTGAAGATTATCGAGAACAGGGCCAGTTTGCTGCTTGCTGGACCTTTTTGGCTGCTCCAACTGTGGCTCAATGCCACTTTCGAATCTTTCTTGCCTAAGAAGATTCAAATAAATGAGCAGGCTCCAGAGATAGCGAACAGACGTGTCGAAGGAACCAGACTGGCTCTGTTGACTCCAATGGAAGATGGGCTGGAGCTTCAGCAAACTTTCACCAACTTCGTTCTGATGTTTGCTCGAAGGAAAGAGTTTGCTTCGACTATGGCTCCGTTTGCTCGGCGGAAGGTAGGCCCAGCATGGTTTACAAGGCCACATCCTAGGACGTCGAGCGGTCCTCAGGTTGACGAACACACAACAATGTGGGAGGCGTTCCTCACACCAAGGATCATGCCTCTTCGATTCAGGAGCTCTAAGACTCACTTGAGTCTGATTGCATATCAACCAAACCTGGTGTCTCGCCAGTTTGGTATTATTCAAACCCTACCTTCTCCCATTTTCCAAGAGAGAAGTCTATGTTGTACTTCTGCAATGACTACACGGAAGAAGCTGCCACTAAACATATCGGAAGATATGCTGGTCGAACAGTTCTCTCGTTGTTTGACTACCAGCTCAACTTTCTTTGCTCACCATCCTTCGAGGAGTGGTGGAAAAGTTATTACGCTGAGGAGTTTTTCGACGAGAAGGACTTCGTGGATGAGCTTCAGAAATCTTTTGTCCTTGTCTTGGACAAAATAAAGAAATGTAAGTTCATCCTTTCACATTACTTTGTCTTTCTCTTTCGACTGCTAGCCTGTTAACTATTTTATTTGCTTTCAGTTGTTCGAAAGCCTGCAGCCAAGAAGGCTGCAGAAGGCCAACAGGGAGGAGGCCCCTCAACAAAACCTCCACCGCCGGCGAAGACTGTAGCGCCGACAAAGACCACAACAAACCAACAGGGGGAAGGCCCTTCGAAAAAACCTTCTGTATCGGTAACCAGACTTTCATTATTTTCTTCTGGCTTTCAATTTTTTGACTTTCGATGCAATTGCTAAATCGAATTCCCATTGGTTTTTTAGGCACCTTCGCCCAAGAAACGGCCAGCACTGGTGGTCGAATCTGGGAGCGACGAAGAAGATGATTCTCCCCCTGCTCCTCTAAAAAGGCGAAAGCTGACGAAGGACGCTCCTGCTCCTGCTCCTGAGGGTCGAACAATTAGAATAAAGGCTGCTGGGAGAAAGCCCAGGCCACCTCCAGTGATCATTGAGGAGCCAACGGAGGAGGAATTAAACGTTCTTCTCAATAAGCCTGTCGAAAGCGACAATTCCAGCCCTGGGGCTGAAGCTAATTTACAGGTAATCTCTTAGACCTCTTTGTAACTTAGGTGTAGATACCTGCATTCGATTATGTCTCTTTCGATTTCTGAAGATTCTTCTTCTTTTCTTTTCAGGACACCACTGAAAGCTCACCGCCAAGGACCTCTGAAACACTGGAGTCTGCTGAACTCAGCAGGCCACAAGAAAAAAGCTTAGAGAATGACGAAGCCCATAATGAAATAAATGAGGCCAATGCTGAGACGGCAGAAAAACCAGCAGAAGATCCTCAAACAGAAGAGCCACAACCAAAAGAGATTCAGGTGGTGGATCTGTCGGAAGAGAATCGTGACGAAGGGGGCCACGGCAATGCTGGCGAAGAGGATCAAGATGCCGCTGGCGAAGAAAACCAAGGTGACGCCGGCGAAAGACAACAAGATGACGCTGGCGCTGCCACAGTCCAAGTCGAAGGGAATCCAGTCGAGGCAACTGTCACTCCACAACCTCAAACCCAAGACAATGCTGTTGCAAGGGCTGTTACCTCAACAAAGCACAGGTCGAAAGAGGACTTAGAACTCTTGAAGCAAACTGACCCCGTTAGCTATCTCAACGCCATCATCGAGAGCAAGAGTTCGTCTGATGCTAGTCAGGAGGTTCCTACCCTGTCGGGGAAGTCCACTGAAACTTCTCCTCTCGATGAAGCTTTGGCGAAGGTTAAGGCTCAGTTTTTCAAGAAGGACTTGATGAAAGCTTTGGAGGGGGACCCTACTGCTCCATCATACTTGAGGGATGTTTTGAATGCTGTCGACTTGTTAGCTGTAGCTCCAGAAGTTTCAGGTTTGATCATGGAGTTACACTCCATTATTGATCAAGTCTCAGCAGATTATAGGCGACAAAGGGGCTTTAATAGTCAGTTTGAGGTGTTATATGGCAAAAGCTCTTCTGCATGGACTGCTGTTTCGGAGACAACTTCTCGAATTGCGGAGTTGTCGAAGCAAAAAGCATCTACACAGGAAGAAGTTGATGCCATCGATCGAGAGAATGCTTCCTTCAGGGCACAAATCGAAGAAATAGAGGCTAAGATAAATGCCAACACTAAGCGCAAGGAGGAACTTCTCTCGACCGTCCCAGACACCGAAAGTCAAACTGAAATCAAACAAGGCCTAGAATTTGCTGAGAAAGCCCAAGGCTTCGACGATCAGATTGCCAAGCTTGTGCAGGCGAATGCCTGGTGCAAGAAAAGATTGGAGCTGCAGCAAATCAAATACCTTTGACTCAAGGACTCCATTCCCTTTTGATTGATTCTACTTCTTAACCATATTTTGTAATCTGTATTTGACAACATTGCCATCTTGGCTAAAATTATAAAAATTTTCCATTTTGGCTTTTTTTTTATTTTTTTTTTATGGTTAAGTTAGTCTTGTTATTTTATTTTTATCTCTTGGAGTGTAGGTTTGTATTTTTTCAAATATTTACCATTTACTCTCAAGAGCCTTTTATCTTCACCTAGCTCTTCGACTTCATAGGCTCCACCAGAAAAAGTCTGGATAACTCTGAATGGTCCTTCCCATTTGGGTGACCATTTTCCCATGCTTCGATCCCTTCGATCCATGGGAAGAATCACCTTCCAAACTAACTCTTCAGGCGAAAATACCTTAGGTTTCACCTTTTTATTATAAGAGTCTTCTACTCTTTTCTTCTGAAGCCTGAGTAGGTCAAGAGCGTGCAATCTTTCTTCGTCTAAATCCACTAGTTCGTCTAACATCATATTCCAATAAATTTCAGAGGGAATATCATAATGTCTTTGAACCCTTGCAGATTGAAGACAAATTTCTGCTGGCAACACTGCATCATGGCCAAAAGTTAGCCTATATGGTGTTGTACCTGTGGCTTCTTTTGGGGACGTTCGACAAGCCCACAAAATCTGGTCTAACGTCTTATGCCAATTCTTTGGTTTCTTCCCAATATGCTTTTTTATCAAGCCAATCACTACTTTGTTTGCTGCTTCGACTTGACCATTTGCCTGTGCATAATAAGGCGTTGATGTTAGGAGTTTGAAACCTGTTTCTTGAGCAAATTCCTGCATCTTTCGACCAGTAAAAACTGATCCTTGATCAGTAGTTATAGTCTCAGGGATTCCATACCTAAAAATAATGTTCTTTTGAATAAATTCAATGACATTTTCTTGGTCTACATTGACTAAAGGGATAGCTTCGATCCACTTAGTAAAATAATCAATGCCTGCCAGTATGTATTTCTGACTCTTTGATGATGCTGGTCGAATCTCTCCAATGAGGTCCAACGCCCATCCTCTAAAGGGCCAAGGCTTCACTATCGAGTGAAGTTCGCTTGCTGGTACATGTTGGATGCCTGTATGGACTTGACATTCTTGGCAACCTTTGGCGAACTCAACACAATCTTTCAGCATAGTGGGCCAGTATAGTCCTTGTCGAAACAAAAACCATTTCATCTTATGGCCTGCTTGGTGAGCCCCACATGCTCCAGCGTGCGTAGTCAAAAGGGCTATGTATGCCTCAGTTTCACTTAAACATTTCAGCAATACCCCTTCAGGCATCTTCTTGAATAATTCATTACCCATGAGTACATAACTCAACGCCCTGTACTTTGTTTTTCGTTCTGTCGAAGCTCCTGGATTTTGAAGATAATCCACAATGGGTTTCCTCCAATCTTGTTCTGACAAATTATCTATGAATGAAATTTCGAAGTTACTTTGATCAGCATATCCTAGTCTCGTCGATTCCAAGTCTGTTGGTGATAAACAAGTTGCTCTTATCTTTTCTCGAACTTCGATTGCTCTTTGTAATCTCGTTTTTGAAATCTTATACCCAGATGCAATTTGTGCCAAGTCATTGGCTATTTGATTTTCGACTCTGGGTATGTGTCGAATATTGACCGTTTCAAATTTTTTCAATAAATGATTTGCTATCACGAAGTACATAATGAGATTTTCTCTTATGCATTTATATTCTTTTGTGACTTGCTTAATGACTAACTCTGAGTCTCCCATTATTTCGACTCGAGTTGCCCCCAATTCCAACAATATTTCAAGGCCAGTAATTAGAGCTTCATACTCAGCCTCATTGTTCGAACAAGAACCTGATATCTTGTACCTGAATGTTGTTGGAATTTTTTCAGGAGAAATGATCAAAACTCCTACTCCTGTTCCATCTTTATGGCTGGAACCATCGAAGTAGAATTTCCAAGGTTCTATCTCCACATAATTAATATCCTCAACTTGAATTGAGTGGTCGACTATAAAGTCTGCAACCACTTGTCCTTTCACTGCCTTAAGAGGCATAAAGGTCAAGGAGTATTCAGTTAATGCTAATGCCCACTTGCCAATTCGACTATGCAAGATAGGTTTCGACAACATATACTTGAAAACATCAAAATGAGACGAAATATACACATCAACTGGTTTTATATATTGCTTGAGTTTTGTACAAGAGAAATACAGACATAGACACAATTTTTCAACTTCACTATATCTAGTTTCTGCATCGTTCAAAACTCTACTAAGATAGTAAATGGGTCTTTCGACTCCATTCTCATCTTCTTGGGCTAACATGCTCCCCAAAGTTTTGTCGGATGCAGCTATGTACAATCTCATACTCCTATTGCTACAAGGAGGCACCAAAATAGGTGGCTTAGTGAGGTACCCTTTGATTTTGTCGAAGGCTTCTTGTTGCTCTTGCCCCCATTCGAACCCCTCTTTATTCAGTCGAAGTAAGGGTGAAAAGGCCTGAGCTTTCCCGCTTAGGTTAGATATGAATCTCCTCAAGAAATTTATCTTGCCTAAACCAAAACAATGAATAATGAAAACAATCCCGTGATATTGAGCTCCTTAGAACCCGGTTACTATCTATAGGACAGGTTTTTTAAGCCAACTACACTCAAGAGGGTACTTACCTATGAAACCCCATGCAAGCCTGAAACTAGGGTTTGGTGTGATTTGTTTGTACATATGTCTTGTGCATACATCATAAACATCATAAAACATCATACACATTCACTAACCATTTCAAGGGTTTGGATCTTCATCTTTGTTCCTGTTTTGTAGGTCATGGAAATTCCTCGCGGAAACACCATTCAAGTCAAACTTGTGAGAATCTCTCCTCAACTCAAGGAGCTCACCTCAAGAATTCCGGAAAACTCATCCTTCAGTGAAAGACATGGTAGACTGCTCAGCTTAGTCAACACCAACATTGAAGAAGACATGATGAAAGTGCTATTCCAATTCTTTGACCCTCTTCACCATTGTTTCACTTTCCCTGATTATCAGTTGGTACCCACTTTGGAGGAGTTTTCTCAACTCCTAAGAATCCCTATCCTTAATCAACTACCCTTCAACGGTATGGAAAAGAAACCAAAGTCGGAAGATGTTGCTCGAGCATTACATCTACAACCATCTGACATCAAGGGGCATTGGGAAACCAGAAGCGGCGTCAAAGGATTCTTAGCAAAATTCTTGTTTGAGAAGGCACAAGAATGTTGGAATTCATTGGACCTACAAGCCTTTGAAGAGATTGTGGCACTCCTTATCTATGGGTTGGTCTTGTTCCCGAATCCTGACCAATTGATAGATGTCAACGCCGTCAAAATCTTCTTGTCCAGAAATCCAATACCAACATTGCTTGGGGACATCCTTCACTCATTTTACACACGAACAATGAGAAAGAGGGGTGTTCTCATGTGTTGTACTCCTTTCCTTGCAAGGTGGTTTATTTCGCACCTTCCACAATCTGTCTTGAAGAATGACCAAGGTTCAAGGTGGTCCCAACGATTGATGACTCTTACTCATTCTGATGTGCATTGGTGTTCTCGGTCCAGAGAAAATGTCATCATTGTCGATCGTTGCGGAGAATTTCCTAATGTTCCTTTACTTGGAATCAGAGGAGGTATCACCTACAACCCTTGCCTAGCTTTGAGGCAATTTGGATATGCACGGAGGGATGGCCCTCATGACATGTTGATTCCTGACCTAGTGTTTGACTTCGACAACGATGCGCAAGGACTTCGCCAAAGATTCATCAGAGCTTGGGGAAGACCCAACAAGGTTGATAGCAAGACTCTGGGACACAAGAACTCCATCCCTCTTGAGCCTTATCTCAAGTGGGTACGAGCCCGAGCCCAAAGTCTGATGATGCCTTATCCTCATGTCCTCCCAGTAATTAAAGAGCCCGTCAATGAAGGAGAGGTTCCCTACACCATCCTACATCCTGATATTCCTACATCGTGGGAGGAAATGCAGAAAAGTTGGATTAATCTCAAGGAGGAACGGAACACTTTCGAAGCCAGCTTCTATGCTAGTGAGAAGAAGGTTCTAGAGCTTACCCTCCGACTCCATGAGCAAGAGGCCCTCAACACCTATATCGCACCAAAGAGGATGCGCAATGTCTTTTTGCCTTGAGAAGTTATTTTGTAATATTTGGCCCATGGGGCATTTATGTACTAACAAATTTCTTCTTATTAATATGACGTGCGTTCTTCTTTGTCTGAAACAATTTTGAATGTCCTAAATCCTTGAATGCATTGCATACATAAGCATACCATTCATCATGTGCATAAGCAGGTCTCATTCCAAGTTTCCTTATCTGTCTGCTGTTTATTTCAGTAGGATGGATCTCGAGCAAACAGTCAAAGACCTGCAAGCTCAGAATGCACAGTTCCAGCAACTCCTGATGACCTTGGCTAAGGGTCAGGAGGATATCAAGACTCAATTGGGGAACAAAGACCCGGTGAAAAAGAAGAAAAAGAGACTCGGGGTGGCTACTTTGGGGAGAAGATTTGACGGAGAAGCTCGGAGAGTGCTTGAATTTCCTCCTATCTCTGATGAAGGAACCAGCAAAGGAGGTGGAACTGCGGTACCTTCCGAGTCTGATGCAGAAGAAGAAGAGGTCGAAGAGGATGAAGATTATTCTGACCAGCAATATCCTCCAGCTGATGATAAATACAAAGGTTTAGAAGACAGGTTGACCGCCATGGAGCTACAAAGAGTACCGGGTTTGGATTTTGAAGACTTGGGTTTGGTTGCCGGGATTGTGATTCCCCCAAAATTCAAAGTGCCAATGTTTGTGAGGTATGATGGGCTGTCCTGTCCCAAAATGCATCTCAGGTCCTATGTGAGAAAGATCCAACCCTATACGGCAGATAAAAACCTTTGGATTCATTTCTTTCAAGACAGCCTTTCGGGAGCTCAGTTGGAGTGGTTTTATCAGCTAGAAGGAACCAGTGTCAGAAATTGGGAAGATTTGGCCACCGCTTTCTACAAACAATATCAATATAATTCTGACCTTGCTCCTACTCGTACCCAACTTCAGGGTATGTCGTTAGGAACATGCGAAGGATTCAAAGAGTACGCACAAAAATGGAGGGATTTGGCTGGCAGGGTGCAGCCTCCTTTAACCGACCGCGAACTCGTTGATATGTTTCTAGGGACCCTATCTGGGCCATTTTTCAATCATCTAATTGGTAACTCTTCCACGGGGTTTACCGATTTGATCTTAACGGGCGAAAGAATAGAAGCTGGCATCAAGTCAGGAAAGATTCAGAAGGGTGTTGCTGCAAGTGTTGAGAAGAAACCTTTTAAGAAGGAGACAGCTGTGGTATATTCTCAGAGAAGAGCAGGGAAGACGGAGTGTCGGCCAACTGTAGGGGCCGTAATGATTCAAAACACTCCGAGTGTGCAGCCTCGTTATAACCAGTCCAGACCAAATCAACAACGAGTGGAACGGCCACAACGACAGTTCACCCGTATTAATATGACTCCAGCGCAAGTGCTTCCCCATCTATTGAAGTTGAATCTCGCCACCATCAAGGAGGCACCAAAGAATGTGAATACGTCCTCTCCGCATTATCATGCTAATGCTAAATGCGCCTACCATTCTGACAGTGTCGGGCACGACACCAATGATTGTTGGGCACTCAAGCATAAGATCCAAGACCTGATAGAGGCGAAGGAGGTGGAGTTTGACGCTCCGGAGAAGCCTAATGTGATATCTGCACCCATGTCGAAGCACGGCCGAAATGTCAATGCCATTGAAGAAGATTTGTATGTTGCTGATGTCAGTGATCTGACTACTCCACTGCTAACCATTAAGTTGAACATGTTGAGGGTCGGGATCTTCCCGGGATGTAAGGAAGACTGCTATTGTTGTTACTCTCTGCCGTTTGATTGTCCGTTACTGAAGAAAGGCATCCAAGGCCTTATGGATAGTCGACAAATTTTGTTTGAAAAAGTTTCCGCTGTTCCAGTTCATACTGAAGATGTCTCAATCATAACCATTCACGCCAATCTTTCCAAGGCCGTAAAAAAGCCTGTTAAGATTACACCAGCTACGAAATCTGTTCCCTTGAAGATAACAATGCCAGGGCTTGTCCCCTATGTTTCTGAGAAATCGATACCTTGGAACTATGGCGGTGACGTCTACTACCATGGTATCAAACAAATCGAAATAATTGAAGAAAGTTCGGATGATGAAAAAGCCAGCATTAGTAACATTGCGGGCACTAGCAAAATCACCAGGAGCGGGAGAATATTTTCTCCAGAGATTGCCCCTCCAAGAGCAATCTTTGGACCCTCACCAGCTGACAAGGTCATCCCTGCACCAATAAAACTTTCTGCTAGAACTCCTTTGATTGAAGACGTTGTTGTTCCTAGTACTGTCTCTCCTACCGCTGCTGACAAAGGTAAGGGAATCCAAGATGAGCCCGTCAGGACGAGGGCTCAACCCTTGGTTATCCCGGAAACCTCCAAGAAGGAAATGGATGAGATTTTGAGGATAATCAAAAGAAGTGATTACGATGTGGTAGAACAGCTGGGGCAAACCCCCTCAAAGATTTCCATGCTGGCACTACTACTTTGCTCGGAAGCGCACGCTAAAGCCCTGATAAAATTCCTGAAGGCAGCCCATGTACCCCAGGAGACCTCTGCGGATCAATTTCAAAATTGCGTGGCCAGCCTGACTGCGGACAATGGATTAGGTTTTTCTGATGCCGACCTAACTCCTAAAGGTAGAAACCACAATGATGCTTTGCACATTTCAGTCGAGTGCCGAGGAACCACTCTCGCACATGTCTTGGTCGACACTGGTTCGTCGCTGAATGTACTGCCTAAGAAGGCCTTGGACCGACTAGATTGTGAAGGATTGGAATTGAAGCCGAGTGATATTGTTGTCAGAGCTTTCGATGGTTCGAAGAGAATGGTCCATGGAGAGGTTGAAATTCCCATCAAGATAGGCACTGAGGTGTTTAAATCCACTTTCTATGTGATGGACATCCGTCCATCATACTCTTGCTTGCTGGGTAGACCTTGGATACACCATGCTGGGGCAGTCACCTCCTCCTTGCATCAGATGTTGAAGTATCCTGTCAAGGGGAAGATCATTACTGTCCATGGTGAAGAAGAGTACATGATTAGCCACTTAAATTCTTTCCGGTATGTGGAGGTTGAAGGGGAATTCATTGAGACGCCGTTTCAACATTTCGAAGAAGTCCTTCCTGAAATAGCAGTAGCAAAGTTGGCAGCTGAGACACCGAGGCAGATGGCCAGGATGGCATCTCTGGAGGACGCAAGGGCCGCAATAAAGGAAGGGAAGAATTCAGCATGGGGGCAGTTACCTGACATTCCGCATAAGACAGACAAATTTGGATTAGGGTTCACAGCCGCTGGCCAGCAAGCTATGCGCCGTTCGAAGATTGAAAGAGCGCCAGTCAAAATTTCTCCCTACGGAATCAACGCCTTGGAAGATGAAGACAAAGAGAGCAACATCGAGGAGTGGATTTACCCAACTGTCAAAGGAGGATTGAGCAACTGGGAGGCAAAAGACTTTGTCCCCATCACTTTTATTCATCAGTAATTTATCTGTTAAACATTTCCTATTTGGTCTGTAATATTTACTTTCAAACAATCCGTACACTATCTTTTCACCTCATGCCTTGCCCGGGGCATGTAGGTTCATTTGTAAGGGTTTTGATTATTTTTCATATCCATATGCCATGTTTAATGATTCATTGGACGTTTTTCATTTGATAAACTGCTTGTGTTCATTTTCTTTCCTTTTGCATTTTTGTTTAAGGATGGTTATCCCTTACACACACCCACACTCACCAATGCAGGTACCCATCCACTCCGGATTCCATGGGTGACTATTCTGCTGTATCTTTCAAATAACTCTGAAGATCTGGTCAATCAAGCCGAGTATGAAGATGACGAAGGTTGTGAAGTACCCGAGGAACTAGCCAGACTTCTACAGCAAGAGGAAAGGGCCATCTTACCTCATGAAGAGTCATTAGAAACTGTCAACTTAGGGACCGAGGAGGACCGGAAGGAGGTACAAGTGGGTGACAATCTGGAACCAAGAGTCAAGGAGCGCCTGGTACAGTTGTTGAATGATTATGTTGAAATCTTCGCTTGGTCTTATGAAGACATGCCGGGTTTAGACACATACATCGTGGTTCACCGTCTCCCCACAAGAGAGGATTGTCCACCGATCAAGCAAAAAGTTCGCCGAATGAGGCCTGACATGTCTGAAAAAATCAAAGCAGAAGTAATGAAGCAATTTGACGCTGGCTTTCTGGCTGTTACGTCCTATCCTCAATGGGTCGCTAACATCGTGCCAGTACCTAAGAAAGATGGCAAAGTCAGGATGTGTGTGGACTACCGGGATTTGAATAGGGCCAGCCCCAAAGATGACTTTCCACTCCCACACATTGACATTTTAATCGACAATACAGCTCAGCATAAAGTGTTTTCCTTCATGGATGGGTTCTCGGGCTACAATCAAATCAAAATGGCCCCCGAGGATATGGAGAAAACAACTTTTGTCACGCAATGGGGCACTTTCTGTTACAAGGTGATGCCGTTCGGGCTGAAGAATGCAGGGGCAACTTATCAACGCGCCATGGTAGCTTTATTTCATGATATGATACATCATGAGATTGAAGTTTACATAGACGATATGATAGCTCGGTCACAAACAGAGGAAGAGCACCTTGAACATCTGGAGAAGCTGTTTGCCAGGTTGAAAGAATACAAGCTCAGGCTGAATCCAAGTAAATGCACTTTTGGAGTTAGGTCTGGTAAACTCCTGGGATTCATTGTAAGCAACAAAGGCATTGAAGTCGATCCGGCAAAAGTAAAAGCAATACAAGAGATGCCTGCTCCCCGTACTGAAAAGGAGGTTAGAGGTTTCTTGGGGCGCTTGAACTATATTGCCAGATTCATCTCGCATCTGACTTCTACCTGTGAGCCAATTTTCAAACTCTTGAAAAAAGATCAGGTAGTCGGGTGGAACGACGATTGTCAAGCTGCTTTTGATAGAATCAAGGAGTATTTGCTAGAACCTCCTATTCTGATGCCACCCGTCGAAGGAAGACCATTGATCATGTATTTGACCATCTTGGATAACTCAATGGGGTGTGTTTTGGGCCAGCATGACGAGTCTGGTCGAAAAGAGCATGCTATTTATTACCTTAGCAAAAAGTTTACCGACTGTGAGACTCGCTACTCACTGCTCGAGAAAACTTGCTGCGCTTTGGTATGGACTGCTCGCCGACTAAGACAGTATATGTTGACTCATACTACCTTGTTGATTTCCAAAATGGACCCTATCAAGTATATTTTCGAAAAGCCCGCTTTATCTGGAAGGATAGCTAGATGGCAAATGATCTTAACTGAGTATGACATCCAGTACACCACCCAAAAAGCTATAAAAGGGAGTGTACTAGCTGACCATCTGGCTCATCAGGCTATCGAAGATTATCAACCCATGAGATTTGATTTCCCAGACGAGGACATCATGAATTTGGACAACATTGAAGGTAACGGACCGTATGACGGACCCGAAAAGGGATCCCGATGGACCCTGTACTTTAATGGTGCTTCAAATGCACTTGGAAACGGTATTGGCGCGGTACTCATTTCTCCAGAAGGCTGTCACACACCTTTCACGGCCCGACTTTGCTTCAGCTGCACAAACAACATGGCTGAGTATGAAGCTTGCATCTTTGGTCTCAAGGCTGCTATAGACTTGGGGATCAAATCTTTGATCGTATTTGGGGATTCGGCTTTGGTTATCAGTCAAATCAAAGGAGAATGGGATACCAAGCATCCTAATCTTATCCCATACAAAGAACATGTCCTGACATTGTTGCCTCATTTCGAGCAAATTACCTTCAAGCATTTCTCGCGAGAAGAGAATCAGCTAGCAGATGCTCTAGCCACAATGTCCTCCATGTTTAAACTCAACTGGGATAACGAGGCTCCCCAAATCACCATCGAGCGAATGGATGAACCTGCGCATTGTCACGAGATTAATACCGAAGAAGTAGCGGAACAACCTTGGTTCCATGAAATCAAAAGGTATCTCGAGACCAGAGATTATCCTGAAGGAGCTTCCGTAAATGACAAGAAGTTCTTAAGGAAATTTGCCGCTAAGTTCTTCCTGAGTAACGGCATCCTTTACAAACGAAGCCATGATTGTGTATTACTCTGATGCGTAGACAAAGCTGAAGCAGAGTTGATCATGACTGATATACACAGCGGCACATTTGGAACTCACTTGAGCGGGCATACAATGGCTAAGAAGATCCTAAGGGCAGGCTATTACTGGTCTACCATGGAAGCTGACTGCCATCAACATTCTCGTACTTGCCACAAATGCCAAGTCTACGCTGACAAAGTTCATATCCCTCCGGTCCCTCTCAACGTTCTGACTGCTCCTTGGCCATTTGCAATGTGGGGCATTGACATGATTGGAGAGATCAAGCCCACGGCTTCCAACGGACATCGCTTCATCCTGGTTGCCATTGACTATTTCACCAAATGGGTCAAAGCAGCTTCCTTCGCCTCTGTTACTAAAAATGTGGTTGCCCGCTTTATCAAGCAAAATATCATATGTCGGTATGGTGTTCCGGACAGGATCATCACAGACAACGGTACAAATCTGAATAACACGATGATCACCGCATTGTGCGAACAGTTCAAGATTTATCATCACAATTCATCTCCCTATCGGCCGAAGATGAACGGTGCTGTTGAAGCTGCGAACAAAAACATTAAGAAGATCATTCAGAAAATGACTGTCACTTACAAAGACTGGCATGATATGTTACCGTTTGCTCTGCATGGATACCGTACGACGGCACGTACTTCAACTGGGGCAACCCCATTTTCTTTGGTTTATGGCATGGAAGCTGTTTTGCCTGTGGAAGTTCAGTTTCCTTCTCTAAGGATTATGAAGGATGCAGGTTTGAATGAAGATGATTGGATGCAGACCCGACTTGATCAACTCAATCTGATCGACGAAAAGCGACTTGCTGCTATATGCCATGGTCAGACATATCAAAAGCGGATGATCAAGGCCTTCAATAAGAAAGTCAGACGTCAAGTGTATCAAGTCGGAGATCTCGTAATCAAGCGGATTATCTTGCCGCAAAGTGATCCCAGGGGTAAATGGACTCCTACATATGAAGGACCATTTGTGATCAAGAGCATATTTTCTGGTGGTGCAATGATTCTGACCACCATGGACAACGACGATTTGCCGCACCCTGTGAACGCAAACATAGTCAAAAGATACTACGCATAAAGTAACCCGACAAGTCGAAAACCCAAAAGGGCGGCTTGGGCAAAAATGGGCATCCCGGTGAATCGAAAACCCGAAAGGGCGGTTCAGGCAAAAATTAGGGATAAAAACAAAAAAAAATCTGTACACCCGGCAAGTTGAAAACCCGAAAGGGCAGCTTGGGCAAAAAGGGGTTTCCCGGTGGATCGAAAACCTGAAAGGGTGATTCAGGCAAAAGTTAGGGAATTAAAGCGTATGACTATGTCTCGTCAGATCACTTCAAAGACAATCTCTTCATCAACCGGTTCCAGGCTTCTGATCAATCCAGTCATCGGCAGACGAAGCATTGAATGGACAGATATCCAGAGTTGTGAAAGCTATAGCGGAATGGAATCCCATGGAATTATTTCACATAGCCATCTTTATTTTGTAAATTTTTCAAATATTTACGGCAAAATCCTCTTACTAGGATGATTGTCTCCTTTGTACAAATATACTCATAGAAAGTCAATACAAATACTTTTCCCAGAAATTTGTGTCGCTTCCTTTCCTTTTCTTTTGCACTAATTGTTTACTTTGAGAAACGTCCAATGTTTTGTTAAATAGGCATATGCATTTGAACATAATCATTTCCTTATGAATCAAGAAAGAGGATTACTGATAGGTTGAGAATACAGTTGGATATCTTGATACCGTTCGAAGGAAATCCCCCCGAAGATTTGGAATCCATATCCCTAGCAAGTCGTGAAGCTTATCCCCAGTAGATTCTAGAAGCTTATCCCCTGCAGAGTACGGACGTCTCTCCCGAGTTTTATTCAAAGTTATTCCTCACAAGGGCTTATAACTGGGTTATCCTCAGCTTATTTCCACGAAAGATCGCACTCGCCAAATTTCTTCTTATCCCCGGCGGAGTTCATCAGAGTTCCCGAGCATAACTTATCTTTACAATCCCCCAGCCAGAGGATCCTCCGGAATTCAATTCCCCTCAGAATTTAAGTTTCAGTATCCCCAGCTGAGCTAAAACTTCAAAATTATCTATCCCCAGCGGAGCCAGACTAATGAACCTTTTCCCCACAGAGTTTTAGGAAAGCAAATCTTGAGTTCCCCAGTGAAGTCGCCAGAAATACTTCCCACCAAGCTGAAGATCCTCAGTCTTACCTCCCTGGCATGAGTCTATTAGATTGGAACTCCCCAGTAGAAGTCATCAGGAATTCCCCAGAAGATTGGTATACAACCCAAGCTCTTTATTCTCCAGCAGTGATCAGGAATTATTCTTCCCGGCAGCAGTCAAGATACTCTTATCTTCAGCCGTCTCGGATTCATCTATCCTTTGCAAGACAACTCTCCAGCTTACATGCGCATTCATTTACATTCATATCATATAACATACATTGCGTCATGCATCATGACATTGCATATAACTAACTCTTTACCTTTTCAGGTAAGATCAGTCAAAAGACTAGAATCACTATCCTCCGAGTTTCTTTCCAGGAATAGTTCAGATGTGACCCAGACACGGCAACATTCTAATGCTTATTCCAGATTTATCTAGATGCAGTTTTACACGAGCTCATCGTCAGGGAACCTTGCACCGGTTCTTCTTCCCACTTCAAGACTTCTGAAAACAGTTCACGGGTTCTCCAAGTAACGGATGTTGGCCTATCACTTGTTCAGTTTTCTTCTCAAGACTTCTGAAAACAGTTTATGGATTCTTCCCAACAACGGATGTTAATCTATCACTTGTTCAGATGCGACATTTGAAAACAGTTTACGGACGCTTCCCAACAACGGATGCTGCTCTATTGCTTATTCAACTTCAAGACTTCTGAAAACAGTTCACGGGTTCTCCAAGTAACGGATGTTGGCCTATCACTTGTTCAGTTTTCTTCTCAAGACTTCTGAAAACAGTTTATGGATTCTTCCCAACAACGGATGTTAATCTATCACTTGTTCAGATGCGACCTTTGAAAACAGTTTACGGACGCTTCCCAACAACGGATGCTTCTCTATTGCTTATTCAACTTCAAGACTTCTGAAAACAGTTCACGGGTTCTCCAAGTAACGGATGTTAACCTATCACTTGTTCAGTTTCTTCTCAAGACTTCTGAAAACAGTTTATGGATTCTTCCCAACAACGGATGTTAATCTATCACTTGTTCAGATGCGACCTTTGAAAACAGTTTACGGACGCTTCCCAACAACGGATGCTGCTCTATTGCTTATTCTGTTAGAACAATGTTTGAATCTACTACCCTATATTTGAGTTTTGATGATAACAAAGTGAAAAGACATAGTATTTATATGTTTCATGTTTGAATTATATGCTGCCTAAAATTACTATGCTCTGACTTGCAGATACGCTGATTAAAATAAGCAAGATCACTTCTTCAGCATCAGAATTTGATTTCATACACCAGCATCAGAAGTTGCTGAATCAGAACGTCAAGATCAGATGATCAACTCACGTACATGCTGTAGCTTGATGAACAGAACTGCGCGTAAACACTCTGATACAGAAAAACAATAGTTCATCAGCAGCGAAGCAGAATCAGAATGAGCCAAGCCAGAACGTGCATTGAAGAAGCAACGGTACTGTGCATTGAAAGCTAATCAATTCCAACGGCCTCATTCCAGACAAGATCTGCTCAAAAAGGAAAGCTTGTTATTAGCATTGAATCAAGAATATTGCATTCAACGTTCATCTTCTCAAGTGCTATATAAACAAGGCTTCGAAGATTATAATGGCTAATGCTCTCAAATTCTCTACACGCACAAAGCTGAACAATAATCTTCATCTACCAGTTTTGCTAAACCAACAAACTCTGATACTCCATTAGTGTTTAGCAATCTAGTTTCTAAGCTTCATTTGTGTATATATCACAGTTGTGATAAAGTTTTGTAGAAAACATTCACACACATTGTTTTATACCTTTGTAAGAAAGTGTTGCCTTGACAAACCGGATTGTGGTTTGAATCAAGAAGGCTTTAGCAGTTGTTAAAGCAGTCTGTAATATTCAGTTGAATATAGTGAATTAAGACCTCGTTGGAGAGAGGCGAAATCACCTTGACGGGTGGACTGGAGTAGTTTGAGATCAAACGAACCAGGATAAAAATATCTTGTCAATTGCTTTAAGATTCCAGTTTTACAATTCAACCCCCCCTTCTTGTGTTTTTCACCCTTTCAATTGGCATCAGAGCGCCTGGTTCTGAGCTAAAACACTTAACCGTGTCAGTACAAGATCCAGCGTCAGAAAAACACAATGGCAGGAAACAACTCTCATTTCAGCAATGACAACAATGAGGACAGAGACAGATTCAGCGGCAAACCTCCAGTCTTTGATGGAGAAAACTTTGATTACTGGAAAGACAGAATTGAAAGCTTCTTTCTAGCACATGATGCTGATCTGTGGGATATGGTGACAGATGGATACACGCACCCTGTGAATGCAACTGGTCAGAAGATTGAAAGAAAATCAATGACTGATCAACAAAAGCGTGACTTCAAGAATCACCATAAGGCCAGAACCATCCTCCTCAGTGCCATCTCCTATACTGAGTATGAAAAGATCTCCAACAGAGACACAGCTAAGAACATCTTTGATTCTCTCAGAATGACGCATGAGGGCAACGTTCAAGTCAAAGAAACAAAAGCTCTGGCGCTCATTCAGAAGTATGAGGCGTTCAAAATGGAAGAATCTGAATCCATTGAAACTATGTTCTCTAGATTCCAGATTCTGGTAGCTGGTCTCAAAGTTCTGGACAAAGGATACTCTACTGCCGACCATGTCAAGAAGATAATCAGAAGTCTACCCAAGCAGTGGAGGCCTATGGTTACTGCTCTGAAGCTAGCGAAAGATCTCAACAAAATCACTCTGGAGGAACTAATAAGCTCCCTCAGAAGTCATGAGATAGAGCTAGAAGCTGACGAGCCTCAGAAGCAAGGTAAGCCTTTAGCTTTAAAATCTAACAGAAAATCTGAGTCTAAAGTTTTGCAGGCAGTTGAAGAAACATCTGATGGATCCTCATCAGAAGAAGACGAACTTTCCCTTCTCTCCAGAAGAGTAAATCAACTATGGAAGCAAAGACAAACGAAGTTCAGGAATCCCAGAAGATCTGATCAGAACGAGTCCTCTTCCAGATACAGAAGGACAGATTCTTCCTCTGGATACAGAAGATCTGAAGGCTCCTCCAGTAGCAAGAAGCCAAACACAAAAGACATCATCTGCTACGAGTGCAATGAGCAAGGACACTACAAGAGTGACTGCCCAAAGCTTCAGAGGGAAAAGCCCAAAAAGAAGTTTGGAAGAGAGAAGAAGAAAAGTCTCATGGCCACATGGGATGACTCTGACTCGTCTGAAGCTGACTCAGAATCAGATGATGAAAGGGCAAACATAGCGCTCATGGCTAACATTCCAGATGATAGTGAAGCGTCTGAATCAGACTCAGAATCAGACACAGAAGAGGTATTTCCTAACTTCGCTGTTAATTTTACAAAGGATGAACTTGCTGAAAGCCTCAATGAAATTCTGGAACGTTATCAGCAGATTAGAGCTAAATTCAGAGACCTGAAAAGGAATCTTGAATCTGACTCTAATAAGTCTGAGAGTCTCAAATTGGAAAACTCTGAGCTGAGAGATAAAATTTCAAAATTAGAAATCTCTTTACAAAACTCTCAGAAGGAACCAATTTCTGAAACTCCCAGCAACGCTGATGAGATCATCAAGGAGTATGATCATAGTTTCCAGAAGTTCCTTGCTAAAAGCATAGATAGAAGCAGAATGGCTTCAATGATCTATGGAGTTAGCAGAAACGGCAGGAAAGGAATAGGATACCAAGGTAAGGTTCCTACACCTAAGAATGTCATGGATTTAACTATTAAACACACTCCTCTAAATTCACACTTTGTGTATGGTCACACACACGACATCAAATACACTAGCAGTAAGCACTCTGTGAAACCAAAATCCAACCAGAGTTTTGGTAAAACTAACAAGTCAGGACCCAAGAAAATCTGGGTACCTAAGGATAAAATAATACATGTTGCAGATATCTTTAGCAGCAAGTCAGAAACACCAGTCATGGTACCTGGACTCTGGCTGCTCACGACACATGACGGGAAGAAGGCATATGTTCCAAAGCCTGGAACTTAAGCCTGGAGGCCACGTTGGCTTTGGAGGCAATCAGAGGGGAAAGATAATTGGCTCTGGAACTGTAGGTAACAGAAATCTTCCCTCTATTAATAATGTTCTGCTAGTTGATGGATTGATGCATAATCTGTTATCCATAAGTCAATTAAGTGATAACGGTTATGATATAATCTTTAATCAAAAATCATGTAAAGCTGTTAGTCAGAAAGATGGGACTATCCTGTTTAATGGTAAGAGGAAAAACAACATTTACAAAATCAAACTTTCTGAACTAAAGAGTCAGAATGTAAAATGTCTTCTGTCTGTTAACAACAAGCAGTGGATCTGGCACAGAAGATTGGGGCATGTTAGTATGAGAAGAATATCTCAGATTAACAAACTCAATCTGGTCAGAGGACTTCCTAATCTGAAGTTCAATTCAGATGCTCTGTGTGAAGCATGTCAGAAAGGCAAATTTGCAAAACCTTCTTTTAAATCCAAAAATGTTGTTTCCACCTCTAAGCCATTAGAACTTCTGCACATTGACTTATTTGGACCAGTTAAAACTGCTTCAGTCAGTGGCAAGAAGTATGGGTTAGTAATCGTAGATGACTATAGCAGATGGACATGGGTAAAGTTCTTAAGACACAAGGACGAGTCACACTCTGTGTTTGTTACCTTCTGTAACCAAGTTCAGAATGAAAAAGATCTTAGAATCGTTAAAGTCAGAAGTGATCATGGTGGAGAATTTGAAAATAAAGATTTTGAGTCATTCTTTAATGACAAAGGCATTCTGCATGATTTCTCTTGTCCTAGAACTCCCCAACAAAATGGAGTTGTAGAATGAAAGAACAGAACATTGCAAGAAATGGCCAGAACCATGATCAATGAGACAAACGTTGCTAAGACTTTCTGGGCAGAGGCAATAAACACAGCGTGCTACATTCAGAATAGAATCTCAATAAGACCTATTCTGGAAAAGACTCCATATGAATTGTGGAAGAACAGAAAGCCCAACATTTCGTATTTTCATCCATTTGGATGTACTTGCTTTATATTGAATACGAAGAATTATTTGAACAAGTTTGATTCTAAGGCACAGAAGTGTATTATGTTAGGATACTCTGAACGCTCAAGAGGGTACAGAGTATACAATACAGAAACACAGATTGTGGAAGAATCAATCAGTGTTCGTTTTGATGATAAGCTTGACTCTGAAAAGTCAAAGCAGAATGAAATTTTTGCAGGTATAGAAATTGAATTTGCAGGTTCTGAAGACAAGTCATCAGAAGCTCTCAACACAGACATTCCTTCAACGTCTGAAAGAAGCAATGCTAGAAATCCTACAACTGCTGCTGATCAACCTCAGAAGAGATTACCCAGAAGCAGTTTGGATCACCCAGAAGAGACTATCCTAGGAAGAAAGGAAGATCCAATCAGAACAAGAGCAAGCTTCAGAAACTCTGAAGAAACTCTTATGGGACTTGTGTCTCTGATTGAACCTTCTTCTATTGATGAAGCACTTCTGGATAATGACTGGATTCTGGCAATGCAAGAAGAGCTGAATCAATTCACCAGAAACGACGTATGGGATCTCGTTCCCAGACCAAAAGGATTCAACGTCATTGGAACAAGATGGGTGTTCAGAAACAAGTTAAATGAACAAGGTGAAGTCGTCAGAAACAAGGCACGACTGGTTGCACAAGGTTATAGTCAGCAAGAGGGGATAGACTATACAGAAACCTTTGCCCCAGTCGCCAGGTTAGAATCTATCAGACTTTTAATTTCATTTGCTGTTAATAGAGGCATCACTCTGTATCAGATGGATGTCAAAAGTGCATTCTTAAATGGTTATATAGAAGAAGAAGTCTATGTTCACCAACCCCCAGGTTTTGAAAATACAAAACATCCAGAACATGTTTTCAAACTGAAAAAGTCACTGTATGGTCTGAAACAAGCTCCCAGAGCTTGGTATGAAAGGCTAAGTAACTTTCTGCTTGAAAATGAATTCACCAGAGGGAAAGTGGACACTACTCTATTCTGTAAAACAGTTAAGAGTGACATTTTAGTCTGTCAAATTTATGTTGATGATATTATTTTTGGTTCTACTAATCCTTCTCTTGGAAGAAAATTTGCTAAGTGTATGCAGGCAGAATTTGAGATGAGCCTCATGGGGGAACTGAAATTCTTTCTAGGAATTCAGATCAATCAAACTCCAGAAGGAACTTACATTCATCAGAGCAAATACATCAGAGATCTTCTGAAGAAATTTGACCTCTCAGAATGTAAACCATCAAAGATTCCAATGCATCCCACGTGCATTCTGGAAAGAGAAGAGGTAAGCAAAAGTGTAGAACAGAAAGTCTACAGAGGTATGATTGGTTCTCTCCTTTATCTGACAGCTTCAAGACCTGATATCTTATTCAGCGTTTGTATCTGTGCTAGATTCCAATCAGATCCTAGAGAATCTCACTTAACAGCTGTTAAGCGAATTTTCAAGTATCTGAAAGGTACTACTAATCTGGGTTTGTTTTATAGAAAATCTAGTGATTACAGCTTAGTAGGCTACTGTGATGCTGATTTTGTTGGAGACAGAGTGGAACGTAAAAGTACTTCTGGAAGTTGCCAGTTTCTGGGAGAAAATCTGATCTCGTGGTCCAGCAAAAGGCAGTCAACAATTGCTCTGTCAACAGCAGAAGCTGAGTACATAGCAGCAGCAGGATGTAGCACACAAATGCTCTGGATGAAAAGTCAGCTTGAAGACTTCCAGATTTTTGAGAGTAACATTCCTATTCTTTGTGATAATACTTCTGCTATTTGCTTAAGTAAGAATCCTATTTTACATTCTAGAGCTAAGCATATAGAAATTAAGCATCATTTCATTAGGGACTATATTCAGAAAGGTATTTTGAACTTGAAATTTATAGATACAGACCATCAATGGGCTGATATCTTTACTAAACCCCTTTCAGAAGATAGGTTTAATTTCATTCTGAAACATCTCAGCATGAAAGTATGCCCAGAATGAAAATGCTTTAATTCCATATATTTATCTTCAGAATGTAATTATATTACTGTGAACTTCTGATCAATCTTCTTTCAGAAAGATAGAACATGCAGATTGTATCAGATGCAAGTCTAAAGATCTGAGAGTCTAATCTCAAAGACAGACGTGCTGATCACTACATCAAACAAGTGTCATCCAATCATCAGCAAATCTCTGAAGCAGAACGCGTGCACGCTTCTGAGAAGGCAAAGCGCTGATTGGGTGCATTGAGACACATGTCTGGTAACCGTTTTTAAGTATCTTTCTCAAATCCCCCAAAATCAGCAAGCATTTAATGCAAAGTAATCACGCTTGTTAAATGGCAATCATTATTTTTTTCTCTCTCTTAAAAACGTTTAATTTTTCAAAATAATTTTTGAAAACTCTATTTAAGCACATTAATCCTTCATTTTTATTCTTTACGCTTTCTCATAATCATTCAAGTATTTTCTGCATATTTCTGAGTTTATCTCCTACAAACCTTTTTCTCTCAAATCTTCTCAAAGCTTTTTTAGTGAGAACAATGGCATCCTCCAGCATTTCTGCAGGCAATCAGAAGAAAGAAACCTCTGAACAATATCAGGTGCCCCTCAGAACTCTTCTCACACCGGTAAAGAATCTTGAAGTTCTCTCTGAGTTAATCATCGACTTTGAAAGTTTGAAGGAAAATGGATTTGACCTAACTGAAGAAATTAGGGCTCAAAAGTGGGAGAGGTATTTCGATAGGTTGGTTGGACCAACATTCCCAGCGCTTGTCAAGGAATTTTGGATTCACGCCAAGATTTCTAAACATCTAGTCATCTCTTCTGTCATGGGAAAGAAGATAGTGATTTCTGAAGATCTCATTGCAAAGCTAATCGGTCAAAGTGGTGGTGGAGTCCGTTGTGTGGACATGGCTGATAGATGCCCTGATGTAGGTGTGGTAGCCAACAGAATTTTCACTCTTGGAATGCCCAGCAGCAAAATTAAGGATCTGAAGGATCACTGCAGAGTATGGGCTAAGATTGTTCTTGGATGCTTCAATCACAGGAAACCAACAAGTTCTCCTGATTATATAAACGTGGATCAGCAATTTCTGATCTACTTTATTGATCAGAGGGTAAAGATCAATCTGGCACACTTCCTGTTCAACCATCTCAAGACCAGTGTCAAAGAAACAAGAGAAGAAGAAAGGACCAAAAGGGACTGGATACCGTTTGGAAGGCTCATATCAGATATTCTGACAGAGAATAAGCTGATAGAGTATCTGAGCGAAGCTCAAGTGCTGAGCACTATTGAACCAACTGTTGGAAAACCGCTGAACGCTAAGAACCTGAAAAAGATGAAGCTGATAGAAAATATTAAGAAGGAACCCAGAGCTACTTCAACTGCTGACATCTCCAGCAGAAGAGTGCCTCTGAGTGATTTCCCAAAATTTTCTGAAATGGAATCCAAACCTGATATGTTTCTCAAGTATCCAGATTCATACAAGGAAGAAGATACAGTTTCAAAGCTGAAGATCAAAGATCTGAGTCAACCCCAACCTGAAGTGACTCAGAAGAAGACAAAGAAGAGGAAAGCGCCAACAGAAGGATCATCTCATCAGACTCCAAAGAAAAGAGGTATTTCATCTGCTGCCCCTATTTCAATTTCATCTACTATTCCAACATCTGCTGCCCCTTCTCAAACCTCTCACAGAATATCAATCCCAATCCCTACCATTGATGAAACCATACCAGAAGACCCTTCTGAGGCCTTACTACTCAGAAGACCCAGAACCAAAATTCCCAAACAACCAACTGTTTCAACAACACCAGCACTTGATCGAGTGCTAGCTGATATTGAGCGTGAACATGTTTCTGCTCAACCAATTTCTGAACCACCAAATATTCCTCCTCCACAACCAGAACCAGAACCACAACCTGAACCAGAAATACAACATCAACCAGAACCAGAACCACAACAACAACAACCACTCACAGAAGAACCTCTGATCCCTGAGCAATCAGAGATTCCACCTCCTCAACCAGAAAATAATCCACCTTCACCACAAACAGAGTTTCACCACTATGAAACCCCTTCTCCTCATCATTCTGACCCTCACTCACCTCAACCTTCACCGCTGGCAATCCAGTTGCCATGTGGAACCACTATCGTCAGGCCCCAGTTGCCATCCTCATTAGAATCAACACCTCCAAAAACTCCAACCACTCCAATAGAAATATCTGACTCTGACTCTGATACCCCTCCTCCAAAACAAACAACCTCCCAGAAAATTGCTGAAAACCCCAGCAGAACTTTCATTGACTTAACAAGTCTTGAACGTCTTGCTGATCTAAGACACAAAATTGCCATCCCCAAACCAAAGCAACCAGATGTTGGCTCTGGTATTTTGAATTTTGAAACAGGTATGCTGCAATGGATTGCTTCTTTGAAGCAAGTCTGTCCTGGGATGATTGACCCAGCTGCTTCTGATCAGCTCTGGTCACAGTTCAGACTATGGGTACGTGCTGAAGCCCTCAAGCTGCAGGACGTCAACTATGAGCAGGCTCAACAGAACTTTAGCAAGCTGCTGAAGGAAGTTGAAAGTCAGCTGCCTCAAGAAGTTGTGCTTCCTCTGGACAGTGAATCTTGGTCTGAGAAAGAGCAAGCTGCAAAGGTGCAACCATCAGAAGAAGACAAGACCATTCAGGCTGAAGAAAATCCAGCAGAAGATGTCGCTGAAAGTTCTGAGAAGCTTCCTCCTTCTGATGCTTCTCAAGCTGCCTTGGACAGGCAGGCTCTGGAAGAATTAAGGCTGAATGACTTGCGTCTCCAGCAGCGGATGGACGACAATGATCAGAAGATGAAAGCAAGAATGGATGTACAGGACAGTAAGATTGACACTGTTGTCAACATGGTTCAGAAGCAGAATGAAACTTCTGAAAAGATTCAAGCGATGCTGGAAAGCCTGTTCTCACGCATGCCCCCTCAACCTTAAAACTTTTTCATGCATGACATTCTCTATGTTTTCTTGATTTTCTGAAGTACTGTTTTGACTATGTTTTGTAATGTTCTTTTGCTCTGATTCGGAACTATTTTAATATAATTTGTTTTTCTGATCTAAATTGTTTTAGCACATCACCAACACTTTTTGATTGCTGACAAAAAGGGGGAGAACAAGAATGATATTTAAAATCAATAACGGCTAACTAGACAGAAATTCTCAAACATTCTAACTCTATTACTTGAAATGTTTTTCTGTTTTGTTTAAAGTCTACAGGCACAAGGAAGCTCCTGAACACTATGAAGACTAGAAGCTCTGATCAAAATGTAGAAGCTCTGATCAATGTTGCTCTGATCAAATATGAAGTTCTGATCGACCAAATACTCTGATCCAAAGCAAAGCTCTGACAGGAAAAGCTCTGAAGCTCTGCTCTCTGATAAGTCAAAGACTCTTATAATCTGATGTTCAAAGAAAGAAAAAGATCTGATCCTGAAGAACACGTATCATCAAAGGGAAGTAATCAACTCAGGGGGAGTATCTCTTAACTCTGATTTCTCCGTACTTCTTATTCTGATACATATCCAGATACCCTTTCACGTTATTTTTTCATTTAAAATATCTAGTTTTTGTCATCATCAAAAAGGGGGAGATTGTTAGAACAATGTTTGAATCTACTACCCTATATTTGAGTTTTGATGATAACAAAGTGAAAAGACATAGTATTTATATGTTTCATGTTTGAATTATATGCTGCCTAAAATTACTATGCTCTGACTTGCAGATACGCTGATTAAAATAAGCAAGATCACTTCTTCAGCATCAGAATTTGATTTCATACACCAGCATCAGAAGTTGCTGAATCAGAACGTCAAGATCAGATGATCAACTCACGTACATGCTGTAGCTTGATGAACAGAACTGCGCGTAAACACTCTGATACAGAAAAACAATAGTTCATCAGCAGTGAAGCAGAATCAGAATGAGCCAAGCCAGAACGTGCATTGAAGAAGCAACGGTACTGTGCATTGAAAGCTAATCAATTCCAACGGCCTCATTCCAGACAAGATCTGCTCAAAAAGGAAAGCTTGTTATTAGCATTGAATCAAGAATATTGCATTCAACGTTCATCTTCTCAAGTGCTATATAAACAAGGCTTCGAAGATTATAATGGCTAATGCTCTCAAATTCTCTACACGCATAAAGCTGAACAATAATCTTCATCTACCAGTTTTGCTAAACCAACAAACTCTGATACTCCATTAGTGTTTAGCAATCTAGTTTCTAAGCTTCATTTGTGTATACATCACAGTTGTGATAAAGTTTTGTAGAAAACATTCACACACATTGTTTTATACCTTTGTAAGAAAGTGTTGCCTTGACAAACCGGATTGTGGTTTGAATTAAGAAGGCTTTAGCAGTTGTTAAAGCAGTCTGTAATATTCAGTTGAATATAGTGAATTAAGACCTCGTTGGAGAGAGGCGAAATCACCTTGACGGGTGGACTGGAGTAGTTTGAGATCAAACGAACCAGGATAAAAATATCTTGTCAATTGCTTTAAGATTCCAGTTTTACAATTCAACCCCCCCTTCTTGTGTTTTTCACCCCTTCATATTCAACTCCAAGATTTCTGAAAACAGTTTACGGGTTCTCCAAGTAACGGATGTCAACCTATCGCTTGTTCAGATTCTTCTCCAGACTTCTGAAAAATAGTTTACGGATTCTTCCCAACAACGGATGTTAATCTATCGCTTGTTCAGATACAACTTTTGAAAACAGCTTATGGATTCTTCCCAACAACGGATGTTAATCTATCAGCTTGTTCGGATACAACTTTTGAAAACAGCTTACGGATTCCTCCCAACAACGGATGTCAATCTATTGCTTATTCAGACCCCCAGTTCAGAGATGGTCCAAAGCTTGGACACCTTCCTGATACTCATTCCGGATGGCATATTTAAGCCCATCCCCGACAAGTTTCTGTCACTCCTCCCGATGGCATCGTTAAGCCCATCTCCAAATGGCATCTCTAAGCCCATTCCCACATCCATTGCTTTGACGAGTGCAAATTTAAGGACACTCTAGTGTCCAATCTCCTTTTACCCTCGAGTCACGAAAGGCAAACCTGCCAATCTAACTCTTCGGATTCAAGAAGATTGAACAGGGGCAACTGTTGTACCCTAAAATTTGCCCTCCCATTTCTCAATGATTTCTCATCACAAAGCCCTTGAAGCTCAAGATCCAGTTAGGGTTTCATCTGCTCAAGACTTCTCCTTGCACTGTTGACCCAAATTAGGGTTTGTGTTTGCACAAAGAGGTTTTGACCTAAAATTCCTAAGATGACTTTCTTGCTTCATATTGGACTCCCAAGTTTATCCATATCAAGTTTCAAGTCTTGATTCCAAGTTTTGCCCAGTCAATTGGACAGTTGACCTAGAAATCAGCTGTGTTGGGGAAAAAGTCAACTGTGGCCAATTGACAGTCAAACCTCATGAAAATTGACCCACATCAACATTATGAACTCATATGAACCATTTTATCAAGTTTGGATCACAATTCCACAAGAAATTTGATCAGATCACCAAAAGGGCAAAATGGTCATTTTAAGGGTTTTGACTGCACAAAGGCAATTTTTGACTGTTTGACCTAGCCAATGGCAAACCAAGCTCACATATGGACTCAAGGACCCCATGGAATTATCTTGACATGCTCAACAAGTTCAAAAGATCCCAAGTACACAAGATTGACAGTTGAATTTCCCAGTCAATTGATCAATTTTGACTGTATACTGAAAAGTCAAACTTTGACTTTTTGGTCAAAATCAAGAGTCAAGATTCATTTTTCATCAAAGCATGCCAAATCATGAAACTTGTTCACCAAGAAATCAAAAAATGCAAATTAGGGTTAGAAATGAGAATTTTTCATAACTTAGAATTTTTCTAAGTTATGAAAAACCCTAATTTTTTCCCAACTTTGCCCCACTTTCTCACCAAGATTCATTTGGATTCAAACAAAAGTCAAAACATGAAAGTCGTAGCTTGTTGCATAATATACAAATTTGATTCACAAAGTTTTCCCAAATGAGGCTTGTATCTCAAGTTACAATTTTTGGAATAAGGGTACTAAACCATTCTTAACTTAGTGAAATTTTAACCTATTTTGGCAAGGTTTTCTACCCAACTTCAAGGCCATTTTCCATACACTTCCACTTGGAATTTCAATTTGCATTTCAAAGATGGATTGTAGTACACATTCCAAGCTTTCCAAAATGTCCAAGAACTCATCAAACAACCTCATAACTTGGGAGAATCGAATTTCACAATATGGCAAAAACTCACTTTTGAATTGATCATGTACATGTTCATAACTTAGGCCATTTTCAAGTCAGCATAGTTTGTGCTACATTACAGGTCCTTAAACCATCCAACACTCAATAATTTAATTCATATTCATTGTGTTAAAGTGTTGTTCTTTGAGTTCAAGCATTACATACAAGTTTAATCCATTTATGGAAAAAGCAAAATGACCATTTTTGCAAAAGCAAGCTTTATGTCCAATTGAAAATCCAACAAGTACAGATGAGATCTAATTGGCACAAGATTATGAGCAAAACACTCTGATCAAGACAAGGTTAGCAGCATGTTTAAGGGTCCCCTACTTGCCTAAAACATCAAGTTGGCTTTGCTTGCTTAAGTGTGAAGAAAAGTATCATAACATACAATAACTTCCATCTCAGCATTACACCACTTAAGCATTTGTTTTATACACCTTCTAATCATCCTAATCAAGCTAGAAAACGACTCCAATACCTCCCAAACACTCCCATTCCCAGAATCACTCTCAAACTGCAAAAATAGGGCAAGGCCTGCAGATTGAACACCATCTCTCATTCCTTGCATGATTTCTTGACCAAAGCTCATCAAACACATTCCCTAGCATCAATGCAAGCCAACCAAGACCTAAAATACGACCTGTAATTCCTCTAACAAGTTCCACCATTTTCACTTTCTCATTTTGCAGTTGAAGGTCCATAGCTCGATTCAAGGTGTCTCAAGGCAAAGTAAGCATTGGAATAGCATCACTACACTTCAGGCAAGCTGTACAAACCATCATCTTGCTCTGAAAGCTTCCCCATTGCCAGATAGAACTTCAACTGAACAGGTATTTTTGTGAACTTCTAACTCTTAGTATATGCATCATTAGCTCTAGGTTTGTGAATAAGAAATGTTCTACTCATGCCCCTGAACTTGTACATGCTTTTACTTTTCATTTATTTTGCCTGAGCTGTGAGAATTTAAGGTTTGAAAATGGAAGAAATCTTAGGTCAGGATTTGGGAATGTCAAAATTCTCTCTCATTTCTGAGAGTTAGGATGAGTTTTTTATATATTTGGAATCGTGATTCAATGCTTAACATTTCTTATGTTGGAAGTTTATGCAAAAGATCAAAGAATCCAGGTGTTTGAATTGGAAGAACAGGCGCGCGTTTTTGTTCAGAGGTTGAAGAAGAAGTGATCTGGGCTGGGCTTGTTTTTGTATTTTCTCTTCACACACTCATTTCACTTTAACACCCCCTGGGCCCATTTGGTTTATTTCAATATTTTTTTTACTTTTCTTTTTTCATTCAGATTTATTTATTTTTGCTTATAATATAAAAAATATAAAAAAATATTTTTATACCATTTTTCTATTTTTTTAGCATTTATTTGTTTATTGGAATCATTTATACATAAATATATATATATATATATATATATATATATATATATATATATATATATATATATATATATATATATATATATATATATATATATATATATATATATATATATATATATATATATATATATATATATATATATATATATATATATATATATATATATATATATATATATATATATATATATATATATATATATATATATATATATATATATATATTATTATTTAGAAAAGAACTAGAAAAATAATGTAAATATATCTCATTTCTGATTTTATTTCATTTTTCCTTTTGAAAATATTTTATGCAAAATATACTTTTTTTTTATAAATATTAAAATATTATTATTTTTATATATATAACTTATATTTAGAAATTAATACATATATATATATATATATATATTTATTAATATATTTAGGCTAAAATACAAAAATATATACATTTTTTATTTTATTAATATTTGATGTGGAAAATACTTTTTTTTATGAATATACTCCATTTTATTTTATTTTTTATGTAATTATTAAATATTATACATATTAAATAGTTAATATATTTATTTAATGAAATTAGGGTTTTACCCTTAGAATACAAAAAAACTCCAAAAAATGATACTTTTTTTATTTTATTTATTTGACATAAATAATACTTTTTTCATACATATAAAAACCCTTTTTGCATTTTGCATCTTTATTTTATTTCCCATTTAAATTATGCAATCAATTATTTGTAAATATGCCAAAAATGATGTAATAGCTAGGTTTAATTTCTTTGTCTAAATATCCCCCCATTTGCACATTTGTACCCCCTTCCCATATTGTGTTGTAATAGTGTAGGAATTTTACTTTTCGCACTTTAAACGTTTTCTAAATATACCATGCTAGAGTTAGGGTTTGTATGCAAATAAAAAGAACAAAATAGCTTGACCTAATTTCAAGATAAATCAAGCATGAAAATGAACAACACATATCACACTTGCACCCCTAGGGTATTCCACTTTGTTGCCTTCAAATAATTGGGCCATGTTGCATGTTAGGTTTCTTTGGGTAAAAACAAACAATCAAATGATCATAGTCCCTCGATGACGCTTTCGAAAAGTTGCCTAAAATGATCAAGTCCCTTTCAAAGAAAAAATTGCCCAAAGACATTTAACACTATTGCAATCATGGTCTAAACGATGACCCGCGCCCGTCCCTTTTACCTCCTAATACAAGATTGTCCACCAAATGCAATGGTGGAACAAAATTGTCAAAAGGTTCAAAACATAACAAAAATCTTTGAGAACTTTAGGGTAGATAACTCTTAGGTACTTATCAATTTGTAAAAGAAAACACTTTCCTATTTTCAAACCACACTTCACAAACACTTTCAAAACAAACTTTCAAAAACAAACCTTGAAACATCTTTTCAAAAAGACAAACACCTTTTGTAAAACATTCGAGTAAAGAATTGTTACAAGGGTAGCCTATACAAGGCATCTTTTCAAAACATTTTCAAAACCACACACCAAGCACCATTTCAAACAATTGAAAACCAAGGCAAGTCGATCTAAGTAAGTACCTAAGAGCCCATGGATAACCATGGATAGAAAGGGTGCTAATACCTTCCCTTTCTATAATCTACTCCCCGAACCCAAGAAAAATCTCATAGGTTTTTGCTGTGCTTTTTAAACCTTTCCTTAGGATAAAATAAAAAGTCGGTGGCGACTCTTGCTCAACCGAAACATTTGCGAAAACAAACGCAAAACCATAGTCAGTTCTCCCACCGTATCACACTCGTGTTCTTCAAACTTTCCAAACAAGGCGGTGAGATTGAGTGTTGGAAGATTGTTGGTGTTGTACCCCAAAATTTGCCCTCCCATATTTTCAAAGATTTCCAAAATCAAGCTGCAAAATTCCCCAAGGGTTGCACAGTCCAACTGTCTCCTATACAGTCAAAACTAGGGTTTGAGTTCTGATCAAGAAATTGAAGTTTTCAAAGGCCCAATCAAGTCTCACATGCCTACAAACATGGTCAAGCATCTTCATATCAAGTTTCAAGGCATTCAGCTCAAAATTGCACAGTCAAAAAACCTAATTGCACTACAGTCAACTGTAGGGGCAAAATGGTCATTTGGCAGTCAAAAGTTCAAATTTTTGGTCAACATATCATTTTGAAGCCACAAACATAATTTTATCAATGCTTGATCATGATTCTCAAAATTTGGCTCAGAAAATCATCAAGATGCAAAAGTTTCCTTATTTGGACAGCTGAAAAAGTCAACTGAAATTGACCAGGGCATAACTTTCACATGGATTATCAGAAAAATCCCATCCAAAGCTCATTTTGAAGAGAAAGACATTTCCTACAACTCATCTTCATACTTCAAGTCCAAGAAATGCTCTCACAAAAAGTTATCAATTTCAACATTATAGGTCATTTTCAAAAGTCAACAAAAAGGGACTTTAAGTCAAAGGCCATAACTTGAGATTGGTAAATCAAAATGACATGGGACCAAAGGCATTGGTTATAGGACTCAAAGACCTTTCCAAAATGTCCAAGAACATGAGAAAAGCTTAAAAATTGAGCAAGTTATGCCTTGTAGAAGTTGGGAAATTTTTGGATATTTTGAAAAGTCAACATTGATTCAAATGGTCTAAAAGTGTTAATGGGCCCATTTTTCTTCCATGATTCATCATTACAAGCATATGCACGACCACCTGGCCCAAAGGGAAGCATTTTATCATTTTTTATTTATTTATTTGAATTTTTATTTATATTAATTCAATTAAATCAATTAAATATATGAAAAATGTTTAAATTAACCAAACCAATCTTTTTATACATGTTTTAAGGTCAATATTTCGTGTAAATGCAAACTAGGAAAGATTTGGGGTGATTGGATGCTAATTGATACAAGAACATGAGAAAAAGATATGAAAAGATCCTTAAGAAAAATCAAATCTTCAATTCATTAAATCAAGAGATTTTGAGCAATATTTTTGACCTAATGCCTTCACTACATATGCTTGATCATAAACCTAATGCCCATAGACAGAAAGCTGCGCTAGAAACTCCATAACAAACTTGAAATTTTCTCCATAAAACTCAATTCTGAAAACAGCTTTTTAGGGGATTTCAAAGCATAAAAACGATTCCATTAGCTTCCTTGAAGGTCCCTGATCACATTCCAATCGTTACCATCCATTCAAACCCCAAGAATTGGTAATATGAACCGGAACTGTATCAAACAAATTTCATAATCTTACATTCCATTCTATGCATTATTTGTGAAATATATTACTTGATTCATGTTCATAATGAAGTTTTAAAGCTAACCAGTACCTTTAATTGTATTTTTATTTGCCATACACGATGATACCATGTTTGAGATTCTAGGGTTTACAGGATGTTCAATTAGGGCTTTTGCAATAAGGCAAAATTAAGACTCAAGACTATTGCCATTAGATTCAGCATGTCCAGACGAAGAGTAATCCATAGTCGCGCTCAATTTATAGAGCCCTGAGACCTATTCGCTATTTTTCCAAAGGCCACCTAATGAAACGCGTCTAAAACCGTTGCCTATATGTTTTGTATTACAGGGAACGTGGAGAAGACAAAGTCGTGGCAACATGCGATTAGCCGGTTTAAATTTTCGCGCGTTGGATCCACTAACTCTCCGTTTTCTTTTTATAATATTTATTGTTTATTTATTTAACAAACGCGTAAGTTGGCTCCACTGGCAAGCATGAAGGTTGGTAATGTTAGTGACCTGGGTTCGAGTCCCAGGTCTTGACTCTTTCCATTTATTTTTCTTCAATTAACGTTCACGTGCAATGCTGAGGTGAGGGATCATGATACACCTCTTAATCCAAGCGTCCACGCGTCTAGCATATTCAAATCAAAGGCTGAGAATTGACGAACACCATAGACTCAGGTCAACATTGCTACACGCTATTCAGAAAAGTCAAACGGACCAAAGCTTGCTGGGCCAGAACTCTTGGATCAAAACCTCCATATTTGGGCCTGAACCCCCCCTGGTTTGCAATTTCCTTTACATTTTATTTTTAATTGTTATGTTATTTTCTTTATTGTTTTAATTTAATTAATTATTTTTTACAAATTATAAAATACACAAAAAAATCAGAAAAAGAGCAAAATATAATATTTATTTTAATCATTTTTATAAGTATTTTCACATGTAAATATTTAGTTTTAATTAGGTTACAATTTTAATTTCTTTTAATAACAAAAATACAAAAAGTAGAATTAGGTTTAATTGATAATTTTTATTTCCTTTTAATTTTTCTTTCACAATAATAATATTTATTTTATTTATTTTTTATAATTAAATTGTACATAAAAAAAAAACTTAGGTTTAATTTAGATTAAATTTTAATACTTTCATAATAAATTTAAAGACCATTAGAATTAGGGTTAGTTGATTTTAATTAATTCTTTTTTTCTATTGAATCTTAAAAAACACAAAAATACCAAAAACATTCTCTTTTAATTTTTAATTTTAATTCCTCGTTAATTTTAATATTTTGCAAAAGGGTCCAACGCCCATATTTTTAATTGTTTAATTTCGCATGTTTATTTTATATCGTTTAAATAATTATGTATCTCTCCCAAAGCCGTGTAACTTAAACTTCTCGCACTTTTAATTCTTTTAATTCGCTTTTATCTATTTTCTGTCAAATCGGGTCCGGTTTAATTTTGGCGATGTGGACCCGCGTCATTTGTAATAGCTTTAGATTTACTTTTCCTCGCAAACTTTTAACTGTTAAACAAAGCATGCGAGAATGAATGACCATAATAAAACCAAGCGTAGATCACTTTAACACGACAAGACAAATATCCGAAAACGACACACGAATCGCACACACCACCCATAGGGTACACCTCACTGTTGCCTTGCTTCGAAAGGTGATCGTCGAGTAGAGGATGTCTTAGTAAGTCCTCATGATCCGGGAACCTGGCATGAGGGTAGCTTCTAAGGTGTCTTCCCATTGCTCTGGTGATCACCATGTCCCGAACCTCGAATTGACCCGAATACCTCCAACGGTGGTGCTACCTACCTCTCAATGGTGGGATGGCACTACTTTAAAGGACATTTACACAGACGAATTCCTGAGGGTAGGTAGACGACTCTAGATACTTGCTCTAATTTCAAAAACAAATCAAAAATACTTTTCACACCGACACCTTTTCAAAAATCTTTCGAAAGCAATTTTTCAAACACTCTTGAGGACCGATACAAGAGTCGAACTGGAATTTTCAAAGAAACTTTTTAAAACCCACATTGAAAAGCAAACAAAACAATTTTGAAAACACAAATGAGCAAGTATCTAAGAGCCCATGGATAACCATGGATAGAAAGGGTGCTAACACCTTCCCTTTCTATAACCTACCTCCCGAACCGAGAGCAATCTCTTTAAGGAATTTTTCTGTGCTTTTGTCCTTTCCATTTGGAGAAAATAAAAGACGGTGGCGACTCTTGCTTCCGCGACATTTCGCGAACCAGCGTTAAACAGTCAGTTCTAGATCCACCGATCATAGAACTGGCGACTCTGCTGGGGACTTAAACTTAAAGTGAGGTGTACCTTAGGGTTAGTTCATAACTGTGTTTTCAATTGTATTGATTTGCTTGCTTTATTATTGTGGGACTGTCTTGGGAGTTCTATAGATCCTAACCCGGATCTGGGGGATACCTTCTTAGAAAGTAGCAACAAGACTGTGAGGGAACTGTGCGGGGTATACCGACACGGTTGAAACAGTCTGCTACGATGATGTGGCACTTTGGTGTGTACCGGTAACCCTTGAGTTCAGTCAAGGAGAGTACGGGGCCTCCGCGTGGTGTCGTGAAGCATCAACAGACCTTAGGAACCTTAATTGAACTATCTTGGCCTCTTTAGGGTAGTGAGATAACTGACTGTGGTGCAGTCCGAGGTTGGTTGATACTCGATACTACACTCAATTGAGGATTGCTTTCCTGGAATATTTCGGTCGCCAGTTCAGTGGCTAAATCGAAACGATGAACAATGAAAGCAATCCCGTGATATTGGGAACCTTAGAACCCGGTTACTTCTAATAGGACAGGTTGAGCCCACCAACTTCAAGAGGGTACTACCCAGACCCCATGCTGGCTTAAACCCTAAGAGTTTCTCTTGTGTGACTTGTGTGCCTTTGTACTTGCCTACTCGCGTGCTTGTTAGCTGACACATGAACTACTTGCAGGTTTTGTTTATAGTCCTTAACTAGGACTCATGACAGGGTTTACCAAATTTCTTGCAGGTTTTGTTTATAGTCCTTAACTGGGACTCATAACAGGGTTTACTAGATCTCTTGCAGGTTTTGTTTATAGTCCTTAATTGGGATTCATAACAAAGTATACTGAATTTCTTGCAGGGTCTGCTTATAGTCCTTAATTGGGACTCATAACAGGGTTTACCTACATCACCCCATGCATAGCATGACATCATACCATTGCATACATCCTAACCCATTTCAAGGATCTCAAGGGCTTGTGATGCAGGTCATGATAAATCAAACATCTAGCCAGGGGAGAAGAGGATTTATTTTCCTCTAGCCAGGGTTGTCAGGGGCTATGACCCACTGGATATGGTGAGCCTTTGACCCTGGACGAAGGACTCTCAACAAAATGAAGTTCTTACAATCAAGCTACCGGATCCAAATGCTAACAAATTTTCTTGTTTATCCCACGAGGTCCTTGAAAACATTGCATGCATATCATACATCTCATTGCATTGCAGGTATCCCTTTGACAGGTTGCTTACCCTTCTTCGCTGTTTATTTCAGCCGGTCGTCATGAATCCTGAATCTTCAACCGAACACACTATCAAGGCCCTCCAGGCTCAGAACGCCCAGTTCCAAGGGCTGATCATGAATTTGACCCAGGGGCAGCAAGATCTGAAGGCTTTGCTCTTGAAGAAGGACAAGAAGAAGAAGAGGACTGTTTTGTTCAGCCCTAGACGCAGATCTAGGAATACACTGCAGGATGAAACTGAGAGGACAACCCCGTCTGTGGGGAAAGGCAGTCATCAAGAGGAAAGGGTTCCCAGTCCAGTGGTCTCCGACAATGAGACAGATTTCAACGACGAACAGTACCCTCCGGCTGAGGACAAGTACAAACAGTTGGAGGATAGGCTGAATGCTATGGAGATCCAACAGGTACCTGGGCTGGATTTTGGAGATCTGGGTTTGTCAACTGGTGTGATTATTCCTCGGAAGTTCAAAGCACCACCCTTTACCAAGTATGACGGGGCGTCTTGTCCCAAGTTACATCTCAGGTCCTATGTTTGGAAGATTCAACCATATACGGTGGACAAGAACTTGTGGATCCACTTCTTCCAGGAGAGTCTTTCAGGGACTCATCTCGAATGGTTCTATCAGCTAGATGGGACCAAGGTTCGTAACTGGGAGGAGTTGGCTACTGCTTTCTACAAGCAATATCAATATAATGCCGACCTTGCTCCTACGCGTACCCAACTCCAGGGTATGTCGTTAGGATCAAGTGAATGTTTTAAAGAATATGCGCAGAAATGGAGGGATCTTGCTGGAAGGGTACAACCACCTCTGACTGATCGGGAACTTGTCGATATGTTCTTGGGGACCCTGTCTGGTCTGTTCTACAACCACCTAATTGGGAATTCGTCTGCTGGATTCACAGATCTTATCTTGACTGGAGAGCGAATAGAAGCTGGCATCCGGTCTGGGAAAATTCAAGAGGCTGCACCTTCTGATAAAAAGCCTCATCATGGAAAGAAAGAATCCAATGCTGTGCACGGTAAAAAGAGCCGTCATGAGGTAGGGGCAATCCAGATCTCCAATCCCGGACCTGCTCCACAAGGACAGGGGCAGCAGCGAAAGGAGAAACGACAGTACACCAAAATCAACATGTCGCTGGATCAAGCACTGCAACAAATGTTGAAGGCAGGGTTGATCACCTTAAGGGCTCCTCTCCGGAATCCGAACACTTCTGCTCCCAACTATTACCCCAATGATAGGTGCGCATATCATTCTGATAGCCCGGGGCATACCACGGACAACTGCTGGCCTCTCAAGAACAAGATCCAAGACATGATCGACGCCGGGGAGATTCAGTTTGAAGTGCCTGAGACTCCGAACATAATCACTGCTCCGTTACCCAATCGTTGAAGACCTTTTGTTTATTTGAATTTCTGAGTTGTGTTTTTCTTTGCTTATATAAACAATTAATGTCATAGCAAACTCTTTTATTCTATCAATGCATCGCATACGTCTGTTTTGGGAATTAATACAATTGTTTTCATTATGTTCAAATTTCTTTTCGTATTTTTTCTGATGTCAACTCTGGATCTAAAATTCTAAGCCTCTTGAGGGAGGATGACGAAAACGATACCATAATCTACAGTATGCTTTTGAACAGACCCCGCTGATGAGGTACAGGCATTGTTTCAATCCCTAAACACTGGAGTTATAAGGAAGATAATCCCTCGTCAACCCCTCTGAGCCAAAGAAGTAGGAGTTTTTCTTTTCGAAATTTAAAACCCTTTATCATAACCTGGGGCAGGGTAGTCTCTCAGTTGATCCAAGTGCATAACGAATGGCACCAAAGGAGTCCTTACAAAACAAAAGACAGTGATGGTTCTGAATAAATCACAAGGACAGGCAGTCATTATCCCAAAAAATGAAAAAAACATTAAGTCAAAACCCATGAAGGAGACTTACAAAACTGGGGCATCCCGCTGACTGTAATTCCAAAAAGGAAACAGTTCAGGCAAAAAAAAAAAGGAAAGGGGTAACAAAAATAAAAAAAAAAGAGGTCCTACAAACCCTCAGCCAAAAAGGAGATGACTGCCTATTCAAATAAACGTTCAATATCCGAATCATCACTAGTATATCAAAGAAAAGACTCAAGCAAGGTCTAACGCACGATCAACTGAGTTTAGGTTTGGAGAACATCACGAAGAGCGGGTGGGTACAAATAATTTGAGCCTTTATCCTTTGTTTCTTAAACCGTGAACCAGGCCACGTTATAACCCTTAAAAGTCCTAGCTGAAGCACGGGTTAGTTCGAAAGCATACTGTTACGAAAGGTATCCTGACTCCTTAAGGCCTACGGTAAATACGGAGTTGACATCATGTTTTACAAACATTCACTTGTTTTATGAAAAAGAATGCATTTTCAAAATCTTCAAGACAGACATAGGCTTTGCATTTTTAACATAACTTTGTTTGCATATGACTTTTTGTTTGAACAGCAGGGAAATTCGCACAATGAAAGTCTAATGAACAGGAGCATCTCCAATCAAGGGGCATGGCATGACTATTGTCCATCATCTGGGGCAGTTAAGTCAAGATTCGGAGAATCTCTCAAAAAAGCCTATCAGCCTGGGGTAGATCTCCGCCTGAGTCACTTGGGGCATGGGACGATCAAACGAAGATCTTCTGGTGGCATGGCAACACAACAACAGGGGCACCTCCCTGCTTTCCAAGAGTGTGGACATAGTCGGAAAAAAAACTACGCAAAATCAAAGACCCACTAGGTTGACATACCTAGGCAAAAATAAGGGCTTCCCGGCGAACCAAAAGGGTTCGGGCAAAATGAAGGGATGAAATGAAAAAATCTGTACACCCGGCAAGTCGAAAACCTGAAAAGGCGGCTTGAGCAAAAATGGGTATCCCGGTGGATTGAAAACCCGAAAGGGCGGTCCAGGCAAAAGTTAGGGATCAAAGCGTACGACTATGTCCTGTCATCTTGTCACCTGCCTACCTGAAGAAGGTTTGACCCTCAACAATTATCAGCATCCCACAGGTGCCTCCCCCATAGAAACAGGGGCAATAACGGGTGGTCTAAGCAATCTGATTGTTTCTGTCCTCCAAGGTGTCAAGGTAGGTTCCGTGGAAGAACATAACCAATACAGTTCAATACTTCCCCAAGAGTCCAGTCCAATCCAGCTCCCCAGGAAAGATGGAATTCATATCCCCAAGCAATAAGCTTATCCCCAGTAAATTCTGGAAGCTTATCCCTCGCAGAGCACGAACGCGTCGTCCGGCTTTATTCAAAGAGTTATTTCCTTAATAGGATATAACTGGGTTATCCTCAGCCAAAATACATGGAAAGAGCGTCCCCGACGAAGTGCTCTTACCCCCAGCGAAGTCCATCAACACTTCCAACAACAAGGGTATCCCCAGCAAATTATTATCAACACCCAGCAAGGCATCCCTCCTCCCACAGAGTATTGCTTCTCAGCATGGTCGCTAGAGTATCTTTTCTCCCCGCAGAATCCGTCATTTGCCAAGTTCATTCCCCAATAGAGTTATCTTCTCCTACCGGTATTCTTGCAGTTATCATCCCCAGCGGAATCAAAAGCTATTCTTCAACATCAGCCCAGGAGCGACTTCCCGGCACCCGTCAAGGATTTATTTTCTTAGACAAAAAAAAATACATTCATAAACATCACATCTTCATACATTATAGCATGCATATGCATCATACTACATGAATCTCATTAATTTTGAAGACATACAGTTCATGCATCATGATTTTGCATACAATTATGTTTCGCCTTTTCAGGAAAAAGATCAATACCAAAATGATTACTATCAACTATCGCAATTCTTTCTAGATATAGTTTCAGATATGACCCAGATATGGTGACGTTCTGATGCTGCTTCCAGATTTCCTTCTAGATATAGTTTCAGATATGACCCAGATATGGCGACGTTCTGATGCTGCTTCCAGATTTCCTTCTAGATATAGTTTCAGATATGACCCAGATATGGTGACGTTCTGATGCTGCTTCCAGATTTCCTTCCAGATATAGTTTCAGATGTAAACCATATATGGCGACGTTCTGATGCTGCTTCCAGATATAGTCCAGATATAAACCAGATATGGTGACGTTCTGATGCTGCTTCCAGATTTCTTTCTAGATATAGTTTCAGATATGACCCAGAGATGGTGACGTTCTGATACTGCTTCCAGATTTCCTTCTAGATATAGTTTCAGATATGACCCAGATATGGTGACGTTCTGATACTTCTTCCAGATATCCTTCTAGATATAGTTTCAGATATGACCCAGATATGGTGACGTTCTGATACTTCTTCCAGATTTCCTTCTAGATATAGTTTCAGATATGACCCAAATATGGTGACGTTCTGATGCTGCTTCCAGATTTCCTTTTAGATATAGTTTCAGATATGACCCAGATATGGTGACGTTCTGATGCTGCTTCCAGATTTCCTTCTAGATATAGTTTCAGATATGACCCAGATATGGTGACGTTCTGATGCTGCTTCCAGATTTCCTTCTAGATATAGTTTCAGATATGACCCAGATATGGTGACGTTCTGATACTGCTTCCAGATTCCCTTCTAGATATAGTTTCAGATGTAAACCAGATATGGTGACGTTCTGATGCTGCTTCCAGATTTCCTTCCAGATATAGTTTCAGATGTAAACCAGATATGGTGACGTTCTGATGCTGCTTCCAGAGTTCCTTCTAGATATAGTTTCAGATGTAAACCAGATATGGTGACGTTCTGATGCTGCTTCCAGATTTCCTTCCAGATATAGTCCAGATATAAACCAGATATGGCGACGTTCTGACACTTATTCCAATTGAAGACATTCCAAGACCTAGACCGGTTCAGTTAATCGACCCTAAGATTTTCCTGATGCTTATCCAGTCAAAGGCCTTCTCTGGTTCAGTCAGATCGACCCTAAGATCCCCCTGATTCTTATCCCAGTAGAAGACACCCAAGATTTTCTCAATGAGCGTTGTTGAAGTTAAAATCACCCAAGGTTCTCTTACCATTCATGCTAAGGCAGTAACCATCCCTGGTTCATTCATCATCTTTTGAAGCTCCAACCTCAGCTCCTGTAACCAGTCAGGATATATCTATACCAAGCATCTAAGAATCACCTCCTGCAACGTGTCAGGTACTCATTTGTTCTTTTGCAGGTATGCAGGTTCTCGCTAAGGAATCTCCTACGCGATCAACATCCAGATGGCATCTATAAGCCCATCATCCTATCCAGCAATCTCTAAATGGCATCTATAAGCCCATTCCCCCACCACACTGCCACTATGTGAGCGCAAATTTCTGGGCACTCTAGTGTCCAATCATCTTCTACCCTCGGATTACGAAAGGCACGTCAGCCAATCTGCATCCTCAAGTCTAAAAAGATTGAACAGGGGCAACTGTTGTACCCCAAAATTTTCCCTCCCATATTTTCAAAGATTGCTAAAATCAAGCTGCAAAATTCCCCAAGGGTTGCACAGTCCAACTGTCTCCTATACAGTCAAAACTAGGGTTTGAGTTCTGATCAAGAAATTGAAGTTTTCAAAGGCCCAATCAAGTCTCACATGCCTACAAACATGGTCAAGCATCTTCATATCAAGTTTCAAGGCATTCAGCTCAAAATTGCACAGTCAAAAAACCTAATTGCACTACAGTCAACTGTAGGGGCAAAATGGTCATTTGGCAGTCAAAAGTTCAAATTTTTGGTCAACATATCATTTTGAAGCCACAAACATCATTTGATCAATGCTTGATCATGATTCTCAAAATTTGGCTCAGAAAATCATCAAGATGCAAAAGTTTCCTTATTTGGACAGCTGAAAAAGTCAACTGAAATTGACCAGGGCATAACTTTCACATGGATTATCAGATAAATCCCATCCAAAGCTCATTTTGAAGAGAAAGACATTTACTACAACTCATCTTCATACTTCAAGTCCAAGAAATGCTCTCACAAAAAGTTATCAATTTCAACATTATAGGTCATTTTCAAAAGTCAACAAAAAGGGACTTTAAGTCAAAGGCCATAACTTGATATTGGTAAATCAAAATGACATGGGACCAAAGGAATTGGTTAGAGGACTCAAAGACCTTTCCAAAATGTCCAAGAACATGAGAAAAGCTTAAAAATTGAGCAAGTTATGCCTTGTAGAAGTTGGGAAAGTTTTGGATATTTTGAAAAGTCAACATTGATTCAAATGGTCTAAAAGTGTTAATGGGCCCATTTTTCTTCCATGATTCATCATTCCAAGCATATGCACGACCACCTGGCCCAAAGGGAAGCATTTTCTCATTTTTTATTTATTTATTTGAATTTTTATTTATATTAATTCAATTAAATCAATTAAATATATGAAAAATGTTTAAATTAACCAAACCAATCTTTTTATACATGTTTTAAGGTCAATATTTCGTGTAAATGCAAACTAGGAAAGATTTGGGGTGATTGGATGCTAATTGATACAAGAACATGAGAAAAAGATATGAAAAGATCCTTAAGAAAAATCAAATCTTCAATTCATTAAATCAAGAGATTTTGAGCAATATTTTTGACCTAATGCCTTCACTACATATGCTTGATCATAAACCTAATGCCCATAGACAGAAAGCTGCGCTAGAAACTCCATAACAAACTTGAAATTTTCTCCATAAAACTCAATTCTGAAAACAGCTTTTTAGGGGATTTCAAAGCATAAAAACGATTCCATTAGCTTCCTTGAAGGTCCCTGATCACATTCCAATCGTTACCATCCATTCAAACCCCAAGAATTGGTAATATGAACCGGAACTGTATCAAACAAATTTCATAATCTTACATTCCATTCTATGCATTATTTGTGAAATATATTACTTGATTCATGTTCATAATGAAGTTTTAAAGCTAACCAATACCTTTAATTGTATTTTTATTTGCCATACACGATGATACCATGTTTGAGATTCTAGGGTTTACAGGATGTTCAATTAGGGCTTTTGCAATAAGGCAAAATTAAGACTCAAGACTATTGCCATTAGATTCAGCATGTCCAGACGAAGAGTAATCCATAGTCGCGCTCAATTTATAGAGCCCTGAGACCTATTCGCTATTTTTCCAAAGGCCACCTAATGAAACGCGTCTAAAACCGTTGCCTATATGTTTTGTATTACAGGGAACGTGGAGAAGACAAAGTCGTGGCAACATGCGATTAGCCGGTTTAAATTTTCGCGCGTTGGATCCACTAACTCTCCGTTTTCTTTTTATAATATTTATTGTTTATTTATTTAACAAACGCGTAAGTTGGCTCCACTGGCAAGCATGAAGGTTGGTAATGTTAGTGACCTGGGTTCGAGTCCCAGGTCTTGACTCTTTCCATTTATTTTTCTTCAATTAACGTTCACGTGCAATGCTGAGGTGAGGGATCATGATACACATCTTAATCCAAGCGTCCACGCGTCTAGCATATTCAAATCAAAGGCTGAGAATTGACGAACACCATAGACTCAGGTCAACATTGCTACACGCTATTCAGAAAAGTCAAACGGACCAAAGCTTGCTGGGCCAGAACTCTTGGATCAAAACCTCCATATTTGGGCCTGAACCCCCCTGGTTTGCAATTTCCTTTACATTTTATTTTTAATTGTTATGTTATTTTCTTTATTGTTTTAATTTAATTAATTATTTTTTACAAATTATAAAATACACAAAAAAATCAGAAAAAGAGCAAAATATAATATTTATTTTAATCATTTTTATAAGTATTTTCACATGTAAATATTTAGTTTTAATTAGGTTACAATTTTAATTTCTTTTAATAACAAAAATACAAAAAGTAGAATTAGGTTTAATTGATAATTTTTATTTCCTTTTAATTTTTCTTTCACAATAATAATATTTATTTTATTTATTTTTTATAATTAAATTGTACATAAAAAAAAAACTTAGGTTTAATTTAGATTAAATTTTAATACTTTCATAATAAATTTAAAGACCATTAGAATTAGGGTTAGTTGATTTTAATTAATTCTTTTTTTCTATTGAATCTTAAAAAACACAAAAATACCAAAAACATTCTCTTTTAATTTTTAATTTTAATTCCTCGTTAATTTTAATATTTTGCAAAAGGGTCCAACGCCCATATTTTTAATTGTTTAATTTCGCATGTTTATTTTATATCGTTTAAATAATTATGTATCTCTCCCAAAGCCGTGTAACTTAAACTTCTCGCACTTTTAATTCTTTTAATTCGCTTTTATCTATTTTCTGTCAAATCGGGTCCGGTTTAATTTTGGCGATGTGGACCCGCGTCATTTGTAATAGCTTTAGATTTACTTTTCCTCGCAAACTTTTAACTGTTAAACAAAGCATGCGAGAATGAATGACCATAATAAAACCAAGCGTAGATCACTTTAACACGACAAGACAAATATCCGAAAACGACACACGAATCGCACACACCACCCCTAGGGTACGCCTCACTGTTGCCTTGCCTCGAAAGGTGATCGTCGAGTAGAGGATGTCTTAGTAAGTCCTCATGATCCGGGAACCTGGCATGAGGGTAGCTTCTAAGGTGTCTTCCCATTGCTCTGGTGATCACCATGTCCCGAACCTCGAATTGACCCGAATACCTCCAACGGTGGTGCTACCTACCTCTCAATGGTGGGATGGCACTACTTTAAAGGACATTTACACAGACGAATTCCTTAGGGTAGGTAGACGACTCTAGATACTTGCTCTAATTTCAAAAACAAATCAAAAATACTTTTCACACCGACACCTTTTCAAAAAGCTTTCGAAAGCAATTTTTCAAACACTCTTGAGGACCGATACAAGAGTCGAACTGGAATTTTCAAAGAAACTTTTTAAAACCCACATTGAAAAGCAAACAAAACAATTTTGAAAACACAAATGAGCAAGTATCTAAGAGCCCATGGATAACCATGGATAGAAATGGTGCTAACACCTTCCCTTTCTATAACCTACCTCCCGAACCGAGAGCAATCTCTTTAAGGAATTTTTCTGTGCTTTTGTCCTTTCCATTTGGAGAAAATAAAAGACGGTGGCGACTCTTGCTTCCGCGACATTTCGCGAACCAGCGTTAAACAGTCAGTTCCAGATCCACCGATCACAGTTGGCTTCCTTGATCGTAGTGACCTTTGGTTGCCAATTACTAGTAAGACATCTCAACACCTTGTTAGTATCAATAACATTGGAAATAAGATTACCTAGTAAATTTAAACGATTAATAAGATGCAAGAACCACTTTCACATTTGAGCAATGGTTTCCCCTTGCTTCATGCAAAATATTTCAAACTCTTGATTAAGTGTATTAGTTCTATATTTTTTGACCTCATTAGTTCCCTCATAGGTAACTTGTAGAGCATCCCACATAGCTTTAGTGGTTTGACAATGGTAAATGCGATAGAACTCATCAACACCAAGAGTGGATATGATGATGTTCTTAGCTTTCCAATCACAAGACCACTTCTTATTATCATTCTCATCCCATAAGTTTTCCGACTTTAGTATGGTAGCACCATCAACAACATATGTCACCGGTGTTAGACCATTTTGAATAGTTTCCCAAATAACTTTTTCATATGAGTTGACATGAATTTGTATACAAGCTTTCCAATAACTATAATTTTCTCCCATGAAAATTGGGGCTCTTTTATAATCCCCGTTAGGTTCGTAAGACATTTTCTAAAGAGTATCGAAGTCGTAATTAACCGGGGTCTTGATGCCACTTGTTAGACGAAGGTAACGTATCTAGAGGGGGGTGAATAGATACCCCTTTTTAAAAATAATCTAGAAAAATTCTAGTTTTGAAAAAGTTGTTTTATCAAAGAGCGACGCGAAAGCTTTTTCAAAATGTCGTCTATACAAATGTTATTTGAAACTCGGACATGCAAACATATAAATAAAATCAATATGGAATAAGGATGATACTCAAATTAATATGCTTGAATCACTTTACAACTTATTTAACTTTACTGCAAGTTACTAATAAAGCTATTTCCAATGGCAATATTCAAAGAACAAGTTAAATCAATTTATCAAACACTTGGTGTGCAAGTGAATTTTCAGAATTTTTCCTTAAATTGTGTTGATACAAAAAACCACTTATAATCAAAAGTGATTATAAGCTATATCAAACTATTTGAACACAAGACTTCAATTGTAATCCTCCGTTCTCGCACTACTTCCTTTGTGTTATTTATCTCCAAAGGATCCCTTGTGTTCTTTATCTCCAAAGGACTTCACTTGGCCGCAATTACCTCTTGAATGTCTTGCACAAAAACCCCCTAAATCAACCAATGATCTTGGAGGATAAACCCGCGGTTTTTCCTGGATGAAGACCCCTACAAAGGTCAACCCAATACTCAATTGGACACTTTTAATCCTTGTCTAAATGGCACCCCAATGGAGCATTATCACAATGTAATGTTAGTGTGTATGCATAGGTTAGAGGTTGAAGATGAAGAGAAAAGTAGGCTAATTTTATGGTTTCACCGAGTTATGAATGATGCATGAATGAGTATTTATAGTTTTGGAACTTTTAGGGAAAAAGGGACAAATTTGGAATTAAAAAGATTTGAAAAAATTGACCAAATAATCTATATGTGTCGACCTATATATCTTATGTGTCAACACATACTTCATTTTTATGCTGCATGTGTCGACCTGTATAGGTCTATGTGTCGACCGAACTGAGACATAGGCTATAGGCTTTAAAATGCTAGCAAATGTGTCGACCTGAAAAACGGATGTGTCGACACATAAAATAATAATTTCTGCAATTTCAGAATTTCTTCAGTATGTGTCGACCTATGCAATGCATGTGTCAACCTAAGACTTATAGAAGCTACATACTTCAAAAATGAGTTACGTGTGTCGACCTGAAAAGCAGATGTGTCGACACGTGTAGTAGAAAATTATGAAGAAACTTGTTTTTAATGACTTGGATCAAATTCAAAATGCTTTTTAATGATTCCTAAGACCTCTAATGCAGAGGAGTGCCACAAGTCATAAGAATACCATCTAATATACAAAAGTGCTAGCTTTTCCCTATTTTGACATCATGCAATACATTTGATGACGAAGTTGTACTTACAATGTGACATCACAATGAAAACCCGTTTACCAGGGAAATGATTTGTTTGATTGGAATAACTGGCTATTATCAATACTTCACGATGCCACCGGAGTGACATATTGTACTTAAAGTCGGTGGTCATTCTTATTGGGCCCCACGATGGATGCCAAATATTCTTACAAAAAATATAATTTGGTTAATTCCCCTAAATTTGGTCAGAAGGGATCACAAAAGTGTAAGGAGTTTGGTATCTGATGTGTTTTTATGATGGATGAATGGCCACCATAGTTTGCGATTCAAGGTTTTCACGTGTCTCCTTTTTATGTTATTCATGGGTTGCCCCTTTTGTGCAGCTTCGGCCCCTTTGTTATAGCGTAGATGCATTTTGAAGATATCTAATGACCATTCAATCCATAAAGTATGTAGCCTCTATGTTTATTAACAAGTTTAAATACTGTAATGGGTTGATGACTCTTGGTTGGCCCTTTGGATACTGTAACGACAACACGTTATTGGATGCGGCTTTCTAGAATCTGAGATGAGAAGTCCATCCCAGCTTTTTGACACGTCCCAGACTACATATCAAAATTTTGGAATGTATAGCCATTCTTATGACTGAATACTAATTTTTACAAAAAAGACAAAATATCCTTTTTGGTCCCTTAACTATACCCTTGTGTTCAAATTGGTCCCTTAATTTTTTCATGTCATATTGGTCCTTTCTTTTTTGAAACATTGTCATGTTTGTCCTTCCATTAGTGGACGTTAGTCAAAGTCAAAAAATAGCTTTCAGGTGGCATGTAACGTGATGACGAGGATATAACACCTTACACATTGTTTAAGTGTCTTTATAAGATTGATCTTATTCTCCTTTTTTTACTACAATTCTGAAACACAAACCATTGTTTCATCTTTTCCATCCACAACACCTTGATCATAATCAAACCCATTGTTTCATCTTTACGTGCGATGCAATCTTTCTTAGCTCTGTCTCCACAATCTTGACCCACCCTAAATTCACCATTCTCCTCACAACCCATCATCAAATTTTGAATCTTTTCATCATCTTGTTCAACCCATTTTCTTGTTAAATCATGTTCTAGATTGGCCCAATGGCTAAGCAGAGCCCTATCCACTTCTATGTATAGGACGGCCCAATAAAATGTGAAGGATAAAGGACACTTTTTCCCTTATACCCCTCATTCGAGGAGCCCTAGCCGACTAATCACCAAGGCCTGCACAATCGCGTTTGCCCGCTCAAAACATGATTGTCCTTGTCCTGCCAAGCCATACAAGGACAACCACCCAAGAACGACCAGAAAATCACGCTTGCCCATGAAACACTTCTCTTCCCGTCATAACGGCTAGTTCCAAGCATCTATGTCCGTTATAACGGCTAGTTCTTGGAAGTTACCTATTTTCGAGGAACCTGATATCTAGGCCCAAAAATAGGGACTAATGGCCAAGCCCCAGGGGAATTATATAAACCATCACACTTGTGAGGGCCAGGGATCCAATATTCATTCTAGAAACCCTAATCTCTTTCTTATATATCTTTTCACTCTTTCTTACTTGACCGTCAGAGTGCCTTGCAGGTACGCCCCCTCCTCTCCTTTGATTACAACCTTGACAACGTCATCTATCAACCCACTTCAGGTTCTGATCAACCGGTAAGATCAGTAGCGCCATATGTGGGAATTCTTTCTTCCCCGTCTTTCTTTCCTTGAAATTAAAGATCAAATTGACATTCAAAGATTTCTATCATGGCCGATCACGATGAAAGCCACCTCTCTGGAAAAACTATGATCTCTCATGTCCATAAAACAGACAAAAGTGGAGGACTACCCCTCCTTGAGGATATCCCTAAGAAGAGAGACTGCCAAGCTGTGTCTCCTTCCTCACTTGAAGCCAATGATGAGGACGTCCACTTATTGGAGAATCGTAAATCCAAGAAAGTCTCTGAGGGTCCACCAGCGATCCTCTAACTAGTTCCAATTTTGGGCAACACTGGCCTGGCCATGGCAGCTCTGCTCATTGGCCTTAACCATACCAATGCTCTGATCCTGCAACAAAGCAACCGGATTGGAGCTTAGGAAAATAAGAGCCAATCAAGATCTCCTCCTCGAGGAATATGACGACATGAATCTCGTAGTCCATCACTATCAAGGTATGGACGTCACCCCACACACGATAAGCAAGAGGTTACTTTTAAGAAACGAGATCGCACTCCTCCCCGTAAAGATCGACGCTCCCTGATCACCAAGACAAAGGGTAATATAGAGCCAGACAATGATCGTTTACCATCACCCAAGACGAAGTATCAGGTGAGGAGCATATCTCCCTGTCGGGACAATAACCCTCTACGAGGAAGAAACCACTACTCTCCTCCCCCATCACCTTATCAAAGTAATGAAGACAAGTCTCTCAGCCTGTTGTCCAGAGAAATCATGGAGACTCCACTCCCTGTCGGGCTGGAGAAACCCCTAAACCTTGGGACATATGATGGAACCGCAGATCCAGACGAGCATATCAAGAACATAGATGCCTTGCTCGACTAAAGAGGTGTTCGAGGAGCAATCAAGTGTCGACTCTTCCCTATCACACTCAGAAATGGAGCCATGGCTTGGTACAAAATCCTCCCCGATGAGTCGATCACATCTTGGAGAACTTGGGGAAACAATTTTCCAAGAAATTTACGACATCTCACCGTCACCCCAAATCAGAAGCATCATTGGAGGCCATCATCCAGTGGAAGGATGAATCTCTCTGAGCATATATAGAAAGATTTAACAAATAAGTCTTCTAGGTCTCAATGACTAACGGAATGAAGAAGTATCTCCTCGAACGAGGATTACACCCCCGCAATGACTTTTCCAAAGCAGTTGGCATAGAAACTCTTGTAACACTAGATTCCCTCCTGCTCAAGGCACAAGCATACATCCAGTACAAGGAGAAAGAAGCTTCCAACAATGCATGAGACTTGCAGAATCGAGAGAATGTGAAAGTTTCAAAGAACAACGAGTGCTCGAAACCCATCAGGGGGAAGAAAAGAAAAGGGAGGAGAAACCTCGCGACTCGCGGGACTACAAAGGGCTAGCTGATCATTTTCACGATTACACACCCATGAACACATCGCACGAGCTGATCCTGACCAACTACACCAACTTTGTGTTCTGTCAAGCTGGGATCTGATTTCCTTGATAGACGTTGTCCAAGCAAGGGACAGACAAAACCAAATATTGCTAGTTCCACAAGAGTCACAGGCACACAACAGAAGAGTGCATCCACTTGAAGGATTCCATAGAGATCCTCATCCGAGATGGGCATCTCAAACAATATAAAAAGAAGGAAGGTACCCGCGAAGATGCCCAGGAGTCCAAGAAAGTCGACGAAGATAAGCCATCCCCCGACGAAAACCCTCATGCCTATCGCCTTGAGCATCACCCGACCATACTATTTCCATATCCCCGATGTGGACGAGGTTCCCTTGTACTCTGCTACACACAGTCCCTAGGAGACATTTTCTTCCATAATGGTTATATTTGGCGGTGGGTTCAACAAATTCACCATAGGTTCTATAAAGAGAATCGAGCAATTGATAGATACGAGCTCGGACAAAAATGCCACCCTCTATAAATTCAGAGGAAGTTTCATCCCCGTCGCATTTTACCGGGAAGAGCTTCCCAATGGGGCTCCCAATTCCAACATTCCTCTGCTCATACGAGCATAAATGACCAATTTCGACTTCAGGCGCATCTTGATCGACCAAGGTAGTTTAGTTGATATCATGTACTCCTAAATCTTCACCACTTTACAGCTCAGCGAGACGCACTTGACCCCTTACGTAGGCTCCAACGTCCAAGGATTCAACGACTCGGTCACCAAACCTTGGGGCTACATTGAGCTGATCATCACATTTGGGGCAGCAGAAATGGCTAGATCTGTCAAGACTCAGTTCCTCATGGTATACTACATGTCACTATAGCAGTACATCCTAGGGAGGCCTACCCTGGTCGAACTAATATCGGTGCCCTCCACCGTGCATCTAAAGATGAAATACTACACTACGGGAGGACTTGTAGCCACCCTTCACGGAGACATATAGGCCGTGAGGATATGCTTCAAATCAGCCTCCAAGGGTTTAATCTCCATCAACTCACAACCCAGAGTGGTCAATGCACCTTCTCTGCCTTGCAGTTTTGAGGAACCAAAGCCACTTCCACATGTCGACTCGATCGACCTCGACAACTACTTCTCCAAAGATGAACTGCAAGAGAAGAAGAATAAGAAGAGGAAAGAGGCCCATCTGACCGCAGAAAGATCTTCCTCGATGGAATGCAAAGAGGAGCCAACACATCTTTTATGACCAATTACAAATGGGGAGTTCGAGATCATTCACCTCGACAGCGATCCCACCAAGGGAGTAAAAATTGGTACTGGTCTCCCCGGCCTGGCAAGAAGAAAACTGAAGTCATGCCTAAGGGAGAATATCAATTTATTTGCATGGAGTGTAGCAGAGATGCCCAAAATAGATCCATAGATAGTGTGTCACCAACTAAAAATAGATCCTTCCCTTAAGGAAGTTGCCCAGCGTAGGTGAAATTAGTCTCCGAAGAAAACAGAGGTTGTCGAGCAAGCCGTAAAAGACCTCCTAGAGGAAAAATTTATTTGTGAATCCCAATACACAACCTGGTTATCCAATGTTGTACTCGTAAAGAAATATAATGGAAAATGGTGCATGTGTGTTGATTATACCGATCTTAATATGGCTTTCCCCAAAGATGCTTATCATTTTTTGAACATAGATAAATTAGTTGATAATTCTGCAAGTTTTAAACAGTTGTCTTTCATGGACGCATATTCTGGGTACAACCAGATCCCCATGGCGAAGACAGACAAAAAATACATGGCCTTTATGACCCAATCAGGTAACTATTACTACAACGTAACACCCTTCGGCGCTGCATATCAACAGATGATGAACGAGGTCTTCTGAGGAGAAATCAGAGACATGCTCGAGGTTTACAAGGATGACATGATGGTGAAATTACAATAGGTAACCAACCATTTACTCTACCTAAAGAAAGTCTTCGACCAAGCAAGGAAATGCAAAATGCAATTCAACCCAGAAAAGTGCACCTTCGGCGTACGGGCAGGCAAGTTCCTCGGTTTCTACCTAACAGAATGAAGAAGTGAAGCCAACCCCGACAAATGCCTAGAATTTTCTAAATTTCCAATTCCAAACTTGAAGAAATCAATTCAAACCCTGAACGGAATGCTCACTTTATTATCCCACTCCGTGGGAAATTATACCCAGCACGCACTTCTCCTTTTCAAACTTCTTTGCAAAGAGGCAGCACTTGAGTGGACCGAGGAATGTGAATGTTCCCCCCTCCACCTCAAACAGGCTTTTTTGCAACCACTGGTCCTTTCACGACCAGACAAGGAAGAAAATTTCTACCTTTATCTGGCTGTGGCATCTGAGGTCGCCAACGCAGCCCTCATTCGAGAAACCCCCAAGGGAAAAAAACCCATCTACTTCACGAGAAAGGCCTTACAAGGTCTTGAAGTAAGATACCAGTAAATAGAGAATGTATCCTTAGAACTTGGACTTTGAGGGCCTTTCTGCTCTCGTATTGGATGTCGAACTCAGAGAGTTCTAGTGACCATTTGATCATTCTTCCCGCCATGTCAGGTCGATTGAGTAACTGCTTTATCGATTGGTCTGACTAGACCACAATTGTGTGTGCTAGGAAGGTATCTTGATTGAATTCTCCCTCATACTATCCTTCCCAACCTCAAACAACCAAGCCGAATATGAAGCATTTCTAGCAGGACTATGCCTGGCCGGCGATCTGGGGGCCGAAGATGTAAAGATCTTCAAAAATTCTCAGCTCGTCTCATACCAAGTCAAAAATGACCATCTCTTTGAGTACTGGACTTTAGTTCGAGAAAGGATGAAGAAATTTAACTCCATAGATATGCAACATGTTCCCCGCGAACTCAACGCTCGGGCAGATATCCTTTCGAAACTAGTGAGCACAAAGATTAAAGGAGGAAACAAATATGTAATCTAGGAAATACTTCCTCAACCAAGCATTGAAAAAACCTTCTCGACTATAGACGTATGTGCCATCAGTGATAGTAACTATTGGATGACCCCGATATACAACTACCTCACAACGGAGGAACTCTCATCGGACCAAAAAGAAGCAGGCGTGGTCAGGCGAAGAGCCTGCTCTTACATCCCGGTCGAAGGAAGATTATACCAGAGAGGATTCTTTGCCCCCCTCCTTAAATGTGTCAAAGAAAGCAAATTCACATACATCCTACACGAAATCCATGAAGGAATCAATGCCTAACACATGGGTAGAAGATCCCTCACCTAAAAGGAATTACGATCAGGGTATTACTGGCCTACCATGTATCATGACGCTAAAGAGAACGTAAAGAAATGTGACAAATGCCAACGCCACGAGGATATGCACTTAGCACCCACAAGCGGGCTCAAATATCTATCGTCCCCACTGCCCTTCGCGTGGTGGGTCATGGACATCCCTGGGCCATTCGTGGTGGGATCTAACCAAAACAAGCACCTGATCATGGTCATGGATTACTTCACAAAATGGATAGAGGCAAAAGCACTGGCCAAGATCACAACATGGAACATTCTCCATTTCTACAAGAGAAACATTCTTTTCTGGTTCAGAATACCCCATGAAATTGTCACCCGCAATAGGACACAATTCAAAGACAAGAATTTTTAGTAATTTGTTGCCAAATTAGGAATTATCCAACACTTCGCGTCTCTCGAGCATCCTCAAATAAACGGGAAAGCTGAGGCTGCAAACATGGTGATCCTACGAGGCCTCAAATGAAGGTTGGACAAAACCAAAAAGTGGTGAGTCAAAGAGATACACAGCGGTCTCTAGGCCTACCGAACAACATCTCACTCATCCACCGGGGAAACTCCTTTCTAACTGACCTACATAATCGAAGATTTTATCCCTATCGAAATCAGAGAGCCCTCCAAACAACTGAAGCCCCTCTCGAAAAGGAGATGAACGATGAAGCATAAAGAGAAGAACTCGATCTTGTCAAAGAATTCCGAACAAGTGCAGCCTTACGAGAAGCCTCTCTTAAACATAAAATTGACATACGATATGATGCCAAAGTCATACAGCGTGAGTTCGAAGTTGGTAGCCTAGTCCTAAAGAGAAATCACAAAGATTCTCGTGAAGGAAAGGTCGCTGAAAATTGGGAAGGCCTCTATCACGTCCAAGAAAATCCAGGAGGTGGGGCTACTACTTAGAAAACTTACATGGGGAACAACTTGCTCGACCTTGGAATGCTGAAAAACTGAAACAATATTATAGTTAAGGCACAGAAACAAACGACGTGTCCGATCAAGACGACAAACACAACAGTCCCAACCACGCGTGCATGCTCAAGTACAAGCATAGCACCTCAAATTAAACAAAGATGTGAGTTTCCACTCTTTTAACAAGCTGATTCTTAGCCCGACGTGTAAAACTCAAACGAGCTCCATCAGCGTCGTACCATGATGGCAGAACACCCAGCTCGCGATAGGAAGTTCACGCTGTTGAAATATTCCCTGGTCGTTCGACCAGTCTTCGCTCACCGGAGAACCTCAATAATAACAAGAAAACCCCCTAAAATTTTAATCAAAATAAACATCTCAAGCTGACGAGCATGCAGACATGCAAAACTTAACAAAAGCAATAAGATAAAATCATGCGCGAGCATATGCAAAAATGAATAAGGAGCGAGTTGATATAAAAACTGTCAACAGAGACCGCAATTGTCAAAAAGAGTTACATAAGAAGCGCCAAGCCCCCATCCAAAAAATAGAAAAAATAACAGCCACAAGGACTGAAACTGTTTGGATGTTACGACAAAACAGGCAAAAGCCCCCAAAGAAAATATTACAAGTTACGACGCGCAGGAAGAACAAAAGAAAATAACATTAACACTAGTCAGTTGTCGGGCTGAGGTTTCTCTTCATGGGCATGCTCCCCTTGGGTAGGTTTCTCGCCCCCTTAATCTTCTCCAAATTTAATGAACTTAAGGACAAAAATCTTCCCATTATCCATGCTATAAAGAAACTCGGTCCCAGCCACACTAAACTCTGCGCTAGGGTTGGAAATCTTCAACTGCTCTACTACATTGTTGAAGCTCTCCTCACCAATAGCCACGAGATCCTCTTCAACCTGACAGAGGTGTGAAACCAAATCTACATGGGTCCTTAATTGTTGCATCTCCTCGGTCTCGCCCTCAGTTGGGGCCGTGTCAGCTTCCAAGGTAGCAACCCTATCCTTAAACTCCTTATTCTACTTGACCAACTTTTCATGATCCTCGGACAGTGTTGTTTTTTATTTGCCCAACTCCTCCTTTTCGGACTTTAACTTAGTCACCTTCGCCTAAAGAGACATGTTGGCTGCACGAAAGTCTCTCACCTCATTAGTAGTGGGAGTCCCCTCCTTGGTATGGACAATCGCCAGCTCCAATATCCTCATCATGCATGCCACATCCTGGGCAAGAGTTTTCCTCTTACCCGGTTGATCCAAATCTTCCAAGTGTAGAGACTCTGCCCGCGGAACCTTCAGAGAAGGACCCCCTCCCCCCAAAGTAGCTCCTTTGCAGCCAAGGCAATTCATGTTTATCCGGAGACCTCTCCAAGGTCAAGTACACGGTGTCCCCGCCAACCCGGTGATGTTTCCTGGCCGAGGTCACATGCTAAGGAGAAGGATGATCCCCGGTAGGAGCGAATTAGGAGTTCCTTGAGCTTGTCATAGGAGGAACCATAATGCCATCCAATACGCTCTTTGGAAGCCCAACTTTGTTCATCTGCTTCAACTTGTTAGATGTTGCTGCTTTGACCATGCGCTCGTTGGCGTTCGGCATTTTATCTGCAACGAGCAATGAAGACAAGTCAGAAAAACAAAGAAAACAAACAAGGAGATAATAACAACATGAAATCTACCTAAAAGTGTTAGGACATCCTCATAGATAGCACAGTCGGAGAGCCTCTTTCGTGTTAATAAGACGAGTTGCAAGCACATGCTCCAGGTCCTCGCAAAGAATGATTTCCCCGCGCTTGGTCACGCACTGAGGGGGGACAAAGTTGTTGATGAAAGAAACTAATTTTTTATAGATGGCCCAGTCATTCTCCTTAAAGTCATCCGGACAAATGATATACTAGTCGGTCAGTCGGTCAAAATGGTCACGACTCCAGGAAAAATGGAACCTCTAGACTTTATGTCTCATTTGCCTACCATCGTCGCTCAGCAAGGGTTTCCCATCATCGTCCGTCTTAATATGCCAGCAGAGCAAGAAGTCGATGGCCCTCTGATATACAGGCATAACTCTTAGATGTTGGATCAAATCCGAGTATGCCTTGAATAATTTCCTCGAGTGCTTCAAGGAAACCCAACCGAATAGACCATCTGAGGTCGTCTGTCGTTGGAGATGGAAACAAGAAAAGAACAGGGGGATAGTGTCCCCAATATTAAGGTAGTCATAAATGATCTCAAATGCTCGGGTGAAGGCCAATGAGTTCAAATTAAACTGTGAGGGCGCCAGGTCCAGATGGGTAAGAACTGCCACCTGAAGGTCAGAGAAGCATGTCGCATAGTAGCGAAAATGTAGCGGTAAAAAATTTGAGATTAATCCATTAATTGAATTAACTCATACAGTGAAAGTCGCCACCGCACTTTATTGTTTCCAAAGCGAAAATGGGAAAAGAGTGAATAAAACCCAAAATGAAAATAGAGATCAAGGTATGTGGGTCAGTTATGCAAAGGGAATGTATTAGCATCCTAAGAATCTATGGTACTCAGTAGAATCCACTCTGTTTGTTTTAATCAGAGAGTATGTTATCTAAAGCTTAAACTTGATAAAGGAAAAGAATGAATGAATACTTACAAAATTGCGCCTGCCACAGTTACGAACCTTTATGCCTACATACCCCCTTTGTGCAATAAGGGATCAGGGCACTCGTAGTTCTTCTCAAAAGAACAAAACTTGGTGTGTTCATTAATTTTAAAAGAAGAGACAAGACGTCATTTTTAAGGATAAGACTCGTCTAAACGTCCACAAGGTATAAAAAAGAAATTAATTAAAAGCAGCAAAAGTAGCGTTAAGATGAAGTGAGCATTTGAGTGACTTGGAAGCTACACAAACCAAAAACAAGTTACTAATCGCAAAAGAATTGAAACCAAATAAAACTTGAAACGACATGCATGAACAAATGAATATTTCTCAATCAAGAACCAAGAAAACAAGTGTTTATTCAAGGTAACTAGAAAAAATCAGCATTGCATTCATCATTTCAAGCATGTTCAAATTCAACTAAACTTAAAAGTCATCACAATTTTCAAACCACAAATGAAACAAGAAGCGAGAATTCACATTATTACTCACTTTAACACGAAAAATCAACATTGCATACATTGTTTCAAACATGTTCAAAGTCAAGTAAACACAACAGTAAGTATGATTTTCTAATCACAAATGAAAACAAAAGTCAAGGATTCACGTTATTATTCGATTCAATTTTAAGACATGAAAAATCAAGTTCAACGCAAGCTTAAATCAACCAAAACAAAATTCGGAGCAGTAACTATTCATACAAGAAACGACTCAAAAATCTCACCGAAAACGCGTTTTGTGCAAATGGAAACAACAACATAATACCACTTGGATTAACTTTCGAATTTAAAACGAATTTTTCAAAAAACGTCAACCAAATCTCCTTCCAATTATCTCAAACAACATGACAACAATTAAGCTTCACTTCGCATCAAAATCATGAATAGTATTGTTATCACACATTCAAAATTGAGAATTAGTACAACTAGCATTGTATCACAAGTGAACATCCCTCAAGAGAAACTCGTCACAATCTAATGTTAAGAACATCACCGATTTATCACAAACAAAGACATAACATCAACAAGATGAGTCGAATACCATTAACAAAAAAACTATCGTGCATTAACACGGTGGACCCACAACATATCTCCAAAATTCGGATTCTATTATTGTGAAACAACAACTTAGATGTTCAACAGTTAGCATAATCAACTCAATAAAAACATTCCAATTTCAATCAATTTATTTCAAGACTCCACCAATTCAAATTAACAACACTATCATCAACACTTCATTAACTTATTTTAACAAAACAATACAAGAAATCAACATTGATTAAAAAGGGTTAAAGTGAATAAAGTTTACCCAAGTCTTAAAATGGGAGGTTGTAGTTGTTGAAGCTTTGAATGTTCTTTGATGGCTTTGTTTTGTAGTTATCTGGCCGTGTATCCACAACATAGTAGTAGTAACATCACCAATAGGAGTCCATGCACCACTCGCGTTTGCGGCTATTACAACAACATCTTTAAGAATATTTCAAAACTCAGATGAAGGTGCCAAAGGAGAAGGCGGATTTAGGTGAAGAGCGGACTATGGGTAGGTTGTTGAAGTGTAGTGCTCTGCAGAGGGCAGTTCGCATGTTTGCGGGTCTGTTACAGAGGTAGTAGTTGTTGAGTAAACTTTAATGTCATTAGTAATAAGTTTTCATATTAAATAAGGTAGTAGAAAGATTAAGAACCAATGTAATTTGGAAGGTCAAAAGTTAGTAAGTTATGATAGTTATTATTAGCAGCAGTTATCTTTTCTGAATTGTAAAAGTCATTGGGTCTATATAAGGACCAAGAGTGTATTTTATTTAATAAGCAATATAGAAAAGTTTGCCTCTTTCTCAAAACAAAACAAATCGAAGTCTGCTTCTTTATAACAATTTGGCATCAGAGCTCATGGCAAACATGATGAATCAAATGTCGTTGCCACGGCTAACGAAGTCAAATTATGAAAACTGGAGTATCCAAATGAAAGCTCTTCTTGGATCTCAAGACGCGTGGGATGTGACCCATGAAGGGTTTGAAGAACCAATAGTAGTTTGGGGATATACGGAAGCTCAAACGAAGGTGTTAAAAGAGACGTGATCGAAGGACAAAACGACATTATACATATTGTTCAGGGTTGTAGATGAATCAGGCTTCGAAAAAATTGTTGGTTCGACTACGTCGAAACAAGCGTGGGACACGTTAGAAAAAGTGTTCAAAGGAGCAGATATAGTGAAGCAAATTCGACTCCAAACTCTTCGTGGCGAATTGGAGAGGATACAGATGAAGGATACAGAAACTATATCTGACTATATCACACGTGTGTAAAAGGTGGTGAATCAACTCACTAGAAATGGAGAGACAGTAACTGATGCACGAGTTATTGAAAAGATCTTGAGATCTTTAACAGACAAGTTTGAGAATATTATGTGTGCAATAGAATAGTCGAAGGACCTTTTGACGCTCTCAGTCGAAGAGCTCGCTAGTTCTCTCGAAGCATGTGAACAATGAAAGATGAAAAAGAAAGAAGAAGAAGTTGATGAAGCAAATCAAACCAAGGAATTGAACAAAGACGAAAAGGTACTCTTTTCTCAAAACTTTCGAGGAAGAGGACGTGGACATGGAGGTCGTGACAGTGGTCGAAGTGGTAGAGATAGTAACTTCGAAAGAGGACAATCGAGCCAACAAAATTGGCGTGGCAGAGGACGTGGTCAAAGAGGTAGTCGTTCGAATCATTCCAACTTCGAATGCTACAAGTGTGGGAAGTATGGTCATTACACGAAGGATTGCAACTCCTACAAATGTTACAACTGTGACAAAGTGGGACATCTTGAAAAAGACTGTCGAATCAAAAAGCAGATTGAAGAAACAACTAACCTAGCCTTGGAAGCTGAATCAAATGAAGGCTTTCTCCTGATGGCTCAAAACGAAATCAACACCAATAATGACAATGTTTGGTATCTTGACTCAAGAGCAAGTAATCACATGTGTGGTTACAAACACCTGTTTAAAGATATGAAGAGAATTGAAGATGGTAATGTGTCTTTTGGAGATGCATCGAAAGTGAAGGTCGAAGGAAAGGGCACAATCAGTTACTTGCAGAAGGATGGCTTGATTGGATCAATCGAAGACGTTTACTATGTACCAGATCTCAAGACCAACATATTACATCTGGGAAAACTTATAGAAAATGTGCTTCGATACTTATGAAAGATCGAACACTGCATTTGAAGGACAAAGTAGGAGATTTGATTGCCCGTGTTGAAATGGAAAGAAATTGAATGTACAAACTGAACCTGAGGAACGTTCGAGAGAAATGTCTGCAAATAAAAGTGCAAGACAAAGCGTCACTATGGCATATGCGCTTTGGTCATCTACATCATGCTGGTATGAGAAGGGTGGAAAAAAGGAACATGGTGCATGAACTACCAAACATGGATTTCGAAGGAAAGTTCTGTGAAGAATGTGTGCTCAGCAAACAAACAAGAACCTCATTTCAAAAGAAGGCAGAGTATCAAGCTATACATATTCTCGAATTGATACATACTGACATATGTGGGCCAATCACTCCAGAATCCTTCAGTGGAAAAAGGTACTTCATTTCTTTTATTGATGACTTCTCAAGAAAAACCTGGGTTTACTTCCTGAAAGAAAAATCTGAAGCATTATAGGTGTTCATAAAGTTCAAAGTAATGGTGGAGAAGGCAATAGACAGACACATCAAAGCAATTCGATCTGACAGGGGAGGTGAGTATACTTTGATGGCCTTTGTGAAGTACTATGAAGAACAGGGCATAAGGAGGTTCCTAACTGCACCATATTCACCTCAGCAAAATGGTGTGGCTGAAAAGAAGAATCGAACTATTCTTAATATGATTCGGTCAATGCTCAAAAGCAAGAACATGTCGAAATAATTCTGGGCAAAATCGGTACAATATGATGTTTATGTTTAGAATAGATGTCCACATTCGAAGTTAGAAGACAAAACACCACAAGAAGCATGGAGTGGACAGAAGCCAACGATCTCTCATCTCAAGATATTTGGTAGTGTAGCTTATGCACGTGTACCAGATCAACGAAGAACAAAGCTTGAAGACAAAAGTCAGAAGTACATATTCATTGGATATGATGAGAAGACGAAAGGGTACAAGCTCTTAGATCCCATAAGCAAGAAATTGATCATGAGTAGATACCTTCGAATAAACAAAGCAAGCAAGTGGGGATGGAACAATTCAATAGAGGTTATTGACGCAGTCGAAGAAACAATTGTAGCTATACCAACATGTATTCCAACAGAACATGAAGAAACTAAAGATGAAGATAAACCTCTACAACCCAGAATGAGAAGTTTTCAAGATTTATATGATTCAACAAGAAGTGGAAAAGTGCCATGGACGAAGATATTAGAGCAATCGAACGCAACAATACTTGGGAGCTAGTCGAATTTCCAAAAGGTAGTCAACCCATTGGTGTAAAGTGGGTATTCAAGAAAAAGATGAATGCTCAAGGAGAAATCGAAAGATTCAAAGCACGACTGGTTGCAAAGTGATACAAACAGAAAGCAAGAATTGACTATGACGAAGTGTTTGTGCCTGTTGCAAGAATGGAGATAATTCGATTACTCATTTTTCAAGCTACTCAATTCAAATGGACAATATTTCAAATGGATGTCAAGAAAGAATTTTTGAATGGTGTCCTCGAAGAAGAAATCTATGTCGAACAACCACTTGGATATATGAGAATTGGAGAAGAGAAGAAGGTGTTGAAATTGAAGAAAGCACTGTATGGGCTGAAGCAAGCACCTAGGGCATGGAACACACGCATTGACACATATTTCAAAGAGAATGGGTTCGAGCAATGTCCTTATGAACCTGCCCTATATGTAAAGAAAAATGGAAGTAATGTATTACTTGTTGCTCTCTATGTTGATGATCTTATTTTCCTAGGCAGTGATGTTCAAATGATAGAAGATTTCAAGAGCACCATAACAAGCGAATTCGAAATGACAGACTTAGGTCTGATGAGATTCTTTCTTGGTCTGGAGGTTCGACAAGAAGAAGCTAGAATCTTTATCTCACAAGAAAAATATGCAAAGGAAATCCTGGAAAAATATAAGATGGAGAATTGCAATCCAACTTCAACGCCAATGCAACCATGTGCAAAACTGTCAAAGTTTGATGGAGGCGAACGGGTTGAAGGAAGAAAATATTGAAGCTTGGTAGGTAGCCTTCGATATCTCACATGCACAAGGCCATACATTTCACTAAGTGTTGGCATTGTAAGTCGATTCATGAAGGATCCAGTACACACACATTGGAAGACAGTGAAACGAATTCCAAGATACATCCAAGGAACAATATCACTAGGAATGTTTTATTCAAAAACAGAAGACTATAAGTTAGTTGGTTATTCTGACAGTGACTGGTGCGGAGACATAGATGATCGAAAGAGCACTTCTGGATATGTGTTCTTTATGGGAAACACATCATTTACTTGGCTATCAAAGAAGCAACCTATAGTAACACTTTCGACGTGTGAAGCTGAATATCTGACAGCATCCTGGTGCGTCTATCATGAAGTATGGCTCAGAAGGTTGATAAGCAAGATGGAGCTAAAACAGGAAGGTCCAACAATAATACAAGTGAATAATAAATCAGCTATCAAATTGGTAAAGAATCCAGTGAATCATGAACGAAGAAAACACATCGATGTTCGATTTCACTTCATTCGTGAACATGTGAAGGAGGGAAGTGTCGATTGAGGCATGTAGTAAGCAAAAACCAAGCAGCGGATATTTTCACAAAACCACTATCAAAAGAGATCTTCGACAAAGGCAAGAAGGTGATAGGAATGCTGGATGGAAGAAACATTTAAGTTTACAGAGGAGTTTTGTTGAGTAAACTTTAATGCCATTAGTAATAAGTTTTCATATTAAATAAGGTAGTAGGAAGATTAAGAACTAATGTAATTTGGAAGGTCAAAAGTTAGTAAGTTATGATAGTTTTTATTAGTAGAAGTTATCTTTTCTGAATTGTAAAAGTCATTGGGTCTATATAAGGACCAAAAGTGTATTTTATTTAATAAGCAATATAGAAAAGTTTGCCTCTTTCTCAAAACAAAACAAATCAAAGCCTACTTATTTATAACAGTAGTGCGTGGAACTGGGGATGGGTTTGAAGGGTGATGGTGATGAATAGTATGGAAGCGAAAGAGGTTTGTTATGGTGATAGAGAGTAGTGAATTATAGAGTGGAGTATGTACAGGGACGGGTTGGTGAGAGAGAGAGAGAGAGAGAGAGAGAGAGAGAGAGAGAGAGAGAGTTTCGAAGATGGCGTTGTTGAGCTTCTGTTTGGAGAAGCTGGTTTCGAAAATGATGAAGGGTGTCGCGGTGTAGGATGATAAGAACTGATGATGATGTTGAAGAGAGACTGAGGGATTTATGCATGGAGATGGATGGAAGAGATCGATGAATGCAGGAGAAGAGGAAGATTGGAGGAAGGTTAGCTGGTGTGAGTTTTTGAATTGAAGAAAGGAAAAGTTGGAAGATGACTGTGAATGATGAAGAAGAACGCGGTTCAAGATGTGTCGTTTTTGCCCTTTTTTGTATATCGCTCTCTTTCTATCCTCCTATATCCACTCAAAACCTTATCCCTTTATCCCTTTAGGTCTTGTAAAAGGACCAAAAATAGCCCTTTTTAGAGATATTTATTTAGATATAATAATGTCAAACGAAAATGAATAAAGAAAAGAGTTTTATATTTTTTTATAATAATTTGAAACTAAACTAGACTTAAACCTAATAAAATAAAATAAAAATGCATATATATATATATATATATATATATATTATTTTTTACACATTTTCATTAAATGACAATAATAAAATAAAAATAAACAAACCCTAATTTTAAAATTATTCAAAAAAACAAAAAGAGTTTATATATATGGATAAGGACTCAAATAAAAAATGTAAAATGTGTGTAAAATGCAGAGATGTGAATGAAAATATGTTTGGATATAAACAAGGCAGATGATAAAACTCAGGGGGAAATTTAGGGTACAACAGCTGCCCTTATTTAAATATCTTCAACCAGATGATATGGAGATGATCAGGCTTCATATGATCATTGTGGGAGATAGTTAAATATCAAAGAACCTGGAATTTTTCCCTGAGATGCAATGGGTATGAGGTGAATGAAATATGGTGAGAATGCGATGAATGCATGCCTCTTTATATATATATATATATATATTGAATGATGTATGATACGATACAGACTCTGCGGGAATTATTGGAAAGACTCGAAACTAGAAATTTGTGGTAGTTGAATGATATGACGTGGGAAGACACGCTGGGGAAACACAAGGAGATTAATGACATCCAATATTGGCATTGAATGAGGCGAGAACCTCTCTGGAAAATACACCAGAAACATCTAGAGAAGTAATAGATGCAGAATAAGACCAAATCTAAAGATACATCAGAGACTATCATGAAAACAATAACTTTATCGGGGAGTGAAATTTGTTTTTCTGGTAGAAAAGGTTTTAGGAGCTTGTTACATAGCGACGATGCCAATACAAGGAAGAGGGATAACTTGTAACGTAACAACAATGTCAATACAAGACAAAGGTGATAACTTGTAACATAGAAACAATGCTAATACAAGGACAATGGTTAACTCGTAACGTACCAACAACGCTAATACAAGGATAAAGGTTAACTCGTGACGCAGCAACAACGCTAACACAAGGACAAAGATTAACTCATAACTTAGCGACAATGCTAATACAAGGTAAAAGGTTAACTTGTAACATAGCGACAATGTTAATACAAGGAAAAAGTGAAAAATTGTATCATAGCGGAAACACTAATACAAGGACAAAGAGGATAAGTTGTAACATGGCGGTGCTGCCAATACAAGGAAAGGTTGACTCGCAACATAGCATCCATGCTAATACAAGGAAGAAGGTAAAATTTTAACGTGGCGGTGATTCCAATACAAGGACAAAGGTTAACTCATAATGTAGCTACAATGATAATACAAGGAAAAATTTGATAACTTGTAACGTAGCGAAAACACTAATACAAGGTCAAAGGTTAACTCAAAACGTAGCCACAACGCTAATACAAGAACAAAGGTTAACTCGTAATGTAGCGACAACACTAATACAAGGATAAATTTTAAATCATAACATAGTGTTGTACCCCAAAATTTTCCCTCTCATTTATCAAGTAATTTCTCACAAGATCTCCTTTGGTTCAAGACTGCACTAGGGTTGATCAGCTCAAGACACCTCCTTAAGCACTGATGACTGAAAATTAGGGTTTGAGATTGCACAAGGATAAATGGACTTTTAATGCCCCATATGACTTTCATGGATAATTTTGGACTCTCAAGATTTCTCATGTCAAGTTTCAAGTCTTGGATCACATTTTTGCTCAATCAATTAATCAGTTGACCTAAAAATCAGCTATATTGGGGAAAAAGTCAATTGTGGCCAATTTACAGTCAAACTTCATAATTTTTTATCCATATCAACATTATGAACTAATATATGTCATTTTATCAAGTTTTAACCACAATTCCTCAAGAAATTTGATCAGATCATCAAAAAGGCAAAATGGTCAAAATTAGGGTTTTGACTGAGAAAGGGCAATTTCTGATTTTTAACCTAGCAAATGGTTGATTGGTTGGAGACATAATCTCAAGGATTCAATTGCATCATTTTTTACCTAATGGAATGACTCAAAACATTGATCAAGGTCAATTAATTGATAGTTGATTTTCAGTCAATTGCACACTAAAAAGTCAAACTTTGACTTTTTGGTCAAAATCAAGTATCAAAGATCATAATTCATCAAAACATGTCAAAATATGAAACCTGTTCATCAAGAAATCAAAAAGTCAAGATTTCATTTTGAAAAGTCAAAATTTCTAAACTTATAAATTTGTGTTGGAAATTTCATATTTTTTCACAACTTTGAGCCAATTTTTCACCATGATGCAAGATGATTCAAAGGAAACTTTCAACATGAAAGTTGTAGATATCAATGAGATCTAAAACATTGTAAAATGAAACTTCTCCTAGAAATTCATGTATTTCAAGTTATGATTTTGTGAATACATGTTCATGAAACTTGGAAAATTAGTGAAATTTTGCCCTAGTTTAGGCAGGATTTTGACCTAACTTCATGGCAATTTTTCACATAGTTCCAAGGGGAATTTTCAAAAGTGACCAACATAGAGGTTGTAGAGGATGTTACAAGCTTTCCAAAATTTCCAAGAACTCATTGAGATCATGCTTGAGCAAAGAGAATTAAAGATAAGAAGTTGGACATTCATTCTTGAATTATAAGTCATTTCCATGATGAACAAGAATTCAAATCCAAGCCCAGGCTGCATAATCTTTGCTTTGCAGGCCTCAAACTTGTTTGGCACTCCATAATTAAATGTTTGCACAATTTTTAGAAGCTTTAATCCAAGCATTCAATGCATTTCCCATGCTTAATACCATTTTAGGAAGAAAGGCAACATTGCCATTTTGGAAAAGTGGCTTTTATGCACAAAGTCAATTCTTGAGCTTTGCACTTGTTTTCTTCTGATTACACATAATCTAAAAGCCATAAGAAACTTGTCTAAAGCCTCTAACAACTCATAATAAGCTTGTACTATACCTTGAAACTATATTTCCACTTTTCTTCAAAATCAAGTAACATAGCCATAAGTCTATATCTTGTGCTTCTGACCCTCTCAAGTCCACCAACCTTTTCCATATAATTATACAAGTTGTTTGCAAGCTAGGATACGAATACACAAGCTCTCAAACTCACCCAAACTCAGAACTGCATCACAAATCACCATTGTTGCACATTCTGGACAAGAACTTCAAACTTCCATTTCCCTCGTGCATTTCTTGGCCTTTTAGTTTCAAAACATCCTCATATCAAATACAAACCATCCCTGTCCCTGTTTGCAGACTGTAACACCAACTTCACCCACTTCCAAGTTCAAAAACAGAGCATCACAGTTGGACTTCTCCAAACCATTCCAGCCACTTTCAGTTTAAGCCGTCCATTGCATTAGCTTCCTAGAGGTCCAAGGAAGCTAAGATGATCATCACCATCACTTGAAACAAGCTCAAACTCATTTCACGATTTCCAGTTTTGAGGCATTTTTCTTGAACTTCTATCTCATTATTTAGGCATTGTTAGGCTTGCATTTGTGAAGATAGAATGTAGGTATCATTGCCCTGAAACTATACATGTTCATAGATTTCATTTATGTTGCTTGAGCATGGAGAATTTTGAGTTTGAACTTGCTGAAACATTTAGGTCAGAATTTGGTACTTTCATAAACTCATCCTTATCTTTGAATGTTAGCTTAAGTTAGTTACATGGTTGGATTCGTGGTGGAAAAATGCATAAGTTTCATGTTTACATTTTTGAAAATGGTTTAGAAATAAGCAAGTTACAGATCTTTGGCTGGAGGTTGAAGATGAAGTACAGTCAGGGCAAATCATGTATCATATATTTATTGTTTTGTTTAAGTTAAAGGATGTATTACCATCCCAGGGGTTAAAGAGCACGAATACCACCCCTTGGACCTGGGTTTGAGCCCCAACGTCCGTTTTGCCATTATTTTGCATATTTTCTGTTTTTTTCTCTTAGAACCCAACGCTTCTTGCAAACTTTTCCAAAAATCAGAAGTAAATCTTGGATCTCTATCTGACACAATGCATAAAGGAACACCATGCAACTTCACAATCACAATAGTATAAATCTCAGTCAACTTCGACACTGGAAAATTGATGTTAATAGGAATAAAATGAGCTGACTTCGTAAGCCTATCAACAATCACCCAAATCGAATCATGTCTTCTTAAAGTATTAGGTAACCCCGTCACAAAGTCCATTGAAATGCTATCCCATTTCCATTATAGAACTTCCAACAGTTGCATCAATCCTGCAGGCTTCAGATGTTCAACTTTCGACTTCTGACAAGTCAAACATGCATACATAAACCGAGCCACATCACTCTTCATCCCAGGCCACCAAAACAAACCTTTCAAATCTTGATACATCTTTGTAGCTCCTGGATGAATACTCAACTTACTTATATGGCTCTCTTCAAGTATCACTTTCTTCATCTCAGCATCATCAGGAATACAAATCCGATTACGAAATCTCAACACACCTTTCTCATCTAACTTAAAATCATTATTCTCAGACTAGTCAATCCCAGCCATCAAATCTACCAATTTCACGTCCAACTTCTGAGCTTCTCTGATACTGTCTAAAAATTCATTATTAATCTTCAACATACCCAACATAACACTTCGCGGAGTAACCTCACAAACTAAGCTCATATCTCTGAACTGCTCAATCAATTCCAACTCTTTAATCATCATTGTTGACATATGTAAAGTCTTACGACTCAACGCATCAGCTACCACATTCGCCTTTCCTGGATGGTAATTCAATCCGAAATCATAATCCTTTAACAATTCCAACTATCTTCGTTGCCTCATATTCAGCTCTTTCTGGTCAAACAAATACTTCAAGCTCTTATGGTCACTAAACACTTCAAATCTAGAACCATAAAGATAATTCCTCCAAATCTTCAACACAAAGACAACAACAACAAGCTCTAAATCATACGTAGGATAGTTCTTCTCATGAGTCCTTAACTACCTCGACGCATAAGCAATTACCTTACCATTCTGTATAAGCACACCTCCTAAACCCATCTTAGAAGCATCACAATAAACCACAAAAGTCTCTCCTGGATTAGGCAACGTCAAAATCGGAGCCGACGTTAACCTTTTCTTCAATTCCGTAAAACTTTCTTCGCACTGAACATCCCACACAAAAGCTCTACCTTTACTAGTCAACTTAGTCAATGGAAGTGAAAACTTAGAAAACCCTTCAATAAACCTTCTATAATAACCAGTTAATCCCAAAAAGCTTCTAATCTTAGTAGCTGACTTCGGAGTTTCCCATTGCAACACAACATCAACCTTCGATGGATCTACAACAATGCCACTACCTGAAATCACATGACCAAGAAAACTAACCTCTTTCAGCCAGAATTCACACTTGGACAGCTTTGCATACAACTTCTTCTCTTTCAAAATCTGCAATACTACTCTTAAATGTTCAGCATGCTCTTCTTCTGACTTAGAGTAAATCAAAATATCATCAATGAACACCACTATGAACCGATCCAAATAAGTGTGAAAGATACGATTCATATATTCCATGAATACTCCCGGCGCATTAGTAACACCGAAAGGCATCACTGAATACTCGTAATACCCATAATGTGTTCTGAAAGCCGTCTTCTGGACATCCTCATACTTTACTTTAATATGATGGTAACTCGACCTCAAAACAATCTTACTAAACACACGAGCATCCACTAATTGGTCCATCAAGTCATCTATTCTTGGAAGCCGATACTTGTTCTTAATCGTCACCTTGTTCAACTGTCTATAATCAACACAAAGCATCATACTTCCATCTTTCTTCTTTACTAACAACTGGAGCACCCCACGGCGATCCACTTGGTCTTACAAACCTCTTCTCAAGTAACTCTTCCAATTGCTTCTTCAACTCAGACAATTCAGATGCAGACATCCTATATGGTGCCACAGACACAGGTCTGGTACCAGGTACAAGATCAATAGAAAATTCAACTTCCCTCTCTGGCGGTACATCAGGAATCTCGTCAGGGAAAACTTCAGGAAATTCACACACCACCTGCAATTCCTCAATTATAGCTTGAGTCTCTACAGATAGCGACACCATCAACAAAAACATCTATGCTTCCTCTTGCATCAATCTCCTCAACTGTCTAGCAGACAACATACCTTCTTCCTCTTCTTCAGGAGTAGAAAACTTCACCGACTTGTCATAACAGTTAATATGAACACAGTTATGCTCTAACCAGTTCATACCAAGAATCACATCCAAACCTCTTAACGGCAAACAAATCAGATCAACAACAAAGTCTCTGTCAATTATCGACAAGGGACACTTAGCACACACAAAAGAGGTAGTCACCGACCCCTTGGCTGGAGTATCGACGACCATTTCTCCATCCAAAAAAGACAACACAAGACCCAATCTTTCAACATAATCAGCAGCAATAAAATAATGCGTAGCACCAGTATCAATAATAGTGATTAAAGGAGTATTATTAATGAAACATGTACCTCTAATAAGTCCGTCCTCAGCAGTTGTCTGATCCTTAACCAAAGCAAACACTTTACCACTAGACTGAGCTCTCTTCAGTTTCAGACACTGGCTACCAATGTGTCCCTATTCTTTACAGTTGAAACAAACCACATTCTTGTGCTCACAATCAGATACAACATGTCCGTTCTTGCCACAACGGAAATACCTCTTCACTTCAGTAGCGCACACATTACTCTTGTGCCCAGATCTCCCACACTTAAAGCAAACCACACCAGCAGGAGCATCTCTCTCACTAGTTCTATGGCTTTGAGCAACTCTCTGTTTACCCTTACCAGCTGGGGCATCATAAGGTTTACCATGATTCTGTGGGTGCTTACCCCTCTTCTCGCTAATAATCTTGTAATGAGCATTATTGTCCTCATCATAAATTCTGCAGCTATCAACCAAATCAGCAAAGACACAGATTTTCTGATATCCAACTGCTTTCTTAATCTCTGGGTGTAACCCATTCTTAAATTTAATACACTTTGAAAACTCAGCATTTTCCTCAGCGTAATGCGGATATAACTTAGCCAACTTAGCAAACTTGGCAGCATACTCAACAACTGACAAATTTCCTTGCTTCAACTCAAGGAACTCAATTTCCTTCTTACCACGGACATCTTCAGGAAAATACTTTCTCAAAAAATCCCTATGGAACACAGCCCAAGTGACATTATCACCTGCAGCTTCCAACTTTCGACAAGTCTCTAGCCACCAGTCATCAGCCTCGACTGCTAGCATATGAGTCCCATAACGAACCTTTTGCGCTGGAGTGCAGTCCATCACGCGAAAGATTCTATCAATCTCTTTCAACCATTCCAATTCTCTGTCAGGATCATACTTTCCCTTGAATGTAGGTGGATTCTCTCTCTGGAAGGTCGCCAAGCTACGAGGTCCAGCATTCCTATCAGCATTCGGCTGATTTTCCATCGCATGAGCCATTGCTTCTAAAGCAGCAGCAAGAGCAGCATCATTCCTTCCATCCATCTCAACTTCTCACTACAACATAAACAACGATTAGAACTCAAATAACAATACTCAATTGTTAGACAACTAAGACTCAACGACAAGGTCGGACCAACCTTTTGCTTTGATACCAACTTTGTAACACCCCAATTCTACCCCAAGTAATTATGCAAAATAAATCAGAGTTATAAAATTTCAATCATACAAATGAATCGGGATGTCACAAATTCTTCTAACAAAATTCATTGCATTCATCGTGGATATATAACACTTTCAAAACATCGGATGAACCATCGTCATAACATCTTTAATAAAATAATTCAACATCTACGTAGTGGAATTCTTCAATAACATCTTTAAACAAAACAGCAACTACGAAACATCTCATATTCAATAATCATTACTTTAAAGTTCAACAACTGAAAAACAACAGTCTAAAATCAGCAAGCGTTCATCCCCCCACCCCAAGTGTTACATATCAGAGCAATAACACCAACTCGAACTATTGAAGGTATACAACCTTCATTCGCGATTACCTGCACGTTACCAACATAAGAGCAACATTCAAACAGAAGGGGTGAGATATCTAACAATATAATAAAGTGCATGATAATTAATATATTAAATTAGATCAATAACATCACCACTTCTCATCTCATAATCAACAACAATCACAGCGTATATACACATTCATCAACATTAAAATACACTTTATCATTCAGTCTTATAATGCGACTCAATACAATGCAAATGCATGTGGTACCATTGAAGAAGAACTCCCATCTAAAAAATCTGCCAATTAATAGAGGCATCAACAAGGCATAGCCTTCATCTCAAAATTTGCCAATCCAGGCCATCTCAACGAGTATAAGCTCCATCTCAAAAAATGCAATGTATGTGACACAACCATGAATGTAATGATAACACCCAAGTTAACAACATCTCAAGTCATCTGAAATTAACATCTCAAAAACATCTCAATTAACATCTCAAAACATCTCAAACATCTCAATTTATCATCTCAAAACATCTCAAAAATACATCTCAAAATAACATCTCAAATAATCAAAATAATTCATCAAACATCATTCATTTATTAATAACTTCTCATTAATAACACAGCAGTATTTTAATAATACAGTAATCCATACTGTTATTCTGTAGGTTTACTTCGTTACTGTCACTAATCTTACTGTCATAATCCAAACAGAAGTCTCTAAACATCTCATATTCATCATTCTGTTTAAAAACCAACACAATGACCAACACGGGAATTAATCCTAAATCCGAAATTGGATACTAGGATTACACTTCTTACTCATTGTTTTAATCATCTAGAATAAAGTTCATCGCGTTAGTTAATCAACGCTTGGAACGGAACCTCAAACAACATCCTAAAATTCAAGTTACAACAATTGAAACTAAATCTGTCAAAAATCAGTCATTAAGGGTCGACGCAAAACCCTATGGATCAACGCGTATTGCTTCATCTGTACATCATGAGTCGAAACATCCTCCTTATGGATTAACTCATCCTGGTCTCAAACACAACATGTATCGACACATGCTTCTCACCGATCAACTCATCATGAGTCCTGCAACTATCATGTATCGACGCATCCTCTCTTCGTGTCGACTCATCCTGAGTCTCTCATCCTCCTTGTATCGACACATAGCCTTTGAGGTCGATGCATCTTGTTACATTCTGCACAAATTCTGCGTTTTCCTCTGTATTTACGCTACGAGAATCATGTTACAGCCCTACAAACCTTATTATAATCATGGTAATTCATCACCTAACATTAACCTATAATACTACATCGATTACACAACATCATGACATCATTATTCATCTAAAATTCATCAAATCTTCATCATACATCATCATACATATCCAATTCAGGAGCAAAACAACAATCACCTCTAACCCCACATATCAAACATCATGAACCCAATTATAAAGTCAGAACCCCACCCTTACCTTGGATTGAAGGTCTCTCTATAATTTTCGGGTTGAATCTTCGTTCTTGCCGTTTTCCACTTTTTCCAGCAGCTTCACGTTCTCTTCCAAATCCTTATTTCTTTCTACTGCTTCTTTCTTCTCTTCCTTCTCACAAATAATAAAATAACTCTATTATTTCATTATTCCTTATTGGTCTTAAAACCAACACCACCCCCCTTATTACTTCTACTCTCTCAAAATAAGTCCACATTAAATAATATTACACTTTTAATATTATTTCACCACATAGTATTATATCTCTAATATTATTTCTCCACTTAATAAAATAAATCCAATTAATTATAACACATCTTTATAAATATTCCAAAAATAATTTAATTAAATAATTAATTAAATTACGGGCGTTACACCTCCTCCTTGGGCCTTTATTTTTGCTGGCTCCCCCCCCCCCCCGATTATGTTTCATACTCCTGGCTCATTTTATTTATTTTATTTATTTTCTATTTTCTATTTTTATTTCATATTTTCTTCATACTTTTATTACTATCCTTATTAATATCATAATTATTATTATTCTACTAAAAAATATAAAAATATATTTATATTTATTTAGTTTATTTTCTTCATAAAACAAAAGAACAAAAGAACAATTTCTTTTAGTAAATTAATTTCTTTTTTAATACTTAGATAATTAGGTTTAATTATTATATCATTATTTTCTTGTAAATTAAAATAATTTAGAACTTAGGTTTTCTTTTAATTAATTAATTAATTCTCATGTTATTTTTCATTATTTAAAACCTTTTTTCATAAAAAACTCTAAAAAATCATTTCAAATTAATTTCTTTTCTTAATTAGTTTAAGTTAATTTTATTTAACTTCCGTTAATTATTTTCTTAATTAGGTCAAGATTAAAACCTTTCATAAAATCAAATAAAAATAATTTCTTTTTTCCATTTTTGCATTCTTTCATTTTATCTTCAATTTTGTACAATATTCAATATGGTTGTAATAGTTAATTAGATTTAATTTTCTTGCAAATCCCCCATTTATAAATTTGTATCCCCCCTCCCCTAATGATGTAATAGCTTAGTATTTTATTTTCCGCAGTTTAATGCTTTATATATAAATGCTAGTAAATTAGGGTTTGTATGGAAAGATCAAAATCAACAAGTTAGCAAACCCTAATTCAAGACAAAACAATGCATGTAAATCAACACACTTGCACACTTACACCCTTAGGGTAAATCCACTTTGTTGCCTTATAAAAATGTCCATGTTATGCATGTGGGATATCTTAGCAAAAAGCAATAAAAAATACAAGATCATAGTCCCTCGATTACGCTATCAAATGTTGCCTTTCAAAATGATCTTAGTCCCTCAAAGAGAATTACTAAGATATCTCATAACATTGCTATCATGGCTATACGATGACTCACGCCCGTCCCTTTACATCCAAAGATAGGGTTTCTTACCAAATCAATGGTAAGATAACAATATCAAAGGAAAGGAAGAAATGAACTAAGACTTTTGAGTAGGTAGATTGTTCCTATTTGCTTGCTCAATTCCAAATCAAACACTCTTGCTTATTTTCAAAACAAACACCAACACTTTCAAAAACACTTTCAAAACATCTTCCAAACTTGAAACATTTTCAAAAGCTCAACACTTTGTATACATTCTTACGAACGAGAACTATTACAAAGTTTGCCTAAACGATGACGCATTTTCAAAATACTTTCAAAAACCACACAAAGCACATTTTCAAAGAAAAGCAAGTGATCTAGAAAGAAACTAAGAGCCCATAGATAACTATGGATGAAAAGGGTGCTAACACCTTCCCTTTTCATAATCTACCCCCCGAACTCAAGAAACAATCTCAAAGGTCTTTCCTATTCTTTTCAACCTTTCCTTTTGGATAAAAGAAAAGTCGGTGGTGACTCTTGCTAACCGCAACATTTGCGATAAAACGTAAAACACCCAAGTCATTTATCCCACCATATCACACGTAGAAACAATGCTAATACAAGGACAAAGGTTAACTCGTAACGTAGTGACAATGCTAATACAAGGTAAAAGGTTAACTCATAACATAGTGAAACGTTAGTACAAGGTCAAAGGTTAATTCGTGACATAGAGACAACGCTAATACAAGGACGAAGGTTAACTCGTAACATAGCAATAACGCTAATACAAGGTCAAAGGTTAACTAGTAACGTAGCGACACGCTAATACAAGGTCAAAAGTTAACTCATAACGCAACGACAATGATAATACAAGGAGAAAGGTTAACTCATAACATAGCGACAATGCTAATACAAGGCCAAAGGTTAACTCGTAACATAGTGATGATGCTAATATAAGAAATTCAAAGGAAATGTTTGAATAAAGTAAAAAAAGGGCTATCAGGAATGACACTGAAAGCAAAGGTAAATCACTCCATTTAGGGATGACACTGAAGGCAGAAGACAGACAAGTATCTGCTTTGTTAGTTGCCAAGTAAGTGGGATTTTGACCTTAAGGTAAGATGTTAGATAGAAACAAAGTCCTCGGGAAATGAAAATAAGCATGAATCACTCTCCAAGATATGCATGCTATATGAATTTTTCTATGCATGATATATGAATGATATATGCATGTAATACATACGTTTTTGACAAATGGGCTTGACTCTTTTGTGGAGATAAGATTGGAACTCTGATTCCTCAACACAAGGAACACTGCCAACTCTGCTTGGATAGAAAATGTATTGAGAAACACTTATGTCACATTTGTAAACTGTATTAAGATGATAATCCTTTGAGAAAGAACAGAAAAGTTGCATGGAAATTGCCCCAGATTAACTGATTTTTGAGGATAAACTCATCATGGCTTCAGTCTGGCTATTGTTGAGAAAAAATTGATCATTGATTCAGTTCTTGAAATGACTAAAGGAAAGGATTTCCCTAGTATGAGTCTTGAAATAGATCTTTTCTAACCAATTATGAGAATAACTTGTGCTAAACAACAGATCTTAAACTAATTCAGAACAGGATCTGGAAAAACGTGCCCCTGATAAGATCACTGACCAAGTTTCTCAACCTTTTGAACTTCCTTGACGAGGAAAGCTTGTTTGCAAGTAAAATTGTTCATTAAAACATGGTAATTTTAACGCAAAGTTTATGCAAAAAAATTTAAATCAAAATCATTTTTGGAATGATGTTATTGATGTATATAAAATGAATCACTGGTTAAAACACAGAGGTTTAGACATTTAAAGTGAAAGAGAAAGCAAAGGTATGATACCAATACAAATCATATGATTAGGAGTTAGTTTACGCAACCTTGTTGTAGTATATGCTTTCAAAAGAAACCTGGCTTCAATTAGGTCTTTTGAGGGTTGTAACATGGTCTGGCTCATAGTTTATGAAACAAAGGATAAAGGCTCAAAGTTTATTTGTACCCAACCCAATCTTCTTTATGTTCTTTAGTCCTACATTCAGTTAACTCACACTATGCATTCAGGTTCCAAGAGATTTTGGAATTGATAGTAATGATGATGGCTCAGAAACCGAGGGATTTTTTTGAGATGGCAGTCACTTCTCCTTTACAAAATTTTGTTGTTGTTGAGGACTTCTGTCAACTTTGGTGGAGAATTTTGAGGATTTTGGTGACCTCTTTCTTTTGAATTTATTATCCCTAACTTTTTCCTGAACTGTTTCATTTGAGATTATAGTCAGCGGGATGCCCCAATTTTTCCAAAGTCTCCTTCATAGGGTTTGACTTAGCGGGCTTTTCTTTTGATTTCTATTTTATTTTTCGAAAGATAGTGACTGTATTGTTTAATGATTATGAGGAACCATCGTCGTATTCTTTTTTATGTGGAAGACTTCTTCGACACTTCTTTGATGCGTGCAAAGGAAATCTTGTAGTTGCAAACTTTATTGAAAAATGTATTGAATGATTGCTCTTGTAATTAAATGCATAACCAAATTAACTGAGAACTACCCATCCTCAGCTTAAGATTGTGGGTTTTTTGTACAGAAAGAAACTCCAACTTCTTAGGCTCAAAGGGGTTTATAGGGGATTAACTTCCTTATTTCTCCAGCGTTTGGGAATTGAAACAATGCATGCACATCATCATCGAAGTTTTATTTGAAAGTATACCAACAAAAGTTATGGGTATTTTGTTTTCATCATCTTCCATCCAATCTTTGCATAAACAAAAGCTTGATAAAGAAAGTAAACAGGAGAATTATATTGGAAAGCATTAAATGAAAATGAATTGAATCAAAGCATGCAATGCTCATTTCATTTAAATTAACATGAAAGTACAAACAAAGTTTGAAAGAAAAAGTCAATACAATTAAAGGAAAATGCAAAAAAAAAAACATGGCCTAGTGACTAATCAGCAACAAGGATGAGTTGTCCTGTCTAAAACACTAGCTTTTAGGAGGATAGTCTAGATCTGACTGAAGCTTCACTTGTCATGGCACATTATTGTTGACAAAATTTGGAGTAGAAGCTTCAAAATTTATCATCTGCCCTCTGACCAAATCTTCCACTCTAGCCTTCAACGCATAAAAATGTTCTAAATCATGGTCCGCAGCACCTTGATAAAATTCATAAATGATATCAGACTCGAATCCGGATGGGAGATGATTTGGGGGAGTTATAGGCTTTGTTTTAATCAAACCTAGTTGAACCAAGCGAGGATACAATTCAGTATAAGTCATTAGAATAGGGTCAAACTGAGTCTTAATCCTTGTGTTGCGGTTCTGATTCTGTCCAACAGCCTGGCATTGTGGAACTTGGACTGGTTGAGAATTGACCACAGGAGTAACATTATCAACTTGTGGTTGATCATAGTACCGAGGCCTACGGCGAGGTCCTCTTCTCTCAGTCGAGACAGCATTGGCTTCTACCTCTTCTTTCTTCTGGAAGTTCCTAAAGGACTTCTTCGCACCATTGGAAGATTCAGCAGTTGCGGACACTTTGACTTTCTTAATGCCTTCCTCTAATCTCTAGCCAATAGTCACCAAGTCAGCAAAAATATACGACACACTTCCAATCATATTTTCCAAAAAGAAAGGAGACAAGGTATCCATAAAAATGCCTATGAGCTACTTCTCAACTAGAGGTGGTTCATCTTGTGAGGCCAATTCTCTCCAATGTTGAGCATATTCCTTGAAAGATTATTTCTCATTTTGAGACATGTTTTGCAATTGATGACGGTCAGGAGCCATGTCAAGGTTGTATTAGTATTGTTTCATAAAAGCATCGATCAGGTCCTGAAAGCAATGGATACAACCTTTCTTAAGTCCTATATACCATTTCAATGAAGCTCCACTCAAACTATCCTAGAAATAGTGAATAAGCAGCTTGTCATTCTTTGTGTAAGCAGACATATTTCGAAAGTACATCACCAAATGACTTATCAGAAAAGTATGCCCCTTGTATTTCTCAAACTCGGGAGTCTTGAACTTAGCAGGCATAACCATATCGGAAACTAAACACATGTTCTCTGCAGCAATACCAAAGATATCATTACCTTCCATTGCTCTTATCCTTCTTTCTAAAGTCTGGTACTGCTCTCGGACTTCTTCAATCTCACCAGCATCTCCTTGGCTTCCATTTTGAGAACCATCAACAGGGTATTCAAAGAGAGGATTTCCATATGCAGCTTGTGTAGCAGGATGCACAAAAGGTTGATGAGTAGCAGTATGAATGATTGGTTGAGTTTCAGTAGTTAATGGTATTTGAATCACATGTTGAGTAGACCAACCTATCAATGGAGTAACCTCAAGTGGAGGAGAAAAGTTGTTGGCATACAAAGTTTTGGCCAAGTAGTAATCGACTTCTGAGAAGGCTGAGGATCAACAACAGCAATTGAGACTTCAGAAATCACAGTCCTCTAAGGCGGCTCACCTCTGGAAATAAACAACTACATCATTTCAGTAAGTTTGGCCATGTCTGGCTTTAATTCATTGATTTCCATTCTCACTTCCATGTTGTGTTGTTCTTGGTTTTCCATTCTTAATCTGACAGTAACTCTAGTTATGTAGTTGTGTTGAGGAAACAACTTGACAGTTGACAGATAACTGGAAGAAAGAAACAGTTTGAAATGAGATCCCTAGTGTTGTACCCCAAAATTTGACCTCATTTTTTTTACTCAAGATGCTATCCCAAGGTTTCTTAAATACTCAATTTGGCTCAAAAGTTGATCAAACAGATTTTCTTCCTAGGCAACCAGTCAGCAATTAGGGTTTTGCACTTCTCAAAGGTTTGCCCAATCCATGGCCTAGATAACTGCAAAGGAATTTGTGTGATTTCTATTTGTTTTCTTAACTATAATATTCTTAAGATTAATTTTACTATTAAGGGCATATTCTGTTTGAATAAGGTGCAAAGTTTAAGGCTATCATCTTTAAGCAAATCATGATTGAGGGTTCAATTAATCACTTAGGTTTGAGCTTCTAAACATATATTTTGTTTAAAAGTGCAAGATACATGATTTATCCTATCATATTATGTTTACTTTAAGTACAAGTTATCAAGCTAGGATGCTTATTCAAGACACTCAAACCAAGAATTGCAAAATTGAAATAAAACTCAGAAGTTTTGTATAATAAATTTGCATTGTTACTCAAGCTTTGTTCATTACAGTTTGGTGGGTCTTTTACAAATGATTACAAGTGATTGCAAAAATTACAAGTGAAATACAAAGTTTAAATCTACAAAGAAAATTTGCTTCTTCTTCAAGACTCCTTGCTTCATCCTCAAGAAATTCCCCATTTGCTAGCCTTTGTCTTGCTTGCCAATTGTTTAAACATGTGATAGAAGAAAAGAAAAAAAATTAGCAAGCATCGTGGAAAATCCCAAGCAAGAATTAATGGTTAAAAGAATTTTTTCATTTCATCATGAGGGTTTATATTTGGAATCAGATTAAGAGGGGTTTATTTTTAATCATGGGCCATTTCTCCCAATTGCAAATCACAAAAGGTTTCATTTTTTTAGTTCACAAAAAAGAGAAAAGGGAAATTGCTAACATTTCCTGAAACAAGTAGCAAACTGCCAAGCATAGCAAATGAATAAGCAAACAACAACTGTAACCAAAAGCCAAGTCAATGCAGCCCCATTTAAAGCAAAGGCGGGCTGCTAAGGCATCAAAATAGAAAACAGCAGTATGAACAAAAACAGGTTGCAAGCAGCACAACAAAGCAATATACACTGTAAACAGTAGTTACACTTAAAGTAGTCCAACAAGCAACTCAAAACAAACAAAGAGAACAACAAACTAGCCATGGCTCACCAAAACCCTATACCTCATCATTTCCCTAAGAATATAAACCCTTCAGAAATGCACCAAAAGCAAAAATGCTTTATCTCACAAAGAGAGGAAAGAGGAAAGATATCACTTAGCCAGCAAATGTCAAGACAAGCAGGTTGCTATAAGCAACAGTCCAAGAAGACATGTTCAAAAAGCCTCCCTATGATGCCCATAGAAGTCCAAAAACCTGTCCAAGTTCTGCACAAAAGCATGTCAACATAAACCATAGAAACCAGTCTACAATACAGTCCAAAAATGCCCAGACTTGCACCAAAATGGAAACAGTCCAAGCTGCACTCAAAAGCCAAAAACTAAAAAAGGGCCAAAACTTTCAAAAATTCAAAGTGGTTTTCCCTCCTATTTTTTTACCCTAATCAAAGAACAAGTTTACTATTTTATAGATGAGAGAACCATCAGATTAGAGAGAGACAGATGCATCACCAAGAAAAACAGCACAGAACGAGCAAAAATATCAGAAACCACAAAAACTCAGAACATGAGGTTCAACAAAATCTTTTGTTCCAAACCAACTGAAACATCATCAATACCATCTCCAAACCAACTGAAACATCATCAATACCATCTCCAAGCCAACTGAAATATCACAAAAACATCACAAAGAAACCAGAACAAAATATCATCAAACCATCTCCAAACCAACAGAACATGAACAAACCATCTTCAAACCCCAACTAAAACATCACAAAAACCAGATACAGAACTAGCAAAAATATCAAAACCATAAAAACTCAGAACAAGAGGTTCAACAAAATCTTTTGTTTCAAACCAACTGAAACATCATCAACACCACCATCCAACCATCATAAAAAAACAGCAAATAACAAAAAAACACAGAACCAAAAGTCCATTATTCAAAACTTGTCATCAAACCCAACAAATCAGTGGCAAACCAATAAACAACAAGAACCCTAATCTGATAAACAGGGTAATACGAGCTCTTAAGAAGAAAAAAGTAATACAAGCTCAGAAGGAGAAAGAAATCGCCCACAACATAGAGTCAGAATCATCTTACCAAAAAGAACGTCAGGAGGTAAGTAGGGTTATAGATCTGGACCTCACCAAGCGATCTCTTCCTTCTCTTCCATTCCTTCTTTGAATTTACCGTTGCATGCATCACTATCTTCGCTGTTTTCATCAAACAAAAATTAGGGTTTCCCCTTTTCCCCTTTCTAGATTTAGAGCCATCAAGTGAAAATCTGTAGAAATAAGTCACAAATTAGTAACTAGCATTAAGAGACGATCAGAAAAATGTAAGAAAAGTAAGGTTTTGAGACACGCCGCCGTCGTCACCACCGTGAGGAGATTTCCGGCGCGGCCAAAGGGTCTTCTCCGGTGAAGGCCCATAGTAAGGGAGAAGAGAGAGGACAGAGCATTCAAGAGAGAGAAAGAAAGTGGAGTTATGAAGCCTGGCTTCATGAGTAAGCGTTTTTGTTTTGTTTGACAACAATGCTCCGGTCCAATCTGGTGGTGACATTTGTCACCACCTCTTTAGCTGTCCAGAATGATTCCCCACTTGCCACCCCATGATAGTGTGATGTGCCCTTATCATCTATCCCTTTGATCGGTTATCACACCCTTTCAACACGTCTTAGATGCATGCCTTTGGTACACCTCCAGGGAGATGCTGTACTGGAATAGCCAGAAGCATTTGGGCTTACTAATTTTTGCACCCCCCCTATTTTTACTTATTTTACATGCCCATTTCTACTTTCTTCTTTATATTTTTTGTTTTTTAATATTTTCTTCTTCATTATTTTTTTTATTATTTTATTTTTTAGCATATGTTTAAGAAATGTAAATATGTTAACATTTGTTTTAAATAATTATTGATTTTAAATAATTTTTATTTGACATTATTAATTAAGTCCTTAATTAATCTTATCAAATGAAAAGAGTTTTAACCTAAATAGTTATTTAATGGTTTGGATTTGTATTGCATGATTTAAATATTTATTTCTTACTGTAATCCCCATTCATTAATTTGTACCCCCATTCCCGAAGCTCTGTAATAACATAAAATTTCAACTTCCGCATTTTTATTGTTTACTCAATATTGTATAGTAATTACGCGTGTATGGCAAGATTCGAAAAACAATCGCTAGATAACCTAATTTCAAAGACAAAATTAACTTGAAACAAACACACTTTTTCACATGTGCACCTCTAGGGTAACCTCGCTCATTGCCTCGGAAATATAGTCATGTCCCTCGAATATGGGACGTTTTAGCAATGACACTTCGATAAAAAATATCGTAGTCCCTCGATGACCCTTGATGTTGCCTTCGATAAAACGATCTAGTCCCTTATGAAAATTGCTAAAGCGTCTCATAAGTTGCTTTCGGTGACTATAAAATTGACCCGCGCTTGTCCCTTCACACCCAACGATGGGGCTTCTTACCAAATTAATGGTAAGATAACAACATTAAAAGGAGGAAGAAAAGAACCTTGAGACCTTTCGAGTAGGTAGATTCACTCCTAGTTGCTTGCTTGCTCACGACAAAAACATTTTACGCCGGAACTTTTATCTCAAAATATTTTCAAAAGACAAAACCTTTTGCATACGTTCTTATAGAGACGAGAGCCATTACAAAACATATTTTTCAAAACACTTTCCAAAAACAAAATCCACCAACACATCTTTGAACTATCTTTCAAAACAAAAATTTGTATGCGTTCTTATAGAAACGAGAGCCATTACAAAGAGGTTTTTCAAAACACTTTCAAATCCCATACCACAAGCACACTGTCAAAACAAAAGCAAGTGATCTAAACAAGTAACTAAGAGCCCATGGAAAACCATGGATGAAAAGGGTGCTAACACCTTCCATTTTCATAATCTACCCCCCGAACCCGAGAAATAATCTCGAAAGGTATTTCCTGTGCTTTTTTACCTTTCCTTTTGGATAAAAGAAAAGTCGGTGGCGACTCTTGCTATCGGCACAAATGCGATCAAAACGTAAAACCTCAAGTCAGTTCTACCACCGTATCATAGAACTGGCGACTCTGCTGGGGATAGATTGAAAGTGGGGTTACCTTAGGGTTAGATCACCTTTACTCGCTTTCATTATTTAATTTGTGTGCTTTATATTTAGTTCCTTGTATTGGGCTTGCTTTGATCCTCCACCCGGATCTGGGGCACCTTTTTTAGGTAAATAGCAATAGATTGTGGAAACTGTACGGCGTAGACCGATATGGTTGAAACAATGGATATGTTAGTGTGACTTATTTGTGGGTACCGGTATCCATCGTGTTGAATCGAGGAGAATACAGGGCCTCTGAGTGGCGTCATGAAGCACTAACTGACTTTAGAACCCTAATTGAACAAACTTGGCCATTAGGACCTAGTGAGATAGTCGGTTTCAGTGTAGAGTTGAAAATATGTTGATACTCGATACTACACTCATTGAGGATAGACTTTTGGGATATCTTAGCCGCAAGAAAAGATTGTTGTGCTGAGACAATGCCTAAGAGAAAGTTCGGTGATATTGAGATCCTTTAGAACCCGATCACTATTGCTAGGACAGGTTGAGCGAACTAGACTTCAAGAGGGTACTTACCTACAAAACTCATGCAAGCCTAAAACATAGGGACTTATTTTTTGTGTGTGTATATATTTACTTGTACATAAACATCATAAACATCATGAACATCATACGCATGCTCACTAACCATTTCAAGGATTTAGAAATTTATCTTTGTTTTTGTTTTGTAGGACATGAATTCTCTCCAAAGAAACACCATCTGAATCAGCTTTGTAAGTTTAAGATTGCGCCTAAGAGGGGGGGGGGGTGAATTAGGTGGTGGTCAATTTTTGACTTATTTTATACTTTCTGGTTTTGATATAGTGCTTTGGAAAACTGTAAAGTGCAGAAAGTAAAGAGACACAGAGATTTATCCTGGTTCCTTCCACACCCCGGAAGTACGTCCAGTCCCCTTGCAAACACGCAAGAGATTTCACTATTTTGTTAGAACTTTTACAAGACTCTTCCTAGTCTTATCAACTAAAGAACCTAACAAATACTAAGAACACCCTCTTGGATTTCCAATAAGTCTCTTGAGAACAATCCTCTCAAAAGATACCTCTTGTTTCCAACAATGGACAACAAGGAACAAAAGTATTCTAATTCTTAATTCCAACAATCCTGGAAATAAGTTACACTTTGTATAATTCTATGAAGTATGATTTCTTGAAAGATGTTGATCACATAGAGTGACTTCTTTGAAGTTTCTTCTTTCTTCTCTTGTAAGCAATTCAAACTGTAACACAATGGTTAGAAAATGCTCAAAGATTTCTGTTCGTTATATGTGTGAAAGTGCAGAAAATCTTTGTTCTTAAAAGTTAAGAAATATTAAGTTTGAATATTTTACAAGTTCAGAATTATTGCATAAGAGAAGTGTTGTTTTATAATTTGAAAGATTTTGTATTTAAAGTAATCAAGACACCTTTCCAAATGGATACCACTTTTCTGTTTGAAAAACTTGAGAGGATGCAATGTATGACCATGTGTGATCGGTGGATCTGGAACTGACTGTTTAACGCTGGTTCGCGAAATGTCACGGAAGCAAGAGTCGCCACCGTCTTTTATTTTCTCCAAATGGAAAGGACAAAAGCACAGAAAAATTCCTTAAAGAGATTGCTCTCGGTTCGGGAGGTAGGTTATAGAAAGGGAAGGTGTTAGCACCCTTTCTATCCATGGTTATCCATGGGCTCTTAGATACTTGCTCATTTGTGTTTTCAAAAATGGTTTGTTTGCTTTTCAACTGTGGGTTTTAAAAAGTTTCTTTGAAAATTTCAGTTCGACTCTTGTATCTGTCCTCAAGAGTGTTTGAAAAATTGCTTTCGAAAGCTTTTTGAAAAGGTGTCGGTGTGAAAAGTATTTTTGAATTTTGTTTGAAATTTAGAGCAAGTATCTAGAGTCGTCTACCTACCCTAAGGAATTCGTCTGTGTAGATGTCCTTTAAAGTAGTGCCATCCCACCATTGAGAGGTAGGTAGCACCACCGTTGGAGGTGTTCGGGTCAATTCGAGGTTCGGGACATGGTGATCACCAGAGCAATAGGAAGACACCTTAGAAGCTACCCTCATGCCAGGTTCCCGGATCATGAGGACTTACTAAGACATCCTCTACTCGACGATCACCTTTCGAGGCAAGGCAACAGTGAGGCGTACCCTAGGGGTGGTGTGTGATTTGTGTGTCATGTTCATTTACATTTATCTTGTTCATGTCAGGTGATCTACGCGTTTGTTTTTATTTTTGTCATTCATTCTTGCATGCATTTATTTAACAGTTAAAAAGTACGGGAAAGATAAAGTTCCTAAACTATTACAAAGGCGCGGGTCCATATCGCCAAACTTAAAATCCAGGACCCGATTTGACATAAAAATAAAGAAATAAAGGAAAGTGCGAGAAATTAAATGTCCGAGTTTACAAGGCTTCGGGAGAGTTACATCAATATTTAAAAGAAATAAAATAAAATGCGCGAATTGGATTAAAATTGAAAGCGAGGGCGTTGGACCCTTTTTAAAGGAATTAAATTATTATTATTAAATTAATGAAATTAAAATGAAAAAGAAATTATTTTTGAGATTTTGGTATTTATGAATTTAATGAGAATTAAATGGAATTAAAATATTACTTAACCCTAATTCTAGTTTTTTTTTATTTGTTAAGAAAATATGAAAATTACCTAAAATTAAATCTAATTAATTAATTGCAAGTATTTACAAAAATAATATTAAATAATTAATTATGGTGAGAAAAAAGAAAAAAAGAATGGAAAATTACTTGAAACCCTAATTCTACCAATTTTTAATTTATTAAGAAAAGATATTAAAATTGATCCTAAATTTAAATCTAATTAATTAGTGAGATTTATTTACAACAATATTAATTAAATAAAATATATTTTGAATTTTGCCTTTTCTGAAAATAATTAAATAAAATATATTTTAAATTTAAATAATTATTTATTTACAACAATACTAATTATTGTGTTATTTTTTATATTTTATGAAAATAAGTTAAATTAAAGGAATTAATTAAAAAAAAAGTAATTGAAACAAATAAAATAAAGAAAAGAAAGAAAATACAATACCTTGGGGGGTTCAGTCCCCAATATTGGAGGTTTTGTTCAGTAATTCAGGCCCACTTGTCTTTGGCCTGGTTGACTTTTGCGCTGGCATGCATGTGTGTTGACTAACGTCCATGATGTCCTCCAACTCATAGCCCTTTCATTAATCTCACTAAGCGCGTGGCACGCCTGGAGGAAGGACGTATGGTGAACGCTTGGACTGAAGCTGCACGTAAGTATTATTAGAAAAATAATGTGGAATAGAGAGGGGGACCTGGGATTCGAACCCAGGTCCCAGGGATTACCAATACGTATGCCTACCACTGGAGCTCTTCACACGTCTTGTAAGTTATATGGCCAATGAATAATATAAGATAAAACAAAAGTTAGTGGGACTTTCAGCGCGAAATTCAAATGAACCACTTACGCCTTGCCACCTCCTCTTCTTCTTCTTCGTTCGCTTTTTCCCTGAAACATAAAATAGTTAGCGGGGGTTTTGAACCCCCCCAAAACATGCAGTTTTCCAAAATAGCGATTAGGCCATGTGGCCACATAAATTAGGCGCGAGGTATGTATTCAGATCGTCCAAGCATGCTGAATTCAACCATGGTATTGAGGTGTCTCAATTTTACCATATGCATAAACGCCCAAATTAAAGCTTGAAGAACCCTAACCTGTTTCAATGGTGAATCTTCTAACTTGGCACGAAAATTTAATTAAAGTATGCAGTTAGTTTCAGAATCATCCAATTAGTGCAAATCAGTAAAGAAAACACATGAAAAATGCATAAAACTCATGATACGATTATGGATATTTTCGTGGAAAGTTTGACTCTGATATACCAATTCTTGATGTTTCAGGCTATGATATTGATCCAGGCACCTTCCCTGATGTCTCAGTAGGACAATGGAATAGTTATTTTGGCTTGAATCGCACTAGAACCTAGTTTTCAGTTTTGGACTTTTTTGAGAAAATTGCAAGTTTGGCTATGGCTTTTCTGCGCAGCTTTGTGGTCATTAGCATTAGGGTTTGCATTAGGCTTATGTATAGAATGATTAGGGTAAAAAATCTGAGCCAAAGGATCAAAGCATTGATGGAATGGATATTGGATTTTCATGGCAAATATTTTCAATCTTTTTCATGCTATTTTGGTTCCAATCATGTCCAATCACATGGATTCTTTCCAAATCTGATTATGCACGAAATATTGAGTTTATTCCATGCATAAAAAGATTTAAAAAGTTAGGTTTAGTATTTTCCACATATTTATTTTAATTAAATGAATTATTAGCATTTAAAAATTCAAATAAATAAATAAAAATGATGAAAAACTTCCCTTTGGGCCAAATGGTCGTGCACATGCCTTGGATGATGGATTTTGGAAGAAAAAGAGGCCCATTAGCATTTTTAAGACTTTTGAAGCAATGTTGACTTTTCAAAATATCCAAAACTTTCCCAACTTCCACAAGGCATAACTTGCTCAATTTTTAAGCTTTGCTCATGTTCTTGGACATTTTGGAAAGGTCTTTGAGTCCTCTAACCAATGTCATTGGTCCCATGTCATTTTGATGTACCAATCTCACGTTATGGCCTTTGACTTAAAGTCCCTTTTTGTTGACTTTTGAAAATGAGTTATAATGTTGAAATTGATAACTTTTTGTGAGAGCATCTCTTGGACTTGAAGTGTGAAAAGGAGTTGTAGGAAATGTCTTTTTATTCAAAATGAGCTTTGGATGGAATTTTTCTGATAATCCATGTGAAAGTTATGCCTTGGTCAAGTTACAGTTGACTTTTTCAACTGTCCAAATATGGAAACTTTTGCATCTTGAGACTTTTTGAGCCAAGCTTTGAGAATCATGATCAAGAATTGATCAAATGATGTTTTGGCTTCAAAATGAGATGTTAACCAAAAATTTGAACTTTTGACTGTCAAATGACCATTTTGCCCCTACAATTGACTGTAGTGCAATTAGGGTTTTTGACTGTGCAATTTTGTGCTGAGAGTCTTGAAACTTGGCATGAGGATGCTTGACCATATTTGTAGGCATGTGGGACTTGATTGGACCCTTGGAAACTTCACTTTCTTTGTCAGAACCAAAACCCTAATTTTTGACTGTTAGGAGGCCCTTGAACTGTGCAACCCTTGGGGAATTTTGAAGCTTTGACTTGGCAAATTTTGAAGCATATGGGAGGGAAAATTTTGGGGTACAACAGTTGCTCCTGTTCAATCTTCTTAGACCTGAGGATGCATATTGGCTGACGTGCCTTTCGTAATCCGAAGGTGGAAGATGATTGAACACTAGAGTGCCCAGAAATTTGCGCTCACATAGTAGTGTGATGTGGGGAATGGGCTTACAGATGCCATTTGGAGGTTGATGGATAGGATGATGGGCTTATAGATGCCATGCTAAGAGATAATGGATAGGTGGAAGGGCTTATAGATGCCATCTGGATGTCAATCGCGTAAGAGATTCCTTAGCGAGAACTTGCGTACCTGCAAAAAAGAAAAATGATTACCTGACCTGTTACGGGAGCTGGTCTTCAAATTCTTTGTGTAGATGTGTCCTGGCTGGTTACAGGAGCTGGATCTGGAGCTTCAAAAGGTGATGAACGAACCAGGGATGGTTACTACCTCAACAGGAACGGTGAGAGAACCTTGGATGATTACTACCTCAACAGGAACGTCGAGATAATCTTGGATATCTTCTACTGAGTCTTTATCAAAAAAATCTGTTAGGGGTCGATTCCGCTGGACTAGAGAAGGCCTTTGATTGGATAAGAAACAGGAAAATCTTAGGGTCGATTTAACTGAACCGGTCTAGGTCTTGAAATCTTCAACTGGATAAGAAACAGAATCTGGAATAGTCTTTCGAATGAATCTGGACTAGACAATAGAATAGTCTCCGGGTCTGGAGCATCTCTAAGTTGTCTGAGGGGGGTCTGGAATAAGTGATAGAATAGCATCCATATCTGGAGAATTTCCAATCTATATCTGAATGACTTTGGAATAAGTATCAGAAGGTAGCCATATCCGGGTCACATCTGAACCATCTCTAGAAAGGTGATCTCTGAATAAACAATAGAACAGCTTCCGTGTCCGGAGCATCTCTGAGTTATCTGAGGGGGATCTGGAATAAGTGTCAGAACGTCGCCATGCCTGGGTCACATCCGAACCATATCTAGAAGGAGTGTTGAATAAGCAACAGAACATCATCCATATCTGGAGCATTTCTAAGCTATCTCTGAAAGGAAATCTGGAAGAAGTATCAGAACGTTGCCATATCTGGTTCACATCTGTACTATATCTAGAAGGAAATCTGGAAGAAGTATCAGAACATCGTCATGCCTGGGTCACATCTGAACCATATCTAGAAAGAAATCCGGAAGAAGTATCAGAACGTTGCCATATCTGGTTCACATCTGTACTATATCTAGAAGGGAATCTGGAAGAAGTATCAGAACGTCGCCATGCCTGGGTCACATCTGAACCATATCTAGAAAGAAATCCGGAAGAAGTATCAGAATGTTGCCATATCTGGTTCACATCTGTACTATATCTAGAAGGAAATCTGGAAGAAGTATCAGAACGTCGCCATATCTGGTTCACATCTGAACTATATCTAGAAGGAAGTCTGGAAGAAGTATCAGAACGTCGCCATATCTGGTTCACATCTGAACTATATCTAGAAGGAAATCTGGAAGAAGTATCAGAACGTCGCCATGCCTGGGTCACATCTGAACCATATCTAGAAAGAAATCCGGAAGAAGTATCAGAATGTCGCCATATCTGGTTCACATCTGAACTATATCTAGAAAGAGTTGCGATAGTTGATAGTAATCATCTTTGTGTTGACCTTTTTCCTGAAAAGGCAAAACACCAGTTGTATGCAAGATCATGATGCATGAACTGCATGATTTCAGGATGTCCTCAAAATTGATGAGATTCGTGTAGTATGATGCATATGCATGCTATAATGTATGAAGATGTAATGTTCATGAATGTATTTTTGTCTAAGAAAATAAATCCTTGACGGGTGCCAGGCAGTTAACTCCTGGGCTGGTGTTGAAGAGAGAATTCTTCGCTTTGCAAGAATGAACCGATAGGAGAAGATGACTCCATTGGGGAATATGTTTGGAGATTACTCTGCGGGGGAGATTACTATAGCGATCTTGCTGGGGAGAACACTCTGTGGGAAGAGGGATACTTTGCTGAAATGTTGATGGTAACTTCACTGGGGATACCATTGTTGTGTTGGAAGTGTTAATAGACTTTGCTGGGGATAAGAAAACTTCGCCGAGGACGATCTCTCCGTGGCTTTTGGCTGAGGATAACCCAGTTATATCCTGGTGAGGAAATAACTCTTTGAATAAAACCGGGAGACGCGTGCGTGCTCTGCGAGGATAAGCTTCCAGAATCTACTGGGGATAAGCTTACTGCTTGGAGAGATGAATTCCAACTTTCTTGGGGAAACTGGATTAGACCCTCCTGGGGAAGTATTGAACTGTATTGGTTATGTTCTTCAACGGAACCTATCTTAGTACCTCGGTGGATAGAGTAACTAGATCGCTTAGACAAACCATTACTGCCCCTGTTTCAGTGGAGGTCTTGATAACTGCCAATTTGACAACTCTTCGGGTGGGCAAGTGACGAGATGCCAGGACATAGTCGTACGCTTTGATCCCTAACTTTTGCCTGGACCGCCCTTTCGGGTTTTCAGCCCACCGGGATACCCATTTTTGCCCAAGCCGCCTTTTCAGGTTTTCGACTTGCCGGGTGTTCAGGTTTTTAATTTCATCCCTCATTTTTGCCCGAACCCTTTTGGTTCGCCGGGAAGCCCTTATTTTTGCCTAGGTGTGTCAACCTAGCGGGTCTTTGATTACGCGTAGTATTTTTTCCGACTATGTCCATGCTCTCAGGGTGTAGGGAGTTGCCCCTGTTAGAAGTTTTTTTGTCATGCCACCAGAAGGTGTTTGATCAGGCAAGATTCGTTGCTGGAGTGCCCCCAGTGACTCAGGCGGAGATTCGCCCCAGGCTATTTGGCCTTTGAAAGATTCTCCGAATCTTGATTGGACTGCCCCAGATAATAGACCATGATCATATCATGCCCCTTGATGGGAAGTGCTTCTGTTCATTAGGCATTCGTCGTGCGAATTTCTATGCTATTCAAACAAAAAGTCATATGCAAACAAAGTTATGTTAGAAATGCAAAGCTTATGTCTTTCTTGAAGATTTTGAAAATGCATTCTTTTTCATAAAACAAGTGAATGTTTGTAAAACGTGATGTCAACTCCGTATTTACCGTAGGCCTTAAGGAGTCAGGATACCTTTCGTAACAATATGCTTTCGAACTAACCCATGCTTCAGCTAGGACTTTTAAGGGTTATAATGTGGCCTGGTTCACGGTTTAAGAAACAAAGGATAAAGGCTCAAATTTTATTTGTACCCACCCGTTCTTCGTGATGTTCTTCAATCCTAAACTCAGCTAATTGTGCATTAGATCATGTTTGAATCTTCGCTCTGATATACCGGTGATGGTTCAGATACTTACAATTTATTTTGAACAGGCAGTCATTTCTTTTTTTGTCGAGGGTTTATAAGACCTCTTTCTTTTTGATTTTGTTATCCCTATTTTTTGCCTGAGTTGTTTCCTTTTTTTGGAATTACAGTCAGCGGGATGCCCCAGTTTCGTAAGTCCCCTTTATAGGTTTTGACTTTTTGGGCTTTTCATTTTGAAAGATAATGACTGCCTTTCTTTGTTGATTATTCGGAACCATCACTGTCTTTTTTGTTTTGTAAGGACCTCTTTGGTGCCATTCGTTATTCACTTGGATCAACTGAGAGAACTACCCTGCCCCAGGTTATGATTAAGGGTTTATATTTTCGAAAAGAAAAAAAAACTCCTACTTCTTTGGCTCAGAGGGGTTGACGAGGGATTATCATCCTTATAACTCCAGTGTTTAGGGATTGAAACAATGCCTGTACCTCATCAACGGGGTCTGTTCAAAAGCATACTGTAGGTTGTGGTATCGTTTTCGTCATCCTCCCTCAAGAGGCTTAGAATTATTAATCGAGAGTTGATTATCACAAAAAAAATGAAAACAATTTTGAATATAATGAAACAATTGTATTAATTCCAAAACAGACACATGCGATGCTTTAATAGAATAAAAGAGTTTGCTATGACATTAATTGTTTGTATAAGCAAAGAAAAATACAACTCGAAAATTCAAATAAACAAAAGGTCTTCAATGATTGGGCAACGGAGCAGTGATTATGTTCGGAGTCTCAGGTACTTCAAATTGAATCTCTCCGGCGTCGATCATGTCTTGAATCTTGTTTTTGAGAGGCCAGCAGTTGTCCGTGGTATGCCCCGGGCTATCAGAATGATATGCGCACCTATCGTTGGGATGGTAGTTCGGAGCAGAAGTGTTCGGATTCCGAAGAGGAGCCCTTAAGGTGATCAGCCCTGCCTTCAACATTTGTTGTAGTGCTTGATCCAGCGACATGTTGATCTTGGTGAACTGTCGTTTGGGTGCACTCTCCTTGCGCTGCTGCCCCTGTCCTTGTTGAGCAGGTCTAGGATTGGAGATCTGGGTTGCCCCTACCTCATGACGGCTCTTTTTACCATGCACAGCATTGGACTCTTTCTTTCCATGATGAGGCTTTTTATCAGAAGGTTCAGCCTCTTGAATCTTCCCAGACCTGATGCCAGCTTCTATTCGCTCTCCAGTCAAGATAAGATCTGTGAATCTAGCAGACGAATTCCCAATCAGGTGGTTGTAGAATGGACCAGACAGGGTCCCCAAGAACATGTCCACAAGTTCGCGGTCAGTCAGCGGTGGTTGTACCCTACCGGCCAGGTCTCTCCATTTCTGCGCATACTCTTTAAAACCTTCTCCCGATCCTAGCGACATACCCTGGAGTTGGGTACACGTAGGAGCAAGGTCGGCATTGTACTGATACTGCTTGTAAAAAGCAGTAGCCAACTCCTCCCAGTTACGAACCTTGGTTCCATCCAGCTGATAGAACCATTCGAGATGAGTCCCTGAAAGACTTTCCTGGAAGAAGTGGATCCACAAGTTCTTGTCCATAGTATACGGTTGAATCTTCCGCACATAAGACCTGAGATGCAGCCTGGGACAGGATGCCCCATCGTACTTAGCAAAAGAGGGTGCTTTGAATTTGTGTGGGATCACCACACCAGAAGTTAGACCCAAGTCTCCGAAATCCAAACCAGGCACTTGTTGAATTTCCATTGCATTTAGCCTGTCTTCCAACTGCTTGTACTTGTCTTCAGCAGGAGGGTATTGCTCATCATTGAAATATGTCTCGTTGTCGGAGACCACTGGGCTGGGAACCCTTTCCTCTTGATGACTGCCTTCCCCAACAGATGGAGTAGTCCTCTCAGCTTCATTTTGTGTGCCATTCCCAGGTTTGCGTCTAGGGTTGAACTACACAGTCCTCTTCTTCTTCTTTTTCAAGAGCAGGGTCTTCAGATCTTGCTGCCCCTGGGCCAAATTCATGATCAGCTCTTGGAACTGGGCGTTCTGAGCCTGGAGGGCCTTGATGGATTGTTCGTTGGATGGCGCAGAAGACATGATGATGCTGAAATAAACAGCGGAGAAGGTAAGAGACCTGTCAAAAGGGTACCTGTAATGCAATGATATGTATGATATATATGCAATGTTTTCAAGGATCTCGCGGGGTAAACAAGAAAATTGTTAGCATTGGGATCCGATGGCTTGATTGAAGGAACTGCATATTGTTGAGAGTCCTTTGTCAAGGGTCAAAGGCTCACCATATCCAGTGGGTTATAGCCCCTGACAACCTTGGCTAGAGGAAAATAAATCCTCTTTGCTCCTTGCTGGGATAGTTGATTCACCATGGCCTGCATCACAAGCCTTTGAGATCCTTGAAATGGGTTAGGATGTATGCAATGGTATGATGTCATGATGCATGGGTTAATATGGATAAACCCTGTTATGAGCCCTTATTAAGGACTATAAACAAAACCTGCAAGCAAACTCAGTACACTCTGTTATGAGTCCTAATTAAGGACTGTAAACAAAACCTGCAAGAAACTTAGTAAGCCCTGTCATGGGTCCTAATTAAGGACTATAAACAAAACCTGCAAGTAGTTCATGGGTCAGATAACAAGCATGCAAATAGTCAAGTACGAAGGCACACAAGTCACACAAGAGAAACCCTTAAAGTTCAGGCCAATATGGGGTCTAGGTATTACCCTCTTGAAGTTGGTGGGTTCAACCTGTCCTATTAGAAGTAACCGGGTTCTAAGGGTCCCAATATCACGGGATTGCTTTCATTGTTCCTCGTTTCGATTTAGCCACTGAACTGGCGACCGAAATATTCCAGGAAAGCAACCCTCAATTGAGTGTAGTATCGAGTATCAACCAACCTCGGACTGCACCAAAGTCAGTTATCTCACTACCCTAAAGAGGCCAAGATAGTTCAATTAAGGTTCCTAAGGTCTGTTGATGCTTCACGACACCACGCGGAGGCCCCGTACTCTCCTTGACTGAACTCAAGGGTTACCGGTACACACCAAAGTGCCACATCAACGTAGCAGACTGTTTCAACCATGTCGGTATACCCCGCACAGTTCCCTTACAGTCTTGTTGCTACTTTCTAAGAAGGTATCCCCCAGATCCGGGTTAGGATCTATAGAACTCCCAAGACAGTCCCACAATAATAAAGAAAGCAAAGAAAGCAATTGAAAACACAGTGATCTTAGTCCTAAGGTACACCTCACTCAGAGTACTCCCCAGCAGAGTCGCCAGTTCTGTGATCGGTGGATCTGGAACTGACTATTTAACGCTGGTTCACGAAATGTCGCGGAAGCAAGAGTCGCCACCGTCTTTTATTTTCTCCAAATGGAAAGGACAAAAGCACAGAAAAATTCCTTAAAGAGTTTGCTCTCGGTTCGGGAGGTAGGTTATAGAAAGGGAAGGTGTTAGCACCCTTTCTATCCATGGTTATCCATGGGCTCTTAGATACTTGCTCATTTGTGTTTTCAAAAATGGTTTGTTTGCTTTTCAACTGTGGGTTTTAAAAAGTTTCTTTGAAAATTCCAGTTCGACTCTTGTATCTGTCCTCAAGAGTGTTTGAAAAATTGCTTTCGAAAGCTTTTTGAAAAGGTGTCAGTGTGAAAAGTATTTTTGAATTTTGTTTGAAATTTAGAGCAAGTATCTAGAGTCGTCTACCTACCCTAAGGAATTCGTCTGTGTAGATGTCCTTTAAAGTAGTGCCATCCCACCATTGAGAGGTAGGTAGCACCACCGTTGGAGGTGTTCGGGTCAATTCGAGGTTCGGGACATGGTGATCACCAGAGCAATAGGAAGACACCTTAGAAGCTACCCTCATGCCAGGTTCCCGGATCATGAGGACTTACTAAGACATCCTCTACTCGACGATCACCTTTCGAGGCAAGGCAACAGTGAGGCGTACCCTAGGGGTGGTGTGTGATTTGTGTGTCATGTTCATTTACATTTATCTTGTTCATGTCAGGTGATCTACGCGTTTGTTTTTATTTTTGTCATTCATTCTTGCATGCATTTATTTAACAGTTAAAAAGTACGGGAAAGATAAAGTTCCTAAACTATTACAAAGGCGCGGGTCCATATCGCCAAACTTAAAATCCAGGACCCGATTTGACATAAAAATAAAGAAATAAAGGAAAGTGCGAGAAATTAAATGTCCGAGTTTACAAGGCTTCGGGAGAGTTACATCAATATTTAAAAGAAATAAAATAAAATGCGCGAATTGGATTAAAATTGAAAGCGAGGGCGTTGGACCCTTTTTAAAGGAATTAAATTATTATTATTAAATTAATGAAATTAAAATGAAAAAGAAATTATTTTTGAGATTTTGGTATTTATGAATTTAATGAGAATTAAATGGAATTAAAATATTACTTAACCCTAATTCTAGTTTTTTTTTATTTGTTAAGAAAATATGAAAATTACCTAAAATTAAATCTAATTAATTAATTGCAAGTATTTACAAAAATAATATTAAATAATTAATTATGGTGAGAAAAAAGAAAAAAAGAATGGAAAATTACTTGAAACCCTAATTCTACCAATTTTTAATTTATTAAGAAAAGATATTAAAATTGATCCTAAATTTAAATCTAATTAATTAGTGAGATTTATTTACAACAATATTAATTAAATAAAATATATTTTGAATTTTGCCTTTTCTGATTTTTGTGTTATTTTTTATATTTTATGAAAATAAGTTAAATTAAAGGAATTAATTAAAAAAAAATTAATTGAAACAAATAAAATAAAGAAAAGAAAGAAAATACAATACCTTGGGGGGTTCAGTCCCCAATATTGGAGGTTTTGTTCAGTAATTCAGGCCCACTTGTCTTTGGCCTGGTTGACTTTTGCGCTGGCATGCATGTGTGTTGACTAACGTCCATGATGTCCTCCAACTCATAGCCCTTTGATTAATCTCACTAAGCGCGTGGCACGCCTGGAGGAAGGACGTATGGTGAACGCTTGGACTGAAGCTGCACGTAAGTATTATTAGAAAAATAATGTGCAATAGAGAGGGGGACCTAGGATTCGAACCCAGGTCCCAGGGATTACCAATACGTATGCCTACCACTGGAGCTCTTCACACGTCTTGTAAGTTATATGGCCAATGAATAATATAAGATAAAACAAAAGTTAGTGGGACTTTCAGCGCGAAATTCAAATGAACCACTTACGCCTTGCCACCTCCTCTTCTTCTTCTTCGTTCGCTTTTTCCCTGAAACATAAAATAGTTAGCGGGGGTTTTGAACCCCCCCAAAACATGCAGTTTTCCAAAATAGCGATTAGGCCATGTGGCCACATAAATTAGGCGCGAGGTATGTATTCAGATCGTCCAAGCATGCTGAATTCAACCATGGTATTGAGGTGTCTCAATTTTACCATATGCATAAACACCCAAATTAAAGCTTGAAGAACCCTAACCTGTTTCAATGGTGAATCTTCTAACTTGGCACGAAAATTTAATTAAAGTATGCAGTTAGTTTCAGAATCATCCAATTAGTGCAAATCAGTAAAGAAAACACATGAAAAATGCATAAAACTCATGATACGATTATGGATATTTTCGTGGAAAGTTTGACTCTGATATACCAATTCTTGATGTTTCAGGCTATGATATTGATCCAGGCACCTTCCCTGATGTCTCAGCAGGACAATGGAATAGTTATTTTGGCTTGAATCGCACTAGAACCTAGTTTTCAGTTTTGGACTTTTTTGAGAAAATTGCAAGTTTGGCTATGGCTTTTCTGCGCAACTTTGTGGTCATTAGCATTAGGGTTTGCATTAGGCTTATGTATAGAATGATTAGGGTAAAAAATCTGAGCCAAAGGATCAAAGCATTGATGGAATGGATATTGGATTTTCATGGCAAATATTTTCAATCTTTTTCATGCTATTTTGGTTCCAATCATGTCCAATCACATGGATTCTTTCCAAATCTGATTATGCACGAAATATTGAGTTTATTCCATGCATAAAAAGATTTAAAAAGTTATGTTTAGTATTTTCCACATATTTATTTTAATTAAATGAATTTTTAGCATTTAAAAATTCAAATAAATAAATAAAAATGATGAAAAACTTCCCTTTGGGCCAAATGGTCGTGCACATGCCTTGGATGATGGATTTTGGAAGAAAAAGAGGCCCATTATCATTTTTAAGACTTTTGAAGCAATGTTGACTTTTCAAAATATCCAAACATTTCCGAACTTCCACAAGGCATAACTTGCTCAATTTTTAAGCTTTGCTCATGTTCTTGGACATTTTGGAAAGGTCTTTGAGTCCTCTAACCAATGTCTTTGGTCCCATGTCATTTTGATTTACCAATCTCAAGTTATGGCCTTTGACTTAAAGTCCCTTTTTGTTGACTTTTGAAAATGACCTATAATGTTGAAATTGATAACTTTTTGTGAGAGCATCTCTTGGACTTGAAGTGTGAAAAGGAGTTGTAGGAAATGTCTTTTTATTCAAAATGAGCTTTGGATGGAATTTTTCTGATAATCCATGTGAAAGTTATGCCTTGGTCAAGTTACAGTTGACTTTTTCAACTGTCCAAATATGGAAACTTTTGCATCTTGAGACTTTTTGAGCCAAGCTTTGAGAATCATGATCAAGAATTGATCAAATGATGTTTGTGGCTTCAAAATGAGATGTTAACCAAAAATTTGAACTTTTGACTGTCAAATGACCATTTTGCCCCTACAGTTGACTGTAGTGCAATTAGGGTTTTTGACTGTGCAATTTTGTGCTGAGAGTCTTGAAACTTGGCATGAGGATGCTTGACCATATTTGTAGGCACGTGGGACTTGATTGGACCCTTGGAAACTTCACTTTCTTTGTCATAACCAAAACCCTAATTTTTGACTGTTAGGAGGCCCTTGAACTGTGCAACCCTTGGGGAATTTTGAAGCTTTGACTTGGCAAATTTTGAAGCATATGGGAGGGAAAATTTTGGGTACAACACCATGCATCTATTGGAGAAAAGGTGTGAAGGATATCTTGAAACCAGTTCAGATTTTTCAAAAGTTACAATGTGTAAATCGATTAACATAAGATGTAAATCGATTGCACGGGGTTGTAACGTTCTTGTTTTCAAAAAATTTGAAGTGTAAATCGATTAGCATGATGTGTAAATCGATTTACAAGTATTAAAAATTAACTTTGTTCTGTGATCAATCGATTTACACTTCATGTAAATTAATTGCTGCCAGAGACAATCAGTTTTTGAAAAAGCATGTGTAAATCGATTTACACAAGGTGTTAATTGATTTACAGTAGAGAAAAACTTAGAATTTGTTTTAAAATTTAAGTGAAGTGTTGTGGCAAGTGTGTATATCATTTTTGAGCATTTCTAATCAATGTAGTTCAAATGAGAATTGATATACTTCATTGCTTGCCATGATCCTTGAAGCTTTGAGTGAATGATGCTTTTAAGCTAATTCCACTTCTTTTCCTTCTTGCCATAGTGCTTGGTTGTGTTTCATCAAACTAGCTTGTTTCTCTTTCATAAAAACTAAAGTTGAGTTGAGGCTTGAGATTACATTCTCCCCCTTTTTGATGATGACAAACCAACTTTCTTTATGAGTTGTTCTGAGTTGGAGCAAAAGAAGTTTTCTCCCCCTAAGGTAGATTTCTCCCCCTATGGAGAAAAAGATTTGAAAGCTTGCCCTGTAAAGACAATTGAAACAAACAACCATAAAGTGCTATCACATCCTTCCCCCCCTTTGACACTATCAAAAAGAAGGGAAAGATGCAACATAAAGTGATACTTATAAAAGTGGTAAATCGATTTACATACTATGTAAATCGATTTACACAAGAGATTTTATTAAAAAAAATGTTTTGCTTCAGTGGTAAATCGATTTACACACTAAGTAAATCGATTTACTTAAGGGAAAATTTTTAAAAACAGTAATTTTAACATTTGAAACATTGTCTAAACCCATATATATATATATATATATATATATATATATATATATATATATATATATATATATATATATATATATATATATATATATATATATATATATATATATATATATATTAAAGTATAGTTAAGGATAGAGTGCACCTTATATATCTTGTTCATCTAGGATTCCGAGTTCACGAAGAACTTTGAAAAATGCATCCTTTGCAAAAGGTTTTGTGAAGATGTCCGCGAGTTGATTTTGAGTGTCCACGAAAGTAATCTCGACATCTCCTTTGAGTACGTGATCTCGGATGAAATGGTGTCTGATGTCAATGTGTTTTGTCTGGGAATGCATAACTGGATTTTTTGTAATGTTGATCGCGCTTGTGTTATCACATTGAAGCGGAATGCATCCAAGGTTTACTCCATAGTCAAGTAACTGTTGTTTTAGCCAAAGAATTTGAGCGCATCCACTTCCAGCCGCAATGTATTCTGCTTCGGCAGTGCTGAGAGCGACGCTTGCTTGCTTTTTGCATGACCATGAAACCAAGGCATTTCCGAGAATGTGACATGTTCCACTTGTACTTTTGCGATCAGTCTTGCAACCTGCATAGTCAGCATCAGAATAACCAACTAGATTGCACATAATACCTTTTGGATACCGTAATCCGACGTTGGTTGTTCCTTTGAGATATTTTATTATGCGTTTGACTGCTGCAAGGTGAGACTCTTTAGGATTGGCTTGATATCTTGCACATAGGCAAACGCTGAACATGATGTCAGGTCTACTCGCAGTTAAATAGAGGAGTGAGCCAATCATTCCCCGATACTTAGTTATGTCAATAGAATACCCTGATTCATCTGGATCAAGATAGGTGCCGGATCCCATAGGAATTGCACTTTCTTTGCTGCTTTCCATCTCAAACTTCTTTATAAGGTCTTTGCAATATTTTGATTGGTTTACGAAGATACCGTGTTTGAGTTGCTTAATTTGAAGACCGAGAAAGAAATTCAATCTTCCCATCATAGACATCTCAAACTCTCCTTGCATCATAGATGAAAATTCCTTGCACATATTTTGGTTAGTTGAACCGAAAACAATACCATCTACATAGATTTGTACAAGTAAAGTATGATGATTAACATTTTTTATGAAGACAGTGGTATCAACTTTACCCTTTACAAACCCTTTTTCACATAGGAATGCGCTTAGTCTATCATACCATGCCCTTGGTGCTTGCTTCAGCCCATAGAGAGCTTTCTTCAATTTGAAGACATGATTAGGATGTTTGAAGTCTTCAAATCTGGGAGGTTGCTTTACATGGACTTCTTCATTTATGAATCCGTTGAGAAATGCGCTTTTTACATCTATTTGAAAAAGTTCAAAGTCCAATGAGCATGCATATGCCAGTAATAGTCTTATTGCTTCCAAACGTGCTACCGGAGCAAAAGTTTCTTCAAAATCAATTCCTTCCTCTTGGTTGTATCCTTGAACAACTAGTCTTACCTTGTTTCGAGTGATTATACCATTTTCATCCATCTTGTTTTTGAAAACCCATTTGGTTCCAATGATACGTTTATTTCCTGGATTAGGAACAAGTTCCCAAACTTCGTTCCTCTCGAATTGGTTTAGCTCCTCTTGCATGTCAAGGATCCATTGATCATCTTCTAGTGCTTGAGCCACTTTAGTAGGTTCAACTTGAGATACAAAAGCCATATTTAAGCATGCATCCTTAAGATTTAGCCGTGTAGATACCCCTTTGCTAATATCTCCAATTATGTTGTCAATTGGATGATCACGATGAGTTCTCCATTCTTGAGGAAGATCATCATCATTTTCAATTTGATGTGAAAGTTCATGTGTTTGTTCCGGATTGACAATTTTGCCATCTCCGTAAGAATTCTCATGAGATAAATCTATAGAATCATCATCATCATAAATAACAACTTCCTCCTTGGAGGTGTTAGATTCATCAAAAGAAACATGCATTGATTCTTCTATAGTTAAAGTTCTTTTATTGTAAATTCTAAAGGCTTTGCTAGAAAGGGAGTAACCAAGAAAAATACCTTCATCCGGTTTTTCATCGAACTTACCGAGATTGTCTTTGTCGTTGTTAAGGATAAAACATTTGCCCTCGAAAATGTGAAAGTGAGAGATATTTGGTTTTTTTCCTTTGTAAATCTCATATGGAGTTTTCTTTAGTATAGGTCTTATGATCACACGATTGCTTACATAACATGCCGTGCTTACCGCATCCGCCCAAAAATATTTAGGCAAAGTTGAGTCACTTAGCATGGTTCTTGCAAGCTCCACCAAAGACCTATTTTTCCTTTCAACTACTCCATTTTGTTATGGAGTTCTTGGTGCTGAAAAATTGTGGAAGATCCCATTTTCTTCACAAAATTCTTCAAATAGACTGTTTTGGAACTCTCCACCATGACCACTTCGGATTGATGTTATCTTTAATGACTTCTCATTTTGAACTTGTTTTTCATATCTCTTGAATTCCTTGAATGCGTCATTTTTGTGCACTAAAAACAAAGTCCAAGTAAAACGGGAAAAATCATCTACAATAACTAAAGCATAAATGTTACCTCCGAAGCTTCTTGTTCTAGATGGACCAAAAAGATCCATGTGCAACAATTGAAGTGGTCTTGTTGTTGAAACCACATTCTTTGGTTTGAAAGTTGATTTGTTCTGTTTTCCCTTTTGGCATGCACTACATAATTTGTCTTTGATGAACTTCATCTTTGGTAGACCAATAACTAAGTCACGCTTAACCAATTTGTTCAAGTGCTCCATGTGTATGCGAGCAATCCTCTTGTGCCATAACCAAGCGTCATTGTTGTTTACCATAAGACATTGTACCTTCATAGACAAATCATCTAGAGTAATCATAAAAATATTGTTAGATCTTATACCTTTGAGTTTTACCTCATTGGTTGCCTCATCCATAATAAGGCATTCTTCTTTGTTGAATTTGATTTTGAACCCTCTATCGCAAAGTTGACTTATGCTAAGAAGGTTATGCTTTAATCCTTCAACATAAAGAACATCCTCAATTTGAATGGATGGAGGTGCGCCAACTATTCCAACGCCAAGAATCTTTCCTTTGGTGTTGTCTCCATAGATGACATACCCTTTGGCTTTATGTACTAGATATGAAAATTGGTGTACATCTCTTGTCATATGCTTTAAACATCCACTGTCAAGATACTAAAGATTTGATGTGGATTTCAAGCATACCTACAAAAACAAATTATTTCTTGTTAGTTACCCAAGTGGCCTTGGGTCCTTCATAGTTAGTTCCCTTTTTCACCCATTCTTAGTGTCCACTAGCCATACTGAAATTTCTAATATAGCATGCATTGGGTGTGTGTCCAATAATACCACAGTAAAAACAGTTTGGAACAAATTTTCTCTTGTATCTAGGAATTTTTTTTCTTTTAGATACATTAGCCTTTTTCTTTTGATGATTATAAACAACTTGCTTCTTTTCTATTCTCTTGGGATTGGAACTATTACTAGCCTTTACAAAAATAGTGGGATTGTTACTTGGTTTCTTAGTATTCACATAACCAAGACCTCTTTTATCATTTAGATAACGTTGTTGGCTTAGTAATCCTTCCAATCCTATTTGTCCTTTTTTATATCGTTCAATGACTCTTTTCAATTGAACAATTTGAAAGACATTTGATTCACACTTGGAGCATGCAAAGTTTTCCTTTTCTTTTATAAAATTCTGTTTTTAAAGATCAAAATCTTTAGTCATGGTGTCAATTTTTTCTAGACAAATTAGAAGTTCTTTTTCTTGGTTTGACACCTTTTTGTATAAACTTTTGCATTCTTTCAAGAATTCATCAATTGCACCTTGAACATCATCATCAAAAAGAGTAAATTCATTACTAACCTCTTCTTCGTCGTCGGAGTGATGCGATGCCATTAAGGCTAAATTTATACATTCGTCGCTTTCCGATTCCGATGAACTACTCATATCATTTTCTTCCCATGCTATGTAGGCTTTCTTTTGTTTTGAGTCCTTTCCTTTGAATCCGTTTTTCTTTGGGAGATTTGAATAGTTTGGCTTGATTTGTCCTTGCTTTCCATATTCATAACATGAGACATCTTATGTTGATGTGGAGGCTTCTCTTTTCTTAAAGTGCTTTCTCTTATGTGCATGAGATCCGCCCTTGTCATTTTTGCCAAAAAACTTCCCAAGCCTTTTAACAAGAAGCATGAAATTTTCATCTTCTTCCGGATTGTCTTCTTTTATAACTTCCTTTGGACTTCTTTTCTAGATTCTCATTTTTTTCAAGTCTACCGAGTTCCGTTTCGTATTCTTGAAGTTTGCCAAATAATGTAGCGGAAGTCATTGCGGAGAGACTCTTCTTTTCCGAGATTGCCGTTACCTTTGGTTGCCATTCCCTAGTCAATGATCTAAGGACTTTCAAGTTGAGTTCATCATTTGTCAAGGTTTTACCAAGAGCACTTAAGTGATTTGTCAAATGCACAAATCTCTTTTGTAAGTCAAGAATGGATTCTCGGGGCTGCATTCGAAATAGTTCGTATTCTTGACTTAGGGTATTTAGCCTTGATCTTTTTACTTCAGTCGTTCCTTCATGAGTTTGTACCATGGTATCCCATATTTCCTTTGTTTTTCTGCATGTCGAGACACGGAAAAATCCGTCCATACTAAGTGCACCTTGAAGAAGGTTTATTGCCTTTTTGTCATAGAGAACTTTCTTTTTATCATCGTCGTCCCATGCAGTTTTAGGCTTTGAAGAGCCAACGCCATTGATTACCGTTACTGGGATAAATGGACCATTTTAAAAAGCATCCCATACTTCCTCTCCTTGTGCTTCTAAATGCACCTTCATGCGTATTTTCCAGAAGTCAAAATATTCACCACAGAATAGAGGAGGCTTGTTGTTACTACCACCATCTCTGAAAACTGGTTGATGATTTGCGGAAGCCATTCTGGATCTCTAGGAGCAGGTTACCTATAACCTGCTCTGATACCAATTGTAAGTTTAAGATTGCGCCTAAGAGGGGGGGGGGGGGTGAATTAGGTGGTGGTCGATTTTTGACTTATTTTATACTTTCTGGTTTTGATATAGTGCTTTGGAAAACTGTAAAGCGCAGAAAGTAAAGAGACACAGAGATTTATCCTGGTTCCTTCCACACCCCGGAAGTACGTCCAGTCCCCTTGCAAACACGCAAGAGATTTCACTATTTTGTTAGAACTTTTACAAGACTCTTCCTAGTCTTATCAACTAAAGAACCTAACAAATACCAAGAACACCCTCTTGGATTTCCAATAAGTCTCTTGAGAACAATCCTCTCAAAAGATACCTCTTGTTTCCAACAATGGACAACAAGGAACAAAAGTATTCTAATTCTTAATTCCAACAATCCTGGAAATAAGTTACACTTTGTATAATTCTGTGAAGTATGATTTCTTGAAAGATGTTGATCACATAGAGTGACTTCTTTGAAGTTTCTTCTTTCTTCTCTTGTAAGCAATTCAAACTGTACCACAATGGTTAGAAAATGCTCAAAGATTTATGTTCTTTATATGTGTGAAAGTGCAGAAAATCTTTGTTCTTAAAAGTTAAGAAATATGAAGTTTGAATATTTTACAAAGTTCAGAATTATTGCATAAGAGAAGAGTTGTTTTATAATTTGAAAGATTTTGTATTTAAAGTAATCAAGATACCTTTCCAAATGGATACCACTTTTCTGTTTGAAAAACTTGAGAGGATGCAATGTATGACCTGCATCTATTGGAGAAAGGGTGTGAAAGATATCTTGAAACCAGTTCAGATTTTTCAAAAGTTACAATGTGTAAATCGATTAGCATAAGATGTAAATTGATTGCACGGGTTTGTAACGTTCTTGTTTTCAAAAAAATTGAAGTGTAAATCGATTATCATGATGTGTAAATCGATTTACAAGTGTTAAAAATTAACTTTGTTATGTGATCAATCGATTTACACTTCATGTAAATCGATTGCTGTCAGAGACAATCAGTTTTTGAAAAAGCATGTGTAAATCGATTTACACAAGGTGTTAATCGATTTACAGCAGAGAAAAAGTTAGAATTTGTTTTAAAATTTAAGTGAAGTGTTGTGGCAAGTGTGTATATCATTTTTTAGCATTTCTAATCAATGTAGTTCAAATGAGAATTGATATACTTGATTGCTTGCCATGATCCTTGAAGCTTTGAGTGAATGATGCTTTTAAGCTAATTCCACTTCTTTTCCTTCTTTCCATAGTGCTTGTTTGTCTTTCATCAAACTAGCTTGTTTGTCTTTCATCAAAACTAAAGTTGAGTTGAGGCTTGAGATTACATTCTCCCCCTTTTTGATGATGACAAACCATATTTCTTTATGAGTTGTTCAGAGTTGGAGCAAAAGAAGTTTTCTCCCCCTAAGGTAGATTTCTCCCCCTATGGAGGAAAAGATTTGAAAGCTTTCCCTGTAAAGACAATTGAAACAAACAACCATAAAGTGCTATCACATCCTTCTCCCCCTTTGACATTATCAAAAAGAAAGGAAAGATGCAACATAAAGTGATACTTATAACAACTGTAAATCGATTTACATACTGTGTAAATCGATTTACACACTAAGTAAATCGATTTACTTAAGGGGAAAAATTTTAAAAACAGTAATTTTAACATTTGAAACATTGTCTAAACCCATATATATATATATATATATATATATATATATATATATATATATATATATATATATATATATATACATTAAAGTATAGTTAAGGATAGAGTGCACCTTATATATCTTGTTCAGCTAGGATTCCGAGTTCACGACGAATTTTGAAAAATGTATCCTTTGCAAGAGGTTTTGTGAAGATGTCCGCGAGTTGATTTTGAGTGTCCACGAAAGTAATCTCGACATCTCCTTTGAGTACGTGATCTCGGATGAAATGGTGTCTGATGTCAATGTGTTTTGTCCGGGAATGCATAACTGGATTTTTTGTAATGTTGATCGCGCTTGTGTTATCACATCGAAGCGGAATGAATCCAAGGTTTACTCCATAGTCAAGTAACTGTTGTTTTAGCCAAAGAATTTGAGCGCGTCCACTTCCAGCCGTAATGTATTCTGCTTCGGCAGTGCTGAGAGCGACGCTTGTTTGCTTTTTGCATGACCATGAAACCAAGGCATTTTCGAGAATGTGACATGTTCCACTTGTACTTTTGCGACCAGTCTTGCAACCTGCATAGTCAGCATCAGAATAACCAACTAGATTGCACATACTACCTTTTGGATACCATAATCTGACGTTGGTTGTTCCTTTGAGATATTTTATTATGCGCTTGACTGCTGCAAGGTGAGACTCTTTAGGATTGGCTTGATATCTTGCACATAGGCAAACACTGAACATGATGTCAGGTCTACTCGCATTTAAATATAGGAGTGAGCCAATCATTCCTCGATACTTAGTTATGTCAATAGAATTCCCTGATTCATCTGGATCAAGATAGGTGCCGGATCCCATAGGAATTGCACTTTCTTTGCTGCTTTCCATCTCAAACTTCTTTATAAGGTCTTTGCAATATTTTGATTGGTTTACGAAGATACCGTGTTTGAGTTGCTTAATTTGAAGACCGAGAAAGAAATTCAATCTTCCCATCATAGACATCTCAAACTCTCCTTGCATCATAGATGAAAATTCCTTGCACATATTTTGGTTAGTTGAACCGAAAACAATATCATCTACATAGATTTGTACAAGTAAAGTATGATGATTAACATTTTTTATGAAGAGAGTGGTATCAACTTTACCCTTTACAAACTCTTTTTCACATAGGAATGCGCTTAGTCTATCATACCATGCCCTTGGTGCTTGCTTCAGCCCATAGAGAGCTTTCTTCAATTTGAAGACATGATTAGGATGTTTGAAGTCTTCAAATCCGGGAGGTTGCTTTACATAGACTTCTTCATTTATGAATCCGTTGAGAAATGCGCTTTTTACATCCATTTGAAAAAGTTCAAAGTCCAATGAGTATGCATATGCAAGTAATAGTCTTATTGCTTCCAAACGTGCTACCGGAGCAAAAGTTTCTTCAAAATCAATTCCTTCCTCTTGGTTGTATCCTTGATCAACTAGTCTTTCCTTGTTTCGAGTGATTATACCATTTTCATCCATCTTGTTTTTGAAAACCCATTTGGTTCCAATGATACGTTTATTTCCTGGATTAGGAACAAGTTCTCAAACTTCGTTCCTCTCGAATTGCTTTAGCTCCTCTTGCATGGCAAGGATCCATTTATCATCTTCTAGTGCTTGAGCCACTTTAGTAGGTTCAACTTGAGATACAAAAGCCATATTTAAGCATGCATCCTTAAGATTTAGCCGTGTAGATACCCCTTTGCTAATATATCCAATTATGTTGTCAATTGGATGATCACGATGAGTTCTCCATTCTTGAGGAAGATCATCATCATTTTCAATTTGATGTGAAAGTTCATGTGTTTGTTCCGGATTGACAATTTTGCCATCTCCGCAAGAATTCTCATGAGATAAATCTATAGAATCATCATCATCACAAATAACAACTTCCTCCTTGGAGGTGTTAGATTCATCAAAAGAAACATGCATTGATTCTTCTATAGTTAAAGTTCTTTTATTGTAAATTCTAAAGGCTTTGCTAGAAAGGGAGTAACTAAGAAAAATACCTTCATCCGATTTTTCATCGAACTTACCGAGATTGTCTTTGTCGTTGTTAAGGACAAACTATTTGCACCCGAAAATGTGAAAGTGAGAGATATTTGGTTTTTTATTCCTATGTAAATCTCATATGGAGTTTTCTTTAGTATAGGTCTTATGATTACGCGATTGCTTACATAACATGCCGTGCTTACCGCATCCACCCAAAAATATTTAGGCAAACTTGAGTCACTTAGCATGGTTCTTGCAAGCTCCACCAAAGACCTATTTTTCCTTTCAACTACTCCATTTTGTTGTGGAGTTCTTGGTGCTGAAAAATTGTGGAAGATCCCATTTTCTTCACAAAATTCTTCAAATAGACTGTTTTGGAACTCTCCACCATGATCACTTCGGATTGATGTTATCTTTAATGACTTCTCATTTTGAACTTGTTTTGCATATCTCTTGAATGCCTTGAATGCGTCATGTTTGTGCACTAAAAACAAAGTCCAAGTAAAACGGGAAAAATCATCTACAATAACTAAAGCATAAATGTTACCTCCGAAGCTTCTTGTTCTAGATGGACCAAAAAGATCCATGTGCAACAATTGAAGTGGTCTTGTTGTTGAAACCACATTCTTTGGTTTGAAAGTTGATTTGGTCTGTTTTCCCTTTTGGCATGCACTACATAATTTGTCTTTGATGAACTTCATCTTAGGTAGACCAATAACTAAGTCACACTTAACCAATTTGTTCAAGTGCTCCATGTGTATGTGAGCAATCCTCTTGTGCCATAACCAAGCGTCATTGTTGTTTACCATAAGACATTGTACCTTCATAGACAAATCATCTAGAGTAATCATAAAAATATTGTTAGATCTTATACCTTTGAGTTTTACCTCATTGGTTGCCTCATCCATAATAAGGCATTCTTCTTTGTTGAATTTGATTTTGAACCCTCTATCGCAAAGTTGACTTATGCTAAGAAGGTTATGCTTTAATCCTTCAACATAAAGAACATCCTCAATTTGAATGGATGGAGGTGCGCCAACTATTCCAACACCAAGAATCTTTCCTTTGGTGTTGTCTCCATAGGTGACATACCCTTTGGCTTTATGTACTAGATATGAAAATTGGTGTACATCTCTTGTCATATGCTTTGAACATCCACTGTCAAGATACCAAAGATTTGATGTGGATTTCAAGCATTCCTATAAAAACAAATTATTTCTTGTTAGGTACCCAAGTGGCCTTGGGTCCTTCATAGTTAGTTCCCTTTTTCACCCATGCATAGTGTCCACTAGCCATACTGAAATTTCTAATATAGCATGCATTGGGTGTGTGTCCAATAATACCACAGTAAAAACAGTTTGGAACAAATTTGCTCTTGTATCTAGGAATTTGTTTTCTTTTAGATACATTAGCCTTTTTATTTTGATGATTATGAACAACTTGCTTCTTTTCTATTCTCTTGGGATTGGAACTATTACTAACCTTTACAAAAACAGTGGGATTGTTACTTGGTTTCTTAGTATTCACATAACCAAGACTTCTTTTATCATTTGGATAACATTGTTGGCTTAGTAATCCTTCCAATCCTATTTGTCCTTTTTCATATCGTTCAATGACTCTTTTCAATTGAACAATTTGAAAGACATTTGATTCACACTTGGAGCATGCAAAATTTTCCTTTTCTTTTATAAAATTCTGTTTTTGAAGATCAAAGTCTTTAGTCATGGTGTCAATTTTTCCTAGACAAATTAGACGTTCTTTTTCTTGGTTTGACACCATTTTGTATAAACGTTTGCATTCTTTCAAGAGTTTATCAATTGCACCTTGAACATCATCATCAAAAAGAGTAAATTCATTACTAACCTCTTCTTCGTCGTCGGAGTGATTCGATGCCATTAAGGCTAAATTTGCACATTTGTCGCTTTCTAATTCCGATGAACTGCTCATATCATTTTCTTCCCATGCTATGTAGGCTTTCTTTTGTTTTGAGTCCTTCCTTTGAATCCGTTTTTCTTTGGGAGATTTGGACAGTTTGGCTTGATATGTCCTTGCTTTCCACATTCATAACATGAGACATCTTGTGTTGATGTGGAGGCTTCTCTTTTCTAGAAGTGCTTTCTCTTATGTGCATGAGATCTGCCCTTGTCATTTCTTCCAAAAAACTTCCCAAGCGTTTTAACAAGAAGCATGAAATTTTCATCTTTTTCCGGATTGTCTTCTTTTATAACTTCCTTTGAATCAATTTTTAAAGCGATGTTTTTGGACTTCTTTTCTAGATTCTCATGTTTTTCAAGTTTACTGAGTTCCGTTTCGTATTCTTGAAGTTTGCCAAATAATGTAGCGGAAGTCATTGCAGAGAGACTCTTCTTTTCCGAGATTGTCGTTACCTTTGGTTGCCATTCCCTAGTCAATGATCTAAGGACTTTCAAGTTGAGTTCATCATTTGTCAAGGTTTTACCAAGAGCACTTAAGTGATTTGTCAAATGCACAAATCTCTTTTGTAAGTCAAGAATGGATTCTCCGGGCTGCATTCGAAATAGTTTGTATTCTTGACTTAGGGTATAGCCTTGATCTTTTTACTTCAGCCGTTCCTTCATGAGTTTGTACCAAGGTATCCCATATTTCCTTTGATGTTCTGCATGTCGAGACACGGAAAAATTAGTCCATACGAAGTGCACCTTGAAGAAGGTTTATTGCCTTTTTGTCATAGAGAACTTTATTTTTATCATCATCGTCCCATGCAGTTTTAGGCTTTGAAGAGACAACGCCATTGATTACCGTTACAGGGATAAATGGACCATTTTCAACAGCATCCCATACTTCCTCTCCTTGTGCTTCTAAATACGCCTTCATGCGTATTTTCCAGAAGTCAAAATATTCACCACAGAATAGAGGAGGCTTGTTGTTACTACCACCATCTCTGAAAATTGGTTGATGATTTGCGGAAGCCATTCTGGATCTCTAGGAGCAGGTTACCTATAACCTGCTCTGATACCAATTGTAAGTTTAAGATTGCGCCTAAGAGGGGGGGTGAATTAGGTGGTGGTCGATTTTTGACTTATTTTATACTTTCTGGTTTTGATATAGTGCTTTGGAAAACTGTAAAGTGCAGAAAGTAAAGAGACACAGAGATTTATCCTGGTTCCTTCCACACCCCGGAAGTACGTCCATTCCCCTTGCAAACACGCAAGAGATTTCACTATTTTGTTAGAACTTTTACAAGACTCTTCCTAGTCTTATCAACTAAAGAACCTAACAAATACCAAGAACACCCTTTTGGATTTCCAATAAGTCTCTTGAGAACAATCCTCTCAAAAGATACCTCTTGTTTCCAACAATGGACAACAAGGAACAAAAGTATTCTAATTCTTAATTCCAACAATCCTGGAAATAAGTTACACTTTGTATAATTCTGTGAAGTATGATTTCTTGAAAGATGTTGATCACATAGAGTGACTTCTTTGAAGTTTCTTCTTTCTCCTCTTGTAAGCAATTCAAACTGTACCACAATGGTTAGAAAATGCTCAAAGATTTTTGTTCTTTATATGTGTGAAAGTGCAGAAAATCTTTGTTCTTAAAAGTTAAGAAATATGAAGTTTGAATATTTTACAAAGTTTAGAATTATTGCATAAGAGAAGAGTTATTTTATAATTTGAAAGATTTTGTATTTAAAGTAATCAAGATACCTTTCCAAATGGATACCACTTTTCTGTTTGAAAAACTTGAGAGGATGCAATGTATGACCATGCATCTATTGTAGAAAAGGTGTGAAGGATATCTTGAAACCAGTTCAGATTTTTCAAAAGTTACAATGTGTAAATCGATTAGCATAAGATGTAAATCGATTGCACGGGTTTGTAACGTTCTTGTTTTCAAAAAAATTAAAGTGTAAATCGATTAGCATGATGTGTAAATCGATATACAAGTGTTAAAAATTAACTTTGTTCTGTGATCAATCGATTTAAACTTCATGTAAATCGATTGCTGCCAGAGACAATCAGTTTTTGAAAAAGCATGTGTAAATCGATTTACACAAGGTGTTAATCGATTTACAACAGAGAAAAACTTAGAATTTGTTTTAAAATTTAAGTGAAGTGTTGTGGCAAGTGCGTATATCATTTTTGAGCATTTCTAATCAATGTAGTTCAAATGAGAATTGATATACTTGATTGCTTGCCATGATCCTTGAAGCTTTGAGTGAATGATGCTTTTAAGCTAATTCCACTTCTTTTCCTTCTTGCCATAGTGCTTTTTTGTCTTTCATCAAACTAGCTTGTTTGTCTTTCATCAAAACTAAAGTTGAGTTGACGCTTGAGATTACATTCTCCCCCTTTTTGATGATGACAAACCATCTTTCTTTATGAGTTGTTCAGAGTTGGAGCAAAACAAGTTTTCTCCCCCTAAGGTAGATTTCTCCCCCTATGGAGAAAAAGATTTGAAAGCTTGCCCTTTAAAGACAATTGAAACAAACAACCATAAAGTGCTATCACATCCTTCTCCCCCTTTGACATTATCAAAAAGAAGGGAAAGATGCAACATAAAGTGATACTTATAACAGTGGTAAATCGATTTACATACTGTGTAAATCGATTTACACAAGAGATTTTATTAAAAAAATGTTTTGCTTCAGTGGTAAATCGATTTACACACTAAGTAAATCGATTTACTTAAGGGAAAATTTTTTAAAAATTGTAATTTTAACATTTGAAACATTGTCTAAACCCATATATATATATATATATATATATATATATATATATATATATATATATATATATATATATATATATATATATATATATATATATATATATATATATATATATATATATATATATATATATATATATATATATATATATATATATATATATATATATATATATATATATATATATATATATATATATATATATATATATATATATATATATATATATAGTATAGTTAAGGATAGAGTGCACCTTATATATCTTGTTCATCTAGGATTCCGAGTTCACGACGAATTTTGAAAAATGCATCCTTTGCAAGAGGTTTTGTGAAGATGCCCGCGAGTTGATTTTGAGTGTCCACGAAAGTAATCTCGACATCTCCTTTGAGTACGTGATCTCGTATGAAATGGTGTCTGATGTCAATGTGTTTTGTCCGGGAATGCATAACTGGATTTTTTGTAATGTTGATCGCGCTTGTGTTATCACATCGAAGCGGAATGCATCCAAGGTTTACTCCATAGTCAAGTAACTGTTGTTTTAGCCAAAGAATTTGAGCGCATCCACTTCCAGCCGCAATGTATTCTGCTTCGGCAGTGCTGAGAGAGACGCTTGCTTGCTTTTTGCATGACCATGAAACCAAGGCATTTTCGAGAATGTGACATGTTCCACTTGTACTTTTGCGATCAGTCTTGCAACCTGCATAGTCAGCATCAAAATAACCAACTAGATTGCACATACTACCTTTTGGATACCATAATCCGATGTTGGTTGTTCCTTTGAGATATTTTATTATGCGCTTGACTGCTGCAAGGTGAGACTCTTTAGGATTGGCTTGATATCTTGCACATAGGCAAACGCTGAACATGATGTCAAGTCTACTTGCAGTTAAATAGAGGAGTGAGCCAATCATTCCACGATACTTAGTTATGTCAATAGAATTCCCTGATTCATCTGGATCAAGATAGGTGCCGGATCCCATAGGAATTTCACTTTCTTTGCTGCTTTCCATCTCAAACTTCTTTATAAGATCTTTGCAATATTTTGATTGGTTTACGAAGATACCGTGTTTGAGTTACTTAATTTTAATACCGAGAAAGAAATTCAATCTCCCCATCATAGACATCTCAAACTCTCCTTACATCATAGATGAAAATTCCTTGCACATATTTTGGTTAGTTGAATCGAAAACAATATCATCTACATAGATTTGTACAAGTAAAGTATGATGATTAAGATTTTTTATGAAGAGAGTGGTATCAACTTTACCCTTTACAAACCCTTTTTCACATAGGAATGCGCTTAGTCTATCATACCATGCCCTTGGTGCTTGCTTCAGCCCATAGAGAGCTTTCTTCAATTTGAAGACATGATTAGGATGTTTGAAGTCTTCAAATCCGGGAGGTTGCTTTACATAGACTTCTTCATTTATGAATCCGTTGAGAAATGCGCTTTTTACATCCATTTGAAAAAGTTCAAAGTCCAATGAGCATGCATATGCAAGTAATAGTCTTATTGCTTCCAAACGTGCTACCGGAGCAAAAGTTTCTTCAAAATCAATTCCTTCCTCTTGGTTGTATCCTTGAGCAACTAGTCTTGCCTTGTTTCGAGTGATTATACCATTTTCATCCATCTTGTTTTTGAAAACCCATTTGGTTCCAATGATACGTTTATTTCCTGGATTAGGAACAAGTTCCCAAACTTCGTTCCTCTCGAATTGGTTTAGCTCCTCTTGCATGGCAAGGATCCATTGATCATCTTCTAGTGCTTGAGCCACTTTAGTAGGTTCAACTTGAGATACAAAAGCCATATTTAAGCATGCATCCTTAAGATTTAGCCGTGTAGATACCCCTTTGCTAATATATCCAATTATGTTGTCAATTGGATGATCACGATGAGTTCTCCATTCTTGAGGAAGATCATCATCATTTTCAATTTGATGTGAAAGTTCATGTGTTTGTTCCGGATTGACAATTTTGCCATCTCCGCAAGAATTCTCATGAGATAAATCTATAGAATCATCATCATCACAAATAACAACTTCCTCCTTGGAGGTATTAGATTCATCAAAAGAAACATGCATTGATTCTTCTATAGTTAACGTTCTTTTATTGTAAATTCTAAAGGCTTTGCTAGAAAGGGAGTAACCAAGAAAAATACCTTCATCCGATTTTTCATCGAACTTACCGAGATTGTCTTTGTCGTTGTTAAGGACAAAACATTTGCACCCGAAAATGTGAAAGTGAGAGATATTTGGTTTTTTATTCCTTTGTAAATCTCATATGGAGTTTTCTTTAGTATAGGTCTTATGATCATGCGATTGCTTACATAACATGTCGTGCTTACCGCATCCGCCCAAAATTTTTTAGGCAAACTTGAGTCACTTAGCATGGTTCTTGCAAGCTCCACCAAAGACCTATTTTTCCTTTCAACTACTCCATTTTGTTGGGGAGTTCTTGGTGCTGAAAAATTGTGGAAGATCTCATTTTCTTCAGAAAATTCTTCAAATAGACTGTTTTGGAACTCTCCGCCATGATAACTTTGGATTGATGTTATCTTTAATGACTTCTCATTTTGAACTTGTTTTGCATATCTCTTGAATGCCTTGAATGCGTCATTTTTGTGCACTAAAAACAAAGTCCAAGTAAAACGGGAAAAATCATCTACAATAACTAAAGCATAAATGTTACCTCTGAAGTATGATTTCTTGAAAGATGTTGATCACATAGAGTGACTTCTTTGAAGTTTCTTCTTTCTTCTCTTGTAAGAAATTCAAACTGTAACACAATGGTTAGAAAATGCTCAAAGATTTCTGTTCTTTATATGTGTGAAAGTGCAGAAAATCTTTGTTCTTAAAAGTTAAGAAATATGAAGTTTGAATATTTTAAAAAGTTCAGAATTATTGCATAAGAGAAGAGTTGTTTTATAATTTGAAAGATTTTGTATTTAAAGTAATCAAGATACCTTTCCAAATGGATACCACTTTTCTGTTTGAAAAACTTGAGAGGATGCAATGTATGACCATGCATCTATTGGAGAAAAGGTGTGAAGGATATCTTGAAACCAGTTCAGATTTTTCAAAAGTTACAATGTGTAAATCGATTAGCATAAGATGTAATTCGATTTCACGGGTTTGTAACGTTCTTGTTTTCAAAAAATTTGAAGTGTAAATCGATTAGCATGATGTGTAAATCGATTTACAAGTGTTAAAAATTAACTTTGTTCTATGATCAATCAATTTACACTTCATGTAAATCGATTGCTTCCAGAGACAATCAGTTTTTGAAAAAGCATGTGTAAATCGATTTACACAAGGTGTTAATCGATTTACAGCAGAGAAAAACTTAGAATTTGTTTTAAAATTTAAGTGAAGTGTTGTAGCAAGTGTGTATATCATTTTTGAGCATTTCTAATCAATGTAGTTCAAATGAGAATTGATATACTTGATTGCTTGCCATGATCCTTGAAGCTTTGAGTGAATGATGCTTTTAAGATAATTCCACTTCTTTTCCTTCTTGCCATAGTGCTTGTTTGTCTTTCATCAAACTAGCTTGTTTGTCTTTCATCAAAACTATAGTTGAGTTGAGGCTTAAGATTACAAGCTTTGTAAAAGCACATCCTCAACTTCAAGAGCTAGCCTCAAGAGTGCCCGGGGATTCTCCTTTTACCAAGAAATATGGTCGACTCCTCAGTTTGGCTACATCCAACTTCCAAGAGGAGATGATGTGTGTACTATTGCAATTCTTTGATCCCGTACATCATTGTTTCACTTTCCCGGACTATCAATTGGTACCTACACTGGAAGAGTTCTCTCTACTCTTAGGGGTGTCTGTGCTTGATCAAATACCGTTCGCTGGTCTAGAAGGGATTCCAAAACCTGAAGTCATCGACGGAGCTTTGCATATGAAGAGGGCCGACATCATAGCCAATTGGGAGACAAGAAGCAGGCTTAAAGGCTTTCTAGCTAAGTTTTTATTGGAAAAGGCTCGTTCATTCTGGGACGACATGGATTTCCAAGATTTCGAAGACATCTTGGCTCTTCTCATTTATGGTTTGGTTCTGTTTCCAAATTCGGACCAACTCATAGACGTTAACACCATCAAAGTCTTTCTCTCTCGCAATCCTATACTTACCTTACTAGGAGATATCTAGCATTGCCTTCATACCCGTACCATGAAGAAAAGAGGTACTCTTTTGTGTTGTATCCCCCTACTAGCTAAGTGGTTCACTTCACACCTACCTCAGTCAGCATTGAAGAACGAGCAAATACTAACATGGTCCCAAAGGAGGATGTCTCTCACTCACTCTGATATCCGTTGGTGTTCGAGATCCTTGGAAGATGTCTCTATCATTGACCGCTGTGGGGAGTTCCCTAACGTACCTATGCTTGGTATTAGGGGGGTATCACCTACAACCCCTGTGTGATACGGTGGGAGAACTGACTTGAGGTTTTGCGTTTGTTTTTGCAAATGTTTCGGTTGAGCAAGAGTCGCCACCGACTTTTTATTTTATCCTAAGGAAAGGTTAAAAAGCACAGCAAAAACCTTTGAGATGTTTTCTTGGGTTCGGGGAGTAGATTATAGAAAGGGAATGTATTAGCACCCTTTCTATCCATGGTTATCCATGGGCTCTTAGTTACTTGCTTAGATCAACTTGCCTTTATTTTCAATTGTTTGAAATGGTGCTTTCAATTGTTTGAAATGGGGCTTTGTGTGTGGGTTTGAAAAATGTTTTGAAAAGAGGCCAATGTGGTGGCAACCTTTGTAATGATCCATGTTGGGATGTATACAAAGGTGTATGTCTTTTGAAAAGTTTTCAATGTTTTTTAAAGTTGTTTTGAAAGTGTGTTGTGATGTGTGGTTTTTAAAAAATAGGCAAGTGTTTTTGTTTTGCAAGTTGACAAGTAACCAAGAGTTGTCTACTCCTAAATTTACTCAAAGATCTTTGCTATGTTTTAACCCTTTTAACAATTTTATTCCACCATTGTATTTGGTGGACAATCTTGTGTTAGGATGTGAACGGGACGGGCGCGGGTCATCGTTTAGACCATGATTGCAATGGTGCCAAGTGTCTTTGGGCAATTTTTTCCTTTAAGGGACTTGATCATTTTTAGGCAATTTTTGAAAGCGTCATCGAGGGACTATGATCATTTGAATTTGTTTTGTTTTTGCCAAAGACACCTAACATGCAACATGGCCCATTATTGAAGGCAACAAGTGGAGTAACCCTAAGGGGTGCAAGTGTGATTGGTGTTGTCCATTTTCATGCTTTGTTATCTTTGAATTAGGTCAAACTATTTTTGGTTGATTTTTGCATACAAACCCTAATTCTATCATGGTATAGTTAGAAAGCTTTAAAGTGCAAAATTTAAAGTCCTAAACTATTACAACACAATTTATGGGATGGGGGGTACAAATGTTCAAATGGGGATATTTTAGCAAGAAATTTAAATCTAAACTATTACAATCCAAATGGAATTTACAAGGTATTTAATTGTACAATAATTATATAAAAAATAAAATAAATATGCAAGATGCAAAAAATGATTTTTATATGTATGTAAAAATGTTTTTCATGTGACAAATAAACAAAAATAAAAATGAATAATTTTGGATATTTTTACATTTTAGGGCAAACCCTAATTTTACTAAATAAAAGGTATTAATTATTTATTATATTCAATATTTATTAATTATGTACAAAAAATAAATAAAAAGGAAGTATATTGTAAAAAAGTGACTTTTTAAGTTAAATATTAATAAAATAAAAATGTATTATTTTTTGTATTTTTATCCTAAATATTCTAATAAATATATAAGTATTTATATTATTTACTAAATATATTAAATATGTACAAAAATAAAAATATTTATTATTTTACAAAAAAAGTATATTTTTTATAAAATGTTTTCAAAAGATAAAATAAAATGAAATCAGAAAATAAATGTATTTGTATTATTTTTAGTTATTTTAAACAAAAATATTATGCATATTTATTTACATATAGAACTAAATGAAACAAATAAATGCCTAAAAAATACAAAAGGAAGGTGAAAAATATTTTTTTAATGTTTTTTATATCTTAACAAAAAATAAGAAGTCAGAAACAAAAAGAAAAAGTAAAAAAAATGATAAAAATAAACACAATGGGCCAAGGGGGTGCAAGTGTGGAAAAGTGGTGCAAAAAGGAAAACAAAACTCAGGCCCAGCCCAAGTCTATCTTCTTCAACCTCCAGCCAGTTTGTCAAAAAATGCGCGTTTCTCATACTGATTCAAACATCCTGATTCTTGGACTTTCAAGCAAAACTCAAAACACCAAAAATGTAGAGCATCAAGAGACGAATCCAGACATATAAAGAACTTGACTTAACTCTAAGAAATGAAAGAGAATTTCTTCATCCCTAATTCCTGACCTAAGTTTTTTCTAATGTTCAGGTTCCAAATTCTCTCAGTACACATAACATGAATGCAAAGTAATTATATGTGTAGTTTCAGGGCCATGAGTAGAGCATTTTTCATTCATAAACCTAAGGCTAACTCTTTCTAGATTGAGAGATAGAAGTTCAAAGTTTTACCTATTTCAGCTTGATACGTGTATGACAATGGAGGCACTTTCAAGGCAATGTGAGGACTTGTACAGCTTGCTTGAAGTTCAGGGATGCTTCTCCAATGCTTGGTGTGCTTTGAATCTTGCTGAATCACTCCATGGAAGTCAACCTGTAAGAGAGAAAAATGAAAATGGCAAACTATGTTATGGCTATTACAGTCTGTATCTAAGGTTGGGGATAGCTTGTATGGATGTTATTGAATGTGTTTGAGGTGGTTTGGATGAAAACGCACGAGGGAAATGAACTGTGGAAGTCAATATGCAGAAGATACCCTGTTTTGCCACAAAACTGTGTTTTGATGAATGAGGGAGTCTTGAGGATGGCTTGGTCGTGTTTTAGGTTACTTGAGGAGTATGGAATGTGTTCACAATGTTTGCTTAGGCTTCTTGTTGCAGCAATGAGAGATGTTATCAGTTATGCAATGTTTCTTCTATCTTAAGCAAAAAATGACAAGTTGAGTTACAAGCTTATGCAGGCCCCCTAAACATGCTGCACCAATCCCTCTTGATCAGTGTGATTAGTTCCTGAACTTGTGCCTAGAATATATGCTTTGGTACTTCTTTGATTTGCTTTTGACATAAAGCCATGCTTTACAAAAATGGATAAGTTACTTTTTCCAAATAAGGATTAAACTTCCATGTAATGACCAAATGAGCAAAATAACATCTTGGCACAATGGATTGGCATTTAATTTTTGAGTGTAAATGAGATTAGAGGCCTGTAATGTAGCTTGCACATGCTGATTTCAAAAATGCACAAGTTATGAACATGTACATGGCTTATGAACAAAGTGACTTTTGCCCATCTTCACAAATTCGATTCTCCCTAACCACAAGGGTGTTTGAGAAGTTCTTGGACATTTTGGAAAGCTTGGAATGTGTACTACAATCCATATTTGTAATGAAATTTGAAATTCCAAGTGGAAGCATGTGAAAAGTGGCCATGAAGTTAGGCAAAAATCCTGCCTAGAATAGGTTAAAATTTTTCTAAGTTAAGAATGTTTTGCACCCTTGTTCCAAAAATCTTAACTTGAGCTACAAGCTTCTTTTGAGGAAACTTTGTGAATCAAATTTGTAGATTTTTCAATGGAATACAACTTTCATGTTTTGAGTTTTGTTTGAATCCAAATGCATCTTGATGAGAAAGTGGGACAAAGTTAGGAAAAAATTAGGGATTTTCATAACTTAGAAAAATTCTAAGTTATGAAAATTCTTCATTTCAAACCCTAATTTGTGATTTTTGATTTCTTGATGAACAACTTTCATAATTTGACATGTCTTGATGAAAAAGGAATCTTGAGACTTGATTTTGACCAAAAAGTCAAAGTTTGACTTTTCAGTATTCAGTCAAATTTTGCTCAGTTGACTGGAAAATTCATCTGTCAATCTTGTGCATTTGGGATCTTTTGAATTTATTGAACATGTAAAGACAATGCCATTGATTCCTTGAGTCCATATGTGAGCTTGATTTGCCATTGGCTAGGTCAAACAGTCAAAAATTGCCTTTGTGCAGTCAAAACCCTAAAAATGACCATTTTGCCCTTTTGGTGATCTGATCAAATTTCTTGTGGAATTGTGATCCAAACTTGACCAAATGGTTCATATGAGTTCATAATTTTGACGTGGGTCAAAAATCATGAGGTTTGACTGTCAATTGACCACAATTGACTTTTTCCCCAATACAGCTGATTTCTAGGTCAACTGTCCAATTGACTGGGCAAAGATTGGAATCAAGGCTTGAAACTTGGTATGGATAAACTTGTGAGTCCAAAATGAAGCATGAAAGTCATCTTGGGACTTTTAGGTAAAAACATCTTTGTGCAAACTCAAACCCTAATTTGGGTCAACAGTGCAAGGAGGAGTCTTGAGCAGAGCAAAACCCTAACTTGATTTGGAGCTCAAAGGGTCTTGTGATGAGAAAATGTTGAGGAAATGGAAGGGAAAATTTTGGGGTACAACAGTTGCCCCTGTTCAATCTTCTTGAACCTGAAGAGTTAGATTGGCAAGTTTGCCTTTTGCGACTCGAAGGTAAAAGGAAATTGGACACTAGAGTGCCCGGAAATTTGCACTCGCCTAATGGAGTATCAGCAACGTGATGGTAGGAATGGGCTTATAGATGCCATTTGGAGATACGATGGATAAGAGGATGGGCTTATAGATGCCATTTGGAGATAGGATGGATAGGAGGATGGGCTTATAGATGCCATTTGGAGATGTGATAAAACCTTGTCGGGAATGGGCTTATAGATGCCATTTGGAAGTGTTGATCGCGTAAGAGATTCCTTAGTGAGAACTTGCGTACTTTGAGGAAGGAAGATGTTTCCTGGCCTGTTACAGGTGTTAATCTTCAAACTCTTCATGCAGATATGCCCTGGCTAGATACAGGTATCGAATCCACAATCAATTGCTCACAGATGTGCCCTGGCTAGATACAGGAATCGAATCTGGAACTTCAAAAGGTTGTTTACAGACGTGCCCTGGCTGGATACAGGTGTCGAATATGGAAACTCTTCATGCAGATGTGCCCTGGCTGGATACAGGTATCGAATCTACAATCAATCACTCACAGATGTGCCCTGGCTAGATACAGGTGTCGAATCTGGAAATTGTCGTCTACAGATGTGCTCTGGCTGGATACAGGAATCGGATCTGGAATTTGCAAATGGTTGGTAGAGATAGCTTTCCTGGCTGGATACAGGTGTAAACCTCTGACCTGAGAATGAAAGATAATTTCCTGGCCTGTTACAGAGGTTGATCTTCAAACTCTTCATGCAGATATGCCCTGGCTAGATACAGGTATCGAATCTACAATCAAATCACTCACAGATATGCCCTGGCTAGATACAGGTATCGAATCTGGAATTGCGATAGTTGATAGTAATCATCTTTGGATTGTTCTTTTCCTGAAAAGGCAAGACATTAGTTGTATGCAATGTCATGATGTATGAGATGCATGATGTCATGATGCTCAAAATGAGATAGTGTTATATGCACTTTATCATGTATGTAAACAGGATGTATGAAATGTGAAATATCTATGAATGTATTTCGTTTAGGAAAATAAATCCTTGACGAGTGCCAGGAACTTTGTTGAATCCTGGGCTGATGTTGAAGAGTAGAGTTCTTCGTTTCTGCTGGGGATGATGGTTGCAAGAATAAACAGGTAGGAGAAGATGACTCCGTTGGGGAATAAACTTGTTTGGATATATTACTCTGAGGGGAATAAAATAGGTGAAGAGATTACTCTACGGGGTATTACTCTGTGGAAAGAGATACTTCACTGAGGTTTTGATGAGAGCTCCGCTGGGGATTCCACTGATAAGTTATGTTGGGGAACTTGATGAACTCCGCTGGGGATAGGAAGAACTTCGCCGAGGACGAACTTTCCGTGGTAATTAGCTGAGGATAACCCAATTATAAGCCCTGATGGGGAATAACCTTTGAATGAAGCCGGAGAGATGCGTTCGTTCCCTGCAGATGATACGCTTCCAGAATCTACTAGGGAGATTGATTCGACTCTTCTGGGGAAAACTCTTGAACTGTACTGGGGAAATGGCTCCACTGGGGTGTCTTGTATTTCGCCGGGGAACAGTCTTATATTAAGATTGCGGGGATGCTTGCTGAGGAATGTCTATACTCCGCTGGGGAATGTTGAGATCTTCTGGGGATGCCCAACTTCCTTTAGGCTGACAGTAGACTAACTCTGCTTGAGGAGAGTATCGCTGACTTGCTAGGGGAACAATGTGCCTTTTCAGGGCTGATGAGAAACCAACTTTTCTTGGGGAGAGTATTGCTGAATCTTGTCTTACTCTGTGGGGAGTTGAGATAACTTGGTTACGTTCTTCAGCCGAACCTACCTTGGTACCTTGGTGGACAGAGCAACTAGACCGCTTGGACAATTCTAAATTGCCCCTGTTTCTGATGTCACCTGTAATCAGTCCTTTGTTTCACATGCAACTATTCATGATTAGCAATTAATGTCAAATGCATATATCAAAAATGAACATTAGACGTTCTTCGCAAAACAAAATAGAAAAAGGAAAAACAATGGATAATTTGTCTGAAAAATTGAACTTGTATTGATTTTGAAATTTGCCTGTAAATAGGTGTTTTTGTGTACAAGAGGCTGACGTCCTAGTAAGAGAACGCCGCCGAGAAAAATAGAGTTTATACAATTTTGTGAAAAGAAACAAAACATCTATGTGAAAAATAATCCCACTGGGTTCCAACTCTGCTATCGCCTTTATGTCTTTGAGCGTCTCATCACTTTGCTGTTTAGTTGAAGATGAAGCTGATTGATCGATGCCGTCTGAGTCTGATAGTTGATGCCGAATTCTGGATGTAAGGTGATCCAATGAGACATAGTATTACGCTTTATCCATAACTTTTTCCTGGACCGCCCTTTCGGGTTTTCAGTCCACCGGGATACCCATTTTTGCCCAAGCCGCCTTTTCAGGTTTTCGACTTGCCGGGTGTACATATTTTTTCATTTCATCCCTTATTTTTGCCCGAACCCTTTTGGTTCGTCGGGAATCCCTTATTTTTGCCTAGGTGTGTCAACCTAGCGGGTTTTTAGTTCATGCGTAGTATCTTTTTACTATGTCTGCATTGGCGGGGTGAGGAAGGTTGTCACCATCCATGGTGGTTAGAATCATAGCTCCTCCTGAGAAGATATGTTTAACCACAAATGGCCCTTCGTACGTAGGGGTCCATTTGCCCCTGGGATCACTCTGAGGAAGGATGATGCGCTTGATTACCAGGTTTTCGACTTGATACTCTTGACGTCTGACCTTCTTGTTAAATGCTCTGATAATCCGTTTTTGGTACGTCTGACCATGACAAATAGCAGTGAGTCTCTTTTCGTTGATTAGGTTTAATTGATCAAGCCGAGTCTGGATCCAGTCATCTTCGCTCAAGTCTGCATCCTTCATTATCCGGAGAGAGGGTATCTGAACTTCAATAGGCAAGACTGCCTCCATGCCATAGACCAAGGAAAAGGGAGTTGCCCTTGTTGACGTCCGTGCTGAGGTACGGTACCCATGAAGAGCAAACGGTAACATTTTGTGCCAATCTTTGTAGGTCACTATCATCTTCTGCACAATCTTCTTGATGTTCTTATTCGCTGCTTCTACAGCCCCATTCATCTTCGGTCGATAGGGAGAAGAGTTGTGGTGATGTATCTTGAATTGCTCGCAGAGCTCAGTGATCATCTTGTTATTAAGATTGGTACCATTATCCGTAATGATCCTCCCGGGTACACCGTATCGACAGATCAGGTTGTGCCGAATGAACCGTGCCACGACGCTCTTGGTTAAGGTAGCGTAGGAAGCTTCTTCAACCCACTTTGTGAAGTAATCAATCACTACCAGGATGAAGCGATGCCCGTTGGATGCCGTCGGTCGGATCTCGCCGATCATATCAATGCCCCACATTGCAAAAGGCCAAGGTGCTGTCAAGACGTTCAGAGGAACCGGAGGAATGTGCACCTTATCAGCATAGATCTGGCATTTATGACAAGTCCGAGAATGCTGATAACAGTCGGCTTCCATTGTGGACCAGAAATATCCTGCCCGAAGGACTTTCTTTGCCATGGTATGTCCACTGGAATGTGTTCCGAATGTACCTTCATGTAGTTCTGCCATGATCTTTTCTGCTTCAGTCTTATCCACACAACGCAGTAAGGTTGAATCATGGTTCTGCTTGTACAGAATGTCGTTGCTGAGGAAGAACTTTGCCGCAAACCTTCTCAGGAACTTCTTGTCATTAACAGATGCGCCTTTGGGGTATTCTTGAGCTTCCAGGTACCTCTTCACTTCATGATACCAGGGTTTTTCAGTTACCTCTTCAGCCTCAAGATCACAGCAATATGCAGGTTCGTCCAATTTCCAGATAATGATCCGGGGAGCCTCATTGTCCCATTTGACTATGAACATGGAAGACATCGTAGCTAGTGCGTCCGCCAACTGATTCTCCTCTCTTGGGAAGTGTTCAAAAGTCATCTCTTCGAAGTGGGGAAGCAATGTCAGCACATACTCCTTGTAAGGAATAAGGTTTGGGTGTTTCGTATCCCATTCGCCTATGACCTGATTGATCACGAGAGCGGAATCTCCGGAGACACTCAGAAACTCGATCCTTAAGTCAATTGCAGCTTGAAGACCCATGATACATGCCTCATACTCCACCATGTTGTTGGTGCAGTTGAAACATAACCGGGCAGTAAGTGGAGTATGAGTGCCTTTAGGGGATATGATCACAGCACCGATACCATTACCCAAAGCGTTTGAGGCTCCGTCAAAGTGCATAGACCATCGGGATCCTTCCTCAGGTCCTTCATCCAGTCCAGGTACTTCATAATCAGTCACTACCATGATATCCTCGTCTGGAAATTCAAAGTTCATCGACTGGTAATCGTCCACTGCTTGGTGCGCAAAATGGTCTGCCAATACACTTCCTTTGATTGCTTTCTGAGTTGTGTACTGGATTTCATATTCCGTCAAGATCATTTGCCATCTTGCTATTCTTCCGGACAGAGCAGGATTTTCGAATATGTACTTGATTGGATCCAATTTTGAAATCAACAGAGTAGTGTGAGTGAACATATACTGTCTCAGCCGGCGAGCAGCCCATACCAGAGCGCAGCAAGTTTTCTCGAGCAGTGAGTACCGAGTCTCACAGTCGATAAACTTTTTTCTAAGGTAATAAATAGCGTGCTCTTTTCGGCCAGACTCGTCATGCTGCCCCAGCACACACCCCGTTGAGTTGTCAAGTACTGTCAAGTATAGGATTAGAGGTCTCCCTTCAACCGGTGGCATAAGAATGGATGGTTCTTGGAGATAATCTTTGATCTTTTTGAAAGCGGCCTTACACTTATCATTCCAACGTACTACTTGATCTTTCTTCAGCAGCTTGAAGATTGGTTCACAGGTAGCAGTTAGATGCGAGATGAATCAGGCAATGTAATTCAATCGTCCTAGAAAGCCTCTGACTTCTTTCTCTGTCTTGGGAGTTGGCATTTCTTATATGGCCTTCACTTTGGCAGGGTCCACTTGAATTCCTTTGTCGCTTATGATGAAGCCTAGTAATTTTCCAGATCTCACCCCAAAGGTGCACTTGTTTGGGTTCAACCTCAGCTTGTACAACTTCAGACGGTCAAACAGCTTCTGTAGGTGGTCAAGGTGTTCCTCCTCAGTTTGGGACCTTGCAATCATATCATCGACGTATACTTCTATCTCGTGATGGATCATATCATGAAATAAAGCAACTATGGCATGTTGGTAGGTTACCCCAGCATTTTTCAATCCAAAAGGCATGACCTTGTAGCAAAAGGTTCCCCACTGAGTAACAAAGGTGGTCTTCTCCATGTCTTCCGGAGCCATCTTGATTTGATTATAACCGGAGAAACCGTCCATAAAGGAGAATACTTTATGCTGAGCGGTGTTGTCAACCAAAACGTTGATATGAGGCAGAGGGAAATCATCCTTAGGGCTCGCCCTGTTCAAATCCCTGTAATCAACACACATTCGGACCTTACCATCTTTCTTCGGCACTGGAACTACGTTGGCAATCCACTGAGGGTAAGAAGTCACTGCTAGAAACCCGGCATCAAATTGTTTCATAACCTCAGCCTTGATTTTCTCGGACATTTCTGGACGCATACAGCGGACCTTCTGTTTTACCGGAGGGCAATATTCCTTGGTAGGCAGGTGATGAACCACAATGTCGGTATCCAACCCAGGCATGTCCTCATAAGACCAGGCAAATATTTCCACATAGTCATGCAGCATCTGGATCAACCGTTGTTTCACACTGAGCTCTAGATTGGCACCAATCTTGACTTCCTTTCTTTCTGTCTTAGTACCCAAATTTACCGTTTCCACTGGCTCTTCATGTGGCTGAATGACCCTCTCTTCCTGGAGTAGCAGTCTTGCAAGTTCACCAGGAACTTCGCAATCATCTTCACCTTCGTCTTCGGCTAAGTTGATCGGATTTTCGAAGTCATAACTGGCAGTAGCAGAGTCGTTACCAGTGAGATCCAGAGTGGATTGGAACCTGTATAAGTGAGTGTGTGTAAATATAGATGTTTTGCAATATATAATAAAGAAAGAAAAGGATCACAAGATTTTGAAATGCAACAAACGTCCAATGTTTTTATTGATGATATATGAAAATGACACACAAAAGCCCTCACAAATGAAGCCACGGTGCCCCGGGTAGGACACTGAGCCATAAAAGTTTCAACATATTGTTTGTTACAAATTGAAAACAAAAGAGTTCATTACTGAGTGACAAAAGTAATAGGTGTGAAGTCTTTGGCAGTCCAGTTGCTTGGTCCATTATCAGTTGTTGGGTAGATCCAGCTGTCGAAATCAGATTCTTCCACGCCATCTTCAATAGCATTCACTCCCGGGTTGGTGATGAACATAGGAGGTCTTCCAATCATTGCCTTACGAATAGCCCTCTGAGCTTCTGCAGTGAAGCCCAAACCAAACTTGTCAGTCTTTGGAGTGAATTCAGGAAGTCGGCCCCAGTTTGCACACTCGCCCTTCTCAATCACAGCCCGGGCATCCCTTAAGGAATCCATCTTCAAAGAAGGTTCTTCAATAGTCACAGTCTCAGCTGATGCCAGTGTCTGAGGCACCTCTTCAAAGTGTTGAAAGGGGGTCTCAATGGATTCCCCATCCATTTCTATGTACCGGAATGAGTTAAGGTGGCTGACCATATACTCTTCTTCCCCTTGAACTGTAACAATTTTCCCTCTGACCGGGTACTTAAGCTTCTGATGTAGTGTGGAGGTCACAGCTCCAGCCTTGTGGATCCATGGACGACCCAGTAAACAAGAATAGGATGGTCTAATATCCATCACATAGAAAGTAGAATAAAAAACTTGAGAGCCAACCCTGATTGGAATGTCAACTTCACCATGTACCATCCTTTTCGAACCGTCAAAGGCTCGGACAACAATGTTACTAGGCTTGAGCTCCAAACCCTCACAGTCCAACCTGTCTAGGGCCTTCTTGGGCAATACGTTCAATGAAGAACCGGTGTCTACCAACGCATGGGCAAGAGTAGTGCCCCTGCATTCAATGGAGACATGCAGGGCGTCGTTATGGTTCTTTCCTTTGGCGGTCAGATCAGCGTCAGAGAAGCCCAAACCATTATCAGCAGTCAAGTTGGCCATGCAATCGGTAAATTGATCAGCAGACGTTTCTTGCGGCACATGGGCCGTCTTCAGGAAGGAAATCAGGGCCTTGGCATGGGCCTCTGAACACAACAACAGTGATAACATAGAAATCTTTGATGGGGTGTGTCCCAACTGCTCAACTACGTTGAAATCACTTTTCTTGATAATCTTGAGAATCTCTTCCATCTCTTGCTGGGAAGCTTCAACAGTGGTTGTCTTCGGTGCCTCCGTTAGGGCAGGCAAATAAGTAGCAATCCCTTTGCCCCGAGCGTCAGATGACTCGGCAGCAGGGGTAGAAACAGGAACTTGATTAGGAAGGGGAACATGCACACTTGTAGGTGTGATGATAAGAGGTTTCTGAATAGCTGGTGGCGCAATATCTAGCGAGACCAGCCTACCACTGCGGGTAATTTTGGCAGGCCCGGTGATGTTACTGACGCCGGTACTTGTATCAAACTCTTGCTTTACTCCAAGAACATAAACATCTGCCCCATAGTGCCATGGGACAACTTTGTCAGATGTATAAGGGAGAGGCCCCAGAACAGTGATGATGATAGGAGCAATCTTCTGAGTGGACATGATTTTGACAGGCTTCTTTGAGAGAGCCTTAGGAGGTTTGTTGAAAATAGTAACAATATAAACTTCTTCAGCAGGGGCAGCAGGAATAGCAATCTTCTCGGACAAAATCTCTTTGCTATCCATCAGGCTTTGGATACCTGATTTCAGCAAAGGACAACCAACAGGTGAAACAGCACATAGAAGGCAACCTTTACTACATCCCAGAAATAAACCGGCTAGCAACAGGTTCCTTTTGACGGTCAATAATGGAGTAACAATCTCTTCCACGGAGGCTACATATCGGTCTTCTTCCACAGCATTCACTCCATGCTGGGGCATGGGAGCAGTCACAACATTGGGTCTTTCGGGCGCCTCAAACTGTATTTCTTTAGCATCAATAAGGTCCTGAACCTTATTCCTCAGAGCCCAGCAATCGTCCGTAGTATGCCCCGGGCTATCAGAGTGATAAGCGTAACGGGCGTTGGGGTTGTACTTTGGAGAAGCTGTGTTCACTACCTTCGGAGCTTCCTTGACAGTTACCAGATTTGTTGACAGTAGTTGCGGCAAAATCTGAGACAGGGTCATACTGAGCCGAGTGTACTGCCTTTTGGGCCTCTCACCCCTTGGTTGGTTGTATTGCTGAGGAGCAACAGCAGGCTTTGAAATTTCCAATGCATTGACAGCTTGGCGGCGTTCCGGCTTAATTTGTCTTCTGGGACCATAAACAACACTGGCTTCCTTCTTGAAGGGCTTCTTTTCAGCATTCGCGGAGGCACCCTTCTGTATCTTCCCTGACTTGATGCCAACTTCTATTCTCTCACCGGTTAAGATCAGGTCTGTGAACCCAGCATAAGAATTACCAATCAGATGGTTGAAGAACGGACCAGACAAGGTCCCTAAGAACATGTCAACAAGTTCACGGTCAGTCAGCGGTGGCTGCACCCTGCCAGCCAGGTCTCTCCACTTTTGCGCATACTACTTGAATCCTTCGCCCGTCCCCAGTGACATACCCTGAAGTTGGGTACGCGTGGGAGCGAGGTCAGAATTGTACTGATATTGTTTATAAAATGCGGTAGCCAAGTCCTCCCAGTTTCGGATACTGGCTCCATCCAGCTGATATAACCACTCGAGTTGAGCCCCTGAAAGGCTATCCTGAAAGAAATGGATCCACAGGTTCTTGTCTGCAGTGTAAGGTTGGATCTTCCTTACATATGATCTGAGATGCATCTTTGGGCAGGATAGCCCGGCATACCTTGCAAAAACTGGCACTTTGAACTTCGGGGGGATCACAATTCCAGCAACTAATCCCAAATCTTCGAAATCTAAGCCGGGAACTCTCTGCAGCTCCATAGCTTCCAACCTGTCTTCCAAGCCTTTGTACTTATCATCGGCGGGCGGGTATTGTTGATCAGAGTAGTCTTCGTCCTCTTCAGCCTCCTCTTCTTCAACTTCGGATTCAGAAGGTACCGCAGCCGCATTCCCTTTACTGGTTCCCTCTTCAGATGTAGGGGGAAATTCAAGCACTCTTTTGGCTTCACCCTCAAACCTTCTTCCTAGGGTAGCCACCCCGATTCTTTTCTTCTTCTTTTTCACTTGCTCTTTGTTCCCCAGCAGGGCTTTTAGATCGTCCTGACCCTTTGCCAAGGTCATCAGGAGATGTTGAAACTGTGAGTTCTGAGACTGCAAGTCCTTGACCGTCTGTTCGAGATCCATCTTACTGAAATAAACAGCAGAAAGATAAGGAAACCTGGTGTGGAGACCTGCTTATGCGTATGATGAATGATATGCTTATGTATGCAATGCATTCAAGGATTTAGAAAATTCAAAATTGTTGCAAACAAAAAAAGAACGCACGTCATATTAATAAGAAGAAATTTGTCAGTACATAAATGCCCCATGGGCCAAATATTACAAAAAACTTCTCAAGGTAAAAAGATGTTGCGCATCCTCTTTGGTGCGATGTAGGTGTTGAGGGTCTCTTCCTCATGGAGTCGGCGGGTAAGCTCCAAAACCTTCTTCTCACTAGCGTAGAAGCTGGCTTCAAAAGTATTATGTTCCTCCTTGAGTTGGATCCAACTCTTGTGCATCTCCTCCCACGATGAAGGCATGTCAGGGTAAAGGATGGTGTAGGGAACCTCTCCTTCCTTAACGGGCTCTTTAATCACAGGGAGAACATGAGGATAAGGCATCATTAGACTCTGGACTCGGGTTCGTACCCACTTGAGATAAGGCTCAAGAGGGATGGAGTTCTTGTGCCCCAGTGTCTTGCTGTCTACCTTGTTAGGCATCCTCCAGGCTCTGATGAATCTTTGGCGAAGTCCTTGCGCATCGTTGTCGAAGTCAAAAACTAGGTCAGGAATCAACATGTTGTGATGGCCATCCCTCCGTGCATATCCAAATTGTCTCAAAGCTAGACAAGGGTTGTAGGTAATGCCTCCTCTAATGCCAAGCAATGGAACATTAGGGAACTCTCCACAATGATCGACGATAATGACATTTTCTCTGGACCGAGGACACCAATGTACATCAGAGTGAGTGAGGGTCATCAATCGTTGTGACCACCTTAATCCTTGGTCATTCTTCAAAACAGATTGTGGAAGGTGCGAAATAAACCACCTTGCAAGGAGAGGAGTACATCACATGAGAACACCCCTTTTTCTCATTGTTCGTGTGTAAAATGAGTGAAGAATGTCCCCAAGCAATGTTAGTATTGGATTTCTGGATAAGAAGATCTTGACGGCGTTGACATCTACAAGCTGGTCAGGATTTGGGAACAAGACCAACCCATAAATGAGGAGTGCCACAATTTCTTCAAAGGCTTGTAGGTCCAATGAATTCCAACACTCTTGTGCCTTCTCAAACAAGAATTTTGCCAAGAAGCCTTTGACACCGCTTCTAGTTTCCCAATTCCCCTTGATGTCAGGTGGTTGTAAGTGTAGGGCTTGAGCAACATCTTCAGGCTTTGGTTCTTTTTCTGTACCATTGTAGGGTAGTTGATTAAGAATAGGAATTCTCAGGAGTTGAGAAAATTCCTCCAAAGTGGGCACCAATTGATAGTCGGGGAAAGTGAAACAGTGGTGAAGGGGGTCAAAGAACTGGAACAACACCTTTACCATGTCCTCTTCAATGCTGGTGTTGACTAAGCTGAGCAGTCTACCATGTCTTTCACTGAAGGGAGAGCTTTCTGGAATTCTTGATGTGAGCTCCTTGAGTTGAGGAGGGATTCTCACAAGGTTGACTTGGATAGTTTTCCTACGAGGAATTTCCATGACCTACAAAACAAGAACAAAGATGAAGATCTAAACCCTTGAAATGGTTAGCGGATACATATGATGATTTATGATGTTTATGATGTATGCACAAAACATATGTACAAGCAATTCACACCAAACCCTAGTTTCAGGCTTGCATGGGGTTTCATAGGTAAGTACCCTCTTGAGTGTAGTTGGCTTAAAAAACCTGTCCTATAAATAGTAACCGGGTTCTAAGGAGCTCAATATCATTGGATTTTTTTCCATGTTCATTGTTTTGGTTTAGCCACTTAACTAGCGACCAAAATATTCCAAGAAAACAACCCTCAATGAGTGTAGTATCGAGTATCTACCAACTTCGGACTGCACCAAAGCCGGTCATCTCACTACCCCTAATGAAAAGGCCAAGATGGTCAAGTAAGGTTCTAGGTCATTAGTGCTTAGTGACATCACTCAGTGGCCCCGTACTCTCCTTGATTGAACTCAAGAGTTACCGGTACTCACAAATATGTCGCACTAATATAGCTATTGCTTCAACCATGTCGGTATACCCCACACAGTTTCCACAATGTATTGTTCTCTATGAATGTTTCCCCAAATCCGGGTGTAGGATTTCAAGCCCAAACAAGAGAACCAAGATATAAAGCAATCAAAGCAAACAATTAGTCATGCAAGAGGGTGATCTAAGCCCTAAGGTTACTCCACTTTAAAATTTTCCCCAGCAGAGTCGCCAGTTCTGTGATACGGTGGGAGAACTGACTTGAGGTTTTGTGTTTGTTTTCGCAAATGTTTCGGTTGAGCAAGAGTCGCCACCGACTTTTTATTTTATCCTAAGGAAAGGTTAAAAAGCACAGCAAAAACCTTTGAGATGTTTTCTTGGGTTTGGGGAGTAGATTATAGAAAGGGAAGGTATTAGCACCCTTTCTATCCATGGTTATCCATGGGCTCTTAGTTACTTGCTTAGATCAACTTGCCTTTATTTTCAATTGTTTGAAATGGTGCTTTTAATTGTTTGAAATGGTGCTTTGTGTGTGGGTTTGAAAAATGTTTTGAAAAGAGGCCAATGTGGTGGCAACCTTTATAATGATCCATGTTGGGATGTATACAAAGGTGTATGTCTTTTGAAAAGTTTTCAATGTTTTTTAAAGTTGTTTTAAAAGTGTGTTGTGATGTGTGGTTTTGAAAAAATAGGCAAGTGTTTTTGTTTTGCAAGTTGGCAAGTAACCAAGAGTTGTCTACTCTTAAATTTACTCAAAGATCTTTGTTATGTTTTAACCCTTTTAACAATTTTATTCCACCATTGTATTTGGTGGACAATCTTGTGTTAGGATGTGAACGGGACGGGCGCGGGTCATCGTTTAGACCATGATTGCAATGGTGCCAAGTGTCTTTGGGCAATTTTTTCCTTTAAGGGACTTGATCATTTTTAGGCAACTTTTGAAAGCGTCATCGAGGGACTATGATCATTTGAATTTGTTTTGTTTTTGCCAAAGACACCTAACATGCAACATGGCCCATTATTGAAGGCAACAAGTGGAGTAACCCTAAGGGGTGCAAGTGTGATTGGTGTTGTCCATTTTCATGCTTTGTTATCTTTGAATTAGGTCAAACTATTTTTGGTTGATTTTTGCATACAAACCCTAATTCTATCATGGTATAGTTAGAAAGCTTTAAAGTGCGAAATTTAAAGTCCTAAACTATTACAACACAATTTATGGGATGGGGGGTACAAATGTTCAAATGGGGATATTTTAGCAAGAAATTTAAATCTAAACTATTACAATCCAAATGGAATTTACAAGGTATTTAATTGTACAATAATTAAATAAAAAATAAAATAAATATGCAAGATGCAAAAAATAATTTTTAATGTATGTAAAAATGTTTTTCATGTGACAAATAAACAAAAATAAAAATGAATAATTTTTGATATTTTTACATTTTAGGGCAAACCCTAATTTTACTAAATAAAAGGTATTAATTATTTATTATATTCAATATTTATTAATTATGTACAAAAAATAAATAAAAAGGAAGTATATTGTAAAAAAGTGATTTTTTAAGTTAAATATTAATAAAATAAAAATGTATTATTTTTTGTATTTTTATCCTAAATATTCTAATAAATATATAAGTATTTATATTATTTACTAAATATATTAAATATGTACAAAAATAAAAATATTTATTATTTTACAAAAAAAGTATATTTTTTATAAAATGTTTTCAAAAGATAAAATAAAATGAAATCAGAAAATAAATGTATTTGTATTATTTTTAGTTATTTTAAACAAAAATATTATGCATATTTATTTACATATAGAACTAAATGAAACAAATAAATGCCTAAAAAATACAAAAAGAAGGTGAAAAATATTTTTTAATGTTTTTTATATCTTAACAAAAAATGAGAAGTCAGAAACAAAAAGAAAAAGTCAAAAAATGATAAAAATAAACACAATGGGCCAAGGGGGTGCAAGTGTGGAAAAGTGGTGCAAAAAGGAAAACAAAACTCAGGCCCAGCCCAAGTCTATCTTCTTCAACCTCCAGCCAGTTTGTCAAAAAACGCGCGTTTCTCATACTGATTCAAACATCCTGATTCTTGGACTTTCAAGCAAAACTCATAACACCAAAAATGTAGAGCATCAAGAGACGAATCCAGACATATAAAGAACTTGACTTAACTCTAAGAAATGAAAGAGAATTTCTTCATCCCTAATTCCTGACCTAAGTTTTTTCTAATGTCCAGGTTCCAAATTCTCTCAGTACACACAACATAAATGCAAAGCAATTATATGTGTAGTTTCAGGGCCATGAGTAGAGCATTTTTCATTCATAAACCTAAGGCTAACTCTTCCTAGATTGAGAGATAGAAGTTCAAAGTTTTACCTGTTTCAGCTTGATACGTGTATGACAATGGAGGCACTTTCAAGGCAATGTGAGGACTTGTACAGCTTGCTTGAAGTTCAGGGATGCTTCTCCAATGCTTGGTGTGCTTTGAATCTTGCTGAATCACTCCATGGAAGTCAACCTGCAAGAGAGAAAAATGAAAATGGAAAACTATGCTATGGCTGTTACAGTCTGTATCTAAGGTTGGGGATAGCTGGTATGGATGTTATTGAATGTGTTTGAGGTGGTTTGGATGAAAACGCACGAGGGAAATGAACTGTGGAAGTCAATATGCAGAAGATACCCTGTTTTGCCACAAAACTGTGTTTTGATGAATGAGGGAGTCTTGAGGATGGCTTGGTCGTGTTTTAGGTTACTTGAGGAGTATGGAATGTGTTCACAATGTTTGCTTAGGCTTCTTGTTGCAGCAATGAGAGATGTTATCAGTTATGCAATGTTTCTTCTATCTTAAGCAAAAAATGACAAGTTGAGTTACAAGCTTATGCAGGCCCCCTAAACATGCTGCACCAATCCCTCTTGATCAGTGTGATTAGTTCCTGAACTTGTGCCTAGAAGATATGCTTTGGTACTTCTTTGATTTGCTTTTGACATAAAGCCATGCTTTACAAAAATGGATAAGTTACTTTTTCCAAATAAGGATTAAACTTCCATGTAATGACCAAATGAGCAAAATAACATCTTGGCACAATGGATTGGCATTTAATTTTTGAGTGTAAATGAGATTAGAGGCCTGTAATGTAGCTTGCACATGCTGATTTCAAAAATGCACAAGTTATGAACATGTACATGGCTTATGAACAAAGTGACTTTTGCCCATCTTCACAAATTCGATTCTCCCTAACCACAAGGGTGTTTGAGAAGTTCTTGGACATTTTGGAAAGCTTGGAATTTTTACTACAATCCATCTTTGTAATTCAATTTGAAATTCCAAGTGGAAGCATGTGAAAAGTGGCCATGAAGTTAGGCAAAAATCCTGCCTAGAATAGGTCAAAAATTTTCTAAGTTAAGAATGTTTTGCACCCTTGTTCCAAAAATCATAACTTGAGCTACAAGCTTCTTTTGAGGAAACTTTGTGAATAAAAGTTGTAGATTTTGCAATGGACTACAACTTTCATGTTTTGAGTTTTGTTTGAATCCAAATGAATCTTGATGAGAAAGTGGGACAAAGTTAGGAAAAAATTAGGGATTTTCATAACTTAGAAAAATTCTAAGTTATGAAAATTCTTCATTTCAAACCCTAATTTGTGATTTTTTATTTCTTGATGAAAAAGTTTCATAATTTGACATGTCTTGATGAAAAAGGAATCTTGACACTTGATTTTGACCAAAAAGTCAAAGTTTGACTTTTCAGTATATAGTCAAATTTTGCTCAGTTGACTGGAAAATTCATCTGTCAATCTTGTGCATTTGAGATCTTTTGAATTTATTGAACATGTCAAGAAAATGCCATTGAGTCCATATGTGAGCTTGGTTTGCCATTGGCTAGGTCAAACAGTCAAAAATTGCCTTTGTGCAGTCAAAACCCTAAAAATGACCATTTTGCCCTTTTGGTGATCTGATCAAATTTCTTGTGGAATTGTGATCCAAACTTGACCAAATGGTTCATATGAGTTCATAATGTTGATGTGGGTCAAAAATCATGAGGTTTGACTGTCAATTGACCACAGTTGACTTTTTCCCCAATATTGTTGATTTCTAGGTCAACTGTCCAATTGACTGGGCAAAGATTGGAATCAAGGCTTGAAACTTGGTATGGATAAACTTGTGAGTCCAACATGAAGCATGAAAGTCATCTTGGGACTTTTAGGTCAAAACATCTTTGTGCAAACTCAAACCCTAATTTGGGTCAACAGTGCAAGGAGGAGTCTTGAGCAGAGCAAAACCCTAACTTCATCTAGAGCTCAAAGGGTCTTGTGATGAGAAAATGTTGAGAAAATGGGAGGGAAAATTTTGGGATACAACAGTTGCCCCTGTTCAATCTTCTTGAACCTGAAGAGTTAGATTGGCAAGTTTGCCTTTCGCGACTCGAAGGTAAAAGGAGATTGGACACTAGAGTGCCCGGAAATTTGCACTCGCCTAATGGAGTATCAACAACGTGATGGTAGGAATGGGCTTATAGATGCCATTGGAGATAGGATGGATAGGAGGATGGGCTTATAGATGCCATTTGGAGATAGGATGGATAGGAGGATGGGCTTATAGATGCCATTTGGAGATGTGACAGAACCTTGTCGGGAATGGGCTTATAGATGCCATTTGGAAGTGTTGATCGCGTAAGAGATTCCTTATCAAGAACTTGCGTACTTTGAGAAAGGAAGATGTTTCCTGGCCTGTTACAGGTGTTGATCTTCAAACTCTTCATGCAGATATGCCCTGGCTAGATACAGGTATCGAATCCACAATCAATTGCTCATAGATGTGCCCTGGCTAGATACAGGAATCGAATCTGGAACTTCAAAAGGTTGTTTACAGACGTGCCCTGGCTGGATACAGGTGTCGAATCTGGAAACTCTTCATGCAGATGTGCCCTGGCTGGATACAGGTATCGAATCTACAATCAATCACTCACAGATGTGCCCTGGCTAGATACAGGTGTCGAATCTGGAAATTGTCGTCTACAGATGTGCCCTGGCTGGATACAGGAATCGGATCTGGAATTTGCAAATGGTTAGTAGAGATAGCTTTCCTGGCTGGATACATGTGTAAACCTCTTACCTGAGAATGAAAGATAATTTCCTGGCCTGTTACAGAGGTTGATCTTCAAACTCTTCATGCAGATATGCCCTGGCTAGATACAGGTATCGAAACTACAATCAAATCACTCACAGATATGCCTTGGCTAGATACAGGTATCGAATCTGGAATTGTGATAGTTATTAGTAATCATCTTTGGATTGTTCTTTTCCTGAAATGTCAAGACATTAGTTGTATGCAATGTCATGATGTATGAGATGCATGATGTCATGATGCTCAAAATGAGATAGTGTTATATGCACTTTATCATGTATGTAAACAGGATGTATGAAATGTGAAATGTCTATGAACGTATTTCGTTTAGGAAAATAAATCCTTGACGAGTGCTGGGAACTTTGTTGAATCCTGGGCTGATGTTGAAGAGTAGAGTTCTTCGTTTCTGCTGGGGATGATGGTTGCAAGAATAAATAGGTAGGAGAAGATGACTCAGTTGGGGAATAAACTTGTTGGAGAGATTACTCTGAGGGGAATAAAATAGGTGAAGAGATTACTCTGCGGGGTATTACTCTGTGGAAAGAGATATTTCGCTGAGGTTTTGATGAGAGCTCCGCTGGGGATTCCACTGATAAGTTATGTTGGGGAACTTGATGAACTCCGCTGGGGATAGGAAGAACTTCGCCGAGGATGAACTTTCCGTGGTAATTAGCTGAGGATAACCCAATCATAAGCCCTGATGGGGAATAACCTTTGAATGAAGCCGGAGAGATGCGTTCGTTCTCTGCAGATGATACGTGTTGTACCCCAAAATTTGCCCTCGCGCTTTTCCACAAGAAATCTCAGCTTCAAACATTTCCTGACTTCTCAAACTGGCTCAAGAATCGGACAAACGGACTTTTCTTGACAGTCAAGCAGAACTAGGTTTTTTTTACTGATTTTCAGAGCTCTGAATTGTTTCATACAGTGGGCTTAGGGTTTGGTTGATTTTTGGTTCAATTTTGATCAAGCGAGCGTGATTTGGCATTTAATCGGGAATTAGGGTTTTATGGGCATATTCTCATAAGAACTTAAATTCCACAGCACTTTGCGGTTTATTTCAAGATTCGGATTAAAATTCGCGTTATCTTGGTTTAATCAGCAAAAAGAGACAGTAGTTTTGAAATTCAGTACGTTTTGATTGGGCCAGTCATATACAGGATGCAGTATTGGATTCACAGTGCTTATGCGTTTGATCAGTCCATTTGGGTTAATTGCTGCTTTGCTCTGGATGTTGAATAAGACAGACTTAATTGATCAATGTTGTTTTATTTAAGTTATTTATTATTCTGAAATTAAATGATTGAATTTATTTTTCAATTGTTTTAATTCTAAGAATTTTAAATAAATAAATAAACAATAAAGAAATTAGAATTAATTGGATAATTTAAACTTTTATTGATGTTTGAATTATTTGTACAAATTGTTGTTTATTACAGACAATAATTTACATTTAATTTAAATATTACATAGAATGAAAAAACTATCCTATTTTCTAATGTTCTTCATTCTTCATTCCGCTCCGGTATTCCATTTTTCATCTGCAAAAAGAAACAAGAAAAGTCAGAAGGCAGTTAATAGCAGAGACAGATAAAATATTGCTCATCATTAGGGACCACTGACTGGGATCAGTTGCCCTCTCTGCAAATCACGGGATTTCTCCCGGTTCACAGAGAGGGAAGATTATTTTATTTCATGAATGCAAATGTCAAAAATGCATAAGTTACAAATTCAAGACTGCATAGAACCTCAGCTTCCAATTCAAACTAAATTGCAGAACTTCCCATTCAAAACTAAACTGAAAGTCCAATGCCAAAGATATCAAAGAAAAGCAAAAAGGGAATGTACTGTCAAAGCAGAAAATCTATCCAAACTGTCAAAAGAGAGATAAAGGAAATGCAGAAAACGTATTATGCAAGCTAATCATCATTTCCCAGTATAAATAGAGCCCCTTAAGAGCAAGTACAATAATAACATATAAAATTCTAAATTGTACTGTAAAGTGAGGAGAGAAGAAAAAAGAGATAAAGCAAGCCTAGTTCAGGTTCAGCATAGGCAGAGTTCAGCAGGCAATTCAGAGAGAGTAAAGAGAGATAAAGCAAGCTTAGTTCAGAATAGACAGTAGAGAAGACAGGAAAAAGAGATATACAAAATCAAAAGCCAAACCAGTTCAGCAGAGGGCAGAAAATATACATAAACCAGTTCAGCAGAGGGCAGAAGATATACATAAGCCAGTTCAGAAGTAAAGAGAGGCAGAAGCAAAATAACACAGGGCAAAGGCAAGCATAGCAGGTTAGGGAGAAGAAACAAAAGTGAGAACCAAAATCTATCAAACCAAAACCTTGTCCAAAACCACCAGAACCTGTCAAGGCCTCAACCTCCAAGCACACATTCTCAAACACAAACATACTGAGCCAATACAAAACTCAGTCCAACATAACCAAAAACTAAGCTATCAAGCCTGCATCACCCTCAAGAACACACAAATGCCATAACCACCTACCTACATCAAAAAGCCCAAACCCCTCAACAGAAGTTCAAAACCATAAAACACACAGTTCAATTCAAAAACCATACCAATATCCTGTCATACCAGTACCAAAACTGTCAAGGCAACCCAATCTCAAGCATAATCAAAGCACACAAAAGTTCCAGGCCCTCAGTATAACATCATTGGGCAAAAGCTTTAGGCATCTCAGAAGGCAACATCAAGGTAGCAATGTTCTAAACACTCAAGGCAATAACTGTTCAAAATCATTCAAGACAATAAAGGCAAGCAAACGTACAAGAGGACAATCATTCAAGGCATCAGGGGCTCAGAGGAAAACAAAGATTCGAAGGCAACCTAGACCCTCAGACCTTTGAGGTCATCACAGGGCGATACAAGTAAGTATACAGTGCTCAAGAGAAAAGAAAGAGGCGAACTCAGTGAAACACATCATGGGGTAAGCTCAAGGCAAAACATCTCAAGGCAACCAACATACAAAATTCCCAAAGGCATCACAGTGGAAGAAGAAGATAAAAAAAGTGAACATATTAGGCTTCTCAGTACATATCATCATCAAAACCTTAATCATAAGTAGCAAAGAACGAAGTTACCAGGAAGGCATCAAAAGCAAGCATCTAGCTTCGTCACAGAAACGCCGCTCCGGCCTCCTAAGCATCACACTCCTCCGCCTCTCCTCCATCTCCCAAAATCAGGTAGCAATCTTCTTCCCCTTCACCTCATAAAAAACGAAAAAATAAAGAACTCAGTTTAAAACAAATCCGAACCACGCGAATCCAGAAAAGAAGAGATAAAGACATAAAACGATTAGAACCAACCTTGTTTCAAGAAGATGTGGAGACCGTGCTAGGGAGGGAAGAAAGGTATGGAGGGTGATGCTGGTGGCCGGAAAGAGAAGCATTGATCAGAAGAAACAGAGAAGACGAACCCAACGAACACGGCGCCGTCTCAAAACCCTAGAATCCTTTGTCTCAATTGAACAAACAACGTGAAACCCTAAATCTCGTTTTTGGATCAATATGGGCTTGACCCGTTTCTGCCTTCCTAAGCCCATTAAGATCACAACTTCTAACACTAACCTTAGTTTATATTTTTACTTCTTTTTCTTAACACTAAATCTTTTTTTATTTTTTTTTATTTGTATAAACAATATTTACTTCATTTACTAACTTTATTTTATAAACAATGTTTTCTTATTCTTTGTAAAATACTAATTTAATTAAAATGCATTTTTTATTACATAAGTTAAAATATCCTCTTTTAAGTATATTTGTACATAAAAATAAACAAAATACTTTTCATACATAATTAAATTGAAAATACTTTTTTAATTGAAATACATTTTATACATTTTTCATATATAATTAAAATTGAAACTTTTCATACATAACAATTCAATACATTTTCTAATATCAAATTCACAAACATTTGGACTAAAATACTTTCCAATTAAAACTTAACATTTAATCAAAAACGTCTTCATTTTTCTTTTGTACATAATTAAACATACAAAAATCAAAAATACATTTAAAAACATTTCTCTAGGTCAAACCCTAATACGATTCAACTTCACACTTCGCACTTGTACATAATTACACAATTCACATACATATACACTTGTACACTTACACAACACATTGCCTTATACACATTTGTTTATCTTATTTTACATTCGATATTCATTTTGATCGCACATTCGATTTGGTTGTAAATTATTGGGTACTATAAGTCTCATCCCCTTGTACATTTATACCCCCACTCCCGGACTCTATTTTGTAATAGCGTAGATTTATATTCCGCAATTTACCGTTTTCCAATTATACCATGTTTAGACCTAGGGTTTGTATGTACATAAAATCAAACGCTAGATAACCTAATACAAGACAAATACATGTAATCAATACACAATCACACTTGCACCCTCTAGGGTAATCCCACATGTTGCCTTCCAAAATGGGCCATGCTTGCACGTCGAGTATCTTTGGCAAAACAAAATCAAATGATCATAAGTCTCAAAGTGTTGCCTAAACGGAACGATCATAGTCCTTTCAAAGCGAATTGCCAAAGACACTTGGCACCATTGCATTCATGGTCCATACGATGACCCGCGCCCGTCCCGAATAAACTTCCTAAACGCAAGATTGTCTACCAATTTCAATGGTAGAACAAAATTGTTAAAAGAGGTTAAAACATGACAAAAACCTTTGAGTACAATAGGATAGACAAGACTCCTAGTTACTTGAGATCAAACTTGCAAAAACACTTGCCTTCTTTTCAAAAACCACAATCCACAACACTTTCAAACAAACTCTCAAAAACATTTGAAAACATCTTTTCGAAAAGATTCACACTTTTGTAAAACACTCAAACACGAGTCAAATACATTAGTTGCCTAAGACAAGGCATCTTTTTTTCAAAATATTTTCAAAAAAGCACCCACACACACACCATTTTAAAGCAATCGAAAAACAAGGCAAGTGATCTAAAAAACCAAGTAACTAAGAGCCCATGGATAACCATGGATGAAAAGGGTGCTAATACCTTCCCTTTTCATAATCTACCCCCCGAACCCACGAAATATCTCAAAAGGTTTTTGCTGTGCTTTTTTAACCTTTCCTTTAGGATAAAATAAAAAGTCGGTGGCGACTCTTGCTCAACCGCACAAGTGCGAATACGAACGCAAAACACAAGTCAGTTCTCCCACTGTATCACAGAACTGGCGACTCTGCTGGGGAGTTAATTTTAAAGTGGGGTTACCTTAGGGTTTAGATCACCTTTACTTTCAATTGATTGCTTTGTTTGCTTTACATTTGTGGGCTTTGTATCGGAGTTTTTATAGATCCTAACCCGGATCTGGGGAAACCCTTTTAGGTAGCAACAAGGCTGTGAGGGAGCTGTGCGGGGTATACCGACATGGTTGAAGCAGTCTGCTACGTTGATGTGGCACTTTGGTGTGTACCGGTAACCCTTGAGTTCAGTCAAGGAGAGTACGGGGCCGCCGCGTGGTGTCGTGAAGCATCAACCGACCTTAGGAACCTTAATTGACCATCTTGGCCTCTTTAGGGTAGTGAGATGACTACTTTGGTGTACTCCGAAGTCGGTTGATACTCGATACTACACTCAATTGAGGGTTGTTTTCTTGGGATATTTTGATCGCCAGTCAGTGGCTAAATCGAAATGATGAACAATGAAAGCAATCCAGTGATATTGGGACCTCTAGAACCCGGTTACTTTTGATAGGACAGGTTTTAACCAACAAACTGAAAGAGGGTAGTACCTGAACCTCATGCAAGCCTAAACCTAAGGCCTTGTGTGCTTTGTGTGAATATTGTTTGCCTGTATATACACTCACTTGCTTGTGCATACATGTACATAACATCATGACATCATACCATAGCATTTTAGCATTTTCAATAACCATTTCAAGGAGCTCGAGGGTTCTTTTGATGCAGGGTTACATTGAACCAGACATCTATCAAGGGGCAAGAGGTTTCTCCTCTAACCAATCCAGTCAAAGTTCAAGTGCAACAACTTGAATCAGTGGCTATAACCCACTCGACATGGTGAGCTTGATTCTCGTGGAAAGACATCCACCAACACAAAGCTCTCCAAACAAAGGTCGAGAACAACAACTTGAATCAGTGGCTATGACCCACTCGACATGGTGAGCTTGATTCTTGTGGAAGGACGTCCACCGGTGCAGAGATCTCCAATCCAAGAGCAGAGTTCAACCTCTAACATTTTCTTGTGTTTACCCCAAGAGATCCTTGAAAGCATGCATCCACATATCATGCATTGCATTTTGACAATCTTTCCTTTTTCAGGTTTCCTTACTCTCCTGCTGTTTATTTCAGCAAGAGATGGCTCTAGAACGGTCTGTCAAAGACATCCAAGACCAGACTGCTCAGCTGCAAGAGATGTTCCTGAACTTGTCTCTGGGGCAAGAAGAGATGAAAGCTCTCCTCACCAAAGGCTTGGGGAGTTCCAACAATGCCAGGAGTGATCAGATTGCGGAGCTGCAATTTGATCTGACAACACTGAGGACCCAAGTGATGGGATATTTGGTGGGCCAGATGGCTCTCATCCAAGACCTATCTCAAAGACAAGAGGAACTCGGAGTTCTGGTCCGCCAACTGCTTCCAAACAACCAACTGGGGCAAACATCTGAGGTCGAAGAGCAAGTCACCGCTCAACCTCCATCAACTCAAGAAGACAAGGGGAAAGCTCCTCTGCTAGCTTCAGGGTCACAATCTCATCAACAACCTCGCCGGCGTCAGCGGGGTAACCGGCGTAGACAAGAAACGTCGGGAAGGCAGTTCACGGAGACTGACATACCGTCATCTCTAATTCTGGAGCGCTTGTTGGAGGTTAATCTGACTGCTTTGAGGGATCCTATCCGGAACCCAAATACCTCCGCTCCTGGCTATCATCCCGATGCATTTTGTGTTTACCACTCCTATAGCCCAGGACATGATACCGATAGCTGTTGGGCCTTGAAGAACAAGATTCAAGATCTGATTGACATTGGAGTGCTGGAATTCATGCCAGACGGTGAGATGAAGATCTTCCGTTAAAGGGTTCTCCGCTTGAAGTGACGAGGCTCGAAGCTGAAAGACTTTTGCTTCTTTTTGAATTTTCAAAGTTGTAATTTCTTTTGCTATCAAACAATTATTTGTTGATGTTAAACTCTGTTTTCATTAATGCATTGCATATGTTTGTCTTGAATTCATCCATTCGTTTCACTACTCTTATGCTTTTCTTTATGATATTTGACTCTTGATAAAAAGCTGCAAGCCTTTAGAGGGAGGATGACGAAACAATACCATGATCTTATACAGTATGCTTTTGAACAGACCTTGCTGATGATGTACAGGCATTTCTTTCAATTCCCAAACACTGGAGTTATAAGGAAGTTAATCCCTAGTCAACCCCTTCGAGCCAAAGAAGTAGGAGTTTCCTGTTCTAAACAATCAAAACCTTTGATATAAACCTGGGGCAGGGTAGTATCTCAGTTAATTCAAAAGAGAACGCGCATTGAAGTCGCAAACTCTCAGTTCGTAATACAACGAACGACGTCGAAAAAGAAAGCATTCCTTTGGAATCAAAAGACCAGGGGTGGTTCCTTATCACATAGACAGTCAATCTCTCAAAAGAGAAAAGCCCACCAAGCCAAAACCTATAAAGGAGGCTTAAGAAAGCTGGGGCATCCCGCTGACAGTAATCCCGAAAACGGTAACAGTCAGGCAAAAGTTAGGGATAACAAATCAAAATCAAAATAGTGAGGTCATTACAAAACCCTCAACAACATGAAAAGTGTTGAAAAAGAAAAAAGAGATGATGACTGTCTCCCAAAAATTCAAACTGGTGAACCATCGCCCAAAAGTCGTTCCAAACTCAAAACAGAGTGCGATGCACAATTAACTGAGCTTAGGTTGAAGGACATCACGAAGAGCGGGTGGGTACAAATATACTTTGAGCCTTTATCCTTTGTTTCTTAAACCGTGAACCAGGCCACGTTACAACCCTTCAAAAGTCCTAATTGAAGCATGGGTTAGTTCGAAAGCATACTGTTACAAAAGGTATCCTGACTCCTGTAGGGCTTTGCTCTAAATCTTGTGTTAACTTGTCTTATGAAAAGTTTTCTGCTAAAAAACGCATTTTTCAAAACGAAAAAAAAACTTCGAGACAAACATAAACTTTGCATTATCCGAATATCACTGTCTGCATTTGACCTTTTTGTTTGACAGCGAAGAAATTCATACAGCGAATGTTCGGAGGAACGAAAACTCTCTCAGCAAGTCAAAATCACTTCAAGAGGATAACACTTCCATCAGATCTCCTATCAACAAGGGGGATGACATAGCACAATTCAATTAACCTGGGGCAGTCCAGTCAAGGTCCAACAGATCTTTCAAAGTACAGTTAACCTGGGGCAGTCCAGTCAAGATTTCAAGAAATCTCTCAATATGCAGAGTAATCTGATTCAAGACTCCTTCACAACCACTTGGGGCATTCGAATGTCAAAAGTGTTCAACAAATCAACTACAACCTTTCCAGACTCGACTCCTGTATCTAGCCAGGGCACGTCTGAAGAGTTCGAAGATTCGATTCCTGTATCCAGCCAGGGCATATCTGTTGACGACTATTTCCAGATTCGACTCCTGTATCCAGCCAGGGCATATCTGTTGACTACATTTCCAGACTCGATTCCTGTATCTAGCCAGGGCATGTCTGAAGAGTTTGAAGATTCGACTCCTGTATCCTGCCAGGGCATATCTATCAACTATCACCTTTCCAGATTCGACTCCTGTATCCAGCCAGGGCATGTCTGAAGAATTCCAGATCAACACCTGCAACAACCCAGGAAACATCTGTGAACGACCGATTGTAGACCGACACCTGTAATAAACCAGGATTTTATCTACATCACCACTTGGGGCATTCGAATGTCAAAAGTGTTCAAACCCGATGCAGTTTTTACACAAGCTCATCGTCAGGAAACCCTACACCGGTTCCCCTTCAAGATTTCTGAAAACAGTTTACGGATTCTTCCCAACAACGGACGCCAATCTACCGACTTGTTCAGATTCTTATCAAGATTTCTGAAAACAGTTCATGGATTCATCCTAAACAACGGATGTTAATCTATCAACTTGTTCAGATGCAACCTTTGAATTTAGTTTACGGACGCTTCCCAACAACGGATGTTGCTCTATTGCTGATTCAACCTCAAGACTTCTGAAAACAGTTCATGGATTCATCCCAACAACGGATGTTAATCTATCAACTTGTTCAGATGCAACCTTTGAATTTAGTTTACGGACGCTTCCCAACAACGGATGTTGTTCTATTGCTGATTCAACTTCAAGATTTCTGAAAACAGTTCACGGGTTCTCCAAGTAAACGGATGTTAACCTATCGCTTGTTCAGATTCTTCTCAAGCTAACCACCACGGAAGATCGCGCTCGCCAAAACTCTCCCTATCCCCAGCGGAGCTTCCTTCAATCCCCAGCGGAGTCAGATTTTCAAACCTTCTCCCCACAGAGTTTTGAGGAAGCAATTTTTGAGTTCCCCAGTGAAGTCTCCAGGGTTACCTCCCATCAAACCAAAGACTCTCAATCTGGTCTCCCCGGCATGAGTCTACTAGTTGGAGCTCCCCAGTAGAGGTCATCAGGAATTCTCTTCCCCAGCAACAGCCAAGGATTTATTTTCCCCGGCAGCAGTCAAGACGCTTTTATCTCCAGCCATCTCGGATTCATGTATCCCCGGCAGGATTAGCTCATCAGCTTACATGTGCATTCATTACACTCATATCATAAACATCAATGTCACGTACATTGCATCATGTATCATAACATTACATACAACTAACCCTTTACCTTTTCAGGTAAGATCAGTCGACAGACACAGATCATCTCCTGAGATTCATCCAAAAATAGTTCAGATGTGACCCGGACACGGCAACGTTTTGATACTTATTCCAAGATTCATTCAGACGCATCAGCAGAAACCTTACACCGGTTCCTCTTCAACTTCTCGACTTCTGAAACAAGTTTACGGATTCTTCCCTACAACGGATGTCAATCTACCGATTTGTTCAGACTCTTCTCAAACTTTTGAAGACAGTTTACGGATTCTTCCCTACAACGGATGTCAATCCACCAACTGATTCAGACTCTTCTCAATTTTTTGAAAATAGGTTACAGACGCTTCCCAACAACGGATGCTGCTCCGTTGCTTGTTCAGTCCCAACTCCTGAAAATAGTTTACAGACTCTCCAGACATGGACGTCAATCTGTTGCTTGTTCAGACCCCAATTCAGAGATATTCCAAAACAGGGATGCCCTTCTGATACTTGTCCACTCACCATTGACCTACAGTTCAACATCACCATATGGCATCTATAAGCCCATCCTCCTACCAGCAGTCGCCGAATGGCATCTGTAAGCCCATTCTCAGATGGCATCTCTAAGCCCATCCCCCGACAAATTCTCTCGCACCAGGTGGCATCTTTAAGCCCATCACCAAATGGCATCTTTAAGCCCATTCACCTACACCGTCACATTGACGAGCGCAAATTTTCTGGGCACATTAGTGTTCAATCTCCTTTTACCTTCAAGTCGCGAAAGGCAAACTTGCCAATCTAACTCTTCAGGTCCAAGAAGATTGAACAGGGGCAACTGTTGTACCCCAAAATTTGCCCTCGCGCTTTTCCACAAGAAATCTCAGCTTCAAACATTTCCTGACTTCTCAAACTGGCTCAAGAATCGGACAAACGGACTTTTCTTGACAGTCAAGCAGAACTAGGTTTTTTTTACTGATTTTCAGAGCTCTGAATTGTTTCATACAGTGGGCTTAGGGTTTGGTTGATTTTTGGTTCAATTTTGATCAAGCGAGCGTGATTTGGCATTTAATCGGGAATTAGGGTTTTATGGGCATATTCTCAGAAGAACTTAAATTCCACAGCACTTTGCGGTTTATTTCAAGATTCGGATTAAAATTCGCGTTATCTTGGTTTAATCAGCAAAAAGAGACAGTGGTTTTGAAATTCAGTACGTTTTGATTGGGCCAGTCATATACAGGATGCAGTATTGGATTCACAGTGCTTATGCGTTTGATCAGTCCATTTGGGTTAATTGCTGCTTTGCTCTGGATGTTGAATAAGACAGACTTAATTGATCAATGTTGTTTTATTTAAGTTATTTATTATTCTGAAATTAAATGATTGAATTTATTTTTCAATTGTTTTAATTCTAAGAATTTTAAATAAATAAATAAACAATAAAGAAATTAGAATTAATTGGATAATTTAAACTTTTATTGATGTTTGAATTATTTGTACAAATTGTTGTTTATTACAGACAATAATTTACATTTAATTTAAATATTACATAGAATGAAAAAACTATCCTATTTTCTAATGTTCTTCATTCTTCATTCCGCTCCGGTATTCCATTTTTCATCTGCAAAAAGAAACAAGAAAAGTCAGAAGGCAGTTAATAGCAGAGACAGATAAAATATTGCTCATCATTAGGGACCACTGACTGGGATCAGTTGCCCTCTCTGCAAATCACGGGATTTCTCCCGGTTCACAGAGAGGGAAGATTATTTTATTTCATGAATGCAAATGTCAAAAATGCATAAGTTACAAATTCAAGACTGCATAGAACCTCAGCTTCCAATTCAAACTAAATTGCAGAACTTCCCATTCAAAACTAAACTGAAAGTCCAATGCCAAAGATATCAAAGAAAAGCAAAAAGGGAATGTACTGTCAAAGCAGAAAATCTATCCAAACTGTCAAAAGAGAGATAAAGGAAATGCAGAAAACGTATTATGCAAGCTAATCATCATTTCCCAGTATAAATAGAGCCCCTTAAGAGCAAGTACAATAATAACATATAAAATTCTAAATTGTACTGTAAAGTGAGGAGAGAAGAAAAAAGAGATAAAGCAAGCCTAGTTCAGGTTCAGCATAGGCAGAGTTCAGCAGGCAATTCAGAGAGAGTAAAGAGAGATAAAGCAAGCTTAGTTCAGAATAGACAGTAGAGAAGACAGGAAAAAGAGATATACAAAATCAAAAGCCAAACCAGTTCAGCAGAGGGCAGAAAATATACATAAACCAGTTCAGCAGAGGGCAGAAGATATACATAAGCCAGTTCAGAAGTAAAGAGAGGCAGAAGCAAAATAACACAGGGCAAAGGCAAGCATAGCAGGTTAGGGAGAAGAAACAAAAGTGAGAACCAAAATCTATCAAACCAAAACCTTGTCCAAAACCACCAGAACCTGTCAAGGCCTCAACCTCCAAGCACACATTCTCAAACACAAACATACTGAGCCAATACAAAACTCAGTCCAACATAACCAAAAACTAAGCTATCAAGCCTGCATCACCCTCAAGAACACACAAATGCCATAACCACCTACCTACATCAAAAAGCCCAAACCCCTCAACAGAAGTTCAAAACCATAAAACACACAGTTCAATTCAAAAACCATACCAATATCCTGTCATACCAGTACCAAAACTGTCAAGGCAACCCAATCTCAAGCATAATCAAAGCACACAAAAGTTCCAGGCCCTCAGTATAACATCATTGGGCAAAAGCTTTAGGCATCTCAGAAGGCAACATCAAGGTAGCAATGTTCTAAACACTCAAGGCAATAACTGTTCAAAATCATTCAAGACAATAAAGGCAAGCAAACGTACAAGAGGACAATCATTCAAGGCATCAGGGGCTCAGAGGAAAACAAAGATTCGAAGGCAACCTAGACCCTCAGACCTTTGAGGTCATCACAGGGCGATACAAGTAAGTATACAGTGCTCAAGAGAAAAGAAAGAGGCGAACTCAGTGAAACACATCATGGGGTAAGCTCAAGGCAAAACATCTCAAGGCAACCAACATACAAAATTCCCAAAGGCATCACAGTGGAAGAAGAAGATAAAAAAAGTGAACATATTAGGCTTCTCAGTACATATCATCATCAAAACCTTAATCATAAGTAGCAAAGAACGAAGTTACCAGGAAGGCATCAAAAGCAAGCATCTAGCTTCGTCACAGAAACGCCGCTCCGGCCTCCTAAGCATCACACTCCTCCGCCTCTCCTCCATCTCCCAAAATCAGGTAGCAATCTTCTTCCCCTTCACCTCATAAAAAACGAAAAAATAAAGAACTCAGTTTAAAACAAATCCGAACCACGCGAATCCAGAAAAGAAGAGATAAAGACATAAAACGATTAGAACCAACCTTGTTTCAAGAAGATGTGGAGACCGTGCTAGGGAGGGAAGAAAGGTATGGAGGGTGATGCTGGTGGCCGGAAAGAGAAGCATTGATCAGAAGAAACGGAGAAGACGAACCCAACGAACACGGCGCCGTCTCAAAACCCTAGAATCCTTTGTCTCAATTGAACAAACAACGTGAAACCCTAAATCTCGTTTTTGGATCAATATGGGCTTGACCCGTTTCTGCCTTCCTAAGCCCATTAAGATCACAACTTCTAACACTAACCTTAGTTTATATTTTTACTTCTTTTTCTTAACACTAAATCTTTTTTTATTTTTTTTTATTTGTATAAACAATATTTACTTCATTTACTAACTTTATTTTATAAACAATGTTTTCTTATTCTTTGTAAAATACTAATTTAATTAAAATGCATTTTTTATTACATAAGTTAAAATATCCTCTTTTAAGTATATTTGTACATAAAAATAAACAAAATACTTTTCATACATAATTAAATTGAAAATACTTTTTTAATTGAAATACATTTTATACATTTTTCATATATAATTAAAATTGAAACTTTTCATACATAACAATTCAATACATTTTCTAATATCAAATTCACAAACATTTGGACTAAAATACTTTCCAATTAAAACTTAACATTTAATCAAAAACGTCTTCATTTTTCTTTTGTACATAATTAAACATACAAAAATCAAAAATACATTTAAAAACATTTCTCTAGGTCAAACCCTAATACGATTCAACTTCACACTTCGCACTTGTACATAATTACACAATTCACATACATATACACTTGTACACTTACACAACACATTGCCTTATACACATTTGTTTATCTTATTTTACATTCGATATTCATTTTGATCGCACATTCGATTTGGTTGTAAATTATTGGGTACTATAAGTCTCATCCCCTTGTACATTTATACCCCCACTCCCGGACTCTATTTTGTAATAGCGTAGATTTATATTCCACAATTTACCGTTTTCCAATTATACCATGTTTAGACCTAGGGTTTGTATGTACATAAAATCAAACGCTAGATAACCTAATACAAGACAAATACATGTAATCAATACACAATCACACTTGCACCCTCTAGGGTAATCCCACATGTTGCCTTCCAAAATGGGCCATGCTTGCACGTCGAGTATCTTTGGCAAAACAAAATCAAATGATCATAAGTCTCAAAGTGTTGCCTAAACGGAACGATCATAGTCCTTTCAAAGCGAATTGCCAAAGACACTTGGCACCATTGCATTCATGGTCCATACGATGACCCGCGCCCGTCCCGAATAAACTTCCTAAACGCAAGATTGTCTACCAATTTCAATGGTAGAACAAAATTGTTAAAAGAGGTTAAAACATGACAAAAACCTTTGAGTACAATAGGATAGACAAGACTCCTAGTTACTTGAGATCAAACTTGCAAAAACACTTGCCTTCTTTTCAAAAACCACAATCCACAACACTTTCAAACAAACTCTCAAAAACATTTGAAAACATCTTTTCGAAAAGATTCACACTTTTGTAAAACACTCAAACACGAGTCAAATACATTAGTTGCCTAAGACAAGGCATCTTTTTTTCAAAATATTTTCAAAAAAGCACCCACACACACACCATTTTAAAGCAATCGAAAAACAAGGCAAGTGATCTAAAAAACCAAGTAACTAAGAGCCCATGGATAACCATGGATGAAAAGGGTGCTAATACCTTCCCTTTTCATAATCTACCCCCCGAACCCACGAAATATCTCAAAAGGTTTTTGCTGTGCTTTTTTAACCTTTCCTTTAGGATAAAATAAAAAGTCGGTGGCGACTCTTGCTCAACCGCACAAGTGCGAATACGAACGCAAAACACAAGTCAGTTCTCCCACCGTATCACAATACGCTTCCAGAATCTACTGGGGAGATTGATTCGACTCTTCAGGGGAAAACTCTTGAATTGTACTGGGGAAATGGCTCCACTTGGGTGTCTTGTATTCCGCCGGGGAACAGTCTTATATTAAGACTGCCGGGGATGCTTGCTGAGGAATGTATATACTCCACTGGGGAATGTTGAGATCTTCTGGGGATGCCCAACTTCCTTTAGGCTGACAGTAGACTAACTCTGCTTGAGGAGAGTATCGCTGACTTGCTAGGGGAACAATGTGCCTTTTCAGGGCTGATGAGAAACCAACTTTTCCTGGGGAGAGTATTGCTGAATCTTGTCTTACTCTGTGAGGAGTTGAGATAACTTGGTTACGTTCTTCAGCCGAACCTACCTTGGTACCTTGGTGGACAGAGCAACTAGACTGCTTGGACAATTCTAAATTGCCCCTGTTTCTGATGTCACCTGTAATCAGTCCTTTGTTTCACATGCAACTATTCATGATTAGCAATTAATGTCAAATGCATATATCAAAAATGAACATTGGACGTTCTTCGCAAAACAAAACAGAAAAAGGAAAAACAATGGATAATTTGTCTGAAAAATTGAACTTGTATTGATTTTGAAATTTGCCTGTAAATAGGCGTTTTTGTGTACAAGAGGCTGACGTCCTAGTAAGAGAACGCCGCCGAGCAAAATAGAGTTTATACAATTTTGTGAAAAGAAACAAAACATCTATGTGAAAAATAATCCCACTGGGTTCCAACTCTACTATCGCCTTTATGTCTTTGAGCGTCTCATCACTTTGCTGTTTAGTTGAAGATGAAGCTGATTGATCGATGCCGTCTGAGTCTGATAGTTGATGCCAAATTCTGGATGCAAGGTGATCCAATGAGACATAGTATTATGCTTTATCCATAACTTTTGCCTGGACCGCCCTTTCGGGTTTTCAGTCCACCGGGATACCCATTTTTGCCCAAGCTGCCTTTTCAGGTTTTTGACTTGCCGGGTGTACAGATTTTTTCATTTCATCCCTTATTTTTTCCCGAACCCTTTTGGTTCGCCAGGAAGCCCTTATTTTTCCCTAGGTTGAAGAAGTGAAAAACACAAGAAGGGGGGTTGAATTGTAAAACTGAAAATCAATGCAATGAACATGATATTTTTATCCTGGTTCGTTTGATCTCAAACTACTCCAGTCCACCCGTCAAGGTGATTTCGCCTCTCTCCAACGAGGTCTTAATCCACTATATTCAACTGAATATTAAAAACTGCTTTAACAACTGCTAAAGCCTTCTTGATGCAAACCACAAACCGGTTTGTCAAGGAAACACTTTCTTACAAATAAGAGAAATCTAGGTGTGTGAATGTTTTCTACAAAACTGTATCACAACTGTGATATTACACAATTTAAGCTTATTGAAACTAGATTGCTAAAATACTGAGTAAGGAAATATGAAGCGTTTAGCAAACTGAGAGAAGGAAGATGATGATTAGCTTTTAGGCGTGTAATATGATGTAGAGCATTGGCCAATTCAATCTTCATTGTGTTGTTTATATAGCACTAAATTTGTTGAACGTTGGAGCAATATTCTTGATTCAATGCCAATAACAAACTTTCCTTATTGAGCAGATCTTGTCTGGAATTATGCCGTTGGTAATAATTTGCTTTGAATGCACAGTACCGTTGCTACTTAAAGCGTGTTTTGGCTTTGGCTCATTCTGACTCTGCTTAAGTGTTGATGAACTATTGTTGTCTTTATCAGAGTGTTGAGCGCAGTTCTGTTCATCAAGCTTCAGCATACGCGTGAATTGTTCTTCTGATTCTGGTATTCTGATATAGCATCTTCTGATGCTGATGTTAATGACCAATATTCTGATGCTGATTAAGATGTACTTTTGCTGATACCTATCAGAGTTTCTGCAAAACAGAAGGTAATATTTTAGGTAGCAAATAGTTCTCATATGAATCACATAATTAATATATCCTTTCATTTTTTTATCATCAAAACTTAAACTTAGGGTAGTAGATTCAAACTTTGTTCTAACAATCTCCCCCTTTTTGATGATGACAAAAACTAGATATTTTTAATTGAAAATAACGTGAAAAAGTATCAGAGATAACTAAATGATAAGATGTATCAGAGTAAGAGGTTATCAAAGATAAGGGATAAAGAGATATCAGAGTTGAGAGATACTCCCCCTGAATTTATTACTTCCCTTTTTAATTCCAAGAGTTCTTCAGGATCAGATCTTTATTGCCTTTCTTTGAACATCAGAATATCAGAGTTGACTATCAGAAGCCTTAGATCAGAATGTCAGAGCAGAGCTTCAGATCAGAGTATCAGAGCTTTGCTTCGGGTCAGAGTGTCAGAGCTTTAGTCTTCAGAATATCAGAGAGCATTCTTGTACCTGTAGACTTAAGCAAAAAAACAGAAAACATATTCAAGTATATCAGAGTTAGAATGTTTGAGATTTTCTGTCTTAGTAATCCGTTATTGAAAAATAACATTCTTGTTCTCCCCCTTTTGTCAGCAATCAAAAAGTGTAAGTGAAGTGCTAAAACATTTAGAGCAGAAAAACTTGTCATATTAAAATAGTCAGAGCCAGACAAAACAGTACAGAAGATATGCAAAGAAAACATGAAAATGGCATGAATGAAAATCTAAGGTTGGGGAGGAAGGCGTGTGAACAGAGTCTCCAGCATTGCTTTGATCTGATCAGCAGTCTCAGTCTGCTTGTGCACCATGCTGACTACTGTATCTATCTTGCTATCCTGCACATCCATCCTTTCTTTCATCTTCTGGTCATTTTCATCCATCCTTTGCTGCAGACGAATATCATTCAGTTTCAGCTCTTCCAGAGTCTGCCTGTCCGAGGCAGCTTGAGAAACATCAGAAGCAGGGAGCTTCTGAGAGCTTTCTGCAACATCTTCAGCTTGACTAGCTTCAATTTGAATAGTCTGATCTTCTTCTGGCTGCACCTTTGAAGCTGGACGTTTCTCAGACCATGGCTCACTATCCAGAAGGAACACGTCTTCTTTCAGCAGCTGACTTCCAACTTCATTCAGAAGCTTGCTGAAATTCTGCTGTGCTTGCTCATAGTTGATGTCTTGCAATTTTAGAGCTTCAGCACATACCCAAATTCTGAATTGTGACCAGAGCTGGTCAGAGGCAGCTGGATCAATCATTCCAGGACAAACTTGCTTCAGAGAAGCAATCCACTGCTGCAAACCTGTTTCAAAATTCATAATACCAGAGCTAACATCTGGCTGTTTTGGTTTTGGAATGGCTGTTTTATTTTTCAGATCAGCAAGACGGTCAAGGATGGTTAAATGTATGAAGGTCCTGCTGGGGTCTTCTGTGGTTTGCCTGGGAGCTGTTTGTTTTGGAGATGGAGTGGGTGAATCAGAAATAATGATTGGACTGTTTGGGGTTTTGGGAGTATTTGGTGGTGTGGTTTCAGGCGAGGATGGCAGCTGGGCCATTGTTACTGTTGTTCCACATGGCAGCTGGATTGCCAGAGGTTGTGGTTCAGAGGATTGAGGAGAATGAGGTTCATGAGATGGAGGAGGTGGAGTTTCAGAATGATGAAACTCAGGTTGAGGTGATGGTTGAGGTGATGGTGGATGAATTTCTGGTTGAGGAGAGGGAGAAGGAATTGCTGGTTGTGGAGAAGGAGGAGGAATTTCTGGTTGTTCAGGAATATGTGGTTCTTCTGGAATGGGTGAGAGAGGTTGTTCTGGTTGAGGAGATGTGGCAATATTTGGTTCAGTGTTTGGATTATTGGGAAAGTTATCAGAAGCACGTTGATCAATGTCAGACAGAACTTTGTCAAGTGGTGATGTTGTTGAAATTGTTGGTTTGGGATGTTTGGTGCGGGGTCTTCTGAGTTGTAGTGCCTCAGAAGGGTCATCTTCTGGTTCGGTTTCATCTATTATTGGGATGGGGATTGGGATTCTATGAGAAGCTGGAGTTGGGATTGATGTTGGAATAGCAGAAGAATTTAAAACAGAAGCAGCAGATAGATTACCTCTTTTCTTGGGTGTCTGCTGGGATGTTCCTTCTGAAGGGGCCTTCCTTTTCTTCGTCTTTTTCAGTGTAACTTTTGGTTGAGGTTGGTGCAGATCTTTGATATTCAGCTTGGGATCTGTACCATCAGCCTTGCACGCGTCCAAATATCTGAGAACCACCACTGGTTTAGATTCTATCTCAGAAAATAAAGGAAAGTCACTCAGTGGGACTCTTCTGCTGGTGATGTCAGCAGTAGGAGTAATGTTGGGTTCCTTTCTCATATTCTCTATTGACTTCATTTTCTTCAGATTCTTCACGTTCAGAGGCTTGCCAACAGTTGGTTCAATGGTGCTTAACTCTTGAGCTTCTATCAGGTGCTCTATCAGCCTATTCTCAGTCAGAATATCTGATATTAACCTTCCAAAGGGTATCCAATCCCTCTTTGTTCTTTCTTCTTCCCTGTTCTCCTTCACGCTTGTTCTGAGGTGATTAAACAGAAGATGAGCCAAGTTGATTTTTACCTTCTGATTGATAAAATAGATCAGAAACTGCTGATCTATATTTATGTAATCAGGGGAACTAGTTGGCTTCCTATGATTAAAGCACCCCAGAATTATCTTCGCCCAAACTCTGTGGTGATCCTTGAGGTCTCTGATTTTGCTGCTGGGCACCCCAAGGGTGAAAATCTGTTCTGCTATGACACCAATGTCAGAGCATCTTTCAGCCATATCAATACAGCGGACGCCACCGCCACTGTAACCAATCAACTTTGCTATGTGATCCTCAGTGATCACAATCTTCTTTCCCATTATGTAGGAGGTGACTTGATGCGTTGAAGCAGTCGCATGAATCCATAACTCCTTGACTAACATTGGGAATGTTGGTCCAACCAACCTGTCAAAATACCTTTCCCATTTCTGTGCCCTAACTTCTTCTGTCAAGTCAAAGCCATTCTCTTTCAGACTGCCAAAATCAATAATCAGTTCAGATAACACTTCAAGATTCTTCACTGGAGTAAGGAGTATTCTGAATGGAACTTGGTACTGTTCAGAGGATGCTTTCTTCTGAAAACCTGCAGAAGCACTGCTGGAGGTTGCCATGTTCACACTTAGGGTTTTTCTGAGAAACTGAGAAAAAGGGTTTAAATTTGAAAGAGATGAACACAGAGAAAAATGCATAAAATATTTGAGAGATAATGAAAAATTGTAAGAGATTAATGTGAGAAGTTAACGTGCTTAAATAGGCTTCAGAATATTTTGAAAGAGTAAACGTTTTCAAGAAAGAGAAATAAAATCATGATTACGTTTTAAAAACATGATTACTGTCATTTAATGCTTGCTGATTTTGGGGGATTTGAGAAAGATACTTGAAACGGTTACCAGACATGTGTCTCAATGCACCCAATCAGCGTTTTGCCTTCTCAGAAGCGTGCACGCGTTCTGCTTCAGAGATTTGCTGATGATTGGATGACACTTGTTTGATTTAGTGATCAGCACGTCTATCCTTGAGCTGAAACGCTCAGATCTTTAAGACTAGCATCTGATACAATCTGCATGTTCTATCTTTCTGAAAAGAGATTGATCAGAAGTTCACAGTAAAACACATACATTCTGAAGATAAATATATGGAATTAAAACATTTCCACTCTGGGCAGATTTTCATGCTGAGATGTTTCAGAATGAAATTGAATCTATCTTCAGAAAGGGGTTTAGTGAAGATATCAACCCATTGATGGTCTGTATCTATAAATTTTAAGTTCAAAATTCCCTTCTGAATGTAGTCCCTAATGAAATGATGTTTTATTTCTATATGCTTAGCTCTAGAATGTAAAATGGGATTCTTACTTAAACAAATAGCAGAAGTATTGTCACAGAGTATAGGGATGTTACTCTCAAAATTCTGGAAGTCTTCAAGCTGACTTTTCATCCAGAGCATTTGTGTGCTACATCCTGCTGCTGCTATGTACTCAGCTTCTACTGTTGATAGCGCAATTGTGGATTGCCTTTTGCTGGACCAAGAGATCAGATTTTCTCCCAGAAACTGGCAGCTTCCAGAAGTACTTTTACGCTCTACTCTGTCTCCAGCAAAGTCAGCATCGCAGTAGCCTACTAAACTGTAATAACTAGATTTTCTATAAAATAAACCCAGATTAGTAGTACCTTTCAGATACTTGAAAATTCGCTTAACAGCTGTTAAGTGAGATTCTCTAGGATCTGATTGGAATCTAGCACAAATACATACGCTGAATAATATATCAGGTCTTGAAGCTGTCAAATAAAGGAGAGAACCAATCATACCTCTGTAGACTTTCTGTTCTACATTTTTGCTTACCTCTTCTCTTTCCAGAATGCACGTGGGATGCATTGGAACCTTTGATGGCTTACATTCTGAGAGGTCAAATTTCTTCAGAAGATCTCTGATGTATTTGCTCTGATGAATGTAAGTTCCCTCTGGAGTTTGATTGATCTGAATTCCTAGAAATAATTTCAGTTCCCCCATGAGGCTCATCTCAAATTCTGCCTGCATACACTTAGCAAATTTTCTTCCAAGAGAAGGATTAGTAGAACCAAAAATAATATCATCAACATAAATTTGACAGACTAAGATGTCATTCTTAACTGATTTACAGAATAAGGTAGTGTCCACCTTCCCTCTGGTGAATTCATTTTCTAACAGAAAGTTACTTAGTCTTTCATACCAAGCTCTGGGAGCTTATTTCAGACCATATAGTGACTTCTTTAGTTTGAAAACATGTTTTGGATGTTTTGTATTTTCAAAACCAGGGGGTTGGTGCACATAAACCTCTTCTTCTATATAACCATTTAAGAATGCACTCTTGACATCCATCTGATACAGAGTGATGCCTCTATTAACAGCAAATGAAATTAAAAGTCTGATAGATTCTAACCTGGCGACTGGAGTAAAGGTTTCTGTATAGTCTATCCCCTCTTGCTGACTATAACCTTGTGCAACCAGTCGTGCTTTGTTTCTGATGACTTCACCTTGTTCATTTAGCTTGTTTCTGAACACCCATCTTGTTCCAATGACATTGAATCCTTTTGGTCTGGGAACAAGATCCCATACGTCATTTCTGGTGAATTGATTCAGCTCTTCTTGCATTGCCAGAATCCAGTCATTATCCAGAAGTGCTTCATCAATAGAAGAAGGTTCAATCAGAGACACAAGTCCCATGAGGGTTTCTTCAGAGTTTCTGAAGCTTGCTCTTGTTCTGATTGGATCTTCCTTTCTTCCTAAGATAGTCTCTTCTGGGTGATCCAAGCTGCTTCTGGGTAATCTCTTCTGAGGTTGATCAGCAGCTGTTGTAGGATTGCTAGCAGTGCTCCTTTCAGACGTTGAAGGAGTGTCTTTGTTGAGAGCTTCTGATGACTTGTCTTCAGAACCTGTAAATTTAATTTCCATACCTGCAAAAACTTCATTCTGCTTTGACTTTTCAGAGTCAAGCTTATCATCAAAACGAACACTGATTGATTCTTCAACAATCTGTGTTTCTGTATTGTATACTCTGTACCCTCTTGAGCGTTCAGAGTATCCTAACATGATACACTTTTGTGCTTTAGAGTCAAACTTGTTCAAATAATTCTTTGTATTTAACATAAAACAGGTACATCCAAATGGATGAAAATATGAAATGTTGGGCTTTCTGTTCTTCCACAATTAATATGGAGTCTTTTCCAGAATAGGTCTTATTGAGATTCTATTCTGAATGTAGCACGTTGTGTTTATTGCCTCTGCCCAGAAGATCTTAGCAACATTTGTCTCATTGATCATGGTTCTGGCTATTTCTTGCAATGTTCTGTTCTTTCGTTCTACAACTCCATTTTGTTGGGGAGTTCTAGGACAAGAGAAATCATGCAGAATGCCTCTGTCATTAAAGAATGACTCAAAATCTTTGTTTTCAAAATCTCCACCATGATCACTTCTGACTTTAACGATTCTAAGATCCTTTTCATTCTGAACTTGGTTACAGAAGGTAACAAACACAGAGTGTGACTCGTCCTTGTGTCTTAAGAACTTTACCCATGTCCATCTGCTATAGTCATCTACGATTACTAACCCATACTTCTTGCCACTGACTGAAGCAGTTTTAACTAGTCCAAATAAGTCAATGTGCAGAAGTTCTAATGGCTTAGAGGTAGAAACAACATTTTTAGATTTAAAAGAAGGTTTTACAAACTTGCCTTTCTGACATGCTTCACACAGAGCATCTGAATTGAACTTCAAATTAGGAAGTCCTCTGACCAGATTGAGTTTGTTAATCTGAGATATTCTTCTCATACTAACATGCCCCAATCTTCTGTGCCAGATCCACTGCTCGTTGTTAACAGACAGAAGACACTTTACATTCTGACTTTTCAGTTCAGAAAGTTTGATTTTGTAAATGTTGTTTTTCCTCTTTCCATTAAACAGGATAGTCCCATCTTTCTGACTAACAGCTTTACATGATTTTTGATTAAAGATTATATCATAACCGTTATCACTTAATTGACTTATGGATAACAGATTATGCATTAATCCATCTACTAGCAGAACATTATTAATAGAGGGAAGATTTCCATTACCTACAGTTCCAGAGCCAATGATCTTTCCCCTCTGATTGCCTCCAAAGCCAACGTGGCCTCCAGGCTTAAGTTCCAGGCTTTGGAACATATGCCTTCTTCCCGTCATGTGTCGCAAGCAGCCAGAGTCTAGGTACCATGACTGGTGTTTCTGATTTGCTGCTAAAGATATCTGCAACATGTATTATTTTATCCTTAGGTACCCAGATTTTCTTGGGTCTTGATTTGTTAGATTTACCAAAACTCTGGTTGAATTTTGGTTTCACAGAGTACTTACTGCTAGTGTATTTAATATCATGTGTGTGACCATACACAAAATGTAAATTCAGAGGAGTGTGTTTAATGGTTAAATCCATGACATTCTTTGGTGTAGGAACCTTACCTTAGTATCCTATTCCCTTCCTGCCGTTTCTGCTAACTCCATAGATCATTGAATCCATTTTGCTTCTATCTATTCTTTTAGCAAGGAACTTCTGGAAACTGTGATCATACTCCTTGATGATCTCATCAGTGTTGCTGGGAGTTTCAGAAATTGGTTCCTTCTGAGAGTTTTGTAAAGTATTTTCTAATTTTGAAATTTTAATTCTCAGCTCAGAATTCTCCAATTTAAGACTCTCAGTCTTATTAGAGTCAGATTCAAGATTCCTTTTCAGGTCTCTGAATTTAACTCTAATCTGCTGATACCTTTCCAGAATCTCATTAAGGCTTTCAGCAAGTTCAGCCTTAGTAAAATTAACAGCAAAGTTAGGAAATACCTCTTCAGTATCTGATTCTGATTCTGATTCAGAAGCTTCACTATCTTCTGAAATGTTGGCCATGAGAGCTATGTTTGCTCTCTCATCATCTGATTCTGAGTCAGCTTCAGACGAGTCAGAGTCATCCCATGTAGCCATGAGACTTTTCTTCTTTTCTCTTCCAAACTTCTTTTTGGGCTTTTCCCTCTGAAGCTTTGGGCAGTCACTCTTGTAGTGTCCTTGCTCATTGCACTCATAACAGATGATGTCCTTGGTGTTTGGCTTTCTACTACCTGAGGAGCCTTCAGATCTTCTGTATCCAGAAGAAGAATCTGTCCTTTTGTATCTGGAAGAAGACTCGTTCTGATCAGATCTTCTGGGATTCCTGAACTTCCTTTGCCTCTGCTTCCATAGTTGATTCACTCTTCTGGGGAGGAGGGAGAGTTCGTCTTCTTCTGATGAGGATCCATCAGATGTTTCTTCAACTGCCTGCAAAACTTTAGACTCAGATTTTTTGTTAGATTTTAATGCTAAAGGCTTACCTTGCTTCTGGGGTTCATCAACTTCTAGCTCTATCTCATGACTTCTGAGGGAGCTAATAAGTTCCTCCAGAGAAATTTTGTTGAGATCTTTTGCTAGCTTCAGAGCTGTAACCATTGGCCTCCACTGCTTGGGTAAGCTTCTGATGATTTTCTTGACGTGATCAGCAGTAGAGTAACCTTTGTCCAGAACCTTGAGCCCAGCTACCAGAATCTGGAATCTTGAGAACATTGTTTCAATGGATTCACTTTCTTCCATTTTGAATGCCTCATACTTCTGAATAAGCGCTAGAGCTTTAGTTTCTTTGACCTGAACGTTGCCCTCATGCGTCATTCTGAGTGAGTCAAACATGTTCTTTGCTGTGTATCTGTTGGAGATCTTTTCATATTCAGCATACGAGATGGCGCTGAGAAGGATGGTTCTGGCCTTGTGGTGATTCTTAAAGTCACGCTTTTGTTGGTCAGATATTGTTTTCCTATCAATCTTCTGACCGCTTGCATTCACAGGGTGCGTGTATCCATCTGTCACCATATCCCACAGATCAGCATCATGTGCCAGAAAGAAGCTTTCAATTCTATCTTTCCAGTAATCAAAGTTTTCTCCATCAAAGACTGGAGGTTTCCCGCTGAATCTGTCTCTGTCCTCATGGTTGTCATTGCTGGTGTGAGAATAATTTCCTGCCATTGTGTTTTTCTGACGCTGGATCTTGTACTGACACGGTTAAGTGTTTTAGCTCAGAACCAGGCGCTCTGATGCCAATTGAAGAAGTGAAAAACACAAGAAGGGGGGTTGAATTGTAAAACTGAAAATCAATGCAATGAACACGATATTTTTATCCTGGTTCGTTTGATCTCAAACTACTCCAGTCCACCCGTCAAGGTGATTTCGCCTCTCTCCAACGAGGTCTTAATCCACTATATTCAACTGAATATTACAAACTGCTTTAACAACTGCTAAAGCCTTCTTGATGCAAACCACAAACCGGTTTGTCAAGGAAACACTTTCTTACAAATAAGAGAAATCTAGGTGTGTGAATGTTTTCTACAAAACTGTATCACAACTGTGATATTACACAATTTAAGCTTATTGAAACTAGATTGCTAAAATAGTGAGTAAGGAAATATGAAGCGTTTAGCAAACTGAGAGAAGGAAGATGATGATTAGCTTTTAGGCGTGTAATATGATGTAGAGCATTGGCCAATTCAATCTTCATTGTGTTGTTTATATAGCACTGAATTTGTTGAACGTTGGAGCAATATTCTTGATTCAATGCCAATAACAAACTTTCCTTATTAAGCAGATCTTGTCTGGAATGATGTCGTTGGTAATAATTTGCTTTGAATGCACAGTACCGTTGCTACTTAAAGCGTGTTCTGGCTTTGGCTCATTCTGACTCTGCTTAAGTGCTGATGAACTGTTGTTGTCTTTATCAGAGTGTTGAGCGCAGTTCTGTTCATCAAGCTTCAGCATACGCGTGAATTGTTCTTCTGATTCTGGTATTCTGATATAGCATCTTCTGATGCTGATGTTAATGACCAATATTCTGATGCTGATTAAGATGTACTTTTGCTGATACCTATAAGAGTTTCTGCAAAACAGAAGGTAATATTTTAGGTAGCAAATAGTTCTCATATGAATCACATAATTAATATATCCTTTCATTTTGTTATCATCAAAACTTAAACTTAGGGTAGTAGATTCAAACTTTGTTCTAACATAGGTGTGTCAACCTAGCGGGTTTTTAGTTCATGCGTAGTATCTTTTTACTATGTCTGCATTGGCGGGGTGAGGAAGGTTGTCACCATCCATGGTGGTTAGAATCATAGCTCCTCCTGAGAAGATATATTTAACCACAAATGGCCCTTCGTACGTAGGGGTCCATTTGCCCCTGGGATCACTTTGAGGAAGGACGATGCGCTTGATTATCAGGTCTCCGACTTGATACTCTTGACGTCTGACCTTCTTATTAAATGCTCTGATCATCCGTTTTTGGTACGTCTGACCATGACAAATAGCAGTGAGTCTCTTTTCGTCGATTAGGTTTAATTGATCAAGTCGAGTCTGGATCCAGTCATCTTCTCTCAAGTCTGCATCCTTCATTATCCGGAGAGAGGGTATCTAGACTTCAATAGGCAAGACTGCCTCCATGCCATAGACCAAGGAAAAGGGAGTTGCCCCTGTTGACATTCGTGCTGAGGTACGGTACCCATGAAGAGCAAACAGTAACATTTCGTGCCAATCTTTGTAGGTCACTGTCATCTTCTGCACAATCTTCTTGATGTTCTTATTCGCTGCTTCTACAGCCCCATTCATCTTTGGTCGATAGGGAGAAGAGTTGTGGTGTTGTATCTTGAATTGCTCGCAGAGCTCAGTGATCATCTTGTTATTAAGATTGGTACCATTATCCGTAATGATCCTCTCGGGTACACCGTATCGACAGATCAGGTTGTGCCGAATGAACCGTGCCACGACGCTCTTGGTTACGGTAGCGTAGGAAGCTGCTTCAACCCACTTTGTGAAGTAATCAATCGCTACCAGGATGAAGCGATGCCCGTTGGATGCCGTCGGTCGGATCTCGCCGATCATATCAATGCCCCACATTGCAAAAGGCCAAGGTGCTGTCAAGACGTTCAGAGGAACCAGAGGAATGTGCACCTTATCAGCATAGATCTGGCATTTATGACAAGTCCGAGAATGCTGATAACAGTCGGCTTCCATTGTGGACCAGAAATATCCTGCCCGAAGGATTTTCTTTGCCATGGTATATCCACTGGAATGTGTTCCGAATGTACCTTCATGTAGTTCTGCCATGATCTTTTCTGCTTCAGTCTTATCCACACAACGCAGTAAGGTTGAATCATGGTTCCGCTTGTACAGAATGTCGTTGCTGAGGAAGAACTTTACCGCAAACCTTCTCAGGAACTTCTTGTCATTAACAAATGCGCCTTTGGGGTATTCTTGAGCTTCCAGGTACCTCTTCACTTCATGATACCAGGGTTTTTCAGTTACCTCTTCAGCCTCAAGATCACAGCAATATGCAGGTTCGTCCAATTTCCAGATAATGATTCGGGGAGCCTCATTGTCCCATTTGACTTTGAACATGGAAGACATCGTAGCTAGTGCGTCCGCCAACTGATTCTCCTCTCTTGGGAAGTGTTCAAAAGTTATCTCTTCGAAGTGGGGAAGCAATGTCAGCACATACTCCTTGTAAGGAATAAGGTTTGGGTGTTTCGTATCCCATTCGCCTTTGACCTGATTGATCACGAGAGCGGAATCTCCGAAGACACTCAGAAACTTGATCCTTAAGTCAATTGCAGCTTGAAGACCCATGATACATGCCTCATACTCCGCCATGTTGTTGGTGCAGTTGAAACATAACCGGGCAGTAAGTGGAGTATGAGTGCCTTTAGGGGATATGATCACAGCGCCGATACCATTACCCAAAGCGTTTGAGGCTCCATCAAAGTGCATAGACCATCGGGATCCTTCCTCAGGTCCTTCATCCGGTCCAGGTACTTCACAATCAGTCACTACCATGATATCTTCGTCTAGAAATTCAAAGTTCATCGACTGGTAATCGTCCACTGCTTGGTGCGCCAAATGTTCTGCCAATACACTTCCTTTGATTGCTTTCTGAGTTGTGTATTGGATGTCATATTCCGTCAAGATCATTTGCCATCTTGCTATTCTTCCGGACAGAGCAGGCTTTTCGAATATGTAATTGATTGGATCTATTTTTGAAATCAACAGAGTAGTGTGAGTCACATATACTGTCTCAGCCGGCGAGCAGCCCATACCAGAGCGCAGCAAGTTTTCTCGAGCAGTGAGTACCGAGTCTCACAGTCGGTAAACTTTTTGCTAAGGTAATAAATAGCGTGCTCTTTTCGGCCAGACTCTTCATGCTGCCCCAACACACACCCCATTGAGTTGTCAAGTACTGTCAAGTATAGGATTAGAGGTCTCCCTTCAACCGGTGGCATAAGAATGGGTGGTTCTTGGAGATACTCTTTGATCTTTTCGAAAGCGGCCTGACACCCATCATTCCAACGTACTACTTGATCTTTCTTCAGCAGCTTGAAGATTGGTTTACAGGTAGCAGTTAGATGCGAGATGAATCAGGCAATGTAATTCAATCGTCCTAGAAAGCCTCTGACTTCTTTCTCTGTCTTGGGAGTTGGCATCTCTTGTATGGCCTTCACTTTGGCAGGGTCCACTTGAATGCCTTTGTCGCTTACGATGAAGCCTAGTAATTTTCCAGATCTCACCCCAAAGGTGCACTTGTTTGGGTTCAACCTCAGCTTGTACAACTTCAGACGGTCAAACAGCTTCTGTAGGTGGTCAAGGTGTTCCTCCTCAGTTTGGGACCTTGCAATCATATCATCGACGTATACTTCTATCTCGTGATGGATCATATCATGAAATAAAGCAACCATGGCACGTTGGTAGGTTTCCCCAGCATTTTTCAATCCAAAAGGCATGACCTTGTAGCAAAAGGTGCCCCACTGAGTAACAAAGGTGGTCTTCTCAATGTCTTCCGGAGCCATCTTGATTTGATTATAACCGGAGAAACCGTCCATGAAGGAGAATACTTTATGCTGAGCGGTGTTGTCAACCAAAATGTCGATATGAGGCAGAGGGAAATCATCCTTAGGGATCGCCCTGTTCAAATCCCTGTAATCGACACACATTTGGACCTTACCATCTTTCTTCGGCACTAGAACTACGTTGGTAATCCACTGAGGGTAAGAAGTCACTGCTAGAAACCCGACATCAAATTGTTTCATAACCTCAGCCTTGATTTTCTCAGACATTTATGGACGCATACGGCGGACCTTCTGTTTTACTGGAGGGCAATCTTCCTTGGTAGGCAGGTGATGAACCACAATGTCGGTATCCAACCCAGGCATGTCCTCATAAGACCAGGCAAATATTTCCACATAGTCATGCAGCATCTGGATCAACCATTGTTTCACACTGAGCTCTAGATTGGCACCAATCTTGACTTCCTTTCTGTCTGTCTTAGTACCCAAATTTACCATTTCCACTGGCTCTTCATGTGGCTGAATGACCCTCTCTTCCTGGAGTAGCAGTCTTGCAAGTTCACCAGGTACTTCGCAATCATCTTCACCTTCGTCTTCGGCTAAGTTGATCGGATTTTCGAAGTCATAACTGGCAGTAGCAGAGTCGTTACCAGTGAGATCCAGAGTGGATTGGAACCTGTATAAGTGAGTGTGTGTAAATATAGATGTTTTGCAATATATAATAAAGAAAGAAAAGGATCGCAAGATTTTGAAATGCAACAAACGTCTAATGTTTTTATTGATGATATATGAAAATGACACACAAAAGCCCTCACAAATGAAGCCACGGTGCCCCGGGTAGGACACTGAGCCATAAAAGTTTCAACATATTGTTTGTTACAAATTGAAAACAAAAGAGTTCATTACTGAGTGACAAAAGTAATAGGTGTGAAGTCTTTGGCAGTCCAGTTGCTTGGTCCATTATCGGTTGTTGGGTAGATCCAGCTGTCGAATTCAGATTCTTCCACGCCATCTTCAATAGCATTCACTCCCGGGTTGGTGATGAACACAGGAGGTCTTCCAATCCTTGCCTTACAAACAGCCCTCTGAGCTTCTGCAGTGAAGCCCAAACCAAACTTGTCAGTCTTTGGAGTGAAGTCAGGAAGTCGGCCCCAATTTGCACACTCGCCCTTCTCAATCACAGCCCGGGCATCCCTTAAGGAAGCCATCTTCAAAGGAGGGTCTTCAATAGTCACAGTCTCAGCTGATGCCAGTGTCTGAGGCACCTCTTCAAAGTGTTGAAAGGGGGTCTCAATGGATTCCCCATCCATTTCTATGTACCGGAATGAGTTAAGGTGGCTGACCATATACTCTTCTTCCCCTTGAACTGTAACAATTTTCCCTCTGACCGGGTACTTAAGCTTCTGATGTAGTGTGGAGGTCACAGCTCCAGCCTTGTGGATCCATGGACGACCCAGTAAATAAGAATAGGATGGTCTGATATCCATCACATAGAAAGTAGAATCAAAAACTTGAGAGCCAACCCTGATTGGAATGTCAACTTCACCATGTACCATCCTTTTCGAACCGTCAAAGGCTCGGACAACAATGTTACTAGGCTTGAGCTCCAAACCCTCACAGTCCAACCTGTCTAGGGCCTTCTTGGGCAATACGTTCAATGAAGAACCGGTGTCTACCAACACATGGGCAAGAGTAGTGCCCCTGCATTCAATGGAGACATGCAGGGCGTCGTTATGGTTCTTTCCTTTGGCGGTCAGATCGGCGTCAGAGAAGCCCAAACCATTATCAGCAGTCAAGTTGGCCATGCAATCGGTAAATTGATCAGCAGACATTTCTTGCGACACATGGGCCGTCTTCAGGAAGGAAATCAGGGCCTTGGCATGGGCCTCTGAACACAACAACAGTGATAGCATAGAAATCTTTGATGGGGTGTGTCCCAACTGCTCAACTACGTTGAAATCACTTTTCTTGATAATCTTGAGAATCTCTTCCATCTCTTGCTGGGAAGCTTCAACAGTGGTTGTCTTTGGTGCCTCTGTCAGGGCAGGCAAATCAGTAGCAATCCCTTTTCCCCGAGCGTCAGATGACTCGGCAGCAGGGGTAGAAATAGGAACTTGATTAGGAAGGGGAACAAGCACACTTGCAGGTGTGATGATAAGAGGTTTCTGAATAGCTGGTGGTGCAATATCTGGCGAGAACAGCCTACCACTGCGGGTAATTTTGGCAGGCCCGGTGATGTTACTGACGCCGGTACTTGTATCAAACTCTTGCTTTACTCCAAGAACATAAACATCTGCCCCATAGTGCCATGGGACAGCTTTGTCAGATGTATAAGGGAGAGGCCCCGGAACAGTGATGATGATAGGAGCAATCTTCTGAGTGGACATGATTTTGACAGGCTTCTTTGAGAGAGCCTTAGGAGGTTTGTTGAAAATAGTAACAATAGAAACTTCTTCAGCAGGGGCAGCAGGAATAGCAATCTTGTCGAACAAAATCTCTTTGCTATCCATCAGGCTTTGGATACCTGATTTCAGCAAAGGACAACCAACAGGTGAAACAACACATAGAAGGCAACCTTTACTACATCCCGGAAATAAACCGGCTAGCAACAGGTTCCTTTTGACGGTCAATAATGGAGTAACAATCTCTTCCACGGAGGCTACATATCGGTCTTCTTCCACAGCATTCACTCCATGCTGGGGCATGGGAGCAGTCACAACATTGAGTCTTTCGGGCGCCTCAAACTGTATTTCTTTAGCATCAATAAGGTCCTGAACCTTATTCCTCAGAGCCCAGCAATCGTCCGTAGTATGCCCCGGGCTATCAGAGTGATAAGCGCAACGGGCGTTGGGGTTGTACTTTGGAGAAGCTGTGTTCACTACCTTCGGAGCTTCCTTGACAGTTACCAGATTGGTTGACAGTAGTTGCGGCAAAATCTGAGACAGGGTCATACTGAGCCGAGTGTACTGCCTTTTGGGCCTCTCACCCCTTGGTTGGTTGTATTGCTGAGGAGCAGCAGCAGGCTTTGAAATTACCAATGCATTGACAGCTTGGCGGCGTTACGACTTAATTTGTCTTCTGGGACCATAAACAACACTGGCTTCCTTCTTGAAGGGCTTCTTTTCAGCATTCGCGGAGGCACTTTTCTGTATCTTCCCCGACTTGATGCCAGCTTCTATTCTCTCACCGGTTAAGATCAGGTCTATGAACCCAGCAGAAGAATTACCAATCAGATGGTTGAAGAACAGACCAGACAAGGTCCCTAAGAACATGTCAACAAGTTCACGGTCAGTCAGCGGTGGCTGCACCCTGCCAGCCAGGTCTCTCCACTTTTGTGCATACTCCTTGAATCCTTCGCCCGTCCCCAATGACATACCCTGAAGTTGGGTACGCGTGGGAGCAAGGTCAGAATTATACTGATACTGTTTATAAAATGCGGTAGCCAAGTCCTCCCAGTTTCGGATAATGGCTCCATCCAGCTGATAGAACCACTCGAGTTGAGCCCCTGAAAGGCTATCCTGAAAGAAATGGATCCATAGGTTCTTGTCTGCAGTGTAAGGTTGGATCTTCCTTACATATGATCTGAGATGCATCTTTGGGCAGAATAGCCCATCATACCTTGCAAAAACTGGCACTTTGAACTTTGGGGGGATCACAATTCCAGCAACTAATCCCAAATCTTCGAAATCTAAGTCGGGAACTCTCTGCAGCTCCATAGCTTCCAACCTGTCTTCCAAGCCTTTGTACTTATCATCGGCGGGCGGGTATTGTTGATCAGAGTAGTCTTCGTCCTCTTCAGCCTCCTCTTCTTCAACTTCGGATTCGGAAGGTACCGCAGTCGCATTCCCTTTACTGGTTCCCTCTTCAGATGTAGGGGGAAATTCAAGCACTCTTTTGGCTTCACCCTCAAACCTTCTTCCTAGGGTAGCCACCCCGATTCTTTTCTTCTTCTTTTTCACTTGCTCTTTGTTCCCCAGCAAGGCTTTTAGATCGTCCTGACCCTTTGCCAAGGTCATCAGGAGATGTTGAAACTGTGAGTTCTGAGACTGCAAGTCCTTGACCGTCTGTTCGAGATCCATCTTACTGAAATAAACAGCAGAAAGATAAGGAAACCTGGTGTGGAGACCTGCTTATGCGTATGATGAATGATATGCTTATGTATGCAATGCATTCAAGGATTTAGAAAATTCAAAATTGTTGCAAACAAAAAAATAACGCACATCATATTAATAAGAAGAAATTTGTCAGTACATAAATGCCCCATGGGCCAAATATTACAAAAAACTTCTCAAGGTAAAAAGACGTTACACATCCTCTTTGGTGCGATGTAGGTGTTGAGTGTCTCTTCCTCATGGAGTCGGAGGGTAAGCTCCAAAACCTTCTTCTCACTGGCGTAGAAGCTGGCTTCAAAAGTATTCTGTTCCTCCTTGAGTTGGATCCAACTCTTGTGCATCTCCTCCCACGATGTAGGCATGTCAGGGTAAAGGATGGTGTAGGGAACCTCTCCTTCCTTAACGGGCTCTTTAATCACAGGGAGAACATGAGGATAAGGCATCATTAGACTCTGGACTCGGGTTCGTACCCACTTGAGATAAGGCTCAAGAGGGATGGAGTTCTTGTGCCCCAGTGTCTTGCTGTCTACCTTGTTAGGCATCCTCCAGGCTCTGATGAATCTTTGGCGAAGTCCTTGCGCATCGTTGTCGAAGTCAAAATCTAGGTCAGGAATCAACATGTCATAAGGGCCATCCCTCCGTGCATATCCAAATTGTCTCAAAGCTAGACAAGGGTTGTAGGTAATGCCTCTTCTAATGCCAAGCAATGGAACATTAGGGAACTCTCCACAACGATCAATGATGATGACATTTTCTCTGGACCGAGGACACCAATGTACATCAGAGTGAGTGAGGGTCATCAATCGTTGTGACCACCTTAATCCTTGGTCATTCTTCAAAACAGATTGTGGAAGGTGCGAAATAAACCACCTTGCAAGGAGAGGAGTACAACACATGAGAACACCCCTCTTTCTCATTGTTCGTGTGTACAATGAGTGAAGAATGTCCCCAAGCAATGTTGGTATTAGAGGTCTCCACCAAAAGACTCGTCAGGATTACATTTGTCCCAAGATCCGCACCTTTAATCATCACTATGCCAAGACCAATATCATACTCTTCGGATAAAGTTGTTCCCTTGAGTTATGAGGCTGACGTTTATTACTATGGCGTCAAGCAAGATCAGTTGGCTGTCAAAGACGAAGTTGCGAGAGATATTGATCCCGATATCGGTAACATCACTGGGACCAGCAAAATAACAAGAAGTTGAAGAGTCTTCTCACCTGAGATTTCTTCAAAGACCGTTGCTACTCCTGTAATTATTCCTACTGCCACTCCTACCGACACTCCCAGTGATACTCCTACTGCTATCCCTGCTACTGATACAAGGGAAAAAAGGCTTTGATTGAGCCTGCCCAAGCAAGAGAACATCCCGAGGTCATCCTTGAAGCTTCTAGAAAAGAAATAGAAGAAATACTGAAGATAATTAAGAAAAGTGACTACAACATTGTTAAACAGTTGGAGCAGACCCCCTTGAAGATATCATTGTTGTCTTTACTTTTGTGTTCTGAGACCCACGCCAAAGCCTTGGTAAAGTTTCTTAAGACCGCTCACGTGCCCCAAGAGACCTCCATCGACCAATTTGAAAATTGTGTGTCCAGTCTAACTGCTGATAACGGATTGGGATTTTTCGATGCTGATTTAACCTATAGGGGAAGGAAGCACAATGATGCCTGACATATTTCCATTGAATGTAAGGGCACCACACTTGCCCATGTTTTGGTGGATATCGGCTCATCATTGAATGTTTTGCCCAAAAATGCTCTCGACCGATTGGATTGTGAGGGGCTTATCTTGAAACCAAGCAACATCATAGTAAGGGCCTTTGATGGCTCCAAGAGGACAGTGCACGGAGAAGTTAGTATCCCCATAAAAATTGGGACTCAGACTTTTGACTCAATTTTCTATGTGATGGACATCCTCCCTTCGTACTCTTGTCTGTTGGGTCGACCCTGGATCCATGGTGCTGGTGCCGTCACTTATACCCTACACCAAATGCTAAAATACCCGATCAGAGGAAAGATTGTCACAGTTCACGGAGAGGAGGAGTACATGGTTATCCATATAAACTCTTTCAGGTATGTTGAAATGGATGGTGAATTCATAGAGACTCCCTATCAGAACTTTAAGGAGGTTCCAGCAACGGTCACGGCAACCAAGTCTACTCCAAAGGTCCCAAAGATTACCAGACCTCCACTGAAGATGGCCTCTTTGAAAGATGCTCGAGCAATAGTTAAAGAAGGAGGATGTACTATCTGGGGTCAGCTTCGGATATTCCCTACAAGTCCGACAAATTTGGGTTGAGGTTCACTTCAGAGGCCCAAAGAGCTGTTCGACATTCTCGCGCTGGAGAACCACCTCTGCGTATCAGCAATCAAGGAGTCAATGCAATAGAAGACAGTGATGGCAGCTGTGACATGGACGAATGGATTTTTCCAACCATCGGCGGAGGGCTCAACAATTGGGAGGCCAAAGATTTCATTCATATTACTTTTATTCAAGAGTAATTGTCTTTTAATATTTTTAGGCTTGTAATATTTAAACAATTCAGACTTTTAAAACCTTGTGTCTTACCCGAGGCACAACGGTCCATTTGTGAGGGTTGTCACTTCATTCTCATATGTCATTAATGAATCATGGACGTTTTTTGCATCAAATTTTGTGTTCTTTATTTTTCTTTCGTACATTTTATTCAAAAGGAGCTATGCTCTTACACACACTCACATATTAAAATGCAGATCTACATCCACTCAGGATCCCATGGGTAACAGTTCTGCTATGGCCAATTGTGACTTTGAAAATCCGATCTACCAAGCCGACGACGAAGGTGAGGAAGATTGTGAGGTGCCAGGGGAGTTAGCCAAGTTGTTGCAACAGGAAGAAAGGACCATTCATCCACACGAAGAGCCGGTCGAAACAGTTAACTTGGGAACTGAGGAAGACAAAAAAGAAGTCATGGTGGGTGCCAATTTGGAACCTAATGTCAAAGAGCGTCTGATTCAGTTGCTGCACGATTATGTTGAAGTATTTTCCTGGTCATACAAAGACATGCCGGGACTAGATACATACATTGTGGTACATCGTCTACCTACGAGGGAAGATTGTCCCCCAATAAAGCAAAAGTTTTTTCGCATGAGGCCCAATATGTTGGAAAAGATCAAATCAGAAGTCATGAAGCAATTCAATGCTGGATTCTTGACTGTCACATCTTATCCCCAATGGGTTGCCAATGTTGTTCCTGTGCTCAAGAAAGACGGTAAAGTGCGAATGTGTGTGGACTACAGAGATTTGAATAGGGCAAGCCCCAAAGATGATTTCCCACTCCCCCACATCGACATTCTAGTTGATAATACGGCATAACACAAAGTGTTTTCCTTCATGGACAGTTTCTCAGGCTACAACCAAATCAAAATGGCGCCTGAGAATATGGAGAAAACAACCTTTGTTACACAGTGGGGCACTTTCTGCTATAAGGTCATGCCACTCGGACTAAAGAATGTTGGGGCAACCTATCAACGCGCCATGGTAGCTTTATTTCATGACATGATACATCATGAGATAGAGGTCTACGTAGATGATATGATATCCAGATCGCAAACGGAAGAAGAACACCTTGATCATTTACAGAAACTGTTTGAGAGGCTGAAGAAGTACAAATTGAGGTTGAATCGAAATAAGTGCACGTTCGGAGTACGGTCTGGTAAACTCCTAAGCTTTTTTTTTAGCAAAAAAGGTATCGAGGTTGATCCTTCCAAGGTTAAAGTGATACAAGAAATTCCATATCCTCATACTGAGAAGGAAGTCAGAGGATTCTTGGGACGTTTGAATTAAATCGCCAGGTTCATTTCTCACCTGACAGCAACTTGTGAGCCAATCTTCAAGCTCTTGAAGAAAGATCAAGTAGTCAAATGGAATGACGAATGCCAAATTTCTTTTGACAAAATCAAAAAATACTTACAAGAGCCTCCTGTGTTGTTACCACTCGTCAAGGGAAGGCCTTTAATCTTGTATTTGACTATTTTAGAAAACTCAATGGGGTGTGTGTTGGGGCAGCATGACGAGTCTGGCCGTAAAGAGCGTGTTATTTATTACCTGAGCAAAAAGTTTACCGACTGTGAAATAAGATATTCATTGCTCGAGAAAACTTGCTGCGCTCTGGCATGGGCTGCTCGCCGGCTGAGACAGTATATGCTGACCCATACTACTTTGTTGATATCTAAAATGGATCTGATAAAATACATCTTTGAGAAGCCCGCTCTTTCTGGGAGAATGGAGAGATGGCAGATGATCCTGACAGAATATGACATACAGTATACTACCCAGAAAGCTATAAAGGGTAGTGTATTGGGCGATGACCTCGCTCACCAAGCTGTGGAAGACTATCAGTCTATGAAGTTTGAATTCCCGGATGAAGACATCATGACATTAAACAATTGTGAAGAAATAAGGCCATATGACGGACCTAAACAAGGATCCCGATGGACCCTGTTCTTTGATGGAGCATCCAATGCACTTGGCAACGGTATCAGTGCTGTACTCATATCTCCGGAAGGATGTCATACTCCCTTTACTGCCAGACTTCGCTTCAACTGTACAAACAACCTGGCAGAATATGAAGCATGCATCTTCAGTCTCAAAGCTGCTATAGACTTGGGGATCAAATCCTTGGATGTATTTGGAGATTCAACTTTGGTCATCAGTCAAGTCAAAGGGGAATGGGACACCAAACACCCCAACCTTATCCCTTACAAAGAAAATGTGTTGACATTGTTGCCGCATTTTGAGGAGATTACCTTCGAGCATTTCCCGCGAGAAGAAATCAGCTAGCAGATGCACTAGCTACAATGTCATCTATGTTTAAACTTAATTGGGATAACGAGGTTCCTCAAATCACCATTGAGTGAATGGACGAACCAGCCTACTGTCACGAGATCGGTACTGAAGAAGTAGTGGATCGACCTTGGTTCCATGAAGTTAAAAGGTATCTCGATTCTCAGGAATATCCAGAAGGAGCTTCAGTAAATGACAAGAAGTTCCTTAGAAGATTCTCGGCTAAGTTCTTCCTTAGTAACGGTATTTTGTACAAACGCAGTCATGACTCTGTATTGCTTCGGTGTGTAGACAAGGTTGAGGCTGAAAGGATCGTGGTTGAATTACATGAAGGCACTTTTGGTACCCATTCTAGTGGGCATACAATGGAAAAGAAAATCCTACGGAAGGGCTATTATTGGTCTACCATGGAGGCAGATTGCTACCAACACTCTCAGACTTTCCATAAGTGTCAGATTTATGCTGATAAAGTGCATGTACCTCTAGTTCCTCTGAACGTCCTGACGGATCCTTGGCCCTTTGCTATGTGGGGAATCGATATGATTGGGGAAATCAAACCAACTTCCTCTAATGGACACCACTTCATCTTAGTGGCCATTGACTATTTTACAAAATGGGTTGAGGAAGCTTCCTTTGCTTCCGTTACTAAGAATATGGTCGCCCGGTTCATCAAACAAAACCTTATCTTCCGGTACGGTGTCCCTGAGAGAATCCTCACTGATAATGGTATGAATCTAAACAACACTATGATCACCGCCTTGTGAGAGCAATTCAAGATCCAGCATCATAATTCTTCCCCTTACTGGCCAAAGATGAATGGTGTTGTCGAAGCTGTAAATAAAAACATTAAGAAGATCATACAGAAAATGACAGTCATATACAAATACTAGCATGAGATGATACTGTTCGCTCTCCACGGGTATCGTACCACAGCTCACACATCAACTGGGGAAACACCTTATTCTCTGGTATACGACATGGAGGCTGTCTTGCCCATTGAGGTCCAGATCCCCTCTCAGAGGATCATGAAGGATGCTGGTTTGAACGAAGAAGATTGGATCCAGACTCGACTTGACCAGTTGAACTTTATTGATGAGAAGAGGTTGGCAGCTATTTGTCATGGTCAGATATACCAAAAATGCATGATCAAAGCTTTTAATAAAAAGGTCAAACGTCAGGTATATCGGGTCGGTGACTTGGTAATCAAGCGTATCATTTTACCACAAGGTGATCCCAGGGGAAAATGGACTCCTACATATGAAGGGCCGTTTGTAATCAAGAGCATATTCTCTGGTGGAGCAATGATCTTGACCACTATGGATGGTGACGACCTCCAGCACCCTATAAATACGGACATAGTTAAAAGATACTACGGATGATCAAAGACCCGCTAGGTTGACTGGACTAGGAAAAAATAAGGGCTTCCCGGCGAACCAAAAGGGTTCGGGCAAAAATAAGGGATGAAAATTTTAAAAAAAATTTGTACACCCGGCAAGTCGAAAACCCGAAAGCGCGGCTTGGGCAAAAAAGGGTATCCCGGTGGACTGAAAACCAGAGAGGGCGGTCCAGGAAAAAGTTAGGGATTGAAGCGTATGACTATGTCCCATTGGATTATCTTGCAGACAATCTTCAGCATCGACCAATCAACTTAAACGGCTCTAAATCAATCCAATCGATTTCGCCGAGGCGACAAGTGGACAAGACATTCAGAGACATGAAGACTATAGCGGAATGGGAACCCCATGGGATCATTTCACATAGCTATCTTTTCTTTGTATCAATTTTCATTTTTTATGACGACATTCTCTTACTAGAATGCTCGTCTCATTGTACAAAAATACTTATTTAAGTTAATACAAGGATATCCCCTTTGGAAGTGCAAAACCATTTGTTTGTTTTTTCGTTTCTGTGTTTTATTTACAAAAAACATCTAATGATTTATTTTTGAACGTGATTACTGTTACAAATAAACAGAAAACGGAAAGACAATTACTAATGACTTTAAGAAATAGGATAATATCTGTAGTCCATTCCATAAAATCCCCGCAGGTACCTTCTCCAGCAAGAGCGAAAGCAATTACATCTTACCACAGGATCATTAACATATCCCCAGAGCAAAGCTTCCAGCTACCGCTCCAGAGGTTCCCTGGTGAGTTGCCCAACTTCTCAGGTTTCCCCAGTAGGATTCCATGAAGTCTACAAGCAATGTCCAACGTTTCCCTTCTACAACATAGTTTATTTCTCTAATGATTGGAAATTCACCCGTCAGTGCTTCAGAAGGGATTTATTTGCCCCGCTTCCAGCAACACTACGACACAAACAATCTTTTGGTCCATACATTTGCATTTATACGTCATAGTGTTGACAACACAAGTACATACAGTGCAATCTTATTTATTTTGAGAAATAACATTATACCATGCATTGCATACATCATGACATTGCATACATCTAACTCTTCACCTTTTCAGGAAAAATTAATCAACATGAAATTATCATCAGCAAAATTCCAACAGACGAATATTTTCAAACAAGAAAAGACTGGTCGACCATCTACATAACAAAATATTTCTTCCAGATTCTTACTGGTTCAGATAAATCTCTCAACGGTTTATTCTGATTCATTTCCAGATTTTCACTGGTTCAGATAAACCTCTCAACGGTTTATTCTGATTCATTTCTAGATTTTCACTGGTTCAGATAAATCTCTCAACGGTTTATTTTGATTCATTTCCAGATTTTCACTGGTTCAGACAAACCTCTCAACAGTTTATTCTGATTCGTTTCCAGATTCTTACTGGTTCAGATAAATCTCTCAACGGTTTATTCTGATTCGTTTCCAGATTTTCACTGGTTCAGATAAACCTCTCAACAGTTTATTCTGATTCACTTCTAGACTCACTGGTTTAGTTAAATATCTCAACAGTTTATTCCAGTTCGTTTCCAGATTTTCACTGGTTCAGATAAACCTCTCAATGGTTTATTCTGATTCACTTCCAGACTCACTGGTTCAGTTAAATCTCTCAACGGTTTATTCTAATTCGTCTCCAAATTTTCACTGGTTCAGATGAATCTCCCAACGGTTTATTCTGATTCACTTCCAGACTCACTGGTTCAGTTAAACCTCTCAATGGTTTATTCTGATTTACTTCTAGACTCACTGGTTCAGTTAAATCTCTCAACAGTTTATTCTGATTCGTTTCCAGATTTTCACTGGTTCAGATAAACCTCTCAACGGTTTATTCTGATTCACTTCCAGACTCACTGGTTCAGTTAAATCTCTCAATGATTTATTCTGATTCGTTTCCAGATTTTCACTGGTTCAGATGAATCTCTCAGCGGTTTATTCTGATTTGTTTTCTGTTAAAATCAAGTTCAGACTTTCTGCCAACAATCATCTTTAGATGGCATCTATAAGCCCATCTCCGACAACTCCCCATCATTTCTCCAAATGGAATCTTTAAGCCCATTCCCTACACAATCAACAAGCGCATCATCGAGTGCAAATTTCTAGGCACTCTAGTGTTCAATCATCTTCCACTCTCAAGCCACGAACGACAAACATGTCAATCTCGCTTTTTAAGTTTAAGAAGATTGAACAGGGGCAACTGTTGTACCCCAAAATTTTCCCTCCTTTTATTTACTCAAGATGCTATCCCAGGGTTTCTTAAATACTCAATTTGGCTCAAAAGTTGATCAAACAGATTTTCTTCCTAGGCAACCAGTCAGCAATTAGGGTTTTTCACTTCTCAAAGGTTTGCCCAATCCATGGCCCAGATAACTGCAAAGGCATTTGTGTGATTTCTATTTGTTTTCTTAACTATAATCTTCTGAAGATTAATGTTACTTTTGAGGGCATATTCTGTTTGAAAAAGGTGCAAAGTTTAAGGCTATCATCTTTAAGCAAATCATGATTGAGGGTTCAATTAATCACTTAGGTTTGAGCTTCTAAACATTTATTTTGTTTAAAAGTGCAAGATACATGATTTATCCTATCATATTATGTTTACTTGAAGTACAAGTTATCAAGCTAGGATGATTATTCAAGAAATTAAAACAAAGAATTGCAAAATTAAAATAAAACTCAGAAGTTTTGTACAATAAATTTGCATTGTTACTCAAGCTTTGTTCATTACAGTTTGGTGGGTCTTTTACAAATGATTACAAGTGATTGCAAAAATTACAAGTGAAATACAAAGTTTAAATCTACAAAGAAAATTTGCTTCTTCTTCAAGATTCCTTACTTCATCCTCAAGAAATTCCCCATTTGCTAGCCTTTGTCTTGCTTGCCAATTGTTTGTACATGTGACAGAAGAAAAGAAAAAAAATTAGCAAGCATCGTGGAAAATCCCAAGCAAGAATTAATGGTTAAAATAATTTTTTCATTTCATCATGAGGGTTTATATTTGGAATCAGATTAAGAGGGGTTTATTTTTAATCATGGGCCATTTCTCCCAATTGCAAATCACAAAAGGTTGCATTTTTTGGGTTCACAAAAAAGAGAAAAGGGAAATTGCTAACATTTCCTGAAACAAGCAGCAAACTGCCAAGCATAGCAAATGAATAAGCAAACAACAAATGTAACCAAAAGCCAAGTCAATGCAGCCCCATTTAAAGCAAAGGCAGGCTGCTAAGGCAGCAAAATAGAAAACAGCAGTATGAACAAAAACAGGTTGCAAGCAGCACAGTAAAGTAATATACATTGTAAACAGCAGCTACACTTAAAGCAGTCCAACAAGCAACTCAAAACAAACAAAGAGAACAACAAACTAGACATGGCTCACCAAAACCCTATGCCTCATCATTTCCCTAAGAATATAAAACCTTCAGAAATGCATCAAAAGCAAAAATGCTTTATCTCACAAAGATAGGAAAGAGGAAAGATATCACTTAGCCAGCAAATGCCAAGACAAGCAGGTTGCTATAAGCAACAGTCCAAGAAGACATGTTCAAAAAGCCTCCCTATGCTGCCCATAGCAGTCCAAAAACCTATCCAAGTTCTGCACAAAAGCATTTTAACATAAACCATAGCAACTAGTCTACAATACAGTCCAAAAATGCCCAGACTTGCACCAAAATGGAAACAGTCCAAGTTGCACTCAAAAGGCAAAAACTAAAAAAGGGCCAAAACTGTCAAAAATTCAAAGTGGTTTTCCCTCCTTTTTTTTTACCCTAATCAAAGAACAAGTTTACTGTTTTATAGAGGAGAGAACCATCAGATTAGAGAGAGACAGATACATCACCAACAAAAACAGCACAGAACGAGCAAATATATCAGAAACCACAAAAACTTAGAACAAGAGGTTCAACAAAATCTTTTCTTCCAAACCAACTGAAACATCATCAATACCATCTCCAAACCAACAGAAACATCATCAATACCATCTCCAAACCAACTGAAATATCACAAAAACATCACAAAGACACCAGAACAAAATATCATCAAACCATCTCCAAACCAACAGAACATGAACAAACCATCTTCAAACCCCAACTAAAACATCACAAAAACCAGATACAGAACTAGCAAAAATATCAAAACCACAAAAACTCGGAACAAGAGGTTCAACAAAATATTTTGTTTCAAACCAACTGAAGCATCATCAACACCACCATCCAACCATCATAAAAAAAACATCAAATAACAAAAAAAACACAGAACCAAAAGTCCACTATTCAAAACTTGTCATCAAACCCAACAAATAAGTGGCAAACCAATAAACAACAAGAACCCTAATCCGATAAACAGGCTAATACGAGCTCAGAAGAAGAAAAAAGTAATACAAGCTCAAAAGGAGAAAGAAATCGCCCACAACACAGAGTCAGAATCATCTTACCAAATAGAACGTCAGGAGGTAAGTAGGGTTATAAATCTGGACCTCACCAAGCGATCCCTTTCTTCTCTTCCCTTCCTTCTTTGAATCTACCGTTGCATGCATCACTATCTTCGTCGTTTTCATAAAACAAAAATTAGGGTTTCCCTTTTTCCCCTTTCGATATTTAGAGCCATCAAGTGAAAATCTGTAGAAATAAGTCACAAATTAGTAACTAGCATTAAGAGACGATCAGAAAAATGTAAGAAAAGTAAGGTTTTGAGACACGCCACCGCCGTCACCACCGTGAGGCGATTTCCGGCGCGGCCAAAGGGTCTTCTCTGGTGAAGGCCTATAGTAAGGGAGAAGAGAGAGGACAGAGTGTTCAAGAGAGAGAAAGAAAGTGGAGTTATAAAGCCTGGCTTCATGAGTAAGCGATTTTGTTTTGTTTGACAACAATGCTCCGGTCCAATATGGTGGTGACATTTGTCACCACCTCTTTAGCTGTCCAGAATGATTCCTCACTTGCCACCCCATGATAGTGTGATGCGCCCTTACATCTATCCTTTTGATCGGTTATCACACCCTTTTAACGCGTCTTAGATGCATGCCTTTGGTACACCTCAAGGGAGTTGCTGTACTGGATTAGCCAGAAGCATTTGGGCTTACTAATTTTTGCACCCCCCTATTTTTACTTATTTTACAGGCCCATTTCTACTTTCTTCTTTATAGTTTTTGTTTTTTAATATTTTCTTCTTCATTATTTTTTTTTATTATTTTATTTTTTAGCATATGTTTAAGAAATGTAAATATGTTAACATTTGTTTTAAATAATTATTGATTTTAAAATAATTTTTATTTGACATTATTAATTAAGTCCTTAATTAATCTTATCAAATGAGAAGAGTTTTAACCTAAATAATTATTTAATGATTTGGATTTGTATTGCGTGATTTAAATATTTATTTCTTACTGTCATCCCCATTCATTAATTTGTACCCCCATTCCCGAAGCTCTGTAATAACATAGAATTTCAACTTCTGTATTTTTACTGTTTACTCAATATTGTATAGTAATTACACGTGTATGGCCAGATTCGAAAAACAATCGCTAGATAACCTAATTTCAAAGACAAAATTAACTTGAAACAAACACACTTTTTCACACGTGCACTTCTAAGGTAACCTCGCTCGTTGCCTCGGAAATATAGTCATGTCCCTCGAATATGGGACGTTTTAGCAATGACCCTTCGATAAAAAAGATCGTAGTCCCTCAATGACCCTTGACGTTGCCTTCGATAAAATGATCTAGTCCCTTACGAAAATTGCTAAAGCGTCTCATAAGTTGATTTCGATGACTGTAAAATTGACCCGCGCTTGTCCCTTCACATCCAACGATGGGGCTTCTTACCAAATTAATAGTAAGATAGCAACATTAAAAGGAGGAAGAAAAGAACCTTGGGACCTTTCAAGTAGGTAGATTCGCTCCTATTTGCTTGCTTGCTCACGACAAAAACATTTTACACCGACACTTTCATCTCAAAATATTTTCAAAAGACAAAACCTTTTGCATACGTTCTTATAGAGACGAGAGCCATTGCAAAACATCTTTTTCAAAACACTTTCCAAAAACACAATCCACCAACACATCTTTGAACTATCTTTCGAAACAAAACTTTGTACGCATTCTTATAGAAACGAGAGCCATTACAAAGAGGTTTTCCAAAACACTTTCAAAGCCCACACCGCAAGCACACTGTTAAAACAAAAGCAACTGATCTAAACGTGTAACTAAGAGCCCATGGAAAACCATGGATGAAAAGGGTGCTAACACCTTCCCTTTTCATAATCTACCCCCCAAACCCGAGAAATAATCTCGAAAGGTCTTTCCTGTGCTTTTTTACCTTTCCTTTTGGATAAAAGAAAAGTCGGTGGGGACTCTTGCTATCCGCACAAATGAGATCAAAACGCAAAACCTCAAGTCAGTTCTCCCACCGTATCACACCTAACAACCTGGATGTATGCATGAATGGTTCAGAGGATGCAAATGATATGCAATGCAAATGCCATATTCTAATATTTCCAGGAACTTATAAGCTTTGATTCATGTTATTAAGTCATGTCATCCTTCTTGACAGTATTCATATTTGAGATGGCTTAACAACTTAAATCAAAGGAAAGATGCATGGGAATAAAGGAACATGTATGCAAGTATATGGGATCAAGACGAATAAATGTTGCACTATTCTGAACAAACTGAATGTCACAAAGCCAAAGGTCTGACACCAAGTCAGAATACAAAAGAACTAAGTACCAAGATGATCAGCATTTGTACCTGCAAGAATAAATCCCTTTCCACTCACGGGTGAATTCTGGTCAAGGTAAGGTCAGAGACTTCAGAGATTCTTGAGTTAGATGAAAACACATCATCATTAAGTAGCCACGTATGACAATAATATCCCCAAATAAACCTCGTTTGCGCGTGGTACTTCAACTATAGCACTAATAGGGCCTTGCACCCAATAGGTGTCATGAACATCCATTCTAGTCCTAGGTGTTCCTAAGTGTTTCTCTATGGCCTGGGTATTGGGCCTTTTACCTCAAAGTAACACCCATCAAACCTGAAAAACCAGAAAATCCAGAACAACACAGCATATATACAGAATAGTGGAAAACAATAAAATGCAATAAATAATCAGCAAGTAATACAAATAGATAAACACGCAAAGAAAGTAAACAAATAAAACTAGGATCGACCCAATTAGGAAAGAGTCCCCAGTGAAGTTCCCAAGCTGTCGTACTGTAGAAAAAGTGTAGCGGTAAAAAATTTGAGATTAAGCCATTAATTGACTTAACTCATATAGTGAAAGTCGCCACCTCGCTTTATTGTTTACAAAGGGAAATGGGAAAAAAGGGAATAAAACTCGAAGTGAAAATAGAGATCAAGGTACGGGTGTCGAATAAAACCCGCAGGATACCCTTTGTTTGTTTTAATCAGAGAGTGTTTTATCTAAAGCTTTGTTGTACCCCAAAATTTTCCCTCTCACTTATCAATTATTTTCTCACAAAGATCTCTCTTGGTTCAAGACTGCACTAGGGTTGATCAACTCAAGATACCTCCTTAAACACTGATGACTGAAATTAGGGTTTGATATTGCACAAGGATAATTGGACTTCCAATGCTTCTTATGACTTTCATGGATCATTATGGAACCCCAAGATTACTCATGTCAAGCTCAAGCCTTGAATCACATTTTTGCTCAGTCAATTGTGCAGTTGACCTAAAAATCAGCTGTATTGGGGAAAAAGTCAACTTTGGCCAATTTACAATCAAACTTCATAATTTTTTATCCACATCAACATTATAAACTCATATGTATCATTTTATCAAGTTTTTACCACAATTCTTCAAGAAATTTGATCAAATCATCAAAAGGGCAAAATGGTCAAAATAAGGATTTTGATTGAGAAAGGGCAATTTCTGATTTTTGACCTAGAAAATGGTTAATTGGTTTGAGGCATGATCTCAAGAGTTAAATTGCATCATTTTGACCTAATGGCATGACCCAAAACATTGCTCAAGATCAATTGGATTGATAGTGAATTTGCAGTCAACTAATCAAAAGTCAATTGTACACTGAAAAGTCAAACATTGACTTTTGGGTCAAAATCAAATTTCAAAGATCACAATTCATCAAAACATGTCAAAATATGAAACTTATTAATTAAGAAATCAAAAAGTCAAGATTTCATTTTGAAAAGTCAAAGTCTTCAAACTTAGAAATTTTTCTAAGTGTTGAAAACTTCATGTTTTTTCACAACTTTGAGCAAATTTTTCACCATGATGCAAGATGATTCAGAAGAAACTTTCAACATGAAAGTTGTAGATCTCCATGAGATCTACAACGTTGATTTACACAACTTCTTATAAAATTTCTTGTATCTCAAGTTATTAATTCATGAAGTCATAGTCTTGAAACTAAACACTTAGTGAACTTTTGCCCTAGTTTAGGCAGGATTTTGACCTAACTTCATGGCACTTTTTCATATAGTTCCAAGGGGAATTTTCAAAAGTAATTCAAATAGGGGTAGTAGAGAACATTACAAGATTTCCAAAATTTCAAATTACTCCTTGAGATCATTCTTGAGCAGGGAGAATCGAAGAGAGGAAGTTAGGGTTTTCAATCTTGAATTACAAGTCATTTTTGATGAACACATGAACCAAATCCATACTAGGCTGCATAATCTTTGCTTTGAAGGCCTCAAACTTGTTTTTAACTCCATAATTAAATGTTTACACAGCTGTTAGAGATTTGATCCAAGCAATTGAGCTATTATCCAAGTTGTCTCTCCATTAATGGCACAAAGTTAACATTGCCATTCTTGTAAAGCAAGCTTTTTGCATAAAGTCCATTCTTGAGCCTCTAACGTGTTCCTTCTGATCACACTCCATCCAAAAAGTCAAAAGAAAGTATGTTTAAAGCATAACCACTCTATCTTAGCAAGTGCACAAGGCTTTGAAACTTGAATTTCTCAAAAATCACATGTTATGCATAAACTTGTGATTTTGAATTCTAATCAACAACAAGTCTCCAAACTTGTTGCTTATAAATAGAGTCACTATTTGTGATCTAGGACACGAGCTTAAGCACCCTGAAACACTCTCAAACTCCCTCTAGCCAGAAATTGCACAAAAAATTCCATTGATACATAATTCTGACCTTAAACTTGTATCTCTCATTTCCGTCGTGCGTTTTCCTCAAATTCATTCCTAAAGCTTCCTTACATCAAATACAAACCATCCCTGACCCTGTTTCATAACTGTAACTCCATCTTCGTCAACTTCTATAACCAAAAACAGAGCTCTGCAAGTTGACTTCTCCAGACTATTTCAGCCACCCATTGTTCAAGCTAATCATTGCATTAGCTTCCTGGGAACTTGAGGAAGCTAACTTGATCATTGCAGCACGTTGAATTAAGCCCATTTACATTTCACGATTTCCAGTTTTGAGGTATTTTTCTTGAACTTCTATCTCATTACTTAGGAATTGGTAGGCTTGCATTTGTGAAGATAAAATGTAGACATCATTTCCCTGAAACTATACATGTCCATAGATTTCATTTATTTTGATTGAGCTAGGAGAATTTTGAGTTTGAACTTTGTGAAATATTTAGGTCAGAATTTGGTACTTTTAGAAATTATCATTCATCTTTGATTTATAGCTTTTTATATTTATATGGTTGGATTCGTGTGGAAAAATGGAGCAACTTTCATGTTTGCATCTTTCATTTTTGTTGAGAAATGAGCAAGTTACAGGATCCATGGCTGGAGGTTGAAGATGAAGTTTGAATTCAGGGCATAACTTAGATTATATATTCATTGTTTTGTTTATATTAACGGATGTATCACCACCCAATGGTTAAAGCGCGCGTCGTTCACCTTTAGGACCTGAGTTCGAGCCCCAACGTCTGTTTTGTTATTTTTCACAATTTATGTTTCTTTCTTTTTTTGTTTGCAGCCAGCGCTGGGCCTCCAACATTGGGCCTAGTTATTTTTTTTTGCTTTTTCTAACCCCTGTTTTCATTATTGCACCTGCCTATTTCTTTATTATTTCATATTATTTTCTTTTTCTTTTTTTATTTCATTTCAATTTTATTTCACTATTTATTATTAGGCAAAATACCCTTTTTAGTCCTTTAAGTTTACCCCAAGGTCCATTTGGTCCTTTATCTAAAAAAAGTGTCAAACTGGTCCTATAACTCTTTCAAAAGGACCATAGGAGTCCTTTCCGTCCATTTTGGTCCTTTTTGGTTCAGCCCATCCTTCTTTATTTTAATTTGTAACTCCATTATCTTATGTTTCAGCCCATCCTCCCTTTCCTTTAGATGATGTATCTCCATCTTTGCTCTATCAAGCTCATTTTGCAGCTTCTCCAATGAACCAAAAAAGACCAAAATGGACGAAAAGGACTCCTATGGTCCTTTTGAAAGAATTATAGGATCAGTTTGACACTTTTTTTAGATAAAGGACCAAAATGGACCTTGGGGTAAACTTAAAGGACTAAAAAGGGTATTTTGCCTTATTATTATTATTATTATTATTATTATTATTATTATTATTATTATTATTATTAATATTATTTTTGTTTTCATTAGTAAAAAATCCAAAAATATTTTTATTATTATTTACACTTATTTATTTTATTTTCTTTATAAAAACAAAAAAAAAGGACTAAAAAACATTTTTATTTTAACAAATTAATTTCTCTTTAAATAATTAAATATTTAGACTTAGGTTTGATGATTATCTTATTTTCTTAATTAAAATTAACTTAGAATTTAGATTTCTTTTAATTATTTAATTTTCATTTTTATTATTATTTAACTTAAAACCATTTTTTCAAATAAACCCTAAAAAACATTTTTAATTTAATTTCTTCCTTAATTAGTTTAAACTTAATTTTGTTTAATTTTCATTAATCATTTTCTTTAATTAGGTCAAGACTAAACCCTTTCATAAAAGAACAAAAAAAATCATTTCTTTTTTACATTTGCATTTTTGCATTTTATCCTTATTTTGTACATTTATTGAAATTCAATATGGTTGTAATAATTATTTAGATTTAATTTCTTGCAATATTCCTCATTTGTAATTTGTACATCCCCCTCCCCTAAATGATGTAATAGCGTAGTAATTTTAAATTCCGCAACTTACCGCTTTATATATAAATGCTAGTAATTAGGGTTTTTGTATGGAAAGACTAAAACCAACAAATAGTAAACCCTAACCAAAGACAAATCAAGCATGAAAATCAATACACTTGCATACAAGCACCCCTAGGGTAAATCCACTTGGTTGCCTTACAAAAATGGCCATATTACGCATGTGAGGTATCTTAGCAAAGACAAGCAAAAATACAAGATCATAGTCCCTCGATGACGCTATCAAAAGTTGCCTTTCAAAATGATCTTAGTTTCTAAAGAAAAATGCTAAGATATCTTGCAACATTGCTAATCATGGTTATACGATGACCCACGCCCGTCCCTTTTTACATCCAAAGATAGGGTTACTTACCAAATCAATGGTAAGATAACAATGTCAAAGGAAAAAGGAAATGAACATGAAAGACTTTTTAAGTAGGTAGAAAGTTCCTAGTTACTTGCTCCATTTCAAAACAAAAACATCCTTGCTATTTTCAAAAACAAACACCTACACTTTCAAAACACCTTTCAAACTTGAAAATATTTTCAAAAGATCAAACGCTTTGTATACATTCTTACGAACGAGAATCATTACAAAGTTTGCCTAAACAAAGGCATCTTTACAAAATAATTTCAAAAACCACACAAAGCACATTTTCAAACAAAAGCAAGTGATCTAGCAAGTAACTAAGAGCACATGGAAAACCATGGATGAAAAGGATGCTAATACCTTCCCTTTTCATAATCTACCCCCCGAACTCAAGAAACAATCTCAAAGGTCTTTCCTGTGCTTTTTCACCTTTCCTTTTGGATAAAAGAAAAGTCGGTGGCGAATCTTTCTAACCGCAACATTTGCAATCAAACGCAAAACACCCAAGTCAGTTCTCCCACCATATCACAGAACTAGCAACTCTGCTGGTGGGAATTTTAAAAGTGGGGTTACCTTAGGGTTAGATCACATTTACTTGCTTTCATTGTTTGACTTGTATGCTTTACATTATGGTTCTTTGTTTGGGTAATCCTCTACCCGGATTTGGGATAACTTATCGTTAAGTAGCAATACATTGTGGAAACTGTGTGGGGTATACCGACATGGTCTAAGTAATAGCTAAATTAGTGTGACATATTTGTGGGTACCGGTAGCCCTTGAGTAGTCAAGGAGAATACGGGGCCGCTGAGTGATGTCATGAAGCACTAATGAACTTTTAGAACCTTTACTTGACCAACTTGGCCTTTAGGACGTAGTGAGATGACCGGCTTTGGTGCAGTCCGAAATTGGTAGATACTCGATACTACACTCATTGAGGTTTGGTTTTTTGGGATATTTCGGTCGCCATTAAAGAGGCTTGTGCTGAAACAATGCCCAAAGAAACAAATCGGTGATATTGAGCTCCTTAGAACCCGGTTACTATTACTAGGACAGGTTTGAGCCAACTAAACTTCAAGAGGGTACTTACCTATGAGACTCCATGCAAGCCTAAACCTAAGGACTTGCTTGCTTTGTCTGTATATACATATTTGTACATAACATCATAAACATTATAACATCATACTCATATTCACTAACCATTTCAAGGATCTAGGGATTTATCTTTGTTCTGTTTTGTAGGACATGGATTATATTCGCAGGAAAACCATTCAAGTCAATCTTGTAAGGATCCCTCCTCAGCTTAAAGAGCTAGCATCAAGGATTCCTAAAAATTCTCCATTCATCAAAAGACATAGTCGCCTACTAAACTTGGTTACCCCCAACACTGATGAAGACGTGATGAAGGTGCTCTTCTAGTTCTTTGATCCTTTACACTGTTGCTTCACATTTCCCGATTATCAACTTGTGCCAACTTTGGAAGAATTCTCCCAACTCTTGAGGATTCCTATCCTCAATCAACTACCTTTCAATGGTACGGAAATAGATCCAAAGCCAGAAGAGATTGCTCAAGCTCTACACTCGCAATCATCTGATATCACAACTAATTGGGAAATAAGAAGTTGTGTCAAAGGTTTCCTAGAAAAGTTCTTGTTTGAGAAAGCCCTAAACTGTTGGAACTCTTTGGATTTGCAAGATTTTGAGGAAATTATGGCTCTCCTCATCTATGGGATGGTTTTGTTTCCAAATCTTGACCAACTCATAGATGTGAACACTGTCAAAGTATTCATGTCACCCGGTGCCTACTTTGCTAGGAGACATCTTACATTCTTTTCACACTCGCACTATGAGGAAAAGAGGTATCCTTATGTGTTGTACTCCTCTCTTGGCAAGATGGTTTATTTCGCATCTTCCCTAATCTGTATTTAAGAACGATCAAGGTTCAAGGTGGTCACATAGGTTAATGACACCCAAACATTCAGACATTCATTGGTGCTCCCGATCTATAGAGAATGTTACTATTGTCGATCGTTATGGAGAATTCCCTAATGTCCTTTCACTTGGAATTAGAGGAGGTATCACCTACAACCCATGCTTAGCCTTAAGACAGTTGGGTTACGCCCGAAGGGATGGCCCACATGAGATGCTCATTCAAGGTTTGGTATTTGACTACGAGAACGGCGATCAATGTCACTGCCAGAGATTTATCCGTGCTTGGAGGATGTTGAACAAGGTAGATAGCAAGACATTGGGGCATAAGAATTCCATCCCTCTTGAGCATTACCTCAAGTGGGTACGAGCTCGTGCTCAAAGTCTTATAATGCCTTACCCCTCCATTCTCCTAGTAATCATAGAGCCTGTTGTGGAAGGAGATGTTCCATACACTATCCTACATCCTGACATGACCACCTCTCTCGAAGACTTACAAAGGGATTGGATACAGCTTAAGGGGGAGTGATACACTCTCTAGGCCCAAATCTACACCAGTGAGAAGAAGGTTTTGCAATTTACTAAGCAACTTCATGAGGAGCGGAGCCTGAACGCCTACATCGCACCAAAGAGGATGCGTACAACTTTTTTATCTTAGAGTTTTTGTATTTTCTTTGTAAGCCCAAAAGAGGCATGATGTACTCAAAGCTTTGATCTATTAATATAATGTGCGTTCCTTTTTGGTCTAAAGCAAATTTAAATCTCTAATTTCCTTGAAATCATCGGATATGCATTTACCGTTCATCATACCATAAGCAGGTTTTATCACAACAAGTCTCCTCATCTTCCTACTATTTATTTCAGTAACATGGATCTCGAGCAGATAGTAAAAGACCTCCAGGCGCAGAATGCTCAGTTTCAACAGATATTTTTTACTCTAGCCAAAGGACAAGAGGATCTGAAAACTTTGCTGGTTGAAGAAAAGAAGAAGAAAGCAAAGAAAATAACTGAAGTTCTGTATATGGGAAAAAGGTTCTAAGGACAAGCCAGACGGACCCTAGACTTTGCAACGTCATCTGGTGAAAAGGATAATCAAGAAGTGAAAGGCAAAGAAGCAGTTGTCCAGCCAAAATCTAAAGAGGAAGAAGAGGAAGACTACTCTGAAGAGCAATCTCCCCTGACCGACAACAAATACAAACATCTGGAAGAACGTCTAAGCGCAATAGAGATTCAGAAAGTTCCTGGGCTGGACTTTGAAGAGCTGGGATTAGTATCTGGGATTGTTATTCCACCAAAATTCAAGGCACCGGTATTTGATAAATACGATGGAGTTTTGTGTCCCAAAATGCATCTCTGATATTATGTGAGGAAGATACAACCTCACACTGCTGACAAAGATTTATGGGTACACTTATTTCAATACAGTATATCCGGAACTCAATTTGATTGGTTCTATCAACTGGAGAGGGCTAATATCCATAATTGGGAAGACCTTGCCGCTGATTTTTATAAACAATATCAGTACAACGTAGACCTTTCTCCTACCCGTACTCAACTCCAGAGTATGGTTATGGTTTTAAGTGAAGGTTTCAAAGACTACGCTCAGAAATGGAGGGACTTAGCAGAAAGAGTCCAACATCCCCTTTCTGAAAGAGAACTAGTAGACATGTTTCTGGGTACCCTGTCCAGTCCTTTCTTTAATCATTTAATCGAAATCTCCTCAGTAGGCTTCACTGAATTAATCTTGACCGGAGAGAGAGTGGAAGTTGGGATTAAGAGTGGGAAGATTCAAAAAGAAGCATCCTCTGCCGCTGTAAGAAAACCATTTATTGGGAAGAAAGAAGTTGGTGTTGTGTATCCTCAAAGGAATCAAGATAGAACTGAACGCCGTCCAATGGTGGGGGCTGTCATGATCCCTAAGCTTGCACCTACTCAACAAAGGAACAGTCAACCTAGAACAGAAAGACCAGTAAGACAATTTACCCGGATTAATATGACACTATCTCAAGTCCTGCCACATTTATTGAGATCTAATCTGGTAACTTTAAAAGAAGCTCCAAAGAATCCTAACACAACCTCTCCTCACTATCATCCTAATGCTCGTTGTGCTTACCATTCAGAAAGCCCAAGCCATGATACCAACAACTGTTGGGCTTTAAAAAACAAGGTGCACGACCTTCTTGAAGCAAAAGAAATTGAGTTTGATGCTCCTGAGATCCCAAATGTTATCACCGCTCCTATGCCCAAGCATGGTCGTGGTGTTAACACTGTAGAAGATGATATGTTTGTTATTGCTGTTGATGAACTCGTTACTCCTCTCCTGACTATCAAGAAGAACCTATTGAGGGCCGGCTTATTTTCGGGCTGTGACGAAAGTTACCACCTTTGTTTATCCCTACCAACTGGCTGTCATTTATTGAAAGCAGGTGTTTAACGCCTAATGGATGACAAAGAGATTTTGTTTGAAAAGATTCTCGTTCCAACCATTTCTTACAATGATGTTTCAATAGTAACCATTTCCGCCAATTCTTTCAGGGTCTCCACTAAAAGACCCGTTAGGATTACATCAGTTCCTAAAGTGGCTCCACTAATAATTACTATGCATGGACCAATCCCGTACTCATAAGATAAAACTGTCCCATGGAACTATGGGGGCGACGTCTACTATCACGGCATCAAGCAGGATTGCCCGGCTGTTGAAGACTCAATTTCTGAGAAGGCTGACCCCGACATCAGCAACATTACGGGAACCAGCAAGATAACCCGAAGTGGAAGAGTATTCTCCCCAGAGATTTCTCCTCTGAAGACTGTTATCGGTCATGTAATCATCCTTATTTATGTTCCTGTTGACACAACTACTACTAGAATTCCTATAGTTACACCTGTTGATACTCCTACCACCGAGTCGACCGAGACTCGGGGCAAAGGCATTCTGGTTGAACCTGTTCGGATGAAGGCGCAATTAGTATCTATCCCTGAGGCCTCCCAAAAGGAGATGGAATAAATTCTAAATATTATAAAGAGAAGCGACTACAACATAGTCGAACAGCTAGGTCAGACTCCGTCAAAGATTTCCATGTTGTCTTTAATGTTGTGCTCCAAGGCTCATGTGAAAGCCTTGGTGAAATTTCTTAAAACTTCCCATGTACCACAAGAAACCTCTGCAGATCAGTTCTAAGACTGTGTGGCCATCTTGACCGCGGATAATGGTTTAGGCTTTTCTGATGCTGACTTGACACCTAGAGGGAGGAAGCACAACGAGGCATTGCATGTCTCTATCGAATGCAGGGGCACAACTTTGGCCCATGTCTTGGTTGATAACAGTTAGTCTTTGAATGTGCTTCCAAAGAAGGCTCTGTGTAGACTTGACTATGAATGTTTGACCTTAAAACCCAGTAACATAGTGGTAAGGGCCTTCGACGGTTCAAAGAGAATGGTGCATGGGGAGGTGGACATCCATATAAAAGTTGGAACCCAAACCTTTGATTCAACTTTTTACGTGATGGACATTCACCCTTCCTATTCCTGCTTGTTGGGCCGACCATGGATTCACAACGTTGGTGTCGTTACCTCTACATTACATAGAATGCTGAAATATCCAACCGAGGGGAAATCATTATTGTCCATGGAGAAGAGGAATATATGGTCAGTCACTTGAACTTCTTCAGATGCATGGAATTGGATGGTGAATTCATTGAAACTCCATTTCAGCACTTCGAGGAAGTCCCACAAACCGTGGCAGTAACCTAGGCTGTTTCCCAAGTCCCAAAGATTACAAGACCTCCTTTAAAGATGTCTTCTCTGAAGGATGCCAAGGCAGTGATTGAAGAAGGTGGTTGTACTATTTAAGGCCAACTCCATGATATCCCATACAAATCTGACAAATTTGGTTTGGGTTTTAGTTCAAGAGCCTAGAAAGTTGTACGCCGTACTCGTGCCAGGGGACCACCCTTGAAGATTAGCAACAACAGAGTCAACGCAGTGGAGGATGATGAGGACAGTGACGACCTGGAGGAATGGATTTTCCCGACTGTCAATGGAGGACTCAGCAACTGAGAAGCTAAAGATTTTGTCCCAATTAATTTTATCCAACAGTAATTGTCTTTAAATTTTGTCAGACCTGTAATAATTAAACAATTCATACCTTTAAAACCTTGTGTCTTACCCGAGGCACAACGATCCATTTGTAAGGGTTGTTACCCCATTTTCATATGTCATCAATGAATCATGGAAGTTTTTGCATACAAACTTTGTGTTCTTTGTCTTTATTTTCTACATTTTTATTTCTTTCAAAGATAGTTATACTCTTATACACACTCACATTCAAAATGCAGATCTACATCCATTCGGGATCCCATGGGTAACAATTCTGCTATGGCCTTCTGTAACTCTGAAAATCTAATCTACCAAGCCAAAGACGAAGGTGAGGAAGATTGTGAAGTACCAGAGGAACTTTCCAGGTTATTACAACAAGAAGAGAGGACCATACAACCCTATGAAGAACCAGTGGACACAGTTAACCTAGGTACCAAAGAGGGCAAGAAAGAAGTCAAGGTGGGTGCCAATTTGGAACCCAATGTCAAGAAGCGTATGAACCAGTTGCTACATGATTATGTTGAGGTCTTTTCCTGGTCGTATGAGGACATGCCAGGACTTGATGCTGATATCGTGGTACATCGTCTACCAACAAAAGAAGACTGCCCTCCGGTAAAACAAAAGGTCTTTTGCATGCGACCAGACATGTTAGAAAAGATTAAGGCTGAAGTCATGAAACAATTCAACACCGGATTCTTGGATGTCACCTCCTATCCGCAATGGGTAGCCAATGTTGTTCCTGTGCCTAAAAAGGACGGAAAAGTGCGAATGTGCATGGATTACAAAGATTTGAATAGGGCAAGCCCTAAGGATGATTTCCCACTTCCCCACATTGATATTTTAGTTGACAATACATCACAACATAAGGTGTTTTCCTTCATGGATGGTTTCTCAGGTTACAATCAAATCAAAATGGCGCCTGAGGACATGGAGAAAACAACCTCTGTCACACAATGGGGCACTTTCTGTTACAAGGTTATGCCATTCGGGTTGAAGAATGCTGGGGCAACCGATCAGCGTGCCATGGTAGCTCTATTTCACGACATGATACAACACAAAATAGAGGTCCATGTGGACGACATGATAGCCAGATCTCAAACTGAAGAGGAACATCTTGACCATTTATAGAAACTCTTTGAGAGACTAAAGAAATACAAGCTGAGGTTGAACCCAAATAAATGCACATTTGGGGTGAGGTCTGGTAAACTCCTAGGCTTTGTCGTCAGCGATAAAGGTATCAAAGTGGATCCTGCCAAAGTGAAAGTAATACAAGAAATGTCTGCTCCTCATACTGAGAAGGAAGTCAAAGGATTCTTAGGGCGGATAAACTACATTGCCAGATTCATTTCTCACCTGACAGCTACTTGTGAACCAATCTTCAAATTACTGAAGAAAGATCAAGTAGTCAAATAGAATGATGAGTGTCAAACTGCCTTCGACAAGATCAAAGAGTACCTGTAAGAGCCTCCTGTTTTAATGCCACCGGTCGAGGGAAGACCCTTGATCATGTATCTAACTGTCTTGGAAAATTCAATGGGGTGCGTGTTGGGGCAGCATGACGAGTCTGGCCGAAAAGAGCATGATATTTATTACCTGAGCAAAAATTTACCGACGGTCAAACAAGATATTCACTACTCAAGAAAACTTGCTACGCTCTGGCATGGGCTGCTCGCTGGCTAAGACAGTATATGCTGACCCATACTACCTTATAGATATCCAAGATGGATCCAATAAAATACATATTCGAGAAACCTTCCCTCTCTGGGAGAATAGCAAGATGACAGATGATCTTGATGGAATATGACATTCAACATACTACCCAAAAAGCAATAAAGGGCAGTGTACTAGCCGATCACCTTGCTCATCAAGATGTGGACAACTACCATTCCATGAAGTTTGAATTCCCAGATGGAGACATCATGATGGTAAACAACTGTGAAGAACTCATACCATATGACGGACCTGAACAAGGATCCCGATGGACCCTGGTTTTTGATAGGGTGTCCAACGCACTCGGCAATGGCATTGGTGTTTTACTCATATCCCCTGAAGGATGTCACACTCCCTTCACTATAAAACTTTGATTCAACTGTACATATAACATGGTAGAATATGAAGCGTGCATTTTTGGCCTCAAAGCTGCCATTGATTTGGGGATCAAGTCCTTAAGTGTATTCGAAGATTCAGCTTTAGTCATCAGTCAGATCAAAGGAGAATGGGGCACAAAGCACCCTAACCTCATCCCCTACAAAGAACATGTGTTGACATTAATCCCATATTTCGAGAAGATTACCTTCGAGCATTTCTCGCGAGAAGAAAATCAGCTAGCAGACGCGCTAGCCACAATGTCATCCATGTTTAAACTCAAATGGGATAACGAGGCTCCCCAGATCACCATTGAACGAATGGATGAACCAGATCTCTGTCACGAGATCAATATTGAAGAAGTAATGGACTGACCTTGGTTCCATGAAGTCAAGAGGTATCTTGAGGCTCAAGAGTATCTGAAAGGAGCTTCAGTCAATGACAAGAAGTTCTTAAGGAGATTCTCTTCTAAGTTCGTCCTTGGTAATGGCATTCTCTACAAACGCAACCATGACTCTGTTTTGCTCTGTTGCATAGACAAGGTTGAGGCAGAAAAGATCATGGCTGATCTACATGAAGGAACTTTTGGCACCCATTCCAGTGGGCATATGATGGCAAAGAAGATCCTATAGGCAGGTTATTACTAGTCTACCATGGAAGTAGATTGCTATCAGCACTCTCGAACTTGTCACAAATGTCAGATCTATGCTAACAAAGTGCATGTACCTCTAGTTCCTCTGAATGTCCTGACTGCTCCCTGGCCATTTGCGATGTGGGGCATTGATATGATTTGGGAAATCAAACCAACAACCTCTAATGGACACCGCTTCATCTTGGTGGCCATTGACTATTTCACGAAATGGGTTGAGGCGGCTTCTTTCGCTTCCGTTACCAAGAATGTTGTCGCCCGGTTTATCAAACATAATCTCATTTGTTGGTACGGTATCCCGGAGAGGATCATCACATAAAATGGTATGAATCTAAACAACACTATGATCTCCGCACTGTGTGTGCAATTCAATATCCAGCACCATAATTCTTCCCCTTACCGGCCAAAGATGAATGGTGTTGTCGAAGCCGTAAATAAGAACATCAAAAAGATCGTACAGAAAATGACAATAACCTACAAGGACTGGCATGAGATGCTACCATTCGCTCTCCATGGTTACCATACCATGGCACGCACATCAACTGGGGCAACACCTTACTCTCTGGTATACGACATGGAAGTTGTCTTGCCTATTGAGGTCCAGATCCCCTCTCTGAGAATTATGAAGGATGCAGGGCTGAATGAAGAAGATTGGATCCAAAATCGCCTTGATCAACTGAACTTGATTGATGAGAAAAGGCTTAATGTTGTATGTCATGGTCAAATGTATCAAAAATGGATGATCAAGGCTTTCAACAAAAAGGTCAGACACCAAGTGTATCAAGTCGGGGATTTGTGATCAAGCGCATCATACTGTTGCAAGGTGATCCCAGGGGAAAATTGACTCCTACATACGAAGGACCGTTTGTGATCAAAAGCATATTCTCTGGTGAAGCAATAATCTTGACAACTATGGATGGCGACGGCCTGCCACACCCTGTGAACACGGACATAGTCAAAAGATACTACGCATATGAGACTCAATAGGTTGACACACCTAGGCAAAATAAGGGCATCCCGGTGAACCAAAAAGGTTCAGGAAAAAATTAGGGATAAAATAATAAAAAATCTGTACAACCTCTAGTTGAAAACTCGAAAGGGCGACTTGGGTAAAAAAGGGTATCTCGGTGGACTGAAAACCCGAAAGAGCGGTCTAGGAAAAAGTTAGGGATTTAAAGAGTATGACTATGTCCCGTTGGATCATCTTACATACAGACTTTGGCTTCGACTGACAAATTCAACGGGTCTAATCAATCCAATCAACTTCGGACAAGGTAGCAAGTGGACAAGACGCTCAGAGACACGAAGGCTATAGCAGAATTGGAACCCCGTGGGATTGTTGCACATAGCTATCTTTTCTTTGTATCAAATTTTCATCCTTTACGACGACATTCTCTTACTAGACTGTTCGTCTCATTGTACAAAAATGCTTATTCAAGCTAATACAAAGATACCCCTTTGAAAGTGCAAAACTATTTGTTTTTTTCTTTATTTCTGTGTTTTGTTTACAAAAAACATCCAACGATTTATTTTTGAACATATTCATTTGAATGTAACTACTATTTACAAATGAACAAAAAGTAATAGAAAATAAAGACAATCACTAATGGCTTTAAGAAATAGGATAATATCTTTAGACTATTCCATAAAATCCCCCACATTGTGCGGCTTAATCCCCGGCAGAACAAAACTTCCAGTTATCACTCCCCGGTAGAAGTCGCCCAATTTCGTAGGATTCACCAACAGGATTTCACAGGTAATATACGGCGTCTCCATTACAACATTGTTTATTTCTCTAACAAATAAAAGCTCATCAACATTAAGACTTACACTCCACGTCCACAACAACAGTCAGGGATTTATTTTCCCTAATCCAACAGTATTACAGCAACATAGCTTACATGCCCATACATCGCATCCATACGTCATGACATTGACAACACGAACACATACAACATAATCTCATTCATTTTATTGAGAACATCATTATACAATGCATTTCATACATCATGACATTGCATACAACTAATCTTTCATCTCTTCAGGAAAGATCAGTCAGCCGATGGCTACCATCAACAATTTACAAAAAAAGGTCAGAGATTGATACCTGAAACAAGACGGAACAATTATCTACACGACCAGCTAAACATTCAGAAACAGTTCAGATACGCTCTAGACACGGATGCCATCCTGATACTCATTCAGATTCAGCTTTCAGATACAGTTCAGATACGCTCCAGACACGGATGTCATCCTGATACTCATTCAAATTCAGATTTCAGATACAATTCAGATACGCTCCATACACGGATGCCATCTTGATACTCATTTAGATTCATCTTTCAGATACAGTTCATATACACTCCAGACACGGATGCCATCCTGATGCTCATTCAGATTCAGCTTTCAGATACGCTCTAGACATGGACGCCATTCTGATGCTCATTCAGATTCAGCTTTCAAATACAGTTCATATACACTCCATACATGGACGCCAGTCTGATACTCATTCAAATTCAACTTCCGGCAACAAGTCAAATACAATCCATTTATGGATATTATTCTGGTACTCAACCCCACACATCCAGTACTTCAGTATAAATCAAACAAAGATTTATTCTGACACTTTTTCTCTTCCCATCAACAATCATTTTTGGATGGCATCTGTAAGCCCATCTCCAAAAAATTTCCATCATCTCTCGAAATGGCATCTTTAAGCCCATTCTCTACACCATCAACCATCACATCCTCGAGTGCAAATTTCTGGGCACTCTAGTGTCCAATCATCTTCCACCTTCAAGTCACGAATGGCAAATACGTCAATCTAACTCTTCAGGTTTAAGAAGATTGAATAGGGGAAGATGTTGTACCCAAAAATTTTCCCTCTCACTTATCAATTATTTTCTCACAAAGATCTCTCTTGGTTCAAGATTGCACTAGGGTTGATCAACTCAAGACACCTCCTTAAACACTGATGACTGAAATTAGGGTTTAAGATTTCACAAGGATAATTGGACTTATAATGCTTCATATGACTTTCATGGATCATTATGAACCCCCAAGATTACTCATGTCAAGTTTCAAGCCTTGAATCACATTTTTGCTCAGTCAATTGAGCAGTTGACCTAAAAGTTAATTATATTGGGGAAAAAGTCATCTTTGGCCAATTTACAGTCAAACTTCATAATTTTTTATCCACATCAACATTATAAACTCATATTTATCATTTGATCAAGTTTGTACCAAAATTCTTCAAGAAATTTGATCAAATCATCAAAAGGGCAAAATGGTCAAAATTAGGGTTTTTACTGAGAAAGGGCAATTTCTTATTTTTGACCTAGAAAATGGTTAATTGGTTTGAGGCATGATCTCAAGAGTTCAATTTCATCATTTTAACCTAATGGCATGACCTAAAACATTTCTCAAGATCAATTGGATTGATTGTGAATTTTCAGTCAACTGATCAAAAGTCAATTGTACACTGAAAAGTCAAACTTTGACTTTTGGGTCAAAATCAAATGTTAAAGATCACAATTCATAAAAACATGTCAAAATATGAAACTTATTCATCAAGAAATCAAAAAGTCAAGATTTCAATTTGAAAACTCAAAGTCTTCAAACATAGAAATTTTTCTAAGTGTTGAAAACTTCATGTTTTTTCACAACTTTGAGCAAATTTTTCACCATGATGCAAGATGATTCAGAAGAAACTTTCAACATGAAAGTTGTAGATCTCCATGATATCTAAAACATTTCTTTACCCAACTTATTCTAAAAGTGCTTGGATATCAAGTTATTAATTCATGAAGTCATAGTCTTGAAACTAAACACTTAGTAAAATTTTGCCCTAGTTTAGGCACGATTTTGACCTAACTTCATGGCACGTTTTCATATAGTTCCAAGGGGAATTTTCAAAATTGATTCAAAGAGAGGTTGTAGAGAATATTACAAGCTTTCCAAAATGTCCAAGAACTCCTTGAGATCATTCTTGAGCAGGGAGAATCGAAGAGAGGAAGTTAGGGTTTTCAAACTTGAATTACAAGTCATTTTTGATGAACACGTGAACTAAATCCATACTAGGATGCATAATCTTTGATTTGCAGGCCTCAAACTTGTTTGTCACTCCATAATTAAATGTTTACACAGCTGTTAGAGCTTTGATCCAAGCAATTGAGCTATTATCCAAGTTGCCTTTCCATTAATGGCACAAAGTTAACATTGCAATTCTTGTAAAGCAAGCTTTTTGCATAAAGTCCATTCTTGAGCCTATAACTTGTTCCATATGATAACACTCCATACACAAAGTCATAAGCAAGTATGGTTAAATCATAACCACTCTATCTTAGCAAGTACACAAGGCTTTGAAACTTAAATTTCTCAAAAATCACATGTTATGCATAAACTTGTGATTTTGAATTCTGATCAACAAGTCTCCAAACTTGTTGCTTATAAATAGAGTCACTATTTGTGAGCTAGGACACGAGCTTAAGCACCCTGAAACACTCTCAAACTCCCTCTATCCCGAAATTGCACAAAAAACTCCATTGATACACAGTTCTGACCTTAAACTTGTATCTCTCATTTCCCTCGTGCGTTTTCCCTCAAATTCATCCCTAAAGCTTCCTTACATCAAATAAAAACCATCCCTGATCCTGTTTCATAACTGTAACTCCATCTTCATTACCTTCATAACCAAAAACAGAGCTCTGCAAGTTGACTTCTCCAGACCATTTCAGCCACCCATTGCTCAAGCTAATCATTGCATTAGCTTCCTGGGAACTTGAGGAAGCTAACTTGATCATTGCAGCACCTTAAATCAAGCCCATTTGCATTTCACGATTTCTAGTTTTGAGGTATTTTTCTTGAACTTCTATCTCATTACTTAGGCATTGTTAGGCTTGCATTTGTAAAGATAAAATGTAGACATCATTGCCCTAAAACTATACATGTCCATAGATTTCATTTATTTTGATTGAGCTAGGAGAATTTTGAGTTTGAACTTTCTGAAATATTTAGGTCAGAATTTGGTACTTTTAGAAATTCGCATTCATCTTTGATTTATATCTTATGATATTTATATGGTTGGATTCGTGTGGAAAAATGGAGCAACTTTCATGTTTGCATCTTTCACTTTTGTTGAGAAATGAGCAAGTTATAGAATCCATGGTTGGAGGTTGAAGATGAAGTTTGAATTCAGGGCATAACTTAGATTATATATTCATTGCTTTGTTTATATCAACGGATGTATCACCACCTCAGTGGTTAAAACACGCGCCTTTCACCTTTAGGACTTGGGTTCGAGCCCCAACGTCTGTTTTGTTATTTTTCACAATTTCTGTTTCTTTTTTTTTTGTTTGCAGCCAGCGTTGGGCCTCCAACATTGGGCTTAGTTATTTTTTTTGCTTTTTCTAACCCCTGTTTTCATTATTGCACCTGACCTATTTCTTTATTATTTCATTTTTTTTCTTTCATTTCAATTTTCTTTCACTATTTTATTATTATTATTATTATTATTATTATTATTATTATTATTATTATTATTATTAATATTATTTTTATTTTCATTAGTAAAAAATTCAAAAATATTTTTTTTTATTATTTACACTTTTTTATTTTAGGCTTAAATGCAGTTTTGACCCCCCTAGTTTAAGGTTTTTGGAGTTTCGATCCCCCTAGTTTAAAAGCCAGGTTTCTAGTCCCCATAGTTTTCAAATTTGGGATTTTTGAAGCCCCCCTCCATCTGGCTGCCCAAAAAGTTTTTAAATTTTGGATTTTTGAAGCCCCCTACATGTGACATGGCACAGGGAGAGTAATGCCACGTATTATTTTCTTATTTCTTATTTAGAATAATATTTTTTAAACATTTAAATAAGTGATATTAATTTCCAAATGAATTTTTAATTTCATAATTCATATTTTCTGAAAATCCCAAATTGCTTAACCTAATTTCCTCTTCCATCCGCCCGTACGAGATTTCAAAAATCCCAAATTTGAAAACTTTTTGGGCAGCCAGATGGAGGGGGGCTTCAAAAATCCCAAATTTGAAAACTATGGGGACTAGAAACCTGACTTTTAAACTAGGGGGATCGAAACTCCAAAAACCTTAAACTAGGGGGGTCAAAACTGCATTTAAGCCTTTATTTTATTTTCTTTATAAAAACAAAAAAAAAGACTAAAAAACATTTTTCTTTTAACAAATTAATTTCTCTTTTAAATAATTAAATATTTAGACTTAGGTTTAATAATTATCTTATTTTCTTAATTAAAATTAACTTAGAATTTAGATTTCTTTTAATTATTTAATTTTCATTTTTATTTTTATTTAACTTAAAACCTTTTTTTTTATAAAAACCCTAAAAACATTTTTAATTTAATTTCTTCCTTAATTAGTTTAAACTTGATTTTGTTTAATTTTCATTAATCATTTTTTTAATTAGGTCAAGACTAAACCCTTTCATAAAATAACAAAAAAATCATTTCTTTTTTACATTTGCATTTTTGCATTTTATCCTTATTTTATACATTTATTCAAATTTAATATGGTTGTAATAATTATTTAGATTTAATTTCTTGCAATATTCTCCATTTGTAATTTGTACATCCCTCTCCCCTAAATGATGTAATAGCGTAGTAATTTTAAATTCCGCAATTTATCGCTTTATATACAAATGCTAGTAATTGGGGTTTTTGTATGGAAAGACTAAAACCAACAAATAGAAAACCCTAACCAAAGACAAATCAAGCATGAAAATCAATACATTTGCACACAAGCACCCCTAGGGTAAATCCATTTGGTTGCCTTACAAAAATAGCCATATTACGCACGTGATGTATCTTAGCAAAGACAAACAAAAATACAAGATCATAGTCCCTCGATGACGCTATCAAAAGTTGCCTTTCAAAATGATCTTAGTTCCTAAAGAAAAATGCTAAGATATCTTGCAACATTGCTAATCATGGTTATACGATGACCCACACCCGTCTCTTTTTACATCCAAAGATAGGGTTACTTACCAAATCAATGGTAAGATAACAATTTCAAAGGAAAAAGGAAAAGAACATGAAAGACTTTTTGAGTAGGTAGAAAGTTCCTAGTTACTTTCTCCATTTCAAAACAAAAACATCCTTGCTATTTTCAAAAACAAACACCTACACTTTCAAAACACCTTTCAAACTTGAAAACATTTTCAAAAGATCAAACGCTTTTTATACATTCTTACGAACGGGAACTATTACAAAGTTTGCCTAAACAGAGGCATCTTTACAAAATACTTTCAAAAACCACACAAAGCACAATTTCAAACAAAAGCAAGTGATCTAGCAAGTAACTAAGAGCCCATGGAAAACCATGGATGAAAAGGGTGCTAATACCCTTCCTTTTCGTAATCTACCCCCCGAACTCAAGAAACAATCTCAAAGGTCTTTCCTGTGCTTTTTCACCTTTTCTTTTGGATAAAAGAAAAGTCGGTGGAGACTCTTGCTAACCGCAACATTTGCGATCAAATGCAAAACACACAAGTCAGTTCTCCCACCGTATCACAAGCTTAAACTTGATAAAAGGAAAGAATGAATGAATATTTACAAATAAAAGAAAAAGTTTTTTATTATTGTACCTGTCGCGGTTGTGAACCTTTGTGCCTAAATACCCCCTTTGTGCAATAAGGGATCAGGGCACTCATAGTTCTTCTCAAAAAGAACAAAACTTGATGTGTTTATTAATTTTTTAAAAAGAGACAAGTCATCATTTTTAAGGAGAAAACTCGTCTAACCACCCACAAGGTATAAGAAAGAAACACTACACACCAACATGAGGGTGGGTTTGAGAACACTTCTAGTACTCAAGTGGAAAAGTCAACAACCATGGGGATAGTAGAATAATATATTGATTATAAATGAATCATGTCTAATCTTGGAAAATGTTTTAAAGGATAAAGGTTCATGAGTGCACAAAAAGGTTTAAACGAGGTTAAATGTTTTTTAGTATTTTTAAAAAGGTTAGAATATGCTTATATGGTTTAGCATTTATTAAGAAAAGAAGTTTGAAAAAGTCACTTGACAAAGTCAATTTTATTACGAAAGTGGTTAAAGTTAGAAAATAAGAAGGTTTTGAAAAAGATGAGAAGGCTTTGAAAATTGAAGAATGATAAAGAGATGAAGAGAATATCCTATGTACAGGAAGGTAAAAGATAAGGGTAAGGAACAGTCTAACTAAATAAGAAGCCAATACTTGATATAAAGAAGTTAATACAGCATTCCCATCCCTTTGGATTAAATCCACAAGCAGATAAATAAGCAAAGAGTATATAAAACCTCAGGTGAAAATAAATCACAATCAGACAACATTAAAGAAACCCAAGGCATTAGATAATACTCAAAGCAACGGATAAAGTGCATCAAGTGAAAATAAATCACAAGTTGGGAAAGTGCACCAGGTAAGCTCAAGGTGTTGGATAAGAATCCTTCTATCAGATGAATTTCTCAACAAATAGACAAAACCAGGAAAGCGTAGAAATAATCCGAACATCTCATGTGAAATAAAGAATCAAGTCCGAGTGGATTAAGAACATGTATCAGAGCTAAATGAAACAAATGAAATATGAAATTGATGCTTAATTAATTAACTTAAAAGTTTATTAAGTTAATTAATTAAGTTAAGAAAAATTAATTAGCCAAAACTAATTAATTTTTAATAATGAAATTAAATAACTAAATTGACTTTTAGTTAATTATTTAAAATCAACAAAAGTAGTGTTAAGATGAAGTGGGCATTTGAGTGACTTGGAAGCTACACAAACCAAAAACAAGTTAGTAATTGCAAGAGAATTGAAACCAAATAAAACTCGAAATGACATGCATGAACAAATAAATATTTCTCAATCAAGAATTAAGAAAACAAGTGTTTATTCAAGGTAAATAGCAAAAATCAGCATTGCATTCATCATTTCAAGCATGTTCAAATTCAAGTAAACTTAAAAGCCATCACAATTTTCTAACCACAAATGAAACAAGAAGTGAGAATTAGAATTATTATTCACTTGAACACGAAAAATCAGCATTGCATACATTGTTTCAAACATGTTCAAAGTCAAGTAAACACAACGATAAGCATAGTTTTATAATCACAAATGAAATCAAAAGTCAAGGATTCACGTTATTACTCGATTCAAGTTTAAGACATGAAAAGTCAAGTTCAACGCAAGCTTAAATCAACCAAAACAAAATCTGGGGCAGCAACTATATATACAAGAAATAACTCAAAAATCTCACCGAAAATGCGTTTTGCACAAATGGAAACAATAATGTAATGCCACTTGAATTAACTTTATAATTCAAAACAAATTGTTCAAAAAATGCCAACTAAATATCCTTCCAATTATATCAAACAACATTACAACAATTAAGCTTTACTCCGCATCAAAATCATGAACAGTATTGTTATCACACATTCAAAATTGAGAATTAGCACAACTAGCGTTGTATCACAAGCGAACTTCCCTCAAGATAAACTTATGTAACATTAAGAACCTTGTTGATTTATCACAAACAAAATACATAACATCAACAAGACGAGTCGAATACCATTAACAAAAAAAATATCGCGCATTAACACGGTGAACTCATAACATATCTCCAAAATTTGGATTCTATTCTTGTGAAACAGCAACTTAGATGTTCAACAGTTAGCACAATCAACTCAATAACAACATCCCAATTTAAATAAATTTATTTCAAGACTCCACCAATTAAAATTAACAACACTATCATCAACATTTCACTAACTCATTTTAACAAAATAATACAAGAAATCAACATTGATTAAAAAGGGTGAAAGTGAGTGAAGTTTACCCAAGTCTCAGAATGGGAGGTTGTAGTTGTTGAAGCTTTGGATGTTCTTCTATGGATTTTTTTTGTAGTTATATGGCCATGTGTCCACAACATAGTAGTAGTAACATCACCAATAGGAGTCCATGCACCACTTGCGTTTGCGGCTATTACAACAACAACTCCAAGAATCTTTCAAAACTCAAATGAATGTACCAAAAGAGAAGGCGGATTAAGGTGAAGAGCATATTGTGAGTAGGTTATTTAAGTGTAGTGTTCCGTAGAGGGAAGTTTGCATGTTTGTGGGTGTGTTACAGAGGTAGTAGTATGTGGAACTGGGGATGGGTTTGAATGGTGATGGTGATGAATAGTATGGAAGCGGAAGAGGTTTGTTATAGTGACAAAGGTTAGTGTGTTATGGAGTGGAGTATGTACAAGGACGGGTTGGTGAGAGATAGAGGTTCGGAGATGGCGTCGTTGAGCTTCTGTTTGGAGAAGCTGGTTTCGGAAACGATGAAGGGTGTCGTAGAGTAGGAGGATAAGAGTTGATGATGATGTTGAAGAGGGACTGAGGGATTTATGCACGGAGATAGATGGAGGAGCTCGCTGAATGGAGAAGAAGAGGAAAATTTGAGGAAGGTTAGCTAGTGTGATTTTTTGAATTGAAGCAGGAAAAGCTGGAAGATGACTGTGAATGATGACAAAGAACGAGTTTTAAGACGCGTCGTTTTTTCCTTTTTTTTTGTATATCGCTCTCTTTCTTCCCTCCTATATCCACACAAAACCTTATCCCTTTATCCCTTTAGGTCTTGTAAAAGAACCAAAAAAATCCCTTTTAGAGATATTTATTTAGATATAATAATGTCAAACAACAATGAATAAACAAAATAGTTTTATATACTTTTTTAATAATAATTTGAAACTATGCAGAGATGCGAATAAAATTATGTTTGAATATAAACAATGCGAATGAGAAAACTCAGGGGGAAATTTGGGGTGCAACAAAGGACAATTGAAGCCCCATCTCTCCGAAGACGTTTTTGTATATAGGGAATTGATTAATTTCAAACGACAAGCAGATTCGCTCGTTTTCGTCAGGAAACACGACTTTCCACTCCTGCTCAACATTTGACGAACTCATTTCACCTCCTACTGCTATAAAAGCCTTATCATTGAAGGATAAAACCGTGAGGATATCCCCCTTGGCTCAAGAGCAATCCACTCCTTAGGGTCCGAGGAGGGCGGCACTTCCCCAGAAGTCTCGGTCTCCTTGACTATAATTTCATCCTTGGAATTTGTTGACATTTTCACCTGAAAAGTGGAGGATACAAGTGAATTCAATGATCAAATAAAATCCACCATTCCACCACTAAATCGGGTGAAATGGCATGCAAAGACACGAGAACGATGTCCTCGGTCAAAAATCCCTTACACAAGCATCAAACGAGGACACCAGAAAATCCTGCTCGGTCGATCTAAAACTTCCCCGACGGGTAAAACCTGTAACACGCCGTTTTTATCTAAATGTTATTTCATTAATTATTTTCCAAAATTATTAAATTATATCTATTTTGAGAAATATATTCAATTGATATCGATTAAAATATTAATTGGGTAATATGAAATAAAAATATTTATTGTGTCGGAATATTATTTTGAATAATATTAATTTGGTGTGTAGTAATATTTGACTTTGTTTGATTAATCGGCATGATTAGGTTTATATAGAATGAATATTATTTAGTGTAATATTGTTTAATAGGGTTATATATTATAATTAGAGTTAAATAATTGTTGGGGCCAAATTATAATTTTAGAAAGATAGAGGGAGGAAAGTTAGTAGTAGAAGGAGGGTTTTATAAAATAGGAAGAAGAGTTGGTAAGAGTAGGAAAAAGAGGAGAAAGAAGAAGAAGAAAAGGAAAGAGGAGAAGAGAAGAAAGGAGCTAGGGTGAAGTTGCAACATCTTCGTCTTCTTGTTTCAAGATAACCTACACCAAGGTAAGGGGTTTGATTCTCCATCTCATATTGTTAGGTTTTGGTAAATATATTTTGGATTTGGGGGTAAAATGGATAGTTGATTTTATAGGGTTTTGTTGGTTGATTGTTAGAATGGTTTAGAGAAGTTGGATTAGGAGTATGGTTTGTGGGTGTATTAGGTGCTAGCTTGTAGAAATTAAGAGTATTGAAATGGGAAAGAAAACCATGGTAGTGGAATGATAAAAACTCAAAAGAATGAGATTTTCGCGCAGGCTTCACAACACGGGCCGTGTTGCAGCACACGGGTGCCCGTGTTGAAGCTCTGACTTGGCATTTCCCAAAAATCGTTTCGGCCATAACTTTTGAACCGTAACTCCGATTTAGGCGCCGTTTGATGCGTTGGAAAGCTAGTGAAATTTTCTATATGATTATGAGGAATTAGGTAGCTTTAAGAGCTTATTTTAATAAGTGATTATTGGAGAAAGTGTTTATGTTTATAGGTGAATTTGATTGTTATGTATTTTAGTGAAGTGTTTGGTGATGTTTGGTGTACTAAATGAATGATCTTGTGAATTATACATCAAATGAAAAATGCATTATGTTTTGATATGGTTTGAATGATTGGGTATGACAACATGTATGCTTATGTTTAATATGCATGTTTGTATGAAAATGATGATGCTACATGATGATATGGGAGGCTTGTGATGAATTGTTCATGACTAAATGATTTTTGTTGATAATGATGATATATGTCCTTGTACATGATGATGTGATGATCATATTGATATTGTCGAAATATACTTTCCGATTTGGAATTGTTGATAGTTGATGGTTTATGTTTTGGTTGAGTAAGTAATCTCGTTTGTATACATTTTACTTGACGTTGAGATTGATAAATTATATGTATGCATGCATGTACAATAGTTGATGTTCCATTGGTTGGATTTGATGGCATGTGTATGTTAAGATTGTTGTGAGTCTTAATTGCATGCATTGGTTATATTGTACATTGCATGGCATGGTGGTCTTGAAACAGAGACGGTGGAACTTTGGGTCCACAATATCTAGACGGTGACCCTATTGTGGGAAAAGACGTAGTGACCTTGATCCGGAAGGGAAATACAGGTGGTGGAACATTGGGTTCACAATATCTAGACGGTGACCATATTGTGGGAAAAGACGTAGTGACCTTGATCCGGAAGGGAAATACAGGTGGTGGAACATTGGATCCACAATATCTAGACGGTGACCCTATTGTGGGAAAAGACGTAGTGACCTTGATCCGGAAGGGAAATATAGGTGGTGGAACTTGGGTCCACGAGTCGGTACCGCATTTGCATACGTTGGGTCGTGTTGTGAGTCACATGTATAATTGTGCATGATATGTATGTGTGTTGATGTGTTTGATTAGGTGCCAATATTGTTGTTGTTTGAATTATGGTTATATGCTAAGGATGTGAGTATTTCGGATAATCGGTTTACATGGTTAATGTGTTGGAAATGGGTTCCTTGAGTAAGGATACTACGAGTGATAAAATGAACATGATCATTATGTAATGCGTTACTTATTGCCATTTCATTTACTTAAAATTACATGTTATATGATTATTGGAATTCTTACCCCTTTTGTTGGCCAATGCTTTTGATGGCATTGTGTAGGTACCGAGGACGGTAGCGCGAGGCGCTAGCTAACGGATGCATTAGATTGCAATCCGTTTTATTTTGATTAGGGTCGAGTCGATGCTCTGGTAGTAACACTTGGGGGGTTTATTTAGTGTCGAACTCGATTATTTTGTATTTGGATTATGATGTATATAATCCTTATTCGTGTATATGATGTTTTGTATATGAGAGACTTGATAACATATGCTCATGTGATTTATGATGGCTTGATGCCTTGGATTATGTTTTGATTCCTCCATAATGGAGATGAGGTGAAATTGTGAAACTCCGTTGCGTTTGCACGAGAGAATGAAGTAAATATTTATTGTATGTTTGTTCTGTGTTGGAATACTTATACCTTCAAACATACCCTGTCCGTTTTTCTTTAAAAATAATTTGGAATGTGTCTTGTGTTGTGGCATCCCTTCCGTACAATTTTATTTCTCTGATTTTAATCTTTACGTATTAATTGGGGTGTTACAATAGTGGTATCAGAGCATAGTCGGTCGGTTGTCAGGTCTTATTTTGTTAATCCCTTGTATTTGATTGTGTGGCTAACGCGATCAATGCCCTGTGTTGTTCAGAAGATGGCTGGTAGAAGGAATGATGATGCTTTAGCTGAGGCATTGAGGTTGCTTGCGGGGTCAATAAATCAGATGCCGCAAACGACTCGAGCACCACATGATGGTACTGAAGATGCTTTCCGTGCTCTTGGGAAATTCCAAAAGAACAACCCGCCTACTTTCAAGGGAGAGCATGCTCCGGTGGAGGCTCAAGAATGGTTGAAAGCAATTGAGAAAATCTTTCGTGTGATGAATTGCACCAACGCTCAGAAAGTGCAATTCGGAACACACATGCTGATTAAAGAGGCCGAAGACTGGTGGATCAACGCTAGTCAGAGGTATGAGGAGGAGCAGGTTGTGGTGACTTGGGAAATTTTCAGAGATGCATTCTTGGAGAATTATTTTCCGGAGGATGTTCGCGGTAAAAAGGAAGTTGAATTCCTGGAATTGAAACAAGGTAGTGGTTCGGTAGCTGACTATGCGGCTAAATTTCAAGATTTGATCAAATACTGTCCTCACTACAACACTGTTAATATTGAGAGGTCGAAGTGCCTTAAGTTTGTTAATGGCTTGAGGCCGGACATAAAGAAGGCGATTGGGTATCAGCAGATTACAAGATTCTCTGAGTTGGTTAATAAGAGTCGTATATACGACGAAGACAGTCGGGATAGCACTGCTTATTACAAGAGCTTGAATGAGAAAGGAGGTAAGGGGCAGATGCGTCCTAAGCCTTATGATGGAAGAGGAAAGAGACCAATAAGTAGTGGGAAGAGTCTGAGTGGGGGAGTGACTACTCCAATCAAATGTTTTAAATGTGGTAAAGAGGGACATCGTGCTATGGAATGTCGCCAGGGGATAGTTAAGTGTTTCAAGTGTGACAGGGTGGGTCACAAAGCGGTGGATTGTAGAGTTGGTATGGGTGTAACTTGCTTTAATTGTGGTGAGCAATGCCACATAAGTACCAAATTCCCAAAGCCAAAGAAAGAAGTTGGAAAAGTATTCGCTTTATCTGGAGCAGAGGCTTCTGCTGAGGAACGTCTAATCAGAGGTACATGCTTTATCTCTAATGTGTCTTTGGTTGCTATTATTGATACGGGTGCGACGCATTCGTTTGTTGCTTTAGATTGTGCCAAGAGATTGGGCCTTGTCTTGTCTACTTTGGATCGAAGTATGGAGGTAGATACACCTGCGATGGGTTCAGTTTCTACTTCAGTTGTTTGTTTGAAGTGTCCTTTGCGCATGTGCGGGAGAGATTTCGAAGTTGATCTCGTGTGTCTTCCCTTGCATCAGATAGATGTGATTCTGGGTATGGACTGGTTGAAAGCCAACCATGTCTATATCAACTGTTTTGCTAAGGCTGTTCTTTTTCTCGAGTCCGAGAAAGATGGTGTGGTTTTCTTGTCTACACAGCAAGTTGAGAAGAGCGTGAAGAATGGAGATGGGTTGTTTATGCTTATGGCGAGTATGGTTTTGGAAGATGGTAGAGTAAGAAAGGATTATCCGGTGGTATGCGAATTTCCTGAAGTGTTTCCTGAAGAGATTACGGATTTACCTCCTGAGCGCGAGGTAGAGTTTTCCATCGACTTAATTCCTGGTACTAGTCCTGTTTCGATGGCTCCTTATAGGATGTCACAGTCGGAACTAGTGGAACTGAAGAATCAGCTGGAGGAGTTGCTTGACAAAAGGTTTATTCGTCCTAGTGTGAGCCCGTGGGGTGCTCCAGTTTTACTTGTGAAGAAGAAAGAAGGAACAATGAGACTTTGTGTGGATTATAGGCAGCTAAACAAAGTGACCATTAAGAACAAGTATCCTTTGCCAAGGATTGATGATTTAATGGATCAGCTGGTGGGTGCGTGTGTGTTTAGCAAGATTGACTTGAGATCAGGCTATCATCAGATTCGCGTGAAAGCGGGTGATATTCAGAAAACTGCATTCAGAACTCGTTATGGACACTATGAGTATTCGGTAATGCCTTTTGGTGTTACGAATGCACCTGGTGTGTTCATGGAGTATATGAACAGAATCTTTCATGAGTTTCTGGATAAGTTTGCGGTGGTGTTCATCGATGACATTCTGATTTATTCCAAGAGTGAAGCAGAGCATGCCGAACACTTGAGAATTGTTTTGTCAATTCTGAAGGAAAATCATTTGTTTGCTAAACTTTCGAAGTGTGAATTTTGGTTGGAACAAGTGAGTTTCCTTGGCCACGTAATATCTCGTGGAGGTATTGCTGTGGATCCTTCGAAGATAGAAGCCGTGTCAGAATGGGAATCTCCAAAATCAGTTTTTGAGATTCGAAGCTTTCTTGGTTTAGCGGGTTATTACCGTAAGTTCATTGAAGGCTTTTCCAAGCTAGCTTTACCGTTGACACAATTGACTAGGAAGAGTCAAGCGTTCGTATGGACTCCGCAGTGTGAAGATAGTTTCCAAGAGTTGAAAAGAAGGTTGACAACTGCGCCGGTTTTGGTTTTGCCTAAACCATCTGAACCGTTTACGGTCTATTGCGATGCTTCTTTGATGGGTTTAGGAGGTGTGTTAATGCAAAATGGGAAGGTTGTGGCGTATGCTTCGAGGCAACTCAAGGTGCATGAGAGGAATTATCCGACTCATGACCTGGAGTTGGCAGCGGTGGTTTTTGTGTTAAAGATTTGGAGGCATTACTTGTTTGGGTCGAGATTCGACGTCTTTAGCGATCATAAGAGTTTGAAATATCTGTTTGATCAAAAAGAGTTGAATATGAGGCAAAGAAGGTGTCTAGAGTTCCTTAAAGATTATGACTTTAGTTTGAATTACCATCCTGGTAAGGTAAACGTGGTTGCAGATGCTCTGAGCAGGAAGTCTTTACACATGTCTATGTTAATGGTTAAAGAATGGGAATTGTTGGAGCAATTTCGAGATTTGAGTTTGGTGTGTGAAGAGACTTATTTTAGCGTGAAGCTTGGTATGATGAAGCTTACTAGTGGTGTCTTGGAAGAGATTAGGGATGGGCAAAAGTCAGATTTAGTTTTGGTTGACAAGTTTACTTTGGTGAATCAAGGTCAAGGTAGAGGGTTCAGAATTGATGAGAATGGAATTTTAATATGTCATGATAGAGTTTGCGTTCCCGATGTGGGGGGTGTGAAAAAGAGGATTCTTGAGGAAGGACACCGAAGCGGATTGAGTATTCATCCGGGTGCTACAAAAATGTACCAAGACTTAAGGAAGTTGTTTTGGTGGCCAAGTATGAAAAAGGAAATTGTTGAGTTTGTATATTCTTGTTTGGTTTGCCAAAAGTCTAAGATTGAACACCAGAAGCCTTCGGGTTTGTTGCAACCGTTGTCTATTCCCGAGTGGAAGTGGGATAGTATCTCGATGGATTTTGTTTCTGGTTTGCCGAGGACTCCGAGTAACCATGAGGCTATTTGGGTCATAGTGGATAGATTGACTAAATCTGCACACTTTATTCCGATTAGGATGGATTACGCTATGGAGAAGCTTGCTAAGTTGTATGTGGAGCGGATTGTTTGTTTACATGGTATTCCTACATGTATTGTTTCAGATAGAGATCCGCGTTTCACTTCGAGATTTTGGGAAGGTTTACAAAGAGCCTTGGGTACTAAGCTGAGATTGAGTTCCGCTTATCATCCTCAGACGGATGGTCAAACGGAGAGAACAATTCAGTCACTTGAGGATTTGTTGCGTGCTTGTGTCTTGGATCAAGGAGGTTCATGGGAGAGTCATTTGCCTTTGATTGAGTTTACTTATAATAATAGTTTTCATTCTAGTATTGGCATGGCTCCCTTCGAGGCATTGTATGGAAGACGGTGTAGGACACCTTTGTGTTGGTACGAGACGGGAGAAAGTGCTATAGTTGGTCCGGAATTGGTTCAAGAGACCACGGATAAGATCAGATTGATAAGAGAGAAGATGAAAGTGTCTCAGAATCGCCAAAAGAGTTACTTTGACAAGAGGAGGAAACCTCTTGAGTTCAAGAAGGATGAACATGTGTTTTTGAAGGTGAATCCAACTACGGGTGTTGGAAGGGCGCTTAAATCGCGAAAGTTAACACCTCGGTTTATTGGTCCTTATCAGATTTCAGAGCGGATTGGAAGTATGGCTTATCGGATTGCATTGCCGCCATCACTTTCAAATTTGCATGATGTGTTTCACGTGTCGCAATTACGAAAGTATATTGCGGATCCGTCTCATGTTATTCAAGCGGATGATTTGGAAGTAAGAGACAATTTGACGGTTGAGGTTTTACCGGTGAGGATTGAAGATAGGAAGGTGAAACGACTAAGAGGAAGAGAGATTGCTTTGGTTAAAGTTGCATGGGGTGGTTCGGCGAATGGTAATGTGACATGGGAGCTTGAAAGTCGGATGTGGGATTCCTATCCCGAATTGTTCGTTTAGAGGTAATTTTCGAGGCCGAAAATCTTTTAAGTGGGGGAGAGTTGTAACACGCCGTTTTTATCTAAATGTTATTTCATTAATTATTTTCCAAAATTATTAAATTATATCTATTTTGAGAAATATATTCAATTGATATCGATTAAAATATTAATTGGGTAATATGAAATAAAAATATTTATTGTGTCGGAATATTATTTTGAATAATATTAATTTGGTGTGTAGTAATATTTGACTTTGTTTGATTAATCGGCATGATTAGGTTTATATAGAATGAATATTATTTAGTGTAATATTGTTTAATAGGGTTATATATTATAATTAGAGTTAAATAATTGTTGGGGCCAAATTATAATTTTAGAAAGATAGAGAGAGGAAAGTTAGTAGTAGAAGGAGGGTTTTATAAAATAGGAAGAAGAGTTGGTAAGAGTAGGAAAAAGAGGAGAAAGAAGAAGAAGAAAAGGAAAGAGGAGAAGAGAAGAAAGGAGCTAGGGTGAAGTTGCAACATCTTCATCTTCTTGTTTCAAGATAACCCACACCAAGGTAAGGGGTTTGATTCTCCATCTCATATTGTTAGGTTTTGGTAAATATATTTTGGATTTGGGGGTAAAATGGATAGTTGATTTTATAGGGTTTTGTTGGTTGATTGTTAGAATGGTTTAGAGAAGTTGGATTAGGAGTATGGTTTGTGGGTGTATTAGGTGCTAGCTTGTAGAAATTAAGAGTATTGAAATGGGAAAGAAAACCATGGTAGTGGAATGATAAAAACTCAAAAGAATGAGATTTTCGCGCAGGCTTCACAACACGGGCCGTGTTGCAGCACACGGGTGCCCGTGTTGAAGCTCTGACTTGGCATTTCCCAAAAATCGTTTCGGCCATAACTTTTGAACCGTAACTCCGATTTAGGCGCTGTTTGATGCGTTGGAAAGCTAGTGAAATTTTCTATATGATTATGAGGAATTAGGTAGCTTTAAGAGCTTATTTTAATAAGTGATTATTGGAGAAAGTGTTTATGTTTATAGGTGAATTTGATTGTTATGTATTTTAGTGAAGTGTTTGGTGATGTTTGGTGTACTAAATGAATGATCTTGTGAATTATACATCAAATGCAAAATGCATTATGTTTTGATATGGTTTGAATGATTGGGTATGACAACATGTATGCTTATGTTTAATATGCATGTTTGTATGAAAATGATGATGCTACATGATGATATGGGAGGCTTGTGATGAATTGTTCATGACTAAATGATTTTTGTTGATAATGATGATATATGTCCTTGTACATGATGATGTGATGATCATATTGATATTGTCTAAATATACTTTCCGATTTGGAATTGTTGATAGTTGATGGTTTATGTTTTGGTTGAGTAAGTAATCTCGTTTGTATACATTTTACTTGACGTTGAGATTGATAAATTATATGTATGCATGCATGTACAATAGTTGATGTTCCATTGGTTGGATTTGATGGCATGTGTATGTTAAGATTGTTGTGAGTCTTAATTGCATGCATTGGTTATATTGTACATTGCATGGCATGGTGGTCTTGAAACAGAGACGGTGGAACTTTGGGTCCACAATATCTAGACGGTGACCCTATTGTGGGAAAAGACGTAGTGACCTTGATCCGGAAGGGAAATACAGGTGGTGGAACATTGGGTCCACAATATCTAGACGTTGACCATATTGTGGGAAAAGACGTAGTGACCTTGATCCGGAAGGGAAATACAGGTGGTGGAACATTGGGTCCACAATATCTAGACGGTGACCCTATTGTGGGAAAAGACGTAGTGACCTTGATCCGGAAGGGAAATATAGGTGGTGGAACTTGGGTCCACGAGTCGGTACCGCATTTGCATACGTTGGGTCGTGTTGTGAGTCACATGTATAATTGTGCATGATATGTATGTGTGTTGATGTGTTTGATTAGGTGCCAATATTGTTGTTGTTTGAATTATGGTTATATGCTAAGGATGTGAGTATTTCGGATAATCGGTTTACATGGTTAATGTGTTGGAAATGGGTTCCTTGAGTAAGGATACTACGAGTGATAAAATGAACATGATCATTATGTAATGCGTTACTTATTGCCATTTCATTTACTTAAAATTACATGTTATATGATTATTGGAATTCTTACCCCTTTTGTTGGCCAATGCTTTTGATGGCATTGTGTAGGTACCGAGGACGGTAGCGCGAGGCGCTAGCTAACGGATGCATTGGATTGCAATCCGTTTTATTTTGATTAGGGTCGAGTCGATGCTCTGGTAGTAACACTTGGGGGGTTTATTTAGTGTCGAACTCGATTATTTTGTATTTGGATTATGATGTATATAATCCTTATTCGTGTATATGATGTTTTGTATATGAGAGACTTGATAACATATGCTCATGTGATTTATGATGGCTTGATGCCTTGGATTATGTTTTGATTCCTCCATAATGGAGATGAGGTGAAATTGTGAAACTCCGTTGCGTTTGCACGAGAGAATGAAGTAAATATTTATTGTATGTTTGTTCTGTGTTGGAATACTTATACCTTCAAACATACCCTGTCCGTTTTTCTTTAAAAATAATTTGGAATGTGTCTTGTGTTGTGGCATCCCTTCCGTGCAATTTTATTTCTCTGATTTTAATCTTTACGTATTAATTTGGGTGTTACAAAACCTATAAACCCTAATGAAGAAAGCCTCCCTGGCACATTAACCCAGACTTTCATTTGAAGATTCATCGAAAACTTCATACATTCATCAGAAACTTCATGCATCCATTGGAAAACTCTTAAATTTACCAAAAATTCATGGACTACGACGGTGACAAGCTAAGCTCGTCGCCACAATTACGGCCCCGACACGACCAAAAACGTGCATTTATTTGATCAAACTCACCCTCTCGCCGGTGATAGCGCTAGAAAGTGGATTAACCACCTCCATACACCAACGAGTTGTTGGAAAAACTTTCATCCTAACTCACTCTACCCTATCCGCATGCATTTCAGTCAACAACGAAGCTAAAACAAAACGAAGAGAAACAAGGAACTTACGTGGTCAGAGAGCTTGAAATCATGGTCGAACAACTCTGCAGTGGCAGCAGATGAAATTGCATGGTGGCAACAACAATAAGAAGTAAACAGAGAGAGAAGCAGGAAATGTAAATGAACTGCCTTCTGCCCTATTTATAGAGCAATCTCAGAACACGTGCCTGCACACATGCGACCCGTGGTAGCATAGGGGTAATAATTAACCCTATCCCCTAGAGTGCCATCATTTCATATTAATGAGAACGCATGGCTAGATGCAGGCGTGGCACGCAACCTCTCAATGTCCAATCAATAATTAGGCTCCCCGTGCGCCGAGCATATTGTTGTACCATAATTGTTTACACAAGATCCCACTTCATATGCATAAATTCATATCTAATAGAATAAAAAAATTATCTTGTGTTTTCTCTTTATGTCAAACAGGGTTTTGAATTAAGAAATCTCCATCAATACAAGTCTTGATCAAATTAGGGTTTTATTGAAGAAAGTGGGTCATTGACTTTTGGCTCAGGGCATGACCTAATGTCTTAAGACATGATTCAAAGAACTCAAATGCACCATCTTGATCTGATTATATGGCTCAAGATATTTTCAAAGATACAATTGACTGATATTGAAAGAATTAAAATCAACTGATGAAAAGCTAACTGTCACACCAAAAGTCAAACTTGGACTTTTTGGTCAATATTGAACTTAAAAAGTCAAGAATCACTGAAGCATTCAAATTTTTCAACATTGATCATCAATAATCAACAAAGTCAAGAAAAGTAAAAAATGAAGACTTTTAAACACTTAGAAATTTTCAAGTGTTTTATACTCAAAATAACCCTAAACTTCACAAGCAAGTTTCACCAAAATGCAAGTTGATTCAAAGAAAACTTTAAACAAGCAAGTTTTAGGGAATGAAAAGTTATGCAACTTTGTTAATGAGGGTTTATATCCAAAAAATGATCAAATCAAGAGTTATGGGCATGTGAACTTCTGTTAACACTTAGAAAAAATATCAAAATAGTTTTGGTCAGATTTTTATCTCAAATTCATGGCCATTTTTCACTATGATCCATATTGATTCAAGAAAAGTGTTCAACATGAAAGTTGTAGATGTTGTTTCAAGATTTCCAAAATTTCCAAGAGCATGAATTTATCTTACTTGAGTTGGAAGTTTCGAATTTATGAAGTTGGGTGATCAAAGTTGCATTACAAGTCATTTTTTGAGATAGCTTAATGACCAAATCTTCAAGCCATGCTATGAAATCCCTCATTTTAGGCTATAGTACCTCTAAATCTATCAAAATTCAGAAAAGTACACAATCCTTCAAGCAATTACCCAAGAGATACAAGCCATTATCCAAATAACTTGCCATTTTGGGAAGAGAGTTACCAATACCATTCTTGAAAAGAAAGCTTTTTATATAAAGTTTGTCTTGATCCCATACCTTGCTTACTTCTGATCATACTCCACCTCATGTAAAGTAATCCCTCTATACCAGCAACCTTGGTATTTCATCTGGGAACCATGGAAAACTTGACATAACTTGATATTTGCATTTCAACCAAACCTTAACTCTTCAACTTTCAAAAGTGATCAGTTATATTACCTCCAACCTTTCCATATAAATAGATACCACCTCACATTGCTAAGACCACCAATTCACATCTCCATAACACCCCTCAATCTCTCTTAAATCATAATTGGCCAAAACCTCCATTTTTGAACTTATGAAACCTTAACTTTGAAACTCATCACCCTTGCAATATCTGTGCAAACCAACCATATATACACATCACATACATCATATAGAACTCATACAAACACATGTTACACTTTTGTAACACCATTATCATCATCCTTCATACTCCATAATCGAACCTTGCAAGTTGTTTTGGTTGGGAATATCCAGCCACTTTCAGTATAAAGTAAGAATTGGAATAGGTTCCTTGAGATCCCAGCAAGCTTAATCTATCATCATATTGCAATTAGATCTGCTAGAAGACGCCTTGGACTTTCTCCAAAGAGGTAAAAAACTCAAACTGTGATATCCTTATCCATGCATCATTTGCTTTTAATTTTAAAAGATAAAATGTAAATATGATTGCCCTGAAACTAACCATGTCCTTAGTTTTCACTTATGTTGTCTGTGTGTTGAGAATTTTGCCTCTGAACCATTAGGGTTCGTTTTTGGTACCAACATAAATCCTTGCTTATCTTTAAAAGTTGGTTAAAATAAGTTATATGGTTGAATTTGTGATTAAATTTCAAGCAAGTTTGGTGTTTACAATATTTAAAATGATTGAGAAATGAAGCTTTTATAAAAATAAAAAATGTTATAGATGTTGCTGGCGCGTGGAAGAAGATGAAGTTCATCTTCAAATTTTTGAAAACTTAGTTTATTTTATATTTAGTGGTAGTTTTTATATGATCAGATGAAATATCCACCTCAGTGGTAGGAATGCGCGTTTGTAACCTATTGGGAGTGGGTTCGAACCTGCTAGTGCCCACCCGTATTTTCGCAAGTTGTTTTTTTAATCTTTTTTATCTTCTTTTTTACAATTTTCATTTAACTTTTTCACCAATCAAATTAATCTTTTTTAAGCCAAATTTTTACACACTCTTAGTTTATCACATCTATTTCATGAATATAAAAAAACATCACAAAAATATTATTTATTTCATCATTTTCAATTAAATCAAAATATTTTTTTAGGGCTTTTAAGGACCTTCCTTTTATCTTTTTATTAAATTTTCAACTTTTCTCACAAGGCTTGATCTTACCAAGATAGATATTGATCCTCACTTGATATCTTGACTCTTTAATAAGTATTTCATGATAGCTTGAGTTTATTTTAGGGCTTTCCAACTTAAAATCCAAAACAAACCTTAAAACATGTTCACAAATCAAAACTATGCTCCATGACTTTCATCTTGATTGTGATGCATAAATTGATTCAAACATCAAACTCATTTATATTTTTACAGGTTTGTCTCAACCTTTAAGGATATGTTTCCTTCATAAACTTCCACTAGCCCAAAGTAATACCATGCTTGCTTACTCACTTGTTGTTTATCCTATCTTTTGTCACAAATTTTACTTGATAAACATGTTAACCTTCCCATTGTGCTCAAACCTTGTGATGTTTGTTTGCTATTGTGTTAGTAATTAAATGTTAATTACTTGTGGCCCCCAAAAATCCAAGGAAAAGGATAGTATTATTGACTTTATAGTCATAAACATATGCTTTCCCCTTTGTATAAAAACTCTTGTGAATAATTGCCCTATGTATTTTCATATACTCTAAGAACCATTTAACCTTAAAAAAATAATTTTCAAACTTTCACCACTTTCATATAAAAACATTGACCTTGTGTCGTTGCATTTTAAAACTTTATTTTTAATCAAATGCTTCAATATACTTAAGCTTATCAAAAAAAATTTAAAATATTAAAAGTTATTTAACCTCACCCAAATATTTTTTGTCACCTGGCTTTTCAATTTAAAACCTTTCTCAAAGAGATTAGATATAAATCCTTTTTATAGTTGAGATATGATTCTCTTGTCCCCATAGTAATTATTGAAGTAAATGTGATTTCATTCCACATGAAGACGTTAGTTTGTAACTTGTTGATCTTTATATCCAAGTTAGTAGTCCTTCCTTCATGGTGATGCAAGATCCATCTTCTCATACTTGTGGTGGTATTAGTTGAGCTTTCTCTCTAAAATATGATGAAATATCATTTCTCCTAAAATCAACCACATCAAAATATTTTATTATTTTTACCATGAACTACAAGGTTTTGATCCTTAATTGGTACGTAGGCATAAGACTATGTCTTTCCAAACAAAAATATCCTAAAATATACTTCTTTTCCCATCACCGCATTAATTTTGCAAACAAATAATTTTAAACCAAAAACATATATTATAAGTGGTTCCTATAGAGTACTATAGATACATAGGTAGCTAATATATTCCCTTTGTATAACCAACCCCCGTACCTTAGACCTCTTCCTTATGCTTTTCTTTTAGTATTTACTCCTTGAATTGCATGTTAAACAATAGGGTTTTTATCTTTTCCCTTTTCTTTCGAAATAATAAAGTTCGGTGGTGACTTCTTAAGTCTTTGTGAGTCAAGTTTACTCAATAGCTTGGTCTCCTCGATTTTTCACCGTGATAAAAATGGCGACTTCACTGGGGACATGTATCCTCAAGAGGGTTAAACTTAGTTTATTTTATCTGTTTTATTATTGTTTATTTGTTATATATGATGTTTTGTGGTTCCTTGGGGGTGATATTATTGTTTTTACAAAGGACAAATCATACACCTGGATTAAAGTAACACTTAATAATTAGGATGGTGGTATAATCAAAAGTTACATGAATGGGGTAATACTGACATAAGTATCATATGATATAACTCCACTCAGTGGAGGCCTCCTTGGGGTGATAATGTTAAAACAAGTCAGTTATTAAAGCATTACTACTTTCAATCTGAGAGCCCGTGAAGATGAGAAGCCGTAGAACCCCTTTACCCATCTTGACCTTTAGGAGGTAGTGTGATGGCAATTCAAAAGTAGTCTTAAATTATCTGTTACACGATACTATGCTTGGACGATTTTTTCTTGAGAATATTATTGGCACTCACAAGTGTAGTGGTAGAAATGTTTAAGACTAAGCCATTGGATTGACTAAACTTATACAGATCAAAAATAAAATTTCCACTGCTCTTTATTGTTTCCAAAGGAATGGGAAAAGAGCGAATAACCCAACAATATGGGGAAAGATTCTATATAAGTGGGTTGGTTATGCAAAGGGAAGGTATTGGCACCCTAAACATCTGCGGTACTCCGTAGGAACCTCTTTGTAAAATCTGTATATTTTGGCTATAAAATGTTGTATTAAAAATAGATGGTGGATGTGAGAAAATAAGTATTTTTTTATGATTTTTTCACCCGCCGCGGTTGCGAACCTTTAGTGCCTACGTACCACCTTTCGTGCAATAGGGGATCAGTGTCCATGTAGTTCACCTTTAAAAAAAAATTAAAACACAAGTGTGTTGGTTACTTTTATGAGATAAGACATTGTCGTCATTGTCCGTGTGGAAAACATACTTACTACCCATATCATGAGAAAGGAGAATTTGCATCATCTCAAAGTGGAGGATATGGCTTGGATTTTAAAATTAACAATGCCTCACTCAACACCTAAGTGGAAAACATCTCACTTCACTACATATTGTAGAACTATAGTCGTTTGCATCACTACAAGGATTGACAAGAGTCCAATCTTTCGAGAAAGGTTTTAAAATAAAAAAGCCAAAGTGGCAAAATGGTTTGAAATGAGATTGATTGACTTTTATTCTTCTCACAAAAAAATGTAAAGGTATTATTTAAGTTGATTGAAGTTTATTTATGAAAAGGTTTTGAAAATGCATGGACCTAGGTCCAAGTTTATTATGAAAGTGAAACCAGAAGAGTTTTCAAAAGGAGAGAGAAGATTTTTGAAATTAAAGAAGATGGGAGGAGAAGAAGAGACTATCCTAAAGCATGAGGTAAAATCTAGGAAGAAGAACCATATAACCTACAAGAAGCTAATACTTGACATTATGAGTCAAGATAGAATTCCCATTCTTTGGATTGAAACCAAGCAAGCAAAGATACTAGACCTCTTGAGGGAACCAAACTTCAAGTGTATTAAGTCTTCACAAAAATTGGGCAGGGTAACGGCTATATACGGGTGAATTCCAGATTACAAACAAAGAATGTAATCACAATAACCTGCACACAAAATAAACAAACAACCCAATGTCTTGAGGTAAGCCTCAAGAACTCCATATAAAATATCAATTAAGGTCACAAGGTCTCCAACATAGGCCAAAGTTTCTAATCCTAAGTCCAAGAAGTCCAATACTTCATAATGCCAAGGATAGTAATAAAATAGTCCAAGTATCATTAAAGTTTTTTTATGGTTCATGTTGATTATTAAGTATCTTCAAAAAGAAAAGAAAAGCTCAAGTGAGCAAAATAAAAATGACATAAAAGTAAATGCTCAAGTTAGCAAAGATGAAAATAGCATGAAATGTAAATGCTAAAAGTAAATGGTACATAAAGCATAAAAATAAAAGCATAAAGCAAAGTCAATTGTTAGAAATTAGTGGTTAGTTGGATGACCATCTTGAAACTTGCATTTGGAACTCATTATAGGATTGGTAGAACCAAAGCCTCCATACAACAAGTTGCATTTTCTTTTTGTCAAGTATATCATCTATTTTGGAATCCTCAAAAGTAACATTTAATGATCAACGATGTTTAAGTGATTCGCGTTAAGCAAAAGTGATATAGATCCATTAGAGGATTAGTAGAACCAAATCCTTCACACAATGAATCTCAAGGTTATTGGATCAAAGAGATCATATTAACATACTTGGGCTTGCAAACATAGGTTTGGGCCACGAATGATCATTTATTCGAATCGGAACAAAATTTAGCGCTATGTTAAGCAATCGTAAGTGGACTTATATAGAAGTCGCACCTGTTTTAAGGCCGGTCAATAGCAATCTGTACACCATTTATTTTGAGATATGATATAGAGATCATGCTCCAATAACACTTAGTGCAATAAGAAAGGGATAAGATGAAGAGGGGTGGGAAAGAATATACAAACCATTTTTGAATTAAAATTTAATCAAACTATTATTAAAATCATTCATCCATTTTTATGGAGTTAGACTCAACACCATGGATCCAATGATGTTAATAAAGTTCATGATAAAAAATTCAACCTAAGATCAGCCAGAAAATAATACAAAATAATATTATATTTAATATATGCATTAAAAACGGTTTTAAAATGTTTTAAAATAGAAATAAGAGAGAAAAAAATCAACTATGTTCAAATTAATTAAGAAAGATAAAGTAAGACCATAGAAAAATCAGAAATGAACTCAAATCTTTTTATAAAATTTTTGCTAATTTTTTAAAGTCAAAAACTATTTTTAAAATTAAAAGAAATGAGTAAAATAAACCAAAAATGATAAAAAAAATAACAAAGTCAGAAATAAAAAATAATTGAGGTTACCAATATTTGTTACAATATCATTGGATCATTCCATATTTTTTTTAGAATCTAAAAATGCATAAAAGTATTTTTAAACATTTAAAACAATTCAAATAAAGTGAAAATTTATTTAAAAAAATATCAAAAATACAAAATAAAATTGTAAAAAAATAAAAATCCGAAATAGAAAAATCAAAAATATTTTTCATAATTGTTTTAGATTTTTTGGACTTAAAATGAATTTTCTATGATTTTTTGAAGTTTAAAACAATTTAAATATAAAAATCATAAAATAAAATAAAGTCAAAAAAATGTGGATCAATGGATGAGAGTCAAAATGAATTAGTAAGCTAATTCAATAGATCATACGCGCTGCGCATATCATGGTCCTTAGTGAATAACACACATGATCATTAATTAAATCATATATTCAAAAATTTCAAATGGCATTGTTTCTTTGGTTGAAGGATGACACGTTGGTCATCTTTAACCTCCAGCCAGTCTCAAATTGAGATTGCTAAAACTGTAAAATTGGAGCACGAGACCAGTACCATTCGCTTGGTCTCATCAAGACGAAGACAACCACACCTTCGCGAAAAAATTATATAAATTGTAGCTCAAGCAATTTGGAAGGAAAGTTTTGAAAAGGAATTTAAAAATTCATGGCCAAAACGTGTTTCTAGTTAAATGAAAGTGTTGCGACTAGAACCATGGAGATGAGAGCTTCACAATGATATCAAAGTTTGGAAGAATTGATGGAGAAATCTGCCTATTGAAGTTCAGTTGCAGAGCTCTGTAAATGGACTTGGTCAGATCAATTTAGAAGGTTTCAAGGCTCAATTCTTCTTCTGTTAGCTTCAGGGAAGATCAAGGAAGGTGAATTGTACAAAAAAGAATGAATAAAGTACACATCCTCAAGATCATTGTGGAAAAATAGTAGGCTCAAGATGATAAAAATTGACCAAGTTATGATCATTTGAAGTCACACATGGGAAGTTGGGGGTTCATCTGGAGGATTGTAATATTTCTTCATCATCAAGTTTCTTCCACATGAAAACTCCTTGAAACTTTTGAAGTGATTTGTTAATAACCCTTTGAAGATAAGGATGTTTTTGGAATCACTCAAAAATACCAAAAGATGAGCAAGATATACTTCTTTGAAGTTCAAAACCCTAGCTCCTAGATCAAGAAAATGCTTTGAGGAACTTTGAAAATTTTAAACAACCTTCTTGTACCAACACTTTTGCTTTGTAGATAGAAGTTGCTTAGGATGATAATGAGAACTCATAGCAACCAAAACCACTTCCATATCTTGAGAATTGAGAGAAATATGCACTTTTAACCAATGGGAACAATGCCTTGTCCAACCATGACAACTTCTTCAATCAACCCCTTGTACTTTTGAATCAATCTTGATAACTTTGAAATATGGTGAACCAAAATAAACCTTGCCATGCCATTTCTTCCAAAACAACTTCAATGGTGAGTTTTGAATTACTCAAGCTTTATTGACTAGGGAATAGAAATAAACTCATGAACCCATGGATCAACTTGCTAAGCCACATTGCCTTTACCTACATTATTAACAAGTAAGACAAACCAACATTGCATTTTATTAATTAAAAGGAAAGTCAAAACAAAACATGCATGATCACAAAATAAAAACAAGTCAAGGTGCTTGGTGATTCCTCAAAGAGCAAAGCTAAAGATAGGGAGGAGAACCAAAAGCCCTAATGTGATATTGTTGTGATTGAATCAATATGGAATGATGAAGGGATCTTAGGGGGGGAATATTGGGGTACAACAACTTCCCTTATTTAAGTTTCTTCTATTCGAAGATACAAAGGTTAAAAATCTTCGTGTCGACGTGATCGAAGATACTTAAATACAAAACAAACCCTATTTTTGGCCCTAAGATGCCATGCAATGCTTATGAGTATGAATGCATATGAACAACTTCAAAGGGATGCAAAACACCATTGGGGATGTAGAAAAGGAAATAAGGATCAAAAGAGAAACCCGACCAGGAAAATAAATCACTGGTGAATCAAAAAGACCCGACTCTATTGGTGTAACACCAAAAGAAGAGATAAGGTAGCATCAACTCAGCTAAAGAGGAGATAATACAGGATAAAAGTGATTGACAACCAACTGTGAACTACCAAACTCAATATTCTGAGGTAAAAGATCAAAAAGATAATGACTCATAGAGGATGGTAAAAGATCAAAGGATACACCAAATTATAGAGGATGGTAAAAGATCAAAGGATACACCAACTTTTAGAGGATGATAAAAGATCAAAGGATACACCAACTTATAGAGGATGGTAAAAGATCAAAGGATACACCAACTTATAGAGGATGGTAAAAGATCAAAGGATACACCAACTTATAGAGGATGGTAAAAGATCAAAGGATACACCAACTTTTACTGAAGGCGAAACTACCAATGTTCACTGAAGGTAGAAATAGAAAATAAAAACAACACCGACGTTCACTGATGGTGAACTACCAACGTTCACTGAAGGTAGCAAAAATATAACAATCACCAACATTCACTGATGGTGAACTACCAACTTTCACTGAAGGTAGAGAGAAAATAAATACCATAGCACCGACGTTCACTGACGGTGAACTACCAACGTTCACTGAAGGTAGAAAAAAGATAACAATCACCATTGTTCACTGATGGTGAACTAGCAACTTTCACTGAAGGTAGAGAGAAAATAAATATCATAGCACCGACGTTCACTGACGGTGAACTACCAACATTCACTGAAGGTAGCAAAAAGATAACAATTACCAATGTTCACTAATGTTGAACTACCAACTTTCACTGAAGGTAGAGATAAAAAAAAAATCATAACACCGACGTTCACTGACGGTGAACTACCAACGTTCACTGAAGGTAGCAAAAAGATAACAATCACCAACATTCACTGATGGTGAACTACCAACTTTCACTGAAGGTAGAGAGAAAAGAAATATCATAGCACCGACGTTCACTGACAGTGAACTACCAACGTTCACTATAGGTAGAAAAAAGAATAATAAGTTTCTCCAAAATTCTGGCGTTTCACCTAGAACGGGTGTCAACTTCTTCTTTAACCAAGGAATTCCGCCTGGAAAGGGTAATATATAAGTTGTCTCAAATAAAGAGACTACCACTTGCTGAGATTTCACAACGAACTGTCTCTGTGATATTGAAAGACTTGCCATCCACTGGAGTAATTTGACAACGAACTGCAAACTATCCACTCATAGAGAAGATATGAAAAAAGTAACGCCGACTCTTACGGGGAAGTACAAGTTGCTCAAATAAAGAGACCTTCTACTTGCTGTTATAGGAAGGTTTGTAAAAATGACTTTATGGGGAAAGAATCATGACTTCCTGGGGAAAGAAATATGACTTCCTGGGGAAAGCAATATGGCTCGTTGGGGAAAGAAATATGACTTCCTGGGAAATGAATCATGACTTCCTGGGGAATGAAATACAACTTCCTAGGGAAATGCCAACATATTCCTGCTGAGGAGATAAAAGTTTTCTCGTGCCAAAATAAATGCACATTCTCAAACCAATGCTCGAAGCTTGCAGAAATCCAAAGTAATAATATTGTTGGGAACTAAAGATTCAAACCAGAAATAAACTATAATGAAACAGTCAACTAAAATACATCTTTTGAGAAATAAACTCAAGAGAGAAATCCAAATCTATCCAGACAAAGACCATACAGGAAGGCTAAAGAAAAAATCTTCCACGGGGGATAAATCAGTGGGGAAATTGAAAGAATATACACTTTCTGCTTAAGGCCGACACTCTATTGGAGAGAGGACAACACAACTCTGAAAAACAGGGTAATATGTCAACAAAATATTAATGAATGTGAATGAGCAATGATTTTATAAATTTAACTATGCATGATGTATGTATGGATGTATGAGTGTTATCATGTATATGCTGACAAAACAGACATATAACACTGGGAGTAACCAGGAAAAACCAACTTGGGAACAATCAACACTCGGCTAAATCACATCCAAGATGAACATTCCATAAGAAAATAAGCACCAAACGAGGAAACAGAATCCTATTTTGCGGCTTAACTTCACTGGGAAGGAACATAATCCGGAAGTAAACAAATCATAGCGACAAAACAGTACAGATACAGGGATATAACATCCTTCTCCAGGCTTCACTGGGGAATAGCACTCAGACTTCAATGGGGAAACAAATGTTTTCACGATCCTCACTTATACTGGGGAATTCAATACTTATTTCAAATAAGGCAGATGGAAACCATATCGGCAAAACATCAACTGAGGATTTCAAGCTGACTTCATTGGGGGAACATCATACAGACTTCACTAGAGGAGATAACGTCTCATTATCGAGACATCAACTAGGGACCTCGTGCTGACTTTATTGGGGAGGCCAACACCACATCGAAGAGGGGAAACCAAGATACGTTCTTCAATATTGAGAGTAAGTATTGCACCAACTTCTTTGGGGAAAAAGTATGAAACCTCATGGGGATAACAACTTGGGGAGTTAAGAAGTCAAACATTACAGCAAGCAATTAATCTTATGGGGATTTTAAATCCAACCTAGCACTTGGCGGGTGAAACCCCAAAAAACTGAAAAATGCCTGTACACTTCTTAAATAAAACATTGCCCTTCCCTGATTATCGGACCATCAAACAAAATGAAAGTACTACCAAAAGGGAGACGCTTTGTAAATGAGTCAAATCTCAGCATGCACGGAGAGAAAAGACTTCTATCAAATAGCGAAGCCTTCACTAGGTAATCTTGGATTGAGTCTTCATATCATGCAAACTTATTCCAACAAAAGATGCCCTGGGATAGCCTTCCTCGGGAATCAAGAAGTCAACATTATAGAAAAAGGTCAAACTCATGGGGATTTGAAATCAAACCCAACACTTGGCAGGTAAAAACCCAAAGGGTTGACAACTGTCTCAACACTTCTTAGAAAATATACTGCCCTGGTCTAGTTGCCTGGGAAATAAATACCAACAATAATGCCAATACTGCAGAAAGAGCGACATTTTGCAAATAGTTCCATCTCGGCACACCAAGGGAAAAAGACCTTTCGTCATATGAGGGAAGACTTTGTTGGGGAATCTGGGATAGAGGCCTCAGACCATGCAAACCCAAAAATAAATAAAAAATGAACCAAGACTTGACTGGGGACACTGGGATCACAAACCGAATATTGTATCTTACGCCAATTCGTATCGTCTTCAATATACAAAAATCACACGCATACCAGCAAAAACAAACTGGGAAAAACTTCCCGAGGGAAACAAAACTTCCCAAAATTACTGGAGTTCGTCCATTCCTAGGATCACCACTTTTGTTTTCCTCTTAAATCACAAAATCTAAAGTAAAAGTAAGCTGTAAATTCTTTTTGAAAAATAATTTTGTTATTTAATCTTTTTTCTTTGAAAATTATTATCAATAATAAATGGAGTCTTTGTAAGCTGAATAAAAATAAGAAATACAAAGAATTGGGTAAAAGCTCAAATTTTATTGATAGAATGGTAGTCTGCGAATGGCGAGACTCCACGGATGATTACAAAGTTCAGAAAATGGTAATATATAATGGAAAAGATACATTGAGATACAATGACCATTATTCCCTCTAGAAACTTTGAAATTCTGAGCAGCAACTTCCGTTGAAGTATGATGAGGATCTAAGAAGATTGTTGCTTCAATGATCAAGTCTTGTCTGATGCAGTTACTTGCCAAGAAAGTCCATAACTTTTTCCTAAGCTGCCCTTGTGGGTTTTCAAATTAGCAGGAAAATTTATTCTGTTTATGTCTCTAATTTTTGCCTAGACCGCCCTTTCAGGTTTTTGGCCTACCGAGACGCTTCTTTTTGCCTAAGCTGCCCTTTCAGGTTTTCAACTTAGCGAGCTGTTCTTTTATTTCTTTAGGCGAAGTATTTCTTGACTGCATCAGCATTCATGGGACGTGGGAACTCCTCGCCATCCATAGTTTAAAGAATTAATGCACCGCCAGAGAAGGATTTCTTGACAACATATGGGCCTTAAAAATTGGGAGTCCACTTGCCCCTAGAATCAGCGTTAACAGACATGATCTTCCTGAGCACGAGGCCGCCTTCTCTGAATTCACGAGGTTTGACCTTCTTATAAAAAGTTTTTTCATTCTCTTCTGATATAACTGCCCATGAAACAAAACTGTCATTCTCTTCTCTTCGATCAAATTCAATTGGTCAAACATGTTATGGACCCATTCAGCCTCTGACAACTTGGTTTCCATTATCACACGCAAAGAGGGAATCTTAACCTCGATTGGGAGCACAACTTCCATTCCATACACAATGGAGAACGGAGTTGCTCCTGTTGAAGTGCGGAAAGATGTCTGATACCCATGTAAAGTAAAAGGGAGAATTTCATGCCAATATTTATAAGTAACAACTATCTTCTAGATGATCTTCTTGATATTCTTATTAGCAGCCTCAACAGCCCCATTCATCTTCGGCCTGTACGGAGATGAATTGTGAAGGACAATCTTGAACTCTTCACAAAGTTCTGTCATCATCTTGTTGTTCATATTCGAGCCATTTTCGGTGATGATTCTGCTCGGCACACCATTCCGACATATAATATTATTCTTAATGAAGCGCACGACCACCTTCTTAGTAACATTAGCATATGATGCAGCTTCCACCCATTTGGTGAAGTAATCAATTTCTACCAAGATAAAATGGTGTCCATTTGAAGCTTTGGGTTCTATCATTCCAATCATGTCAATACCCCACATAGAGAAAGGCCACGGGAAAGAAATAACATTTAGAAGTGTCGGAGGCACATGAATCTTGTCTGCATAAATCTGGCATTTATGGCACTTCTTTGCAAATCTATAACAATCAGATTCCATTGTCAGCCAATAGTAACCTTCCCTTAGCATCTTTTTAGCCATTGAATGTCCATTGGCATGAGTGCCAAATGAACCTTCATAAATCTCATGCATCAACATGTCTGCTTCGTGTCTATCCATGAATATGCGCAAGACCATGTCATAATTTCACTTGTACAACACATTTTCACTGAGGAAGAAGCTGTCATCCAATCTTCTCAATGTCTTTCTATCTTTATTTGATGCACCAATAGGGTATTCCTGAGTCTGGAGAGAATGCTTGATATCATAATACCAAGGTTTCTCATCTGCTACCTCTTCTGTTGTAAACACGTGAGCGGGCCTATCCAATCGCCGAACTATAATTCGAGGTATATCATTCCAAGTATTCACTTGATACATAGAAGCTAGAGTTTCCAGAGCATCTGCCATTTTATTTTCGTCTATGGGGATGTGATGGAATTCAACTTTATTAAAGAAGGGTAACAATCTTCTAGCATAATCTTTGTAAGGGATCAAGTCGGGGTGACGAGTATCCCACTCTCCTTTAATCTGATTTATTACCAAAGCTAAATCGCCATACACATCTAGAATTTTAATTCTGAGATCAATAGCTTCCTCGAGACCCATGATGCAAGCCTCATATTCTGCCATATTATTAGTACAATCAATTGTCAACCTTGCAGTAAAAGGAATGTGTGATCCATGTGGAGTGACAATCACAACACCAATTCCTTTACCTTAAGCATTCACAGCTCCATCAAATATCATGATCCAGCTACATTCAGGATCAGGACCTTCCTCAGGCAATGGTTCCTCATAATCTTTCACTTTCAAAAATATCACATCCTCATTGGGGAAATCATACATCAGAAAATGATAATCATCAACTGGTTCGTGAGCAAGATAATCTGCCAACACGCTGCTTTTAATAACTTTTTAAGTGCAGTATTCGATGTCATATTCAGATAACAGCATCTTCCAGCGGGCAATTCTCCCAGTAAGAGCAGGATTTTCGAAAATGTACTTGATTGGATCCATTTTGGAGATCAACCAAGTAGTGTGATTCAACATATACTACCGTAAACGTTTTGCCGCCCAGGCCATAGCACAAACTGTCTTTTCCAGCATGGAATACCGCGACTCACAATCAGTAAACTTTTTACTGAGATAATAAATGGAGTACTCTTTCTTCCCTGTTTCATCTTGTTGTCCCAGAATACAACCAATAGAATTATCTAACACTCTTAGATACATAATCAATTGTCTTCCTTCAACAGGAGGGAGCAAGATAGGAAGTTCAAGCAGATATTCTTTACTACTTTCAAATGACCTTTGGCAGTCATCTGTCCACACACAACCTTGATCTTTCTTTAACAACTTAAAAATCGGTTCACACGTTGCAGTCATGTGGCAAATGAATCTGGAAATATAATTCAAACGCCTGAGGAACCCTCTGACTTGCTTTTCAGTTCTCGGCGCTGGAATTTCTTGAATTGCTTTGACTTTATCAGGTTCAACCTCAATCCCTCTCTGGATAACAATGAAACCCAACAATTTCCCTAACCGAACACTGAAGGTACATTTATTTGGATTCAAGTGGAGATGATACTTCCTCAAACGCTGAAACAATCTTCAATAAATCTTCTACCTGCCCTTCTTCAGTCTGGGATTTAGAAATCATGTTATCAACATATACCTCAATTTCCTTGTGCATCAGATCATGGAATAAGGTTGTCATAGCCCTTTGGTACGTTGCACCAACGTTCTTCAACCCGAAGGGCATCACTATGTAACAGAATGTTCCCCCGGGTGTGATAAACGTTGTTTTTTTCATGTCCTCAGGAGCCATCCTTATTTGATTATACTCGGAAAATTTGTCCATGAACGAGAAAACTTGAATTTTGTTGTGCTATCCACTAACATATCAATGTGTGGCAATGGAAAACCATCTTTTGGACTAGCTTTATTTAGATCTCTGTAATCTACGCACATGTGAACTTTTCCGTCTTTCTTCGGTACTGGGACAATATTGGCAATCCACTGAGGGTACGCTGATGTCACAAGAAAATCGGCATTAATCTGCTTTAGAACTTCTTCTTTGATATTCACTACCATATCTGGGTGAGTTCTTCGCAACTTATGTTTGATTGGCGGGCACTCTGGCTTCAGCAGCAAATGGTGCTCTACAATATATGTATCTAAACCAGGCATATCTTGGTAAGACCAAGCAAAAATATCCACATACTCTTTCAACATCTCAATCAACCTGCTCTTCACATCAGGATACAGTAATGCTCCAATCTTGACTTCCTTCAGATCTTCTTCTGAATCCAAATCGATTACTTCCAATGGCTCTTTATATGGATGAATGGCATTCTCCTCGCGCTCAAGCAACCGTGAGACCTCTTCTGGAATCTCATCATAGTCTTCTTCTTCGGCCCCATACACAGGACATTCAAAGTTGGGAGAGGGTGCAGGGTCATTGTATTCAATGGGTTTTTTTTTAATTAATCTGCACATATGATTTATGATTGCTTTTAGAAAGTGACACATATAATAAGTGATCATGCAGATTGAATTTCAGTTATTATTTATTTTGAAGGGTTTTTTCTAATTACCATTTTCCAAGAAAAAAGTAAAAAAAAAACACAATTTGGGAAACAAAGACAACTTTTATTATTGATTTTAAAAATCAAAGCAAACAGATAAGCCCATACAATATCAATACTTTCACCTTGGGCAGAGTGAAAGCTTAAAAAAAGATTAACAAAAACAAATTACTTTGAAACATGTATGCAAGAGGGAATATCAATGGTGATCAAGTTGTGAACCCTAACTCCGTGCATCACATAATTTGGAATTTCTGGCTCTGCTTCATCTTCCATAATGGCATTAATCCCGGAAACAGTTGGATAAAGATAACCCCCGCTACGAAAGATGTCTTGATACTTGCCTATAGCAGACTTCGGCTTCATGCTCTTTCCTTTATCATTCTTCAAATAGAACCCCAAGCCAGCTCTATTATTTTTTATAGGTGGATCAATAATTTGTCCCCATACTTCATTATGGCCATTACACATAATCTGCTGAGCATCCTTAAACGAAGCCATATAATTCTCATTTCCTCTTATATTATCAATGGATAAAGCTTGGAACTGGGTTCCAACAGCAACTTCATCCGCCTCCACAATGCTGAAAGAGGACTGTTGTACCCAAAAATTTTCCCTCTCATTTATCAAATATTTTCTCACAAGATCTCCTTGGGCTCAAGACTGCACAAGGATTGATCAGCTCAAGACACCTCATTAAGCACTGATGACTGAAATTAGGGTTTGAGATTGCACAAGGATAGTTGAACTTTCAATGCCTCATATGAATTTCATGGAACATTATGGACCCCCAAGATTACTCATGTCAAGTTTCAAGCCTTGGATCACATTTTTGCCCAATCAATTGACCAGTTGACCAAAAAATCAACTGTATTGGAGAAAAAGTCAAATATGGCCAATTTACAGTTAAACTTCATAATTTTTTACCCATATCAACAATATGAACTCATATGTATCACTTGATCAAGTTTGGGCCACAATTCCTCAAGAAATTTGACCAAATCATCAAAAGGGCAAAATGGTCAAAATTAGGGTTTTGACTGAGAAATGGCAATTTCTAATTTTTGGCCTAGCAAATGGTTAATTGGTTTGAGGCATGATCTTAAGAGTTCAATTGAATCATTTTTACTTAATGGCATGACTCAAAACATTTCTCAAGATCAATTGGATTGATAGTTGATTTTCAGTCAATTGATCAAAAGTCAACTGTACACTGAAAAGTCAAACTTTGACTTTTTAGTCAAAATCAAGTGTCAAAGATCAAAATTCATAAAAACATGTCAAAATATGAAACTTGTTCATTAAGAAATCAAAAAGTCAATATTTCATTTTGAAAAGTCAAAGTTTTCAAACTTAGAAATTTTTCTAAGTATGGAAAACTTCATGTTTTTTCACAACTTTGAGCCAACTTTTCACCATGATGTAAGATGATTCAAAAGAAACTTTCAACATGAAAGTTGTAGATATCCATGAGATCTACAAAATTTCTTTACACAACTTCTCCTAGAAATGCTTGTATTTCAAGTTATTTATTCATGAAGTCATGGTCTTGAAATTAAACACTTAGTGAAATTTTGCCCTAGTTTAGGCAGGATTTTGACCTAACTTCATGGAACTTTTTCATATAGTTCCAAGGGGAAATTTAAAAAGTGATTCAAATGAGGATTGTAGATCACATTATAAGATTTCTAAAATGTCCAAGAACTCCTTGAGATCATTCTTGAGCCAGGAGAATCGAAGAGAGGAAGTTACAGTTGCAAACTAAAATTATAGGTCATTTTGTGATGAACAAAGATTCAAATCTCAAACCTATGTTGCATACTCTCTGCTTTACAGGCATCAAACTTGTTAGGCACTCCATAATTAAATGCTTGCATTACTGTTAGAGGATTTAACTCAAGCATTCAATGCAATGCCCATGCTTTATGTCCATTTTAGGAAGAAAGTGCACAATGCCATTTTGAAAAGGTGGCTTTATACACAAAACTTGTTCTTGAACCTTGCAATGGTTTTATTCTGATTATACACGACCTATAACTCAAAAGAAGTTTTTCTCAAGCTTCACAATCACTCAGCCCATGCTTGTACTTCATCTTGGAACCATACTTTCACTTTTCTTCAAAATCAAATAACATAGCAATCAGTCTAGAGCTTGTACTTCTGACCCTCTCAAGCACTCAAACCTTCTCATTACTTATGTACAAGTCCTTGGTAACAAAACACACGCATGCTAAAGCCCTAAAACTCCCAAGAACTCAGAACTGTATCACATACCTCCATTCTTGCATAACCTGACCAAAAGTTTGAAACTCACATCTCCCTCGTGCGTTTTCAAGCCTTTTTGTTCCTAAAGCTTCTAAACATCATTTAGAACTCATCCCACACCATGTTACAAGACTGTAACACCATTAACACCATCCTCTATTTTCAAAAACAGAGCTTTGCACTTGGACTTCTCCAGCACGATTCAGCCATCTCTAGTACAAACTAAACATTACATCAACTTCTTGGGACCTCAGTGGAGTTATTCTGATCATCACAACACCTTGAGGAGTGCTCATACTCATAATATGATTTCCAGTTTTGAGGTAAGTTTCCTTAACTTGGAACTCTTCATACAAGCATCATTAATGTTTAATTTGTGAATGAAAAATATAGACATCAATGCCCTGAAGCTAACCATGTCTTTAGATTTCATTTATATTGCTTAAGTAGTTAGAATTTTGAATCTGAACATCCTGGAAAAGTTAGGTCAGAATTTGGCACCATTCAAAATTCATGCTCATTTTTTAGAATTAGTTTAAGTTATTTACATTTCTGGAAAAATGGTGAAATTTGCCACAAGTTTCATGTTTACATTTTTGCAAATGGATGAGAAATGAACAAGATGTAGGTGGTCCGGCTAGAGGTTGAAGAAGAAGTTATTTTCAGGAAGCAGTTTCTAATATATATATATATATATATATATATATATATATATATATATATATATATATATATATATATATATATATATATATATATATATATATATATATATATATATATATATGGTTTGACATAAGTTAACGGATGTATCACCACCCACGTGGTTAAAGCGCGCGCCTGTCACTCTTAGGTCCTGGGTTCAAGCCCCAGCGTAACCTTTTCACATTTTTTTGACTTTTTTGCAGCGCTTGGGCCTCCTTTTGTTTGGGCCTTATTTTTTGCTATGATTTAACCCCCCTGCCTTGCTGTTCATACATCCTGGCCCATTTTATTTATTTTTTTATTTTATTTTTTATTTTCATTATTATTATTACTAGTATTATTGTTAATATTAATTTTTATTGTTAGTAATAAAAACCCAAAAAATATTTTTATTTATTATTTTCATATTTTATATTTTATTTTTCTTCACAAAAGCAAAAGAACAAAAATATTTCTTTTACATTTTCTTTAATAATTAAATTTACCTTTTTTACTTAGATAATTTAATTTTAATTATTATTATATTATATTATTTATTTTTCTTGTAAATTAAAATCAATTTAGAACTTAGGATCTTTTATTTAATTATTTTTATTTACTAGTTTAATTAAATTCACAAAAACACCTAAAAATTTGTTTCCTTTAATTTCTTTTATTAACTTAAATATTAATTTTCTTATTCTTAGTTAATTATTTTATTTAATTAGGTCAAAAACCCCTTTTCATAAAAAACCAAACAAAAATCATATTTCTTTTTACATTTACATTCTTGTATTTTATTTATTCATTTTTTACATTTATTCAAATTCAATATGGTTGTAATACTTATTTAGATTTAATTTCTTGCAATATTTCCCATTTGTAATTTGTATACCCCTTCCCCTAAATGATGTAATAGCTTAGTATTTTTATTTTCCGCAATTTAAATGCTTTATATACAAAATGCTAGTAATTAGGGTTTGTATGGAAAGATTAAAATCAATGCTTAGCAAACCCTAATCAAAGACAAATCAAGCATGAAAATCAATACACTTGCACACAAACACCCCTAGGGTAAATCCACTTGGTTGCCTTACAAAAATGGCCATATTATGCATGTGAGGTATCTTAGCTAAAACAAGCAAAATATAAGATCACAGTCCCTCGATGACGTTATTTATGTTGCCTTTTAAAAATGATCTTAGTCCCTTAAATAGAATGCTAAGAAATATTACAACATTGCTAATCATGGTTATACGATGACCCACGCCCGTCCCTTTTTACATCCAAAGATAGGGTTACTTACCAAATCAATGGTAAGATAACCATATCAAAGGAAAGAGGAAATAAACATGAAAGGCTTTTGAGTAGGTAGAATATTCTTAGTTATTTGCTCAATTTCAAAACCAAAACATCCTTGCTATTTTCAAAACAAACACCAACACTTTCAAAACATCTTACAAACTTGAAAACATTTTCAAAAGATCAATACTTTGTATACATTCTTACGAACGTGAATCATTACAAAGTTTGCCCAAAAGATGGCACCTTTTCAAAATACTTTCAAAAACCACATAAAGCAAATTTTTAAAATAAAATCAAGTTGTGATATGGTGGCAGAACCAACTATTTGATGTTGGTTTACGTTTTGCGTTTTTTGTTCGCAAAATGTCGCGGTAAGCAAGAGTCGCCACCGACTTTTATTTCATCCAACCGAAAAGGAAAAAAGTACAGAAAAAATCCTTTTTTGAGATATTCTGAGTACGAGGGATAAATTATAGAAAGGGAAGGTGTTAGCACCCTTTCCATCCATGGTTTTCCATGGGCTCTTAGGTACTTGCTCATCTTTTAAAATTAATTGTGTTTGTTTTGTTTTGAAAAGTTTTGACTTCGTGATAACCCTTGTATCAGTCCTCAAAGGTGTGACGAAGTTGTTTTGAAAATTGTTTTGAAAAAAGTGTAAGTGTGAAAAGTTTGATTTGAGCAAGTACCTACTAGCATCTACCTACTCGAAAAAGGATCATTTCTATTCTTGTTTCCTTTAGACGATGCTATCCTACTATTGAGAAATAAGTAGCACCGTCGTCGGAGTTGTAAGGGTCAATTCGTAAGGGACGTACGATCACTAAAGCAATGTTAGTATGTCTTAGTAATAACCCTAAAGTCTTAAGATCATATTCGAGGCAACATTTCCGAGGAGACTTTTTCGAGGCAACATTTTTGAACGGGACTTTTGATCTTTGTTAGACAGGAGAGAAACCACTAAGATACCTTATACTTAATGATCGTTTACCGAAGGCAGCCGAAGTGAGAGTATACCCTAGGAGTGCACATGTGCGAATGATTTGATTTCAGTTATTATCTTTGCACATTAGGGTTTTCTAGTTGTTTTAAATTATCATGCAATCTTGTCATACAATCCTATCAACATACATCTAAACAGTTAATATTTGCGAGAATTAAAATGCGAGAAAATAAACCTACGCTATTACTAGGCTTCGGGGTAGGGATTAATTACATAGCCAAAAAATACGTAAAAGACGATAAATAAAAGAAAATCCTAGATTAAACTATTACATACCGTGGACTGTTACATCAATATTTCAAAAATTATAAACACGCGTGATGAATTGAAAACAAGAGAATTAGGGTTTTGACCCCAACTATGCCTAATTGTAATTTAAAGGAAAAAACATTTTTTGTCGTTTTTCGTTATTTTGAGGAAATAAAGCTCAATTGAAAAAAAGAAGAACCTAATTAGTAATTAATTTTAATTTAAGAAAAATAACTAAATTTATCTATTTTTTTATTTTGAGAAGGAAATAGAAATTAAATCAAAAGTTTAACCCTAATTTTTTTTCTAATTGATTTTAAATATATATATATATATATATATATATATATATATATATATATATATATATATATATATATATATATATATATATATATATATATATATATATATATATATATATATATATATATATATATATATATATATATATATATATATATATATATATATATATATATATATATATATATATATATATATATATATATATATATATATATATATATATATATATATATATATATATATATATATATATATATATATATATATATATATATATATATATATATATATATATAAAGTTAGAATTTACCTAAATTAAATTAAACTAAATCAAATTAAATTTGATAATAAAAAAACCTAAATCTAATTTTTGTAAAAAACTCTTGATTTTATGATTTTGTTAAAATAATTTTTTTTTTTGAAAATAAAATAAATGAATAAATTAAAAAGAAGTAAAGAAAATAATAAAAGAAAGTGAGAATGGGCCTGGTTGCTTAGCAGAAAGGGGGGTGTTGTTTGCAATTCTGATCCCAACAAGTCCAGGCCTTTTGACTTTGCCCCAATCCTGTATGCACGCTTGACTCAGGCGCATGGTGGTCCCTTTATTGTGGACACATTGGATCTGGCCAGGAGCACATCAAATGGCTGATGTATGAGAGTGTCTGGAATACGCTAGAGAGTATGAAGCACTGGATTGACCTGCATTTGTTGAGAAAATAATAAAATGCACACGCCTGGGATCGAACCCAGGACGTGTGCATCAAAGGCCAGCCTCTTCACCATCTGCGCTAACGTGTTAGTTGTGATAATAATGAAACAAATAAAATATAATGCAAAGAATGTGCCATGCCTCCCAAAACGCGCGGAAATTCAAACGAACCATTCCCACACTGCCACGCCATTGTCTTCTCTACTGATTCCATCGTTTTAGGTAAGAGGACTTTTACCTACGGACATCAAGCGTAGGTATAGCCCATTTTCATTCCAAAATCCTGTACGTGCATGATAAATGAAAACCAATGGTACCAATCAACTCGTTTCAACCTCACGAGCATCATGGTACCATTATCAATGCCCAATTTTCTCTGTATGAGAAATCCCTAAAAACGGAGATCAAACCCTAGCCATGGCAGTTTCATGTTCAGTCAATAAAAATGCAATTGAATATAGTCATTAGCTTACAATAAAATAGACAAACTGTGTGACTGCTACGATGCGTTTCAGGGCGTGGGGAGGCTTGCTAACGATTGAAACACGATCATGGGGCGTCTAGCAATTGATTGGTATGGTTAAAATGGCTTGAGATGGTCTGCAACTTGGAATTTGGTTTGCACTTTGTCTTTGAAATTTTGAAATTCTTTCTCCGCCTTTGCACGCCTCTTGCCTCTTGCCTTTTAGTCTTCTTTTATTCCCTATGTATACTAGAGTGCATTAGGGTTACAGTTTGTATCAAATCTTTTCCAATTATGAAGATTGATCAATGATTCAATCCTTGCACCAAATCTTTCCCAAACAAGAAAATTCAATCTTTTTGTGTCCATATGAAGCCTTGCACGATTTGATCTTGTCTCCAGCTGTATAATGGACCTAATCATGCACAAAATCTCAAGGTTTTAATGATTTTTGATATTTTCATTATTTATATTGATTTTATTTGATTTAAATGAAACAAAATCAAAATAAATAACAAAAATAAAATAATGACAAGTGGAAGGGCTCATGGGTCGTGGGTCACATTACAAACTCAACGCAAGCATAAAAAGTAGGGCCCATTTAGCAAAAAATGCCATTTGGGACACATTTGACTTTTGGCAATTTTGCAGAAAGGGTTAACTTGGCCAATACATAACTCTCTCAATTTTGACCCTAGAGATATGTTCTTTGACTTTTTAGAAATCTTAAGATGTCCTCTAAGCAACCCTTTTGGTATCATCTCAATTGAGTCTTCCATGTTCATGTATGAAGCTTTGACCCAAAAGGTGTTTTTGTTGACTTTCCAAAATGACCTATAATGTCCAAATTCATATCTTCTTGTGAGTGCATATTTTGAACTTGGGAGATGAATATGAATTGTAGGTAATTACATCCTTTTCAAAATGAGATTTGGTTGGGTCATTTTTGATAAAGTATGAGAAAGTTATGCTTGGTCAAAGTTGAGTTGACTTTTCCTGCAAAACTCTAATTTAGCAACTTTTGGGTTTTGATGAATTGTGAGCAATCCTTGAGGAATCATGATCAACCCTTGATCAAATGATGAATAATACTTCAAAATGAGAATGTTGACCAAAAATCTTGAAGTTTGATTGTATGTGGGCCACGGTTGACTTTTGCCCTGGCATGGTCGATTTTCATGCATTTGAGTAGTTGAATGAGCAAACTTCCTCTGCAAGGCTTTAAACTTGACATGGATGATCTTGAGAACATATTAGGACGATGGTGAGAATTTTGGATCCTTTGGACTCAAGCATCTTGGTGCAAAATGAAACCCTAATTTAGAGTAGACTGCCTTAGGAGAGAGTTTGTCTGGCCAACTCTTGGGCTTCCTTGAGCAATTTGAGGACCTCACTTGACATGTATTGAGAAAAATGGGAGGGAAAATTTTGGGGTACAACAACTGCCCCTGTTCAATCTTCTTAAATCTGAGGATGTAGATTGGCTTGTCTACCTTTCGTGATCTGAAGGTGGAAGATGATTGAACACTAGAGTGCCCAGAAATTTGCATTTGCATGAAGTGATATTTGATTTATAATATCGGGAATGGGCTTATAGATGCCATTTGGTAGTTTCTAGAGAATTGTCGGAGATGGGCTTAAAGATGCCATCCGCAGAAGCGTCAATCGCATAAGAGATTCCTTTGCGAGCACCCGTGTACCTGTTGTTGAGGAGAACTTCGCTGGGGAATGTTGGTCTTTGTCTTGAGAGAAATAGAGTTTTAGGAGCTTCAGTTGTCTGTTACTCTACTGGGGAATGATTCCGGTTTGGGAAGCGGGAGTGATCTTGTGTTCGGTCGGGGTATATGTTGCACCACGACTCACTGAGGAAATGTGAAATCAATTGTGTTTGATCGGGTCCCGGTCTTACAATGTTGTGGACTGTTGTCTGGGGATAATAGAGGAAGAAAACCCAGATAGTAAGGTTATGAGAAGGAACCTGGATGATATGTTTTCTTCGATATGAGAGCCTGGATAACAGGGCTGTGAGAAGGAACCTGGATAGTAGGGTTTCTTCGATATGATAGCCTGGGTAGTAGGGTTGTGGGAAGGAACCTGGATAGTAGGGTTTCTTCGATATGAAAAGCCTGGGTAGTAGTGTTGTAAGAAGGAACCTGGATAGTAGGGTTGCTTCGATATGAAAAGCCTGGGTAGTAGGGTTGTGAGAAGGAACCTGAATAGTAGGGTTGCTTCGATATAAAAATCTTGGGTAATACGGTTGTGAGAAGGAACCTGGATAGTAGGGTTTCTTCGATATGAGAGCCTGGATAATAAGGTTGTGGGAAGGAACCTGGATAGTAGGGTTTCTTCGATATGAGAGCCTGGATAGTAAGGCTGTGGGAAGGAACCTGGATAGTAGGGTTTCTTCGATATGAGAGCCTGGATAGTAAGGTTGTGGAAAGGAACCTGGATAGTTTCGATATGAGAGCCTGGATAGTAAGGCTGTGGGAAGGAACCTGGATAGTAGGGTTTCTTCGATATGAGATCCTGGATAGTAAGGTTGTGGGAAGGAACCTGGATAGTAGGGTTTCTTCTATATGAGAGCCTGGGTAGTAGGGTTGCTCTTGTTGCATCGATAATTACTCTATTTAGCTTCGAGTGTTGATCATGGACTTGCTGGAAATTGTTGATAATAATGTCTTTCCTGAAATAAATACAGGGTAGTTATATGTGATGCATGAGATGCATTGTGTGTGACGTTCTCAAAATAAATGAGACCATGTTATGTATGGTGTATGCATATGTCATGATATATGAACATGAAATGCGGACGTGATAGTCAGAATCGGGGGAACATAAATCCTTGATTGCCATGAAAACCATAGTTCCTCCACCTCTGTTGGGGATGGTGAACAAAGATGCCCGTGCTGGGGATTTGCTCCTTGGCAAGGAAATATTATGTCGGGCGAAACTCTGTTTGAGGATAATTCTGCGGGGAATAACTTTGTCGGAGAGGAGATATGCTGTTGACGGATCATGCTGATCTGGAGAAATAAACTCAGCTGGGGATGAATTACGTTGCTGGTGATAATGAATTCTGTCGGAGATTGAAATTCTGCTTGTGAGAGAAATAAACTCTGTTTAGGGAAGAAATTTACTGACTCACTTGCAAATGTGAACGTTAACTAGGGAGAGTTGTGCCCTGTTGGGAGAGTTAACAGCACTGTCTTTGGATACTTCTTACCCTGTGGGGAGTGTATGTACCACTACTCATGTTCTCAAGCTGGCTCTATCCCGGTACCTGATGGGTAGAGTAACCGTAAGGTTTGGGCACTTCTTGTTTTCCATGTTCTTGGAATTACGAGTAATTGTCTTTTGTTTTTTCATGTAAACATTTATGAGCAGCAATTATTCTCAAATGCATATATCAACAATGAATCATTGGACGTTTTTTGCAAAACAAAACAGAAAAAGAAAAACAAGTTTGAAATTTCTTGTGAAAATGAATTGTATTGATTTTTGAAGTTGTCCTGTAATAGGAGTTTTATACAAGAGGTTGACGTCTTAGTAGGAGAACGCCGCCGAAGGATAGAAATTATACAATTTGTGAAAAAGAAAGAAAAACAGCTATATGAAACAATCCCATTGGGTTCTAACTCTGCTATTGCCCTTATATCTTCGAGCGTCTCATCACTTTGCCGCTTGGTCGAAGGTAGATCAGATTGATTGGCGTCGTTCGAGCTTGATAGTCGATACCGAAGTCTGGCTGCAAGATGATGCAATGAGACATAGTGTTACGCTTCAATCCCTAATTTTTTCCTGGACCGCCCTTTCGGTTTTTCAATCCACCGGGATACCCTTTTTTGCCCAAGCCGCCTTTTCAAGTTTTCGACTTGCCGGGTGTATAGTTTTTTCATTTTCATCCCTTACTTTTGCCCGAACCCTTTTGGTTCACCGGGAAGCCCTTATTTTTGCCTAGGCCAGTCGACCTAGCGGGTCTTTGATTATGCGTAGTATTTTTTCACTATGTCTGCATTGACGGGGTGAGGAAGGTCATCACCATCCATGGTGGTTAGAATCATAGCTCCTCCCGAGAAAATGTTCTTAACCACAAATGGCCCTTCGTATGTGGGGGTCCATTTTCCCCTGGGATCACCTTGCGGTAGTATGATGCCTTTGATCACCAGATCCTCGACTTGATATTCTTGGCGTCTGACTTTCTTGTTAAATGCCTTAATCATTCACTTTTGATACGTCTGACCATGACAAATAGCAGTAAGCCTCTTTTCATCAATTAGATTTAGCTGATCAAGTCGGGTCTGGATCCAATCGTCTTTGCTCAAACTCGCATCCTTCATAATCCTGAGAGAGGGTATCTGGACTTCGATGGGTAGGACTGCCTCCATGCCATACACCAGAGAGTAAGGTGTTGCCCTTGTCGACGTCCGTGCTGAGGTACGGTACCCATGAAGAGCGAATGGTAACATCTCGTGCTAGTCTTTGTATGTCACTGTCATCTTCTGCACAATCTTCTTGATGTTCTTGTTAGCTACTTCAACAGCCCCATTCATCTTCGGTCGGTAGGGAGAAGAGTTATGACGTTGTATCTTAAACTATTTGCAGAGCTCGGTGATCATTGTATTATTGAGATTTGTACCATTGTCAGTAATAATTCTCTCTGGCACACCATATCGACAGATCAAATTGTGTCGTATAAACCGCGCCACGACGTTCTTGGTTACTGTAGAAAAGGAAACTGCCTCGACCCACTTTGTAAAGTAATCAATAGCCACCAGAATGAAATGATGCCCGTTAGACGCGGTAGCTCTGATCTCACATATCATATTGATGCCCCACATTGCGAAAGGCCAAGGAGTTGTCAAAACATTCAGAGTAACTGGAGGTACATGCACCTTATCAGCATAGACTTGGCACTTATGACAGGTCCGAGAGTGCTGATAACAATCTGTTTCCATAGTGGACCAATAATATCCTGCCCGTAGGATTTTCTTTGCCATGGTATGTCCACTGGAATGAGTTCCGAAGGTTCCTTCATGTAACTCTGCCATGATCCTTTCTGCCTCGCTCTTGTCCATGCACCGCAGTAAGGTCGAATCAAGGTTACGCTTATAGAGGATACCATTACTGATGAAGAATTTCACAGCGAACCTTCTCAGAAACTTCTTATCATTAACAGATTCCCCCTCGGGGTATTCTTGAGCCTTAAGATACCTCTTTACCTCGTGAAACCAGGGTTTATCTGCTACCTCTTTAGTCTCGATGGCACAGCAATGTGCGGGTTCGTCCAACCTCTCGATGGTAATTTGGGGAGCTTCATTGTCCCACCTGACTTTGAACATAGAAGACATGGTAGCTAGCGCGTCTGCTAACTGGTTCTCTTCTCTCGAGAAGTGTTCAAAGGTTATCTCCTCAAAATGTGGGAGCAATGTCAGTGCATATTCTTTGTAAGGAATAAGATTTGGGTGCTTCGTATCCCACTCGCCTTGGATTTGACTGATCACTAGGGCAGAATCTCCAAATACACTCAAGAACTTAATCCTTAGGTCAATAGCAGCTCGAAGACCCAGGATACATGCTTCATACTCCGCCATATTGTTGGTGCAGTTAAAACATAATCGGGCGAGGAACGGAGTATGACAGCCCTCAGGAGATATAATTACAGCGCCAATTCCATTACCCAATGCGTTTGATGCTCCATCAAAATACATAGACCATCGGGATCCTTCCTCAGGTCCTTCATCCGGTCCAGGTTCTTCACAGTCGGTCACCAACATGATGTTCTCATTCGGGAACTCGAAATTCATGGATTGGTAGTCATCCACGGCCTGATGCGCCAAATGATCCGCCAATACACTCCCCTTGATTGCTTTTTGGGTTGTGTATTGGATGTCATACTCAGTTAAGATCATCTGCCATCTTGCTATCCTTCCGGAGAGAGTAGGCTTCTCAAAAATTTACTTGATTGGATCCATCTTTGATATTAATAAGGTGGTGTGAGTCAGCATATATTGTCTCAGCCGGCGAGCAGCCCATGCCAAAGTGCAGCAAGTTTTCTCGAGCAATGAGTATTGGGTCTCACAGTCGGTAAAGTTTTTTCTAAGGTAGTAAATAGCGTGCTCTTTTCGGCCAGACTCGTCATGCTGCCCCAGCACGCACCCCATTGAACTATCTAGTACTGTCAAGTATAAAATCAAAGGTCTTCCTTCAACTGGAGGCATCAGAATTGGTGTCTCTTGGAGGTATTCCTTTAATCTTTCGAAAGCGGTCTGACATTCATCATTCCACTTTACCACTTGATCTTTCTTCAGCAGCTTGAAGATTGGCTCACAAGTAGCAGCCAGATGTGAAATGAATCTGGCAATGTAATTTAGACGTCCCAAGAAACCTCTAACTTCTTTTTCTGTGCGGAGAGTCGACATCTCTTGTATGGCTTTTACCTTTGCAGGGTCCACCTGGATACCCTTATCACTGACGACGAAACCCAACAACTTACCGGACCTTACCCCGAAGGTGCACTTGTTCGGGTTTAACCTCAGCTTATACATCTTCAACCTGTCAAATAATTTCTGGAGATGACCAAGGTGCTCTCCCTCAGTTTGAGACCTAGCTATCATGTCATCAACATAAACCTCGATCTCATGGTGAATCATGTCGTGGAATAAAGCAACCATGGCGCGCTGATAAGTTACCCCAACATTCTTTAACCCGAAAGGCATTACCTTGTAACAGAAGGTGCCCCACTGTGTAACGAAGGTTATCTTCTCCATGTCTTCAGGAGCCATCTTGATCTGGTTGTATCCAGAAAAAACATCCATGAAGGAGAAGATCCTATGTTGCACGGTGTTGTCGACCAGAACATCAATGTGAGGAAGTGGGAAATCACCCTTGGGGCTTGCCCTGTTCAGGTCTCTATAGTCCACACACATCCATACCTTACTATCCTTCTTAGGCACCGGAACAACGTTGGCAACCCACTGCGGATAAGAAGTGACAGCTAAAAATCCCGCGTCGAATTGTTTCATGACTCTGGCTTTGATTTTCTCAGACATCTCAGGGCGCATACGGCAAACCTTCTGCTTTACCGGAGGGCAGTCTTCTTTAGTCGGCAAGCGATGAACCATAACATCAGTTTCTAAACCAGGCATGTCTTCGTAGGACCATGCAAAGATCTCGACATAGTCGCATAGCATTTGTATCAATTGTTTCTTGACACTAGGCTCCAGATTCGCACCTATTTTGACTTCTTTCCTGTCTTCCTATGTACCTAAAGTCACTGACTCAACTGGCTCTTCATAAGGTTGTATGGCCCTCTCTTCCTGCTGTAACAGTCTAGCAAGTTCTTCAGGTACCTCACAATCATCCTCACCTTCGTCCTCGGCTTGGTTGATCGGATTTTCGAAGTCATAACTAGCAGTAGCAAAACTGTTATCAATGGGATCCAGAGTGGATACGGATCTGCATTATGATACATGAGTCTATGTAAGAGAATAGCTGCTTTGATAAAGTGAGAAACAGGAAAAAAGAAAAACAAGGAGCACAAAATTTGTAATGCAAGAAACGTCCAATGTTTTATTAATGATATATGAAATGACAAATAATAAGCCCTCACAAGCAAAGCCAAGGTGCCCCGGGCAAGGCACCGGGCCATAAAGTTACAAACTATTTATTACAAATCTTAAAATAAAAAGTCAATTACTGCGGAATAAAAGAAACATGTATGAAGTCCTTCGCCGTCCAGTTGTTTAGTCCACCATTGGTTGTAGGGTAGATACAACTGTCGATGTCTGAATCCTCTTCATTATCCTCAATTGCATTAACTCCCCGATTGCTGATGTACAGAGGAGGTCTTCTGATCCGTGCGCATCTAACAGCCTTTTGAGCCCCTATAGTAAAGCCCAAACCAAATTTGTCAGTTTTGTGAGTAAAATCAGGGAGCCGACCCCAATTGGCATACCCACCTTTTTCAACTACAGCCCTGGCATCCTTGAGAGAATCCATCTTCATCGGAGGCTTGTTGGTAGCAACTTCCGTTGATGCCAAAGTCTGAGGGACCTCTTCAAAGTTCTGACAAGGGGTTTCGATGAATTCCCCATCCATCTCCACGTAGCAGAAAGAATTGAGATGAGTCAACATATACTCCTCTTCACCTTGTACCATGACAATCTTTCCCTTTACCGGATATTTCAGCATTTGATGGAGCGTGGAAGTCACTGCCCCAGCCTTATGAATCCAAGGGTGACCCAGCAAGCAAGAATATGATGGTCTGATATCCATCACATAGAAGGTGGATGCAAAAGTCTGAGAGCCAACTTTAACAGGGATGTCCACCTCCCTGTGCACCATTCTCTTTGACCCATCAAAATCCCTTACCACAATATTGCTCGGCTTTAGAATCAAACCTTCACAATCCAGACAGTCTAACGCTTTCTTTGGCAAAACATTCAATGAGGACCCAGTATCCACCAGTACATGGGCCATAGCAGTACCCCTGCACTCGATTGAGACGTGTAGAGCATCATTATGATTTCTCCCCTTAGCGGTCAGATCTGTATCTGAGAAACCCAACCCATTGTCGGCAGTCAGGCTAGCTACGCAATCTTTGAATTGATCGGCTGAAGTTTCCTATGGTGCATGCGCAGTTTTGAGGAATACAATTAGAGCCTTTGCATGGGCTTCAGAACACAACAACAAGGATAACATGGAGATTTTTGACGGGGTCTGCCTCAGCTGCTCGACTATGTTGTAGTCGCTTTTCTTGATTATTTTCAAAATTTCCTCTATCTCTTGTTTCGAGGTTTCTACAATGATCTTCTTAGGTTCCTCCGTCCGGGAAGGCTCGCCTATGATTTCTTTGCCCCGTGTCTCAGATGGCTTGGCAACAGGGGTGGTAATTGGAGTAGGAACCGGAACAGTAGTTGGTGTAATAGCAGACAGAATGACAACATGTTTGTGAATAGTCGGAGGGGAGATCTAGGGAGAAAAGAGTCTTCCACTTCCGGTTACCTTGCTTGTCCCAACAATATTACTGATATCCATATCGGCTTCTTCAGCCCTCAAATCTTGTTTAACACCATGGTAATATACATCAACACTGTAATGCCTTGGGATAACTTTATCTGAGGTATATGGGATGGGACCCGGAGCGATGATTATTAACGGAGTAATTCTTGCAACGGGTGTAACCCTAATAGGTTTTCTCGAGGAAACGTTGGAAGGGTTGGCGAAAATGGTGATAATGGCAACTTCTTCAAACGGAATCATAGTCTTTTCAAACAAAATTTCCTTATTATCCATCAGGCGCTGAATGCCTGACTTCAATAAACAGCAACCGGAAGGTAGAATTGAACATATGGGGCAACCTTCGCCACATCCCGGAAATAAACCGGCCAACAACAAATTCTTCTTAACTGTCATCAAAGGAGTAGAGATTTCTTCCACAGAGGTTACAAACAAATCGGTGTCCAAAGCATTGACTCCGCGACCATGCTTAGGCATATGGGCAGTTATAATGTTGGGCTTTTCCTGAGCATCAAACTCAATCTCTTTAGCCTCCAGCAAATCTTGCACTTTATTCCTTAGAGCCCAGCAGTCGTTTGTATCATGACCTGGACTTTCAGAGTGATAGGCGCAGCGGGCATTGGGATTGTATCTGGGAGAAGCAGTGTTGGGATTCTTGGGAGCCTCTTTCAAGGTTGCCAAGTTGGACTTTAACAGATGAGGCAGAACGTCAGCCAAAGTCATGTTGATGCGGGTAAACTGCCGTTGTGGTCTTTCTACCCTTTGCTGATTGTTGCATCGTGGAGCAACTGTTGGTCTTGATATCACGATAGCATTTACCACTTGACGGTGTCCAGGTCTGCTTTGGCCCCTCGGGCCATAGACTGCACTAGCTTCCTTCTTACCGGTGAAAGGCTTCTTTACTGTACTTGACGAAACATCCTTCTGTATCTTACCACTTCGAATGCCAGCTTCTACTCTCTCTCCAGTCAAGATCAACTCAGTAAACCCAGACGACGAACTGTCGATCAGATGATTGAAAAATGGACCAGATAGCGTCCCTAGAAACATGTCAACCAACTCCCTATCAGACAAAGGGGGTTGGACTCTTCCAGCCAAGTCTTTCCACTTTTGAGCATAGTCCTTAAAACCTTCACTTGCACCCATAGACATACCCTGAAGCTAAGTACGAGTGGGAGCAAAGTCGGTGTTATACTGATACTGCCTGTAAAAAGCAGCAGCAAGGTCTTCCCAGTTTCGGACACTGGCTCCTTCCAACTGATAAAACCATTCAAGCTGAGTCCCTGACAGACTATCTTGAAAGAAGTGTATCCATAAATTTCTATCAGCAGTGTGGGGTTGGATTTTCCTGACATACGAGCGGAGATGGAGTTTTGGACAGGATACTCCATCGTACTTGGCAAAAACCAGAGCTTTGAACTTATGAGGGATCACCACTACTAATACCAGCCCCAGCTCTCCGAAATCCAAACCAGGGATCTTCCGAATCTCCATAGCACTCAGACGGTCTTCTAGCTGCTTGTACCTATCCTCAGCAGGAGGATATTGCTCCTCATCGTAACCCGTATCGTTATCAGAAACTGCATGACTAGGGTCCTTTACCCTTTCTTGGTTCTCCCCATCCTTGGATGATGAGGTCAGATCAGCTGATTGTCTTATCCTTTCTTAGAATCTTCCACCCATGTTCAGAATACCAGCCTTCTTCTTCTTCTTCTCTTTCAGAATCAGGGTCTTTAAATCCTCTTGCCCTTTAGCCAAACTTAAGAACATCTGTTGGAATTGGGCGTTCTGTGCCTGAAGATCTTTGATGGCTTGATCAGAAGACATTTCTGCTGAAATAAACAGCGAAGAAGATGAGAAACCTGTAATGGTACCTGTAATGGTGTGCATGATAATGGGATGCGCATGTAATGATTTCAAATACTTTGGGAAATTTAAATTTGCCAACCAAAAAATAAACAAACTTTATTAGATTAACTTGCAAAAGGTTCAACAATGCCTTTAAGGTGTTACAAAGAAATAAATGGAAAACAAATCTAAACTTAGAGAAAGCAAAATCAAAAGTCCCATGGACGCTTTCTTTTTGTGCTGACGTAGTCATTGATCACTCTTTCTTCCTCGAGCTGCCTAGTGAGCTTCAAAATCTTCCTTTCTTGCTCATGGTACTTTTCCCGGTAGGTATCCCTCTCCTCTTTCAGCTGAATCCAAGACCTCTGCAACGCCCTAGGATCAGTGGGCATGTAAGGATAAAGAACTGTGTAAGGAACGCCTTCTTCATTAGTGGGTTCCACAATCACTGGAAATACGGCTTCATAGGGAATCCCAAGTTTCTGGGCACGAGCTCGGACCCATTGGAGGTAAGGCTGCATAGGAAGGGAAGTCCTTGGTCCCAACTCTTGGGGGCCATATTTGTTCACCATGCCCCAAGCTCGTATAAACCTCCGGCAGTGCTCCTCAACGTCCTCCTTGTAGTCAAATGCAATATCCTCAAGAAGTAGCTCATGGGGACCATCTCTTCGAGCACGACCAAATTGTCACAAAGCTAGACAAGGATTGTAAGTTATACCCCCTCTGATTCCAAGCAATGGGACATTAGGATATCCCCCACAACGGTCAATAACAGCAGTGTCTTCCATAGCCCGGGAACACCAAAGAATATTTGTATGGGCAAGTGACATTATTCTGTAGGACCATCCCAAACCTTCTTTGTTCTTCAGCACAGACTTAGGGAGGTGCGAAATAAACCACCTCGACAGCAACGGCATGCAACACATAAGAGTTCCTCTTCTTCGCGCAGTACGAGTGTAGAGGGCATGCAAGATATCACCCAACAGAGTAGGCACGGGATTGCGAGAAAGGAAAATCTTGACAGCATTTACATCTACAAAGGAATCCGGATTCGGGAAGAGAACTAAACCATAGATAAGGAGAGCCAATACATCTTCAAAAGCCTGAAAATCCAAATTATCCCAGAATAGTTGAGCCTAGTCTATCATAAATTTGGCTAGAAAACCTTCGACCCCGCTTCGTGTTTCTCAATTGGATACTACATCAGCCCGCTTCAGATGCAGAGCTGAGGCAATATCTTCTGGTCTAAGAACCTCTTCCATACTTGTGAAGGGTACCTTCTCAAGGATGAATATGCCCAATAAGTGAGAAAACTCTTCCAAAGTGGGAACCAGCTGGTAATCTGGAAAGGTGAAGCAATGATGCACAGGATCGAAGAACTGGAAAAGTACACTCATCATCTGCTCATCAAGATTTGAGGTGACCAGGCTAAGAAGCTGACCATGTCTCTTAATGAACATAGAAGTCTCAGAAACTCTTGAGGCTAACTCTTTAAGTTGAGCAAGTATTTGTACAAAGTTAACTCGGATGGTATTTCTGCGCACGGAAGTCATAATCTGCAAAACAGAACAAAGATAAGTTCCCTTGGTCTTTGAAATGGTTAGTATAATGAAGTATGAATGCCATGTTATGATGCATGATGTCATGATAAAAAACAAAAGGTATAGCAGATAACAGCCATGGCAAAGGCAAACAAGTCACACAAAGCCCTTAAGTTTAAGGCTTGCGTGAGGTCAAAGGTAGTACCCTCTTGAAGTTCAGTTGTTTTCAACCTGTCCTAGCAAAAGTAACTGGGTTCTAGATGATCTCAATATCACTGACCATCCTCCATCGGTCATGGTTTCAGCTCACGCAATCTTTTCTTGCAGCCGGAACTATCTCTAGAGTATAGTCTCAATGAGTGTAGCATCGAGTATCAACCAGTTCTCAGCTTTACACCGAGGCCGGCTATCTCACTACTTTCTAATGGCCAAGTTGGTCGATTAAAGGTTCTAAGGTTAGTTGATGCTTAATGACACTATGTAGAGGCCCCGTATTCTCCTCATTTCTCCACAAGGGATACCGGTACCAACCAATGTGCCACATCAACATAGCTACTGCTTCGATCGTATCGGTCTATGCCGTACAGTTCCCTCACAGTTTATTGCTACTTACCTAAAAGGTGTCCCCAGATCCGGGTTAGGATATATAGTAACTCCCAAACAAAACCCTTAAAAGTAAAGCAAACAAAACAATCAAGAGAAGCAATCATGATGAACTAGATCCTAAGGTATACCCCACTTATACGCTCCCCAGCAGAGTCGCCAGTTCTGTGATACGGTGGCAGAACCGATTGTTTGATGCTGGTTTGCATTTTGTGTTTTTTGTTCGCAAATTGTCGCGGTAAGCAAGAGTCGCTACCGACTTTTATTTCATCCAACCGGAAAGGAATAAAGTACCAAAAAAATCCTTTTTCAAGATATTCTGAGTACGGGGGGGGGGGGGGGGGGGGGGGGGGGTAGATTATAGAAAGGGAAGGTGTTAGCACCCTTTCCATCCATGGCTTTCCATGGGCTCTTAGGTATTTTCTCATCTTTTCAAATTGCTTGTGTTTGTTTTGTTTTGAAAAGTTTTGACTTCGTGATAACCCTTGTATCAGTCCTCAAAGGTGTGACAAAGTTGTTTTGAAAATTGTTTTGAAAAAAGTGTAAGTGTGAAAAGTTTGATTTGATCAAGTACCCAATAGCATCTACCTACTCGAAAAAGGATCGTTTCTATTCTTGTTTCCTTTAGACGATGATATCCTACTATTGAGAAATAATTAGCACCGTCGTCGGAGTTGTAAGGGTCAATTCGTAAGGGACGTACGATCACTAAAGCAATGTTAGGATGTTTTAGTAATAACCCTAAAGTCTTAAGATCATATTCGAGGCAACATTTCTGAGGCGATGTTTCCGAGGCAACATTTTCTAACGGGACTTTTGATCTTTGTTAGACAGGAGAGCAACCACTAAGACACCCTATACTTAATGATCATTTACCGAAGGCAACCGAAGTGAGAGTATACCCTAGGTGTGCACATGTGCAAATGATTTGATTTCAGTTATTATCTTTTCACATTAGGGTTTTCTAGCTGTTTTAAATTATCATGCAATCTTGTCACACAATTCTATCAACATACATCTAAACAGTTAATATTTGCGAGAATTAAAATGCGAGAAAATAAACCTACGCTATTACAAGGCTTCGGGGTAGGGATTAATTACATAGCCAAAAACCCCGCAAAAGACGATAAATAAAAGAAAATCCTAGATTAAACTACTACATACCGTGGACAATTACATCAATATTGCAAAAACAATAAACACGCGCGATGAATCGAAAACAAGAGAATTAGGGTTTTGACCCCAACTATGCCTAATTGTAATTTAAAGGAAAAAACATTTTTTGTCGTTTTTCGTTATTTTGAGGAAATAAAGCTCAATTGAAAAAAAAAAGAACCTAATTACTAAATAATTTTAATTTAAGAAAAATAACTAAATTAATCTATTTTTGTATTTTTTTTTATTTTAAGAAGGAAATAGAAATTAAATCAAAAGTTTAACCCTAATTTTTTTCTAATTGATTTTAATTATATAAAAAAGTTAGAATTTCCCTAAATTAAATTAAACTAAATTAAATTAAATTTGATAAAAAAAAACCTAAATCTAATTTTTGTAAAAAACTCTTGATTTTATGATTTTGTTAATAAATTGTTTTTTTTGTTTTTTTTTTAACTTAAAATAAATGAATAAATTAAAAAGAAGTAAAGAAAATAATAAAAGAAAGTGAGAATGGGCCTGGTTGCTTAGCAGAAAGGGGGGTGTTGTTTGCAATTCTGAGCCCAACAAGTTCAGGCCTTTTGACTTTGCCCCAATCCTATATGCACGCTTGACTCAGGCGCATGATGGTCCCTTCATTGTGGACACATTGGATATGGCCAGGAGCACATCAAATGGCTGATGTATGAGAGTGTATGGAATACGCTAGAGAGTATGAAGCACTGGATTGACCTGCATTTGTTGAGAGAATAATAAAATGCACACGCCTGGGATCGAACCCAGGATGTGTGCATCAAAGGCCAGCCTCTTCACCATCTACGTTAACGTGTTAGTTGTGATAATAATGAAACAAATAAAATATAATGCAAACAATGTGCCACGCCTCCCAAAACGCACGGAAATTCAAACGAACCATTCCCACACTGCCACGCCATCATCTTCTCTACTGATTTCGTCGTTTTAGGTAAGAGGAATTTTACCTACGTACATCAAGTGTAGGTATAGCCCATGTTCATTCCAAAATCCTGTGCGTGCATGATAAATGAAAACCAATGGTACCAATCAACTCATTTCAACCTCACGAGCATCATGGTACCATTATCAATGCCCAATTTTCCCTGTATGAGAAATCCCTAAAAACGAAGATCAAACCCTAGCCATGGCAGTTTCATGTTCAGTCAATAAAAATGCAATTGAATATAGTCATTATCTTGCAAACATCTCAAGGATTATAAATATGTCAATCAATCATGCTAAATATGCCAGAATCAATATATTCGAATTCAATAAAATAGACAAACCGTGTGACTGCTACAATGCGTTTCAGGGCATGGGGAGGCTTGCTAACGATTGAAACACGATCCTGGGGCGTCCAACAATTGATTGGTATGGTTAGAATGGCTTGAGATGGTCTGCAACTTGGAATTTGGTTTGCACTTTGTCTTTGAAATTTTGCAATTCTTTCTCTGCCTTTGCACGCCTCTTGCCTCTTGCCTTTTATTCTGCTTTTATTCCCTATGTATACTAGAGTGCATTAAGGTTACAGTTTGTATCAAATCTTTTCCAATTATGAAGATTGATCAATGATTCAATCATTGCACCAAATCTTTCCAAAACAAGAAAATTCAATCTTTTTGTGTCCATATGAAGCCTTGCAGGATTTGATCTTGTCTCCAGCTGTATAATGGACCTAATCATGCACAAAATCTCAAGGTTTTAATGATTTTTGATATTTATATTATTTTATATTGATTTTATTTAATTTAAATGAAATAAAATCAAAATAAATAACAAAAATAAAAGAATGACAATTGGAAGGGCTCGTGGGTCGTGGGTCACATTACAAACTCAGTGCAAGCATAAAAAGTTGGGCCCATTTAGCAAAAAATGCCATTTTGGACACATTTGACTTTTGGCAATTTTGCAGAATGGGTCAACTTGGCCAATCCATAACTCTCTCAATTTTGACCCTAGAGATGTGTTCTTGGACTTTTTAGAAATCTTAAGATGTCCTATAAGCATCCCTTTTGGTCTCATCTTAATTGAGTCTTCCATGTTCATGTATGAAGCTTTGACCCAAAAGGTGTTTTTGTTGACTTTCCAAAATGACCTATAATGTCCAAATTCATATCTTCTTGTGAGTGCATATTTTGAACTTGGGAGTTGAAGATGAATTGTAGGGAATTACATCCTCTTCAAAATGAGATTTGTATGGGTCATTTTTGATAAAGTTGAGAAAGTTATGCTTGGTCAAAGTTGAGTTGACTTTTCCTACAAAACCCTAATTTAGCAACTTTTGAGTTTTGATGAATTGTGAGTAATCCTTAAGGAATCATGATCAACCCTTGATAAAATGATTAATAATACTTCAAAATGAGAATGTTGACCAAAAATCTTGAAGTTTGACTATATGTGGGCCACAGTTGACTTTTGCCCTAGCATAGTTGATTTTCAGGCATTTGAGTAGTTTACTGAGCAAACTTCCTCTGCAAGGCTTGAAACTTGACATGGATGATATTGAGAACATATTAGGATGATGGTGAGCATTTGGGATCCTTTAAACTCAAGCATCTTGATGCAAAATGAAACCCTAATTTAGAGTAGACTGCCTTAGGAGAGAGTTAGTCTGGCCAACTCTTGGGCTTCCTTGGGCAATTTGAGGACCTCACTTGACATGTATTGAGAAAAAATGGGAGGGAAAATTTTGGGGTACAACACAAGTGATCTAGAAAAAAAACTAGGAGCCCATGTAAAACCATGGATGAAAAGGGTGCTAATACCTTCCTTTTTCATAATATACCCCCCGAACTCAAGAAAACATCTCAAAGGTCTTTCCTGTGCTTTTTCACCTTTCCTTTTGGATAAAAGAAAAGTCGGTGGCGACCCTTTCTAACCGCAAAATTTGTGATCAAACGCAAAACAACCAATTCAGTTCTCCCACCGTATCACAGAACTGGCGACTCTGCTGGGGAATTTTTAAAAGTGGGGTTACCATAGGGTTAGATCACATTTACTTGCTTTCATTGTTTGACTTGTATGCTTTACATTATGGTTCTTTGTTTGGGTTTAAATCCTCTACCCGGATTTGGGATACCTTATAGGTAAGTAGCAATACGTTGTGGAAACTGTGTGGGGTATACCAACATGGTCTAAGCAATAGCTATGTTAGTGCGACATATTTGTGGGTACTGGTATCCCTTGAGTAGTAAAGGAGAATATGGGGCCGCTGAGTGATGTCATGAAGCACTAACTAACTTCTATAACCTTTACTTTACCAACTTAGCCATTAGGACGTAGTAGATGATCGGCTTTGGTACAGTCCGAAGTTGGTAGATACTCGATACTACACTCATCGAGGTCTGGTTTTTTGGGATATTTTAGTCGCCATTAAAGAGGCTTGCATTGAGACAATGCCCAAGGAAACAAACCAGTGATATTGAGCTCCTTAGAACCCGGTTACTATTACTAGGACAGGTTTGAGCAAACTAAACTTCAAGAGGGTACTTACCTATGAGACTCCATGCAAGCCTAAGCCTAAGTACTTGTTTTCTTTGTTTGTATATATATATTTATACATAACATCATAAACATCATAACACCATACTCATATTCATTAACCATTTCAAGGATCTTGGTATTTATCTTTGTTCTGTTTTATAGGACATGGATTATATTCGCAGGAAAACCATTCAAGTCAATCTTGTAAGGATCCCTCCTCAACTTAAAGAGCTAGCATCAAGGGTTCCTGAAAATTCTCCATTTACCAAAAGACATGGTCGCCTCCTAAACTTGGTCACCTCCAACACTGATGAGGACATGATGAAGGTGCTCTTCCAGTTCTTTGATCCTTTACACCATTTCTTCAGATTTCCCGATTATGAACTTGTGCCAACTTTGGAAGAATTCTCCTAACTCTTGAGGATTCCCATTCTCAATCAACTACCATTCAACGGTACGGAAAGAGATCCAAAGCCAGAAGAGATTGCTCAAGCCCTACACTTGCAATCATCTGATATCACAACTAATTGGGAAACAAGGAGTGGTGTCAAAGGTTTCTTAGAAAAGTTCTTGTTTGAGAAAGCCCAAAACTGTTGGAACTCTTTGGATTTGAAAGCTTTTGAGGAAATTGTGGCTCTCCTCATCTATGGGATGGTTTAGTTTCCAAAACCTGACCAACTCATAGATGTGAACACCGTCAAAATCTATATGTCTCGCAACCCGGTGCCTACTTTTCTAGGGGACATCCTACATTCTTTTCACACTCGCACAATGAGAAAAAGAGGTATCATTATATGTTGTACTCCTCTTTTGGCAAGATGTTTTATTTCGCATCTTCCCCAATCTGTATTGAAGAACGAGCAAGGTTCAAGGTGGTCACATAGGTTAATGACGCTCAAACATTCAGACATTCATTGGTGTTCCCGATCTATAGAGAATGTTACTATCATCGACCGTTATGGAGAATTCCCAAATGTCCCCTTACTTGGCATTAGAGAAGGTATCACCTACAACCCATGATTGGCCTTAAGACAGTTTGGTTACGCTCGAAGGGATGGCCCACATGAGATGCTCATTCAAGGTTTGGTATTTGACTATGAGAATGATGATCAAGGTCACCGCTAGATATTTATTCGAGCTTGGAGGATGTTGAACAAGGTAGATAGCAAGACATTTGGACATAATAATTCCATCCCTCTTGAGCCTTACCTCAAATGGTTACGAGCTCGTGCTCAAAGTCTTATAATGCCTTACCCCTCCATTCTCCCGGTTATCATAGAGCATGTTGTGGAAGGAGATGTTCCATACACTATCCTGCATCTTGACATGCCCACCTCTCTTGAAGACTTACAAAGGGATTGGATACAGCTTAAGGGGGAGCGAGACACTTTCGAGGCCCAATTCTACGCCAGCGAGAAGAATGTTTTAGAACTCACTAAGCAACTTCATGAGGAGCGGAGCCTGAACGCCTACGTCGCACCAAAGAGGATGCGCATAACTTTTTTATCTTAGAGTTTGTGTATTTCTTTTTAAGCCCAAAAGAGGCATGATGTACTCAAACTTTGATTTATTAATATAACGTGTGTTCCTTTTTGGTCTAAAGAAAATTTAAATCTCTAATTTCCTTGAAATCATTGCATGTGCATCTCCATTCATCATAACATAAGCAGGTTTCTTACAACAAGTCTCCTCATATTTCTACTGTTTATTTCAGTAAGATGGATCTCAAGCAAACAGTAAAAGACCTCCAGGCACAAAATGTTCAGTTTCAACAGATGTTCTTGACTCTAGCCAAGGGACAAGAGGATTTGAAAACTTTGTTGATTGAAGAAAAGAAGAAGAAAGCAACGAAAGCAGCCGGTGTTCTGAATCTAGGAAGAAGGTTCCCAGAGGCAGCCAGAAAGATCTTAGACTTCACAACATCATCTGGTGAAAAAGACAATCAAGAATGGATAGGAAAGGAAGCAACTACCCAGCCAGAATATGAAGAGGAAGAAGAAGAGGATTACTCTGAAGAGTAGTATCCCCTGGCCGATGATAAATACAAACATCTGGAGGAACGACTAATTGCAATGGAAATTGAGAAAGTTCTCAGGCTGGACTTTGAAGAGCTGGGTTTCGTGTCTGGGATTGTTATTCCACCAAAATTCAAGGCACCAATATTCGCTAAGTACGACGGGGTTTCGTGTCCCAAGATGCATCTTCGATCTTACATGAGGAAGATACAGCCTCACACTGCTGACAGAGATTTGTGGGTCCACTTCTTTCAAGACATTCTATCTGGGACTCAGCTAGATTGGTTTTATCAACTAGAGAGGGCCAATATCCATAATTGGGAAGTTCTTGCCACCACTTTCTATAAACAGTATCAATACAACACAGACCTTTCTCCCACACGTACTTAACTCCAAAGTATGGCTATGGTTTCAAGTGAAGGTTTCAAAGACTGCGCTCAGAAATGGAGGGACTTAGCAGGAAGAGTCCAGCCTCCCATGACCGAAAGAGAGTTAGTAGACATGTTTCTGGGTACCCTATTTGGTCCTTTCTTTAATCATCTAATTGGAAGCTCTTCAGCAGGCTTCACTGAATTAATCTTGATCAGAGAAAGAGTGGAAGCTAGGATTAAGAGTGGGAAGATTCAAAAGGACGCGTCCTCCAGTGCTGTGAGAAAACCATTTATTGGGAAGAAGGAAGTTGGTGCTGTGTATCCTCAAAGGAATCAAGAAAGAACTGAACACCGTCCAATGGTGGGGGCTGTCATGATCCCTAAGCCTGCACCTACTCAACAAAGGAGCAATCAGCCTAGAACAGAAAGACCAGTAAGACAATTTACCCAGATTAATATAACACTATCTCAAGTCCTGCCACGTTTGTTGAGATCTAATATGGTAACTTTGAAGGAAGTTCCGAAGAATCCTAACACAACCTCTCCTCATTACCATCTTAATGCTTGTTGTGCTTACCATTCAGATAGTCCAGGCCATGATACCAACAGCTGTTGGGCTTTGAAAAACAAGGTGCAAGATCTTCTTGAACCAAAAGAAATTGAATTCAATGCTCCTAAGATCCCAAATGTTATCACTCCTCCTATGCCTAAGCATGGTCGTGATGTTAACATTGTTGAAGATGATATGCTTGTTATTGTTGTTGATGAACTTGTTACTCCTCTCCTGACTGTCAAGAGGAACCTGTTGAAGGCCGGTTTATTTTCGGGCTGTGACAAAAGCTGCCACCTCCGTTTATCCCTACCAACTGGATGTCATTTATTAAAAGCAGGTGTTCAACGCCTAATGGATGACAAAGAGATTTTATTTGAAAAAACTCTTGTCCCAACAATTTCTTACAATGATGTTTCAATAGTAACCATTTCCGCCAATCCTTCCAGGGTCTCCACCAAAAGACCCATTAAGATTACATCAGTTCCTAAAGTGGCTCAACTGATAATTATTATGCCTGGACCAATTCCATACTCATCAGATAAAACTGTCCCATGGAACTATGGAGGCAACGTCTACTATCTTGGCATCAAACAGGATTGGCAGGCTGATGAAGGCTCGATTTTTGAGAAGGTTGACCCCGACATCAGCAACATTGCAGGAACCAACAAGATAACCCAAAGTGGTAGAGTATTCTCTCCCGAGATTTCTCCTCCGAAGACTAATACCGGTCTTGTGATCATCCCTGTTTCTATTCCTGTTGACACTACTACTACAATCCCTATGGTTACCCCTACTGACACTCCTACCACTGAGTCGACTAAGACTCGGGGAAAAGGCATTATGATTGAGCCTGTCCGGATGAAGGCGCAATCAGTATCTATCTCTGAGGCCTCCCAAAAGGAGATGGAATAAATTCTGAAAAATATAAAGAGAAGCAACTACAACATAGTCAAACAGCTAGGGCAGACTCCGTCAAAGATTTCCATGATGGATTTATTGTTGTGCTCTGAGGCTCATGCGAAGGCCTTGGTGAAATTTCTTAAAACTGCCCATGTACCACAAGAAACCTCTGTTGATCAGTTCTAAGACTGTGTGGTCAGTTTAACCGCTGACAATGGTTTAGGCTTTTCTAATGCCGACTTGACACATAGAGGGAGGAAGCACAACAAGGCATTGCATGTCTCTATCGAATGTCGGGGCACAACTTTGGCCCATGTCTTGGTTGATACTGGTTCACCTTTGAATGTGCAGCCTAAGAAAGCTCTTGATAGACTCAACTGTGAAGGTTTGACCTTAAAACCCAGCAACATAGTGGTAAGGGCCTTCGACGGTTCAAAGAGAATGGTCCATGGGGAGGTGGGCATCCCCATAAAAGTTGGAACTCAAACCTTTGATTCAACTTTCTATGTAATGGACATTCGCCCTTCCTATTCCTGTTTGTTGGACTGACCATGGATTCACAACACTGGTGTCGTCACCTTTACATTACATCAAATGCTGAAATACCCAACCAAGGGGAAAATCATTACTGTCCATGGAGAATAGGAATATATGGTCAGTCACTTGAACTCCTTCAGATACGTGGAATTGGATGGTGAATTCATTGAAACTCCGTTTCAACATTTCGAGGAAGTCTCATAACCCGTGGCAGTAACCAAGGTTGTCCCCCAAGTCCCAAAGATTACAAGACCTCCACTAAAGATGTCTTCTCTGAAAGATTCCAAGGCAGCGATCAAAGAAGGTGGGTGTACTATTTGGGGCCAACTCCTAGATATCCCTTACAAATATGACAAATTTGGTTTGGGTTTCACTTCAGGAGCCCAGAAAGTTGTACGTCGTGCTCGTGCGGGGGGGGGGGGGGGGGGGGGCACCCTTGAAGATCAGCAACCACAGAGTCAACACAGTGGAGGATGATGAGGACAGCTATGACCTGGAGGAATGGATTTTCCCAACTGTCAACGGAGGACTCAGAAACTGGGAAGCTAAAGACTTTGTCCCAATTACTTTTATCCAACAGTAATTATCTTTAAATTTTTGTCGGACCTGTAATAACTAAACAATTCAGACTTTTAAAACCTTGTGTCTTACCTGAGGCACAACGGTCCATTTGTAAGGGTTGTTACCTCATTTTCATATGTCATCAAAGAATTATGGACGTTTATACAAACTTTGTGCTCTTTGTATTTATTTTTTACATTTTTATTTCTTTCAAAGATAGTTATACTCTTACACACACTCATATTCAAAATGCATATCTACATCCATTTGGGATCCCATGGGTAACAATTCTACTTTGGCCTTTTGTGACTCTGAAAATCTAATCTACCAAGCCGAAGACGAAGGTGAGGAAGATTTTGAAGTGCCAGGGGAACTAGCCAGGTTACTACAACAAGAAGAAAGGACCATACAGCCCCATGAAGAACCAGTGGACACAGTTAACCTAGGTACCGAAAAGGACAAGAAAGAAGTCAAGGTGGGTGCCAACCTAGAACCCAGTGTCAAGAAGCGTCTAACTCAGTTGCTACATGATTATGTTGAGGTATTTGCCTGTTCATACAAAGAAATGCCAGGACTGGATGCTGATATCGTGGTACATCATTGTGATACGATGGAAGAACTAACTTTTTGTTTTGTGTTTGATCGCAATGTTACGAATAGCAAGAGTCGCCACCGACTTTTCTTTTATATAATAAGGAAAGGTGAAAAAGCACAGGAAAGACCCTTAGAGATGTTTTCTTGAGTTTGGGGGGTAGATTATGAAAGGGGAACGTGTTAGCACCCCTTTCATCCATGGTTTTCCATGGGCTCTTAGTTTACTCACTAGATCACTTGCTTTGTTTGAATGTGTGCTTGTGGTGTGGGTTTGAAAATATTTTAAAAAATGTGACTTCGTAATGGCTCTCGTTTCTATAAGAACGCGTACAAAGTATTGTTTTGAAAATAGTTCAAAGAGGTGTTTATCGAATGTGTTTTTGAAAGTGATTTTGAAAAGGTATCTTTGTAATGGCTCTCGTTTCTATAAGAACGCGTATAAAGTGTTGTATTTTTGAAAATATTTCAAATGAGAGTGTTGGTGTATAACATGTTTTTGTTGTGAGCAAGCGAGCAACTAGGAGAATTCTACCTACTCAAAAGGTCTTAAGTGTTCTTTTCCTCCTCCTTTAGATGTTTCTATCTTACCATCGTTTTGGTAAGAAGCCCCATCATTGGATGTGAAGGGACGAGTGTGGGACGTTTGTATAGTCATAGAAGGCAACCCATGGAACGTTTTAGCAATGTCGTGTTAGATACAAGATCGTTTATCGAAGGCAACATAGAGGGTCATCGAGGGACTACGATCTTTTATCGAGGGCCTTTTTCTAAAACGCCCATGTTTGAGGGACATGACTAAGGGTGCTAGTGTGCAAGTGTGTTTGATTGCATGCATTTTAGTCTTGATTAGGGTTATCTATTTGTTGATTTCATGTCTTGCCATACACGCCCTAATTACTAGCAATATATGAAAGCAATAAAAAGTGCGGAAAGTAAATATCCTACGCTATTACAATCATTAGAGGGATGGGGTTGTACAGATTTATAAATGGGGATTTGCAAGAATGTAAATCCTATTTAACTATTACAACCATATTGAAATGTACAATAAGAAAGAAAAAGAACTTGTTTTTTAAAAATCGTTTTTGGTTTTTTATGAATAAAAAAAGAAATTAATTAATTAAAAAAAGAAAATATTTTTATGTCTTTTTTATATTATTAAAAAAGGGATTAATATTGAAAATGATAAAAAGGAAGATGAATGAAAGATAGAAACAACGTGCTGCTGCAAGTAAAACAACAAGGATCAGAAGTTCTGAAGCCAGGCGCATTGTGACTCAGAAAGGAACGTCAGTGGAAATAGAAGTTCTGGATTGATACACTCTAAGGCCCTGCAAGAAATGTTAGAGGGAAAGGGAACAGGGGTTTTGGGTGGTATTCAGACAGTGAGCCAAAAGTCAGAAGTTTTGTGTTGTGCTAAAATAGTGAGTGAACATCAGAAATTTAGTGTGTTGTCAGCGTGTAAAAATCAGAAATTCTGAATGTTAGAACAACGAGTGGAAGCATCAGAAGTTCAGTGTGCTTAACAGTAAGAAATCCTAAAAGTTCTATGTGTTTAACATGTAGGGAGAACTCAGAAGTTCTGTGCTATGCTAAAACAGTGGGTGAGCATCAGAAGTTTTGTGTGTTAAAATAGTAAGAAAGCCTAGAAGTTCTGTATTGTGCTAAAACCGTGAGTGAAAACTAGAGGTTCTATGCCACATTTCAATATTTCCTCATATTAATCAGCACATCATCAATTTTTTCAGTTCTTAACAAACAACAAATCAAAAGGATAAAAACACAACAGTTTATAGAAGTTCTAATCCTAATTTTGAGCCTAGCCTTAATCAAGAAGTTCTGATCCATGGTTTTTTATACTTATGCAATGATATGGACAACATTAATTATGATATTTACATATTAATGATGTTCTGAATGAAAAGATGCAAAGTCATAACTTACCTTGAATCTGAAACGTGTGCTTACAATTTGAACTACTGCCTTCAGATGTTCTGGAGTTAGCAAGAACAACGGAAGAGAAAATGCTAATCCTTCGATTCAAAGGGAAGAACAAAGGTTTGGTTTTCTGTTTGGGAATTCTGGATTTTTGTGAAGGTTTCACAATTTTCTTTTCTATCTTTTGATGATTCTCTCTCTCCAAAAGCCAGCCCCTTGGAAGTGTGATGGAGCAACTTATTTATAGGTGAATTTGTTGTGATTTTGGGGGCAAAACAAATGGGATTTGAACCCTTTTGGTATACTGTTCCATTGCTTTTTAATCACATTTTTGTATGCTAATTTGATGCAAATATGGGGTTTGAGAAAGCGCAGGCATGAATTGGATAGCAGCTGATTGCATGACTGTGATATAGGAGGGCAATAGGCTGCTTAAACGATGTTTTGGGATTTGGTGATGTTCTGATCACAAAAGATCAGAAACGTAACCTCCATAGGCTGAAGAGTCATACTTTGACCGAAGAACATTGATTCCATATGTTCTGATTAAAGCATCATGTTCTGAACCGTGTCTGCAAATTCTGATTGCACTCGCGTGAAGGTTGGCCCAGAAGTTCTGAAGTATCATATTCTCTTAACACTTAGAAACTTTTCTAAATGCTTAGAAATTTGATTTTTTTCAAAGTAATTTCTAACTTCTGATTTTTTTTGATGAACCAATTTCATGTCTTAATGAAATATAATCGTTGAAACTTGATTTTTGATCTAAAAGTCAAAGTTTGACTTTTCAGTGTGCTTTTTGACCATTTTGCCCTTGTGGATGATTTTCTTGAAAAGTTGTAATTCAAGACTTGAAACTTAATAGAAACAAACCTGAGAGTCTAAGATGCTCCTTTAATAAATGAGAGGGAAATTTTTTGGGTACAACAGCTTCCCCTGTTCAATCTTCTTAAGCCTGAGGATGTAGATTGACTGGTTTGCCTTTCATGATCTGAAGGTGGAAGATGATTGAACACTAGAGTGCCCAGAAATTTGCACTCGCATGAAGTAATGCTGATTGGTGATATCGGGAATATGCTTACATATTCCATTTGGAAGGAGACAGTGAATCGTCGGAGATGACCTTAAAGATGCCATCTAGAAAAGATCAGTTGCATAAGAGATTCCTTGGCGAGAATTCATGTACCTGCTGTTGAGGAGGACTTTGCCGAGGAATGTTGATTTATGCCCTAGGAAGTAAAGTCTAAGAGATTCGGTTGTCCATTACTCTACTGGGGAATTAACTCTTGATTGAGGTGGTGAAAGTAGAATGTATACCTGGTCAGGGTCCAGGCTATACAGCGACTTACTGGGGAAATGTGAAATCGACCGTATTTGGTTGGGTACGGGCCCTATAGTGTTGTAAATTGTTGTCTGGAGATAAGGGAGAAGGAACCTGGATAGTAGGGTTACTTCGAGATGAAAGCCTGGATAGTAGGGCCATGAGAAGGAACCTGGGTAGTAGGGTTATTTTGAGATGAAAGCCTGGATAGTAGGGCTATGAGAAGGAACTTGGGTCATAGGGTTACTTCGAGATGAAAGCCTGGATAGTAGGGCTATGAGAAGGAACCTGGATAGTAGGGTTACTTCGAGATGAAAGCCTGGATAGTAGGGCCTTGAGAAGGAACCTGGATAGTAGGGTTACTTCGAGATGAAATCCTGGATAGTAGGGCTATGAAAAGGAACCTGGGTAGTAGGGTTACTCCACTTGATCATGTAGATTAGTTGACCCGTTTAATTTCGGGAAATGATTTTTCCTTAGTTGTCTGCAGATATGACATGTATAACTGCTGGAATTGTTGGTGATAATTGTCTTTCTTGAAAAGATAACAGGGTTAGGGAATAGGACTAACCCATAGATTAGAAGTGCCAAAACCTCCTCAAAAGCCTGAAAATCCATATCATCCCAAAACAGCTAGGCCCTTTCTATCAGAAACTTAGCTAAAAAACCCTTGACTCTGCTTCTTGTTTCCCAATTGGATACCATGTCGGCCCGTTTCAGATGCAAAGCTAAGGCAATGACTTCTGGCTTAGGAACTTCCTCTAGACCTGTGAAGGGCAACTGTTTAAGAATGGGTATATCCAACAGCTGAGAGAATTCTTCCAAGGTAGGCACCAATTGATAGTCTGGAAAGGTGAAGCAGTGGTGCTTGGGATCAAAGAACTGAAAGAGTACACTCATCATCTTTTCATCAAAGTTTGAAGTAACTAGGTTGAGAAGTTGACCATGTCTCTTAGTGAACGCAGAAGTTTCAGAAAACCTTGATACTAGCTCTTTGAGTTGGGAAGGTATCTTCACAAAGCTGATTCGGATAGTATTTCTACGAACGGAAGCCATCATCTGCAAAACAGAACAAAGATAAATTCCCTTGGTCTTTGAAATGGTTAGTGCAAAAAGAATGGATGCTATGTTATGATGCATGATGTCATGATAAACCACAGGTATAACAAACACAGACAAATCACACCAAGTTCTTAGGTTTAAGGCTTGCATGAGGTTAAAGGTCATACCCTCTTGAGGTTTAGTTGGTTTCAAACCTGTCTTAAAAAGTAACCGGGTTCTAAGGAATCTCAATATCACTGACCATTCTTTATCGGGCACTGTCTCAGCTCAAGCAATCTTTTCTTGTGGCCGAAATATCCCAAAAGTCTGATCTCAATGAGTGTAGCATCGAGTATCAACCAATCCTCAGCTCTATACCGAGGCCGGCTATCTCACTACTTTCTAATGGCCAAGTTTGTTCAACTAAGGTTCTAAGGTCCGTTAGTGCTTCACGACACCACGCGGCGGCCCCATACTCTCTTCGTTTCCCCACGAAGGATACTGGTACCAACCAAAGTGCCACACCAACACAGCCATCGCTTAAACTATATCGGTCTACACCGTACAGTCTCCACGATCTATTGCTATTTACCTAATAAGTGCTCCCAGATCCGGGTGTAGGATCTATAGTAACCAAAGCAATAACCCTTTAAGAATAAAGCAAACAAACAAGAAAGAAATTTGAAATGACCTAGATCCTAAGGTAAACCCCACTTTATTTAAACTCCCCATCAGAGTCGCCAGTTCTGTGATACGGTGGCAGAACCGACTGTTAATACTGGTTTATGTTTTGCATTTTTTGTTTGCAAAATGTCGCGGTAAGCAAGAGTCGCCACCGACTTTTATTTTATCCAATCATGGAAAAGGAAAAAGAACAGAAAAAACCTTTTTTTCGAGATTTCTGAGTACGGGGGCAGATTATAGAAAGGGAAGGTGTTAGCACCATTTCTATCCATGGTTTTCCATGGGCTCTTAGGTACTTGCTCATCTTTTTAAAATTTCTTGTGTGTGCTTGTTTTGAAAAAAGTTTTACTTCGTGATAACCCTTGTATCAGTCCTTAAGGGTGTGACGAAGTTTGTTTTGAAAATTTGTTTTGCAAGGTGTTTGTGTGAAAAAATTTGTTGAGCAAGTACTTAAGATTCTACCTACTCGAAAAAAGGTTATTTGTTCTCATTTCCTTTAGACAGTGCTATCCTACTTTTAAGGAGTAGGTAGCCCCGTCGTTGGAGTTTGTAAGGGACGTTCGAAAGGGACAAGTACAATTACTAAAGCAATAATTAGGAAACTTGAGTAGTAACCCTAGAGTCTTAAGATCTTTCCGAGGCAACATTTCTGAGGCAACATTCGAATGTGACATTTGATCTTTTAGACAGGAGGGAAACCATTAAAATCTCTTATGCTTAAATGACTATTTTACCGAAGTCAACCGAAGTGAGGCAAACCCTAGGAGTGAAATATGTGCACGTGATTTTTTCAATTAATTAGTCTTTGCACATTAAGTGAGCTACCATTTTAATTTTCAAACATCTTTCCATACAATCCTATTAACCATGCATCTAACAGTTAAAGATTACGGAATTAAAAGTGCGAGAAAATAAACCTAGCTATTATAAGGCTTCAGAGAGGGGGATTAATTACATAACCAAAATCGGGGACAAAGCGATAAATAAAAAACCTAATTTAACTATTACAAAACATTGGCAGTTACAAAAAATACGAAAAGAATAAATTAAACGCGCGGCGAATTAAGTACGAGTACGCTTAAAAAATAACCTAAAACCCAAATTGAGAGAAAAATATTTTTGTACATTTGTTATTTGAGAAAATAATTTAATTATACATTAATTAAACCCTAATTTCTAATTGGTTTTATTTACAAAAAAAGAATTAAATTAACCTAGTTTCTAATTAAATTAATTAATTAAAGAAAATAAATATTTTATGAAAAAATGATTTTTGGTGTTTTTGTGGTTTTTGATTTTATTAATTAAAAATAGTTAATTTGTAAACATAAATGATTAAACAAATAAAAGAAATAAAAGAAATAAATAAAAGAAATTAAATTGGGCTTGTGCTGAATATCCCAAAGGGGAGTGTGATTCTGAATCTGACTTTGGGCCCAAGGTTGGTGGCCCAGGCTGGCGTGAGATCCCATGTGGTGGTCCCTTGATGATGCACCATGCTCCTTCACTACAGGAGGCATTGGATCTGATTGAGAGGAATCCATTGGATGGATGATGGAGGTGTATGGTGAACGCATGAGTGGGATGCACACCCGATCTACAAAGAAAAAATAGCACAAAGGAAATTGTTGGGACCTGGGATCGAACCCAGGTCCTTATACTCACCACCAACGTGCCTCACCCTTGGGCCAACTGGCTTATTTGTACAAATAATGGAAACAAAATGTAATATATGAAAAATAATGGTTAGTGGAAAAACGCGTGCGGAAGTTCAAATGGCCCAATGGTTGGCTGTCACATAATCTTCTTCTACCATCCTCCGTCATATTGGACATCAGATATATACCTACATACCATGTTTGTAGCTAAAACCCTGCGTGTTTTCAAAATTAAGTACAAGTAATAATAATTAATACCAATGGCATGAATCAATTGCTCATGACCTTCTGAATACAACTCCACTCTTTATATGGTCCAATTTGGCCTTTACATGAAGTTCCTAATTTGGAACCTCAAACCCTAATAATGGCATATGTCCATATCTGCACTCAAACTTCAATCAAAGCATGCTAAAACATTGTAAACATGATAAAAAACAGCAATACATGATCAAAATGTGTTTATAGTGCATAAATCATGGAAAACGAATTTTTAAAATATTGCAAACCGTGATGTTCATACAAGGTGTTTCTGAGCGTGAAAGGACTTGTAATTGATCCAGTTAGCTTCAGAAACATTCCAAGATGCGATTGGGAGTGTTGGAAGGCTTTGAATCGTCCTCTAGGATAGAGATCAGATCACCACTTTTTGTCAAAATTTGAGCTTTTTTTCTAGGCCCTTCCACGACTGCCAACCCTCCTTTTATGCTTTGTTCTTGTTCATTATATACCCTTGAGTGAATTAGGATTGCAAAACAGATTGAATCTTGAAGTTTTGATGAGATTTGATTTGATTCTGTAGCCATATGCAAACTTTCTAAATTGAGTCAAATTATCCCATTTTTGTACCAATCATGCTTGATTCGATTTGGTCTTGATATCTCAGCATAATTTGATTGAGATCCTGTCCAAAAATCATATCAAAACATATCTTTGATATTATTTACCAATTATTTGATTTTACTCAATTTTTAATAAATAAAAAATCAAAATAAATTAAATGATGAAGCAAATAATGTGTGAGTGGACATTTGGGTTGTGGACCATGCTACAAGTGAGGTGCAATCATGAAATTCTAAGCCCATTTGGTAAAAAAAATATGCACTTTTGAGCATATTTGACTTTTGGCAATTTTTCCAAAAAGGTCAACTTTTACAAGGCATATCTCCTCCAATTTTAACCCTAGAGAGGTGTTCTTGGACTTTTTAGAAAGCTTAGGATGTCCCCTAAGCAACCCTTTTGGTCTCATTTTAATTGGGTCTTCCATGTTCATGTAAGAAGTTTTGACCCAAAAGGTGTTTTTTGTTGAATTTTCAAAAGGACCTATAATGTAGAAATTCATATTTTTTATGATTGCATATTTTGAACTTGTGGGATGAATATGAGTTGTAGGTAATTGCATCCTCTTAAAAATGAGCCTTGGATGGAAAATTTCCGATAAAGTATGTGTAAGTTATGTTTGGTCAAAGTTTGGTTGACTTTTCCTAAGAAACCCTAATTTAGCAAATTTTGGGTTTTGATGAATTTAGGGCATTCCTTGAAGAATCATGATCAACCCTTGATCAAATGATGGATATCACTTAAAAATGTTGATTTTGACCAAAAATCTCCAAGTTTGGCTGTATGTGGGCCACAGTTGACTTTTCACCTAATATAGTCGATTCTCAAGCATCTAAGCAGTTGATTGAGCAAACTTCTTGTGAAGTGCTTGGGATTTGACATGGAGGGTCTTGAAAACATATTAGGACCATGGAGAGAATATGAGGTATTTGGAGTTCACCTATCTTGATGAAAATGGAAACCCTAATTTGAGACACACTGCCTTAGGAGAGAGTTTGTCTGGTCAACTCTTGGGTAAACTTGAGCAAATTAAGGATATCTAGGAGTATGCATTGAATAAAATGAGAGGGGAAATTTTGGGGTACAATAGCTTCCCCTGTTCAATATTCTTAAACCTGAGGATGTAGATTGGCTCGTCTGCCTTTCGTGATCTGAAGGTGGAAGATGATTGAACACTATAGTGCCCAGAAATTTGCACTCGCATGAAGTGATACTTGATTTGTGATATCAGGAATGGGCTTATAGATGACATTTGTAAGTTGATAGAGAATTGTTGGAGATGGGCTTAAAGATGTCATCCAATATGTGACGGAGTACCGTCGGAGATGGGCTTAAAGATGCCATCTAGAGGATGTTGATTTCCTGAGATATTCCTTTGATGAGAGTCCTTGCTCCTGTTGTTAAGGAGGAATCTGCTGAGGAATGTTGGTATCTAGATAGAATTTTAGGAGCTTCAGTTGTCCGTTACTCTACTGGGGAATTAACTCCGGAGGTGAACTGCATATTTGGTCAGTGTACAGGTTGCATCGTGACTTACTGGGGAAAGGTGAAATTGACCAAAGCTGGTCAGGTCCAAGTTTTACCGTGTTGTAAACTGTCGTCTGGAGTCAAGAGAAAAGAAACATGGATGGTAAGGTTATGAGAAGGAACCTGGATATTAGGGTTGTGAGAAGGAACCTGGATAATATGGTTACTTCGATATCAAAACCTGGATAGTAGGGTTGTGAGAAGGAACCTAGATAGTAGGGTTACTTAGATATGAAAGCCTAGATAGTAAGGATGTGAGAAGGAACCTGGATAGTAGGGTTACTTCAAAATAAAAGCCTGGATAGTAGGGATGTGAGAAGGAACCTGGATAGTAGGGTAACTTCGAAATGAAAGCCTGGATAGTAGGGCTGTGAGAAGGAACCTGGATAGTAGGGTTACTTCGAAATGAAAGCCTGGATAGTAGGGCTGTGAGAAGGAACCTGGATAGTAGGGTTACTTCGATATAAAACCCTGGATAGTAGGGCTGTGAGAAGGAACCTGGATAGTAGGGTTACTTCGATATGAAAGCCTGGATAGTAGGGCTGTGAGAAGGAACCTGAATAGTAGGGTTACTTCTATATGAAAGCCTGGATAGTAGGGTTAATTTGATATGAAAGAATGGAAGTAGGGTTGTGTGAAGGAACCTAGATAGTAGAGTTACTTCGAAATGAAATCCTGGATAGTAGGGCTGTGAGAAGGAACTTGGATAGTAGGGTTACTTTGATATGAAAGCCTGGATAGTAGGACTGTGAGAAGGAACCTGGATAGTAGGGTTACTTTGATATGAAAGCCTGGATAGTAGGGCAGTGAGGAGGAACCTGGAAGTAGGGTTACTTTGATATGAAAGCCTGGCTAGTAGGGCTGTGAGAAGGAACCTGGATAGTAGGGTTACTTCGATATGAAAACCTAGCTAGTAGGGCTTTGAGAAGGAACCTAGATAGTAGGGTTACTTCGATATGAAAGCCTGGATAATAGGGCTGTGAGAAGGAACCTGGATAGTATGGTTACTTCGAATTGAAAGCCTGGATAGTAGGGCTGTGAGGAGGAACCTGGATAGTAGGGTTACTTCGATATGAAAGCCTGGATAGTAGGGCTGTAAGAAGGAACCTGGATAGTAGGGTTACTTTGATATGAAATCCTAGATAGTAAGGTTATGAGAAGAAACCTAGATAGTAGGGTTACTTCGAAACGATAGTGTAGATTAGTTGACCCGTTTGGCTTCGGGAATTGAGTTTCCGTTAGTCTTCTGCATATGTGACTTGCATAATTGCTGAATTTGTTGAAGCTAATCCTCTTTTCCTGGAAAGATATCAGGGTTAGTTATATGCGATGCATGAAATGCAGGGTGAGATGATGTTCTCAAAATAAATGAGATTATGTTGTATATGATATGTATGTGTATGTCATGATGTATGTTCATTAAATGCTATCGGGGTATGCTCGCGTCTGGGAAAATAAATCCCTGACAGTTGCTGGAGATTTGTAAATATTCTGTCGGGAGGGGATGCTGCTTGAGAATAAACTCTGCGGGGAATGAAGTTAGAAAATGTATTTTTGTAGCTTAAGTGATGAACCTCTGTATCTGGAGAAATAAAATCTGCTTGGGGGTTTAAATTTACTGACTCGCCCGCGATTATGAACCTCAGCTGGGGTGGTTACGTCCTGTTTCGGGAAAGCTGACATCAATGCCTTTGGATACTTTTACTCTGTGGGGAATGTATGTACCAATAATTATGTTCCCAAGCTGGCTCTATCCTGGTACCTGCTGGGCGGAGTAACTGTTGGGTTTGGCACTTCTTGTTTTTTCCCCTGTTTCTGGAATAACGAGTAATTGTCTTTTGTTTCTAATGTGAATATTTATGAGCAGCAATCATTTTCAAATGCATATATCAAAAATAAATCATTGGAAGTTCTTGCAAAACAAAATAGAAAACAAAAACAAACTCGAAGTGAAAATAATTTTGTGTTGATTTTTGAAGTCGACCTGTAATAGGCGTTTTTGTACAAGGAGGCTGACGCTCTAGTAAGAGAACGCCTCCGAAGAAAATAGAAGCTATACAATTTGTGTAAAAGAAATAAAAAATAGCTATATGAAACAACCCCATTGGGTTCCAACTCTTCTATTGCCTTTATATCTTTAAACGTCTCATCACTTTGCTTCTTGGCCGAAATTTGATCAGATTGATTGGTGTCGTTCGAGCTTGATAGTCGATGTCGAAGTCTGGTCGCAAGTCGATCCAATGAGACATAGTGGTACATTTTATATCCCTAACTTTTTCCTGGACTTCCCTTTCGGGTTTTCAGTTCACTGGGATACCCTTTTTTGCCCAAGCCTCCCTTTCGGGTTTTCGACTTGCCAGATGTACAGATTTTTTTTCATTTTCATCCCTAACTTTTGCTTGAACCCTTTTGGTTTGCCGGGAAGCCCTTATTTTTGCCTAGGCCAGTCAACCTAGCGGGTCTTTGATTAGGCGTAGTATCTTTTCACTATGTCTGCTCTGACAGGGTGAGGAAGGTTGTCACCATCCATGGTGGTTAGAATCATAGCTCCTCCCTATAAAATGTTCTTAACCATAAATGTCCCTTCTTACGTGGGGGTCCATTTGCCCTTGGGATCACCTTGCAGAAGTATGATGTGTTTGATCACTAGATCCACGACTTGATATTCTTAACGCCTGACTTTCTTGTTAAAATCCTTGATCATTCGCTTTTGATACGTCTGACCATGGCAGATAGCAGTAAGTCTCTTTTCATCGATTAGATTTAACTGATCAAGTCAGGTTCGGATCCAATCGTCTTCATTCAAACCCGCATCCTTCATAATCCTAAGAGAAGGTATCTGGACTTCGATGGGTAGGACTGCCTCCATGCCATATACCAGAGAATAGGGGGTTGCCCCTGTCGACGTCCGTGCTGAGGTACGGTACCCATGAAGAGTGAATGGTAACATCTCATGCCAGTCTTTATATGTCACTGTCATCTTTTGTACAATCTTCTTGATGTTCTTGTTAGCTGCTTCAACAACGCCATTCATCTTTGGCCAGTAGGGGGAATAATTATGATGTTGTATCTTGAACTGTTTACACAGCTCGGTGATCATTTTGTTGTTGAGATTCGTACCGTTGTCAGTGATAATTCTCTCTGGCACACCATATCGACAGATCAAGTTATGTCGGATAAATCATGCTACGGCGTTCTTGGTTATTATAGCAAAGGAAGCTGCCTCAACCCACTTCGTGAAGTAATCAATGGCTACTAAGATGAAGCGATGTCCATTGGAAGCGGTGGGCCTGGTTTCTCTGATCATGTTGATGCCCCACATTGCAAATGGCCAAGGAGCTGTCAAGACATTTAAGGGGACCAGAGGCACATGCACCTTATCAGTGTAGATTTGGCATTTATGACAAGTTCGAGAGTGCTGATAACAATCGGCTTCCATAGTGGACCAGTAGTATCCTTCCCGTAGGATCTTCTTTACCATGGTATGTTCACTGGAATGGGTTCCGAAGATGCCTTCATATAGATCTGTCATGATCCTCTCTGCTTCATTCTTGTCTACACGCCGTAGTAGTGTGGAGTCATGGTTGCGTTTATAGAGGATTCCATTACTGAGGAAGAACTTTGCAGCGAACCTTCTCAGAAACTTCTTATCATTGATAGATGCCCCTTTGGGATATTCTTGAGCCTCGAGATACCTTTTGACTTCGTGAAACCAGGGTTTGTCTACCACTTCTTCGGTATCGATTTCACAGTAGTGTGTTGTTTCATCCAACCTCTCAATGGTAATTTTGGGAGCTTCATTGTCCCACCTAACCTTGAACATAGAAGACATGGTAGCTAGCGCGTCCGCTAACTGGTTCTCCTCTCGTGGGAAATGTTCGAAGGTTACCTCCTCAAAGTGTGGGAGCAATGTCAGTACATACTCTTTGTAAGGAATGAGATTCGGGTGTTTCATATCCCACTCGCCTTTGATCTGACTTATCACCAAAGCGAAATCCCTGAATACATTCAAGATTTGATCCTTAGGTCAATAGCAGCTCGAAGGCCCATGATGCATGCTTCATACTCCGTCATGTTGTTGGTGCAATTGAAAAATAATCGGGCAGTGAACAGAGTATGACATCCCTCGGGAGATATGATTACAGCGTCAATGTCATTACCTAGTGCATTTAAGGCTCCATCAAAATAGATAGACCATCGGGATCCCTCCTCAGATCCTTCATCCGGTCCAGGTTCTTCGTAGTCAGTCACCAACATAATATTCTCATCTGGGAACTCAAAATTCATGGGCTGGTAGTCATCCACGGCCTGATGAGCCAAATGATCATCCAATACACTCCCCTTTATTGCTTTTTAGGTTGTATATTATATGTCGTACTCAGTTAAGATTATTTTCCACCTTGCTATCCTTCCGGAGAGTGCGGACTTCTCGAAAATGTACTTGATCGGATCCATATTTGATATCAACAAGGTAGTGTGAGTCAGCATATATTGTCTCAGTTGGCGAGCAGCCCATGCTAAAGCGCAGCAAGTTTTATTGAGCAATGAGTATCGTGTCTCAAAGTCGGTAAACTTTTTTCTCAGGTAGTATATTGCGTGCTCTTTTCGGCCAGACTCGTCATGCTGCCCCAGCACACACCCCATTGAATTGTCTAGCACTGTTAAGTATAATATCAAAGGTCTTCCTTCAACTGGAGGCATTAGAATTGGTGGTTCTTGAAGGTATTCCTTGATTCTTTCAAAAGCGGTTTGGCATTCATCATTCCACTTTACCACTTGATCTTTCTTCAGAAGCTTGAAGATTGGCTCACAAGTAGCAGTCAGATGTGAAATGAACCCCTAACTTCCTTCTCTGTATGGGGAGCTGGCATTTCTTGTATAGCTTTTACCTTTGCAGGATCTACTTGGATGCCTTTGTCGCTAACAATGAAACCCAGATGTTTACCAGACCTTACCCCGAAGGTGCACTTGTTCGGATTCAACCTCAGCCTATACATCTTTAGCCTGTCGAACAACTTTTGGAGATGGTCCAGGTGCTCTTCCTCAGTCTGGGACCTAGCTATCATGTCATCAACATAGACTTCAATCTCATGGTGAATCATATAGTGGAACAAAGCGATCATGAAACGCTGATAAGTTACCCCAGCATTCTTCAATCCAAAAGGCATCACCTTGTAGCAGAAGGTGCCCCACTACGTGACGAAGGTTGTCTTCTCCATGTCTTCAGGAGCCATCTTGATCTGGTTGTAGCCAGATAAAGCATCCATGAAGGAGAAGATTTTGTGTTGCGTGGTGTTGTCAACCAGAACATCAATGTGAGGAAGAGGGAAGTCATCCTTAGGGCTTGCCTTGCTCAGATCTCTATAATCCACACACATCCGTACCTTTCCGTCCTTCTTAGGTACCGGGATGATGTTGGCAATCCACTGTGGATAAGAAGTGACAGCTAAGAATCCTGCGTCGAACTGTTTCATGACCTCTGCCTTGATCTTCTCTGACATTTCAGGGCGCATACGACGGACCTTTTGTTTAATTGGAGGACAGTCTTCTTTAGTCGGCAGGCGATGTACCACAATATCAGTGTCCAAACCAGGCATGTCTTCATAGGACCAAGCGAAGATCTCAACATAGTCGTGCAACATCTGTATCAACCTCTATTTGACACTAAGCTCCAGATTTGCACCTATTTTAACCTTTTTTTTGTCTTCCTCAGTACCCAAGTTCACTGTCTCAACCGACTCTTCATGAGGCTGTATGGCCCTCTCTTCCTGCTGTAGTAGTCTAGAAATTTCTCCAGGCACCTCACAATCATCCTCACCTTTGTCTTCGGCTTGGTTGACCGGATTTTTGAAGTCATAACTGGAAATAGCAGAGCTGTTATCAATGGGATCCATAGTGGATATAGACATGCATTATGACACGTGAGTGTGTGTAAGAGAATAGTTGTTTGGATAAAGTGGAAAATAGAAAAGAAAAATAGAGAGCGCAAAATTTGTATGCAAGAAATGTCCAATGCTTTATTAATGATATATGAAATGACAAATACTATCCCTCACAAGCAAAACCAATGTGCCTCGGGCAAGGCACAGGGCCGTAAAGTTTTAAATTGTTTATTACAACTCTCAAAACAAGTAAGACAATTACTGCGGAATAAAAGAAACTGGTATAAAGTCCCTAGCCGTCCAGTTACTCGGTCCATCGTTGGTAGTTGGATAGATCCAGCTGTCAATGTCTGAGTCTTCCTCGATGTCTTTAATGGCATTAACTCCCCGACTACTGATGTGTAGGGGAGGTCCTCCAGCCCGAGTGCGTCGAACATCCCTTTAAGCCCCTGTAGTAAAGCCCAAACCTAATTTGTCAGATTTGTGAGTGAAATCAAGGAGCTGACCCCAATTTGCACACCCACCTTCTTCAACCACGGCCCTGGCGTCCTTGAGGGAAACCTTCTTCAGAGGAGGTTTGTTGTTGGTAGTTTCAGTCGATGCTAAGATCTGAGGGACCACTTCGAAATTCTGACAAGGAGTTTCTATGAATTCCCCGCCCATCTCTACATACGGGAAGAAATTCAGGTGGCTCACCATATACTCCTCTTCACCCCGCACAGTGACAATCTTCCCTTTCACCGGATAATTCAGCATTTGGTGTAGTGTGGAAGTAACTGCCCCAACCTCGTGGATCCAAGGACGACCCAGCAAACAAGAATACGACGGCCTGATATCCATCACATAGAAGGTGGACCCAAAAGTCTGAGAACCTACTTTGATAGGGATGTCCACCTCCCCGTGCACCGTTCTCTTCGATCCGTCAAAAGCCCTTACCACAATGTTACTAGGCTTTAGAGTCAAACCCTCGCAATCCAAACGGTTCAGCGCCTTCTTCGACAGAACATCCAACGAAGACCCAATATCTACCAACACATGAGCCATAGTGGTGCCCCTGCATTCAATCGAGACATGCAGAGCATCATTATGCTTCCTTCCCTTCGGTGTTAAGTCTGCATCTGAAAAACCCAGCCCATTATCAGTGGTCAGGCTGGCCACACAATCTTTGAACTGATCAGCTGAAGTTTCCGGCGGCACATGCGCAGTCTTGAGGAATGCCATCAAAGCCTTCGCATGGGCTTCGGAACACAACAGCAAAGACAACATGGATATCTTTGATGGGGTCTGCCCCAGCTGCTCGACCATATTGTAGTCGCTCTTCTTAATTATTTTCAGTATTTCCTCTATCTCTTGCTTAGAGGCTTCCACAACAATTTTCCTAGGCGCCTCTGTCTGGGCAGGCTCACCTATAATTTCTTTGCCGTGGGTATCAGACGATTTTCCGAAAGGGGTAATAATTAGAGTAAGAACAGGAGCAGTAGTTGATGTACTAGCAGGAACAACAGATGGAATGACAATAGGCTTGTTAACAGTCTTAGGGGAAATCTCAGGAGAGAAGACCCTTCCACTTCGAGTAACTTTGTTGGTTCCGACAATGTTACCAATATCAGGATCAGCCTCTTCATCTTTCAAATCGTGTTTAATGCCATGATAGTACACATCGGCACCATAATGCCAGGGGACAGCTTTGTCCGAGATATACGGGACAGGACCAGGAACAGTGATTGTCAGCGGAGCAATTCTTGGAGCAGATGTAATCCTAACAGGTTTTCTCGAGGAGACCTTGGAAGTATTGGAGGAAATGGTTATAATGGTAATGTCTTCAGATGGGAAAAAGGGAACCAAAGTTTTATCGAACAAAATTTCTTTGCTGTCCATCAGGCGTTAAACATCTAACTTTAGGAAACGGAAACCAGAAGATAGAAACGAACACATGTGGCAACCTTCACCACAACCCGTAAATAAACCGGCCAACAGCAAATTCTTCTTCACAGTCATGAGAGGAGTAAAAACTTCATCCACCAAGGTCACAAAAAATTCGGTATCAACAGCATTAATTCCATGACCGTGCTTAGGCATGGGAGCAGTTATGACATTGGGCTTCTCTGGAGCATCAAACTCAATTTCCTTGGTTTCAATCAGATATTGTACCTTATTCCTTAGAGCCCAGAAGTTATTGGTATCGTGGCCAGGACTCTCAGAATGATAGGCACACCGAGCATTTGGATTATATCGGGGAGATGTAGTATTTGGATTCTTGGGAGCCTCTTTCAAGGTTGCCAAGTTGGATCTCAGCAGATGAGGTAGAACTTCAGCCAATGTCATGTTGATTCGGGTAAATTGTTGTTGTGTTCTTTCCACTCTTTGTTGATTGTTGCATTATGGAACAATTGCAGGCCTAGGTATCATTACGGAACTTACTGTCTGACGATATTCAGCCCTGTTTTGGCCCCTCGGGCTATAAATGGCACTCGCTTCCTTCTTACCAGCAAAAGACTTCTTTACGGAGCTCGAAGAGGTATCCTTATGTATTTTTCCTCTCTGAATCCCAGCTTCTACTCCTTCTCCAGTTATAATCAGCTCGGTGAAACCAGCTGATGAGTTGTCGATCAAATGATTAAAAAATGGACCAGATAGCGTCCCCAGAAACATATCAACCAACTCCCTATCAGACAATGGGGGTTGAACTCTTCTAGCTAAGTCTCTCTATTTTTGTGCATGGTATTTAAATCCTTCACTTGCACCCATGGACATACTCTAGAGTTGAGTACGAGTAGGAGCAAGGTCGGCGTTGTATTGATACTGCTTGTAGAAAGTTGCAGCCAGATCTTTGAGATTTCGGATATTGGCTCCCTCCAGCTGGTAGAACCATTCAAGATGAGTCCCTGATAGACTATCTTGAAATAAATGAACCCAAATATTTATATCAACGGTGTGGGGCTGGATCTTTCTGACATAAGAACGGAGATGGAGTTTTGGGCACGATATCCCATCATACTTAACAAAAACTGGAGCTTTGAACTTCTGTGGGATGACCACTCCCAACACCAATCCCAATTCTTCGAAATCCAGTCCAGGTATCCTCTGAACTTCCATGGAACTCAAACGATCTTCCAACTGCTTGTATTTATCCTCAGCAGGAGGATATTGCTCATCATTATAGTCGGTATTGTTGTCAGAAACTGCAGGACTGGGGTCCTTCTCCCCTGTCTCTTCTTCTTGATTCTCCCCTTCCTTAGATGAAGAGGGCATATCGACTTGTCGCTTCAACCGCTCTCTAAACCTTCTGCCCATATTTAGAATACCGACAGCCTTCTTCTTTTTCTTTTTCTCTTTCAGGATGAGGGCTTTCAGATCCTCCTGCCCTTTTGCCAGACTTATGAACATTTGTGGAAATTGGACGTTTTGTGCCTGAAGGTCCTTGATGCTTTGTTCGGAAGACATTTCTGCTGAAATAAACAGCGAAGAAGATGAGAAACCTATAATGGTACATGTACATGCAATGTTATGAATGGGATGCGCATGCAATGATTTCAAAGACTTTGTGAAATTTAAATTTGCAAACCAAAATAAACAAAGATTTTATTAGCTGAATTCAAAATTCGAATGCCTTTTATGCGTTACAATTAAAAACAAATCTAAAATTATAAAAGACATCAAAATTCCCATGGATGCTTCCTCTTCGTGCCAAGATAAGCATTGAGTCCTTTTTCCTCATGGAGCTGCTTTGTGAGCTCTAAAACCTTCCTCTCCTAAGCATGGAACTGATCCCTGTAAGTATCCCGCTCCTTCATCAACTGAATCCAAGACCTCTGTAATTCCCCAAGATCAATGGGCATATAAGGATAGATAGCCGTGTAAGGAATACCCCCTTCAGTAGTGGGTTCCATAATCACTGGTAAAACGGCCACATAGGGCATCATAAGCTTCTGGGCGCGAGCTCGTACCCATTGGAGGTAAGGTTCCATAGGAATGGAAGCCTTTGGCCCCAAAGCCTTGGCTCCAAATCTGTTTACCATGCCCCAAGCTCGTATGAACCTCCGGCGATACTCTTGAACATCATCCTCATAGTTGAATATAATGCCATCGATAAGTAACTCATGGGGACCATCTCTTCGTGCGTAACCAAATTGTCGCAGAGCTAAACAAGGATTGTAGGTTATACCCCCTCTAATACCAAGTAATGGGACATTAGGGTACTCCACGCAGCAGTCAATAATAGCAGTGTTTTCCATAGCTCGGGAACACCAGAGAATATCCATGTGAGCGAGTGACATTATCCTTTGCGACCAACCCCAACCTTCTTTATTCTTCAGTACAGACTTAGGGAGGTGAGAAATAAACCACCTCGACAGCAATGGCATGCAACACATAAGAACCCCTCTTCTCTTCATGGTACGAGTATGGAGAGCATGCAAAATATCTCCGAGCAAGGTAGGCACAGGGTTGTGGAAGAGGAAGATCTTGATAGCATTCACATCTATGAATGAGTCCGCATTAAGGAATAGGACTAACCCATATATTAGAAGAGCCAAAACCTCCTCAAAAGCCTGAAAATCCATATCATACCAAAACAGCTGGGCCTTGTCTATCAGAAACTTAGCTAGAAGACCCTTGACTCTGCTTCTTGTTTCCCAATTGGATACCACGTCGGCCCGTTTCAGATGCAAAGTCGAGGCAATGACTTCTGGCTTAGGAACTTCCTCTAGACCTATGAAGGGCAACTATTCAAGAATGGGTATATCCAACAGGTGGGAGAATTATTCCAAGGTAGGCACCAACTGATAGTCTAGAAAGGTGAAGTAGTGGTGCTTGGGATCAAAGAACTTAAAGATTACACTCATCATCTTTTGATCAAAGTTTGAAGTAACCAGGTTGAGAAGTTGACCATGTCTCTTAGTGAACGCAGAAGTTTCAGAATCCCTTGATACTAGCTCTTTGATTTGGGAAGGTATCTTCACAAAGCTGATTCAGATAGTGTTTCTAAGAACGGGAGCCATGATCTGCAAAACAGAACAAAGATAAATTCCCTTGGTCTTTGAAATGGTTAGTGCAATAAGAATGTATGCTATGTTATGATGCATGATGTCATGATAAACCACAGGTATAACAAACACAGACAAATCACACCAAGTTCTTGGGTTTAAGGCTTGCATGAGGTTAAAGGTCATACCCTCTTGAATTTTAGTTGGTTTCAAACTTGTCTTAAAAAGTAATCGGGTTCTAAGGGATCTCAATATCACCGACCATCCTTTATCGGGCATTGTCTCAGCTCAAGCAATCTTTTCTTGCGGCCGAAATATCCCGAAAGTCTGATCTCAATGAGTGTAGTATCGAGTATCAACCAATCCTCAGCTCTATACCGAGGCCGGCTATCTCACTACTTTATAATGGCCAAGTTTGTTCAACTAAGCTTCTAAGGTCCGTTAGTGCTTCACGACACCACGCGGCGGCCCCGTACTCTCCTCGTTTCCCCACGAAGGATACCGGTACCAACCAAAGTGCCACACCAACACATCCATCACTTAAACCATATCGGTCTATGCCATACAGTCTCCATGATCTATTGTTGTTTACCTAATAAGTGCCCCCAGATCTGGGTGTAGGATCTATAGTAACCCAAGCAATAACCCTTTAAGAATAAAGCAAACAAACAAGAAAGAAATTTGAAATGACCTAGATCCTAAGGTAAACCCCACTTTATTTAAACTCCCCATCAGAGCCGCCAGTTCTGTGATACGGTGGCAAAACCGACTGTTAATACTGGTTTGCATTTTGCGTTTTTTGTTTGCAAAATGTCGCGGTAAGCAAGAGTCACCACCGACTTTTATTTTATCCAATCATGGAAAAGGAAAAAGAATAGAAAAAACTTGTTTTCGAGATTTCTGAGTACGGGGGGTAGATTATAGAAAGGGAAGGTGTTAGCACCCTTTCTATCCATGGTTTTCCATGGGATCCTTGGTACTTGCTCATCTTTTTAAAATTGCTTGTGTGTGCTTATTTTGAAAAAAGTTTTACTTCGTGATAACCCTTGTATCAGTCCTCAAGGGTGTGACGAAGTTTGTTTTGAAAATTTGTTTTGCAAGGTGTTTGTGTGAAAAGTTTTGTTGAGCAAGTACTTAAGATTCTACCTACTAGAAAAAAGTTTGTTTGTTCTCATTTCCTTTAGACAACGCTATCCTACTATTAAGGAGTAGGTAGCCCTGTCGTTGGAGTTTGTAAGGGATGTTCGAAAGGGACAAGTACAATTATTAAAGCAATAATTAGGAAACTTGAGTAGTAACCCTAGAGTCTTAAGATCTTTCCGAGGCAACATTTCTGAGGTAACATTCGAATGGGACATTTGATCTTTTAGACAGGAGGGAAACCACTAAAATCTCCTAAGCTTAAATAACTATTTTACCGAAGGCAACCGAAGTGAGGAAAACACTAGGAGTGAAATATGTGCACGTGATTTTTTCAGTTAATTAGTCTTTGCACATTAAGTGAACTACCGTTTTAATTTTCAAACATATTTCCATATAATCCTATTAACCATGCATCTAACAGTTAAAGATTACGGAAATTAAAAGTGCGAGAAAATAAACCTAGATATTACAAGGCTTCGGGAAGGGGGATTAATTACATAACCAAAATCAGGGACAAAGCGATAAATAAAAACCCTAGTTTAACTATTACAAACCATTGGCAGTTACAAAAAATACGAAAAGAATTAATTAAACGCACGGAGAATTAAGTACAAGGACGGTTGAAAAATAACCTAAAACCCTAATTGAGAGGAAAATATTTTTGTACATTTTTTATTTGAGAAAATAATTTAATTATACATTAATTAAACCCTAATTTCTAATTGGTTTTATTTACAAAAAAAATTAAATTAAATTAACCTAGTATCTAATTAAATTAAATTAATTAAAGAAAATAAATATTTTATGAGAAATGATTTTTGGTGAGATCCCATGTGGTGGTCCCCTCATGGTGCACCATGCTCCTTCACTACAGGAGGCATTGGATCTGATTGAGAGGAATCCACTGGATGGATGATGGAGGCATATGGTGAGCGTATGAGTGGGATGCACACCTGATCTGCAAAGAAAAAATAGCACAAAGGAAATTATTGGGACCTGGGATCGAACCCAGGTCCTTATACTCACCACCAACGCGCCTCACCACTGGGCCAACTGGCTTATTTGTACAAATAATGGAAACAAAATATAATATATGAAAAATAGTGGTTAGTGGAAAAACGCGCGAGGAATTTCAAATGGCCCAATGGTTGGCTGCCACATAATCTTCTTCTACCTTCCTCCGTCATATTAGACATCAGATCTATACCTACATACCATATATGTAGCTAAAACCCTGCGCGTTTTCAAAATTATGTACAAGCAATAATAATTAATACCAATGGCATGAATTAATTTCTCATTACCTCCTGAATACAACTCCACTCTTTATATGGTCCAATTTGGCCTGTACATGAAGTTCCTAATTTGGAACCTCAAACCCTAATAATGGCATATGTCCATATCTGCACTCAAACTTGAATCAAAGCATGCTAAAACATTATAAACATGATAAAAAACATCAATACATGATCAAAATGTGTTTATAGTGCATCAATTATGGAAATCGAATTTTAAAAATATTGCAAACTGTGATGTTCATACAAGGTGTTTCTGAGCGTGAAAGGACTTGTAATTGATCCAGTTAGCTTCAGAAACGTTCCAGGATGCGATTGGGAGTGTTGGAAGGCTTTGAATCGTCCTCTAGGAAAGAGATAGATCACCACGTTTTGTCAAAATTTGAGGTTTTGTTTTAGGCCCTTCCACGACTGCCAACCCTCCTTTTGTGCTTTGTTCTTGTTCATTATATACCCTTGAGTGAATTAGGGTTGCAAAACAGATTGAATCTTGAAGTTTTGATGAGATTTGATTTGATTCTTTAGCCATATGCAAACTTTCTAAATTGAGCCAAATTATCCAATTTTTGTACCAATCATACTTAATTCGATTTGGTCTTGATATCTCAGCATAATTTGATTGAGATCCTGTCCAAAAATCATATCAAAACATATCTTTGATATTATTTACTAATTATTTGATTTTATTTAATTTTTAATAAACAAAAAATCAAAATAAAATAAATAATGAAGCAAATAATATGTGAGTGGACATTTGGGTCGTGGACCATGCTACAAGTGAGGTGCAATCATGAAATGTTAAACCTATTTGGTAAAAAAATGCACTTTTGAGCATATTTGACTTTTGGCAATTTTGCAAAAAAGGTCAACTTTGACAAGGCATATCTCCTCCAATTTTAACCCTAGAGAGGTTTTCTTGGACTTTTTAGAAAGCTTAGGATGTCCCATAATCAACCCTTTTGATCTCATTTCAATTGGGTCTTCCATGTTCATGTAAGAATTTTTGACCCAAAAGGTGTTTTTGTTGACTTTTCAAAAGGACCTATAATGTAAAAATTCATATATTTTTATGAGTGCATATTTTGAACTTGTGGGATGAAGATGAGTTTTAGGGAATTGCATACTTTTCAAAATGAGCCTTGGATGGAAAATTTCTGATAAAGTATGTGGAAGTTATGTTTGGTCAAAGTTTGGTTGACTTTTCCTGAGAAACCCTAATTTAGCAAATTTTGGGTTTTGATGAATTTAGGGCATTCCTTGAAGAATCATGATCAACCCTTAATCAAATGATGGATATTACTTCAAAATGTTGATGTTAACAAAAATCTTGAAGTTTGACTGTATATGGGCCACAGTTGACTTTTGACCTAATATAGTCGATTCTCAAGCATCTGAGCAGTTGACTGAGCAAACTTCTTGTGCAATGCTTGAAATTTGACATGGAGGATCTTGAGAACATATTAGGACCATGGAGAGCATATGAGGTTTTTGGAGTTCACCTATCTTGATGAAAATGGAAACCCTAATTTGAGACACATTGCCTTAGGAGAGAGTTTGTCTGGTCAACTCTTGGTCAAACTTGAGCAAATTGAGGATCTCTAGGAGTATGCATTGAGTAAAATGAGAGGGCAAATTTTGGGTTACAATACCCATGATGCATGCTTCATACTCCGCCATGTTGTTAGTGCAGTTGAAATATAATTGGGCTGTGAAAGGAGTGTGACAGCCCTCAGGCGATATGATTACAGCGCCGATGCCATTACCAAATGCGTTTGAAGCTCCATCAAAGACCATAGTCCATTGGGATCCTTCTTCAGGTCCTTCATCTGGTCCAGGTTCTTCGTAGTCAATCACCAATATAATATTCTCGTCCGGGAACTCAAAATTCATGGACTGGTAATCATCCACGGCCTGATGAGCCAAATGATCAGCCAATACACTCCCCTTGATTGATTTCTGGGTTGTATATTGTATATCGTATTAGGTCAAGATCATCTGCCATCTCGCTATTCTTCTGGAGAGTGCGGGCTTCTCGAAGATGTATTTGATTGGATCCATCTAAGATATTAACATAGTAGTGTGGGTCAACATATACTGTCTCAGTCGGCGAGCAGCCAATGCCAAAGCGCAGCAAGTTTTCTCGAGCAATGAGTATCTCGTCTCACAGTCGGTAAACTTTTTGCTAAGGTAGTATATTGCGTGCTCTTTTCGACCAGACTCATCATGCTGCCCCAGCACATACCCCATTGAATTGTCTAGCACTGTTAAGTATAATATCAAAGGTCTTCCTTCAACCGGAAGCATCAGGTTTGGCGGTTCTTGAAGGTATTCTTTGATTCTTTCGAAAGAGGTCTGGCATTCGTCATTCCACTTTACCACTTGATCTTTCTTCAGAAGCTTGAAGATGGGCTCACAAGTAGCATTCATATATGAAATGAACCTGGCGATATAATTCAAGCGTCCCAAGAAACCTCTAACTTTCATCTTAGTACGGGGAGCCGACATCTCTTGTATGGCCTTTACCTTTGCGGGGTCTACCTGAATACCTTTATCACTGACGACGAAACCCAGAAGCTTACCAGACCTTACCCCGAAGGTGCACTTGTTCGGATTCAACCTCAGCTTGTATATTTTCAACCTGTTGAACAACTTTTGTAGATGATCAAGATGTTCCTCTTTGGTTTGAGACCTGGCTATCATGTCATCAAAATAAACCTCGATCTCATGGTGAATCATATCATAGAACAAAGCGACCATGGCTCGCTGATAGGTTTCCCCAACATTCTTCAACCCAAAAGGCATCACCTTGTAACAGAAGGTGCCCCACTGTGTGACGATGGTCGTCTTCTCCATGTCTTCAGGAGCCATCTTAATCTGGTTGTAGCCAGAGAAACCATCCATGAAGGAGAAGATTTTGTGTTGCACGGTGTTGTCAACCAGAACATCAATGTGGGGAAGCGGGAAGTCTTACTTAGGGTTTTCCCTGTTCAAATCTCTGTAATCCACACACATCTGTACCTTGCTGTCCTTCTTAGGTACCGGAACAACGTTAGCAACCCACTGCAGATATGAGGTGACAGCTAAGAACCCTGCGTCAAACTGCTTCATGACCTCTGCCTTGATCTTTTCTGACATTTTAGGGTGAATACGACGGACCTTATGTTTAACCAGAGGAAAATCCTCTTTAGTTGGCAGACGGTGTACCACGATGTCAGGGTCTAAACCAGGCATGTCTTCATATGACCAGGAAAAAATCTCAACGTAGTCGCGCAACATCTGTACCAACCGCTGTTTGATCTTAACTTCTAGATTTGCGCCGATCTTGACTTCTTTTCTATCTGTCTCTGTACCCAAGTTTATTGTCTCAACTGGCTCTTCATGAGGCTGTATAGACCTCTCTTCCTATTGTAATAGTCTGGCCAGTTCTTCAGGCACCTCACAATCATTCTCACCTTCGTCCTCGGCTCGGTTGATCGGATTTTCAAAGTCATAGCTAGTAATAGCAGGATTGTTATCAATGGGATCCAGAGTGGATATGGATCTGCAGTTTGATATGTGCGTATGTGTAAGAGCATAGCTGATTTGATAAAATAAAAATGGAAAAGAAAAAACAGAGAGCGCAAAAGTTGTATGCAAAGAACGTCCAATGCTTCATTGATGATATATGAAATGACATATAATAACCCTTGCAGGTAGAACCATTGTGCCTCGGGTAAGACACAAGGCCAAAAAGTTTTAAAAATTGTTCATTACAAATTCAGAACATAAGTAAGACAATTACTGTGGAATAAAAGAAACTGGAATAAAATCTCTGGCCGTCCAGTTATTCGATCCACCGTTGGTAGTCGGGTAGATCCAGATGTCAATGTCATGTTAATCCAGGTGAACTGCCTCTGTGGTCTTTCCACCCTTTGCTGATTGTTTCATTGTGGAGCAGCCGCAGGCCTAGGTATCATTACAACACTTACCTCCGGACGGTGTTCAACTCTGCTCTGACCTCTTGGGCTATAGATAGCACTAGCTTCCTTCTTGCCAGCGAATGGCTTCTTTACTGAACTGAAGGAGGTGTCTCTCTGTATTTTACCACTCCGGATCGCAGCTTCTACCCTTTCTCTAGTTAATATCATCTCAGTGAAACCAGCTGACGAGTTACCGATCAAATGGTTGAAGAATGGATCAGACAACGTCCCAAGAAACATGCCAACCAACTCCTTGTCAGATAAAGGGGGTTAAACTCTCTCAGCAAAGTCTCTCCACTTCTGCACATAGTCCTTAAAGCCTTCACCTGCACCCATGGACAAACTCTGAAGTTGAGTACGGGTAGGGGCAAGGTCGGTGTTATATTGATACTGCTTATAAAAAGCAGCGGCCAAATCCTCCCAGTTTTGGACATTGGTTCCCTCCAATTGGTAGAACCACTCAAGCTGAGTCCCTGACAGACTGTCTTAAAAGAAGTGAACCCACAAGTTCCTATCAGCAATGTGAGGTTGAATCTTCCTCACATAGGAACGGAGATGAAGCTTGGGACAAGACACCCCATCATACTTTGTGAAAACCGGAGCTTTAAGTTTTTGTGGGATGACTACCCCATACACCAATCCCAGCTCTTCAAAATCCATCCCTGGTATTCTCTGGATTTCCATGGCGCTTAAACGATCCTCTAACTGCTTGTATTTATCCTCAATGGGAGGATATTGCTCATCATTGTAGTCGGTATCATTGTCAAAAACTTCAGGACTGGGGTCCTCTTCCCTTGTCTGCCTCTCTTGATTCTCCCCTTCTTTGGACAAGGAGGTCAGATCGACTGGTTGCTTCAGCGGCCCTCTAAATCTTCTTCCCATATTAAGGATACCAGCGGAATTCTTCTTCTTATTTTTCTCTTTCAGGATGAGGGCCTTCAGATCCTCCTGCCCTTTTTCCAGAGTTATGGACATCTGTTGTAATTGGGAATTTTGTTCCTGAAGATCTTTGATGCTTTGTTCATAAGACATTTTCGCTGAAATAAACAGCAAAGAAGATGAGAAACCTGTAATGGTACCTGTTTATGCAACGTTGTGGATGTGATGCGTATGCGATGATTTCAAGGACTTTTGGAAATTTAAACTTTGCAAACCAAAATGAAACAAAGATTTTATTAGTAGAATTTAAAGTACAATTGCCCCTTAGGCGTTACAATTAAAAATTCTAAAAACTAAAAAAAAATCAAGTTTCCTATGGATGCTTCCTCTTCGTGCCGAGATAGACATTAAGGCTTATTTCCTCATGAAGTTGCTTTGTGAGCTCTAAAACCTTCTTCTCCTGGGCATAGAACTGGTCCCTATAAGTATCCCGCTCCTTCTTCAACTAGATCCAAGACCTCTGTAGTTCTTCAAGATCAGTGGGCATATCAGGATGAAGAACCGTGTAGGGAATATCCCCTTCAGTAATGGGCTCCATAATCACTAGTAAGACGGCTATGTAGGGAATTATAAGTTTCTGAGCGCGAGCTCGTACCCATTGGAGATAAGGTTCCATAGGAATGGAATTCTTTGGCCCCAAAGTCTTGGCGTCAGATCTGTTTATCATGCCCCAAGCTCGTATGAACCTCTGGCGATACCCTTAAATATCCCCCTCATAGTTAAATACAATGCCCTGGATAAGTAACTCATGAGGACCATCCCTTCGAGCATAACCAAATTGCCGCAGAGCCAAACAAGGATTATAAGTTATGCCTCCCATAATGCCAAGTAGTGGGACGTTGGGGAACTCCCCGCAATGGTCAATAATAGAAACATCTCCCATAAATCGGGAATACCAGAGAATATCCACATGAGAAAGTGACATTATCCTTAGCGACCAACCCGAGCCTTCTTCATTCTTCAGCATTGACTTAGGGAGGTGAGAAATAAACCACCTCGACAGTAATGGCATGCAGCACATAAGGACCCCTCTTCTCTTCATGGTACGAGTATGGAGAGCGTGCAAGACATCTCCGAGCAAGGTAGGCACAGGGTTGCGAGAGAGGAAAATCTTGATAGCGTTCACATCTATGAGTAAGTATGGATTAGGGAACAGTACTAAACCATAGATTAGGAGGGCTAAGACCTCCTCAAAAGCTTGAAAGTCCAAATCATCCCAAAACAGTTGGGCCCTGTCTATTAGGAACTTGGATAGAAAACCCTTGACTCCGCTTCTTGTTTCCCAATTGGATACCATGTCGGCCCATTTTAGATGCAAAGCTGAGGCAATGACTTCTGGCTTCGGAACCTCTTCTAAACCTGTGAAAGGCACCTGGTCAAGAACGGGTATATTCAATAACTGAGAGAACTCTTCCATGGTAGGCACCAACTGATAGTCTGGAAAGGTGAAGTAGTGGTGCTTGGGATCAAAGAACTGAAAGAGTACACCCATCATCTTTTCATCAAAGCTTGAAGTAACCAGGTTGAGAAGTCGACCATGTCTCTTGGTGAACGCAGAAGTTTTAGGAACCCTCGATACTAGTTCCTTGAGTTGGGGAGGTGTTCTCACAAAGCTGATTCAGATAGTGTTTCTACGAGCGGAAGCCATGACCTACAAAATAGAACAAAGATAAAATCCCTTGATCCTTGAAATGGTTAGTGTAATAATAATGGATGCGATGTTATGATGCATGATGTTATGTTCAAACAGAGTAAATCACACACAAGCCAAGCACACAATAGACCTTAGGTTCAACGGCTTGAATGAGGTTAAAGGTAAGTATCCTCTTGAAGTTTAGCTGGTTTCAAACCTGTCTTAGAAAGGTAACTGGGTCCTAAGGATTCTCGATATCACTGATCATCCTCTATCGAACATTGTTTCAGCTCAGGCAATCTTTTCGTGCGGTCAAAATATCTCGAAAGTCTGATCTCAACGAGTGTAGCATTGAGTATAAACCAATCCTTGGCTTTATACCGAGGCCAGCTATCTCACTACTTTCTAATGGCCAAGTTTGTTCAACTAAAGTTCTAAGGTCCGTTAGTGCTTCACGACACCATGCGGCGGCCCCGTATTCTCTTATTTTCCACACGAAGGATACCGGTACCAACCAAAGTGTCAAACCAACACAGCCATCGCTTAAACCATATCGGTTACGCTGTACAGTCTCCAAGATCTTTTGTTGTTTACCTAATAAGTGCCCCCAGATCCGGGTGTAGGATCTTTAACAATACCCAAGCATAAAACCCTTAAATGTAAAGTAAACAAGTTAAACGAAGAAAAGCAAGTGTGATCGGTGGATTTAGAACTGACTGTTTAACGCTGGTTTCGCGAAATATCGCGGAAGCAAGAGTCGCCACCGTCTTTTATTTTCTCCAACATGGAAAGGACAAAAGCACAGCAAAATTCCTTATGAGAATGTTTCTCGGTTCGGGAGGTAGATTTATAGAAAGGGAAGGTGTTAGCACCCTTTCTATCCGTGGTTATCCACGGGCTCTTGGGTACTTGCTCTTATGTTTTCAAAATAATGTTTGCTTTTCAAATGTGAGTGGGTTTGAAAAAGTTTCTTTGAAAGATTTCTGAATAACTCTTGTATCTGTCCTCAAGAGTGTTTGAAAAATTTGTTTTGAAAGCTTTTGAAAGTGTAAGGTGTGAAAAGTATTTTGTTTGTTTTTGAAAAGAGCAAGTATCTATGAGTCATCTACCTACCCTAAGGAATTAAGCTGTGTAAGTGTCCTTTAGGTAGTGCCATCCCACCATTGAGAGGTAGGTAGCACCACCGTTGGAGGTATTCGGGTCAATTCGTTTTTAGGCACAGTGTGGTCACCAGAGCAACAGTAGGACACCTTAGAAGCTACCCTTATGCCCTTGATCCTTTTTTAATCCGAGGCAACCGTTTCGAGGCAACTGGATCATGGACATAAGGACTTACTAAAACGTCCTATACTCGACGACCACGTTTCGAAGGCAACAGGTGAGGCGTACCCTAGAAGTGGTGTGTGTATTTGTGTGTTGCTTTCATGTTAAGTTTATCTTTGATCATGGCACGGTGAGCTACGATTGTTTTTAATTAGCATGCATTCTTTCATACAAGTTAACAGTTAAGGGGGTGCAGAAAGTAAATTGCGGAAACGTAAATCCTACGCTATTACAAGGCGCGGGTCTATACATCACCAAAAATTACAAAGACCCGTTTTTTAGTAAATGAGTACGGAAGATAAAAAAAACGGTAAAAGTCCTAATTACTATTACATGTCCGGAGCAATTACATAATAATCGAACAAATTAAATGCGCGCGAATAAATTAATCGGGAATGTCTAAGGGTGTTGACCCTTTTAAGAAATAGAATTGATTTTTTAGTCTTTTTTGTAATTAAAATGAAATTGAAGCTAATTAATAACTAATTAATTTAATTTAATTAAAAGAAAATATTTTTGTTTTTTATGTTTTTATGAAATAGAATAAAAATAAAAATAAACAAAATTAAACGTTAACCTAAATCTAAGCTATTTTAGTTATTTTAAGAAAAAGTTAAAATGACCTAATTATAATTAATTTATTTGAGATTTATTTACAAAAATGAAATAATAATAATAAAAATAATGTTAGTTCAATTTTTTGGGTTTTTTATGAAAATGTTAATTGATTAATTGTGTTAATGGTTAATTTAGAGAGGAAAATAAAATAAGACAAATAGATATAAAAAGAAAATAATGCAAACCCATGGGGGGTTTTGGGCCAAATAGGAGGGTGTGATGCTGAATCTTGGCCCATTAAGAAGCCAGCTCGTTTGACCCTGGGAATCGAGTGGAATGCTGTTGACCAGGCACATGGCGTTCTTGCTTTCTGGGCCCTTGGATTTGCATGGAAGGACACATGGCTGCTTGGATCTGGGAGGCTCATGGTGTCCAACGCTTGTAAGGCTGCACAGAATAGCTTTTGGAAAAATAATATGAAATTATAAGGGGACCTGGGAATCGAACCCAGGTCCCAAGGATTACATGACATGCTCGCCACCACTGAAGCACTCAAACTCATTTGTTAGTAATATGGAAAAGAAATATTATATAAAATAAAAACGTTATATGCTAACAAACAAAAAAAACGCGCGCGGAATTTTGAATGGTCCAATGCCTGGTTGCCACGCCATAGTCTTCAAGCTTTTTTGCAAATGTAAAAAATACATAGCGGGGGTTTTAAACCCCCACAAAATACAGGAAATATAAAAATAGCGATTAGCAATTCATGAAGCATAAATTAGGCGCGAGGGGTCCATTTGATTCGTCTCATCCTTCTCAATTCAACCATGGTCGTTTGAGGTTCCAATTTTTCTGTATGTGAGAAACCCCAATTTGAAAGCTTCGGAAAACCTAGATGTCTCCCATGGTGATTTGTGTTTTACGGCCTTATAGTCAAATTAAAACATATAGGAAGCTTGGTAATAACATCAGCAATGTAAAAACATGATCTAAATGAATTAAAGAGGTGAGGAAATAGAGTTTCGATTTCAAAGTTTGAACAAACCGTGGGGTGGGGTGATGAACGATTCTTTGAGGTTCTGCGTTTGATTTTGATTGCCAAAGGTTGCTGGTGATGCCAGGAATGTATTGGAATCAAAATGGAAGCTTGGAACAGGCTGCAAATAGGTTTTCAGTTTCACTTTTTCTCTTGGAAATTTTGAAATGTGTTTGGCCGTTTTTGAGCTTTCTAGGCCGTGAATCCTCTTGTGGCAGCTTGCACATGTGTTATGTAAAGAGTTTCAATCAGAATTAAGAGCCTTGAAGCCTTGCATTCATGTTTGAGATTTTGCCATAACCTCCATTGAAACCACTTTCCATTTTTGTGTCAAATTTGAATTCTTGCTTGGTATAGCCCCTTGCACGAATTTGGAATGTGCATGATGGTGTATCAAAGAATTTCAATACAAAATATATCCCCTAATTAATTTCTTTGATTTTTATTTGATTTTAAAAGATTTAAAATGAATTAAATTAAATAAAATTAAATAAAAAATGGAAAAATAAATTTTAAATCTTGAAATAATTTGTGGGACACGTGGGAAGCAGGGCCAAGCTGAAACAAGTGGAAAAAGTGGGGCCCTTTTGTCAAAAATGAAGTTTCAAGGATAATTGACTTTGGCCATTTCACAAAAATTTCCCAACTTCTCCAATGCATATCTTGCTCAATTTTGAAGCTATGAACATGTTCTTGGACATTTTAGAAAGGTCTTGAAGTCCTCTAACCAATGTCTTTGGTCCCATGTCATTTTGATTTACCAATCTCAAGTTATGGTCTTTGACTTAAAGTGCCTTTTTGTTGACTTTTGAAAATGACCTATAATGTTGAAATTGATAACTTTTTGTGAGAGCATTTCTTGGACTTGGAATGTGAAGATGAATTGTAGGAAATTTCTTCCCCTTCAAGATGAGCATTGGATGGGATTTTTCTGATGAACCATGAAAAAGTTATGCCTTGGTCAAGTTACAGTTGACTTTTCAGCTGTCCAAAATAAGAAACTTTTGACACCTTGATGATTTTTTAGCCATTCTTGTGGAATCATGGTCAAGACTTGACCAAATGATGGTTGTGGCTTCAAAATAAGATGTTGACCAAAAAATTTGACTTTTGACTGCCAAATGACCATTTTGCCCCTACAGTTGACTGTTGAGCAAATGGGACTTTTGACTGTGCAACTTGACCTTGTGAGCCTTGAAACTTGACATGTAGGTGCTTTACAATGTGTATGAGCATATGGGACTTGATTGAGCCCTTGAAAACTTCAACTTCTTTGTAAGAACCAAAACCCTAGTTTGACTGGCTTAGGAGGATGGTTGACTTGTGCATCCCTTGAGTAGACTTTGAACCACTTGAGGTGATGCTTGGAAAAACTTTGAAGATTATGGGAGGGAAAATTTTGGGGTACAACAGTTGCCCCTGTTCAATCTTCTTAGACCTGAGGATGTAGATTGGCTTGTGTGCCTTTCGTGATCCGAGGGTAGAAGATGATTGAACACTAGAGTGCCCAGAAATTTGCACTCACATAGTTGAGTATCAGCAGTGTGATGGCGGGAATGGGATTTCAGATGCCATTTGGAAAGATGATGGATAGGGGGATGGGCTTATAGATGCCATCTGGAGATGTGACCGAACCTTGTCGGGAATGGGCTTATAGATGCCATTTGGAACTGAAATGGGAGGATGGGCTTATAGATGCCATCTAGGTGTCGATCGCGTAAGAGATTCCTTAGCGAGAACTTGCGTACCTGAGAAAGAAAGATAATTACCTGGCCTGTTACAGGGGTTGATCTTCAAACTCTTTATGTAGATGTGCCCTGGCTGGATACAGGAATCGAATCTGGAAATAGTCGTCAACAGATACACCCTGGCAGGATACAGGAATCGACTCTTTAAACTCTTCAAACGTGCCCTGGCAAGATACAGGAATCGAGTCTGGAAAATAGTCGTCAACAGATACACCCTGGCAAGATACAGGAATCGGATCTTCAAACTCTTCAGACGTGCCCTGGCAGGATACAGGAATCGATTCTGGAATATAGTCGTCAACAGATACACCCTGGCAAGATACAGGAATCGAATCTTCGAACTCTTCAGACGTGCCCTGGCAAGATACAGGAATCGAGTCTGGAATATAGTCGTCAACAGATACACCCTGGCAAGATACAGGAATCGGATCTTCGAACTCTTCAGACGTGCCCTGGCAAGATACAGGAATCGAGTATGGAATTAGTCGTCAACAGATACACCCTGGCAGGATACAGGAATCGGATCTTCAAACTCTTCAGACGTGCCCTGGCAGGATACAGGAATCGAGTCTGGAATTAGTCGTCAACAGATACACCCTGGCAGGATACAGGAATCGGATCTTCAAACTCTTCAGACGTGCCCTGGCAAGATACAGGAATCGAGTCTGGAATATAGTCGTCAACAGATACACCCTGGAAAGATACATGAATCGGATCTTCAAACTCTTCAGACGTGCCCTGGCAAGATACAGGAATCGAGTCTGGAAAATAGTCGTCAACAGATACACCCTAGCAAGATACAGGAATCGGATCTCCAAACTCTTCAGACGTGCCCTGGCAAGATACAGGAATCGAGTCTGGAATAGTCGTCAACAGATACACCCTGGCAAGATACAGGAATCAAATCTTCGAACTCTTCAGACATGCCCTGGCAAGATACAGGAATCGAGTCTGGAATTAGTCGTCAACAGATACACCCTGACAAGATACAGGAATCGGATCTTCGAACTCTTCAGACGTGCCCTGGCAAGATACAGGAATCAAGTCTGGAATTAGTCGTCAACAGATACACCCTGGCAAGATACAGGAATCGGATCTAGAATCACGATCGTTGATAGCAATTATCTTTGTATTGATCTTTGTCCTGAAAAGACAAAATGTTAGTTGTATGCAATGTCATGATGTATGACATGCGTGATGTTCTCGAAATAAATGAGATTGTATGTTTATGATGCGTATGTGCATGCTATAATGTATGAAGATGTGATGTTCATGAATGTATGTTTCGTCTAGGAAAGTAAATCCTTGACGGGTGTCGGGCAGTTAACTCCTGGGCTGCTATTGAAGAGTAGAGCTTTGTTGTTCCGCTGGGGGCGATGGTTGCAAGAATACCGGTAGGAGAAGGTGACTCCGTTGGGGAATAAACTTGGCGAATAGATTACTCTGCGGGGAGTTACTCTGTGGGAGAAGAGGTATTTTGCTGAGTTTGATGATAACTCCGCTGGGGATACCATTGTTGTTTTGTTGGAAGATGAACTCTGCGGGGGATAGGAAGACTCCGTCGGGGACGATCTTTCTGTGACAACTGGCTGAGGATAACCCAGTTATATCCTGGTGGGGAAACAACCTTCTGAATAAAGCCGGGGGAGCGTTCGTGCTCTGCAGGGGATAAGCTTTCAGAATCTACTGGGGATAAGCTTCTTGCTGGGCAGATGGATTCCACTTTCCTGGGGAAACTTTTCAGATTGGACTGGGAAATGGCTCCACTGAACGTCTGGTATACCGCCGGGGAACAATCTTAGATCAAGACTGCCGGGGATGCTTGTTAAGAATGTTTATATACTCCGCTGAGGAATGTTGAGATCTGTTGGGGATACCCAATTTCCTTGAGGCTGATAGTATATTAACTCTGCTTGGGGAGAGTATCATTGACTTGCTGGAGATACTGTGGGGAATTAAGATATCTTGGTTACACTCTTCGGCCGAACTTACCTTGGTACCTTAGTGGATCGAGCAATTAGATCGCTTTAGACAACTTATTATTGCCCCTGTTTCTGATGTTACCTGTAATTAATCCTTTGTTTCGCATGCAAATATTTATGAGTTAGCAATTAGTGTTAAATACATATATCACAAATTGAACATTGGACGTTCTTCGCAAAACAAAATAGAAAAAGGAAAAACAAATGGCAATTGGTCTGAAAAGAGAATTTGTATTGATTTTTGAATTTTCCTGTAAATAGGCGTTTATGTACAAGAGGCTGACGTCCTAGTAAGAGAACGCCGCCGAACAACGTAGTTTATACAATTTTGTGAAAAGGGAAAACAAAACAGCTATGTGAAAAGAATAATCCCACTGGGTTCCAACTCTGCTCTCGCCTTTATATCTTCGAGTGTCTCATCACTTGGATGCTCAGTTGAAGATGAAGCTGACTGGTCGATGCCGTCTGAACTTGAGGTTGATACCGGATTCTGGATGCAAGGTGATCCAATGAGACATAGTATTACGCTTTAATCCCTAACTTTTGCCTGGACCGCCCTTTCGGGTTTTCAGTCCACCGGGATACCCATTTTTGCCCAAGCCGCCTTTTCAGGTTTTCGACTTGCCGGGTGTACAGATTTTTTCATTTCATCCCTCATTATGCCCGAACCCTTTTGGTTCGCCGGGAAGCCCTAATTTTTTCCTAGGTATGTCAACCTAGCGGGTCATTTATCATGTGTAGTATCTTTTTACTATGTCTGCATTGGCGGGGTGAGGAAGGTCATCACCATCCATGGTGGTTAGAATCATGGCTCCTCCTGAGAACACATGTTTAACCACAAATGGCCCTTCGTACGTGGGGGTCCATTTGCCCCTGGGATCACTTTGAGGAAGAATGATGCGCTTGATTACCAGGTCCCCAACTTGATACTCTTGTGGTCTGACTTTCTTGTTAAACGCCCTGATCATCCGCTTTTGATACGTTTGACCATGACAAATAGCAGTGAGTCTCTTTTCGTTGATTAGGTTTAATTGATCAAGTCGAGTCTGGATCCAGTCATCTTCGCTCAGATCTTCATCCTTCATTATCCGGAGAGAGGGTATCTGGACTTCAATCGGCAAGACTGCCTCCATGCCATAGACCAAGGAAAAGGGAGTTGCCCCGGTTGACGTCCTTGCTGAGGTACGGTACCCATGAAGAGCAAACGGTAACATCTCGTGCCAATCTTTATAGGTCACTGTCATCTTCTGCACAATCTTCTTGATATTCTTATTTGCCGCTTCTACAACCCCATTCATCTTCGGCCGGTAAGGAGAAGAGTTGTGGTGCTGTATCTTGAAGTGCTCGCAGAGCTCAGTGATCATCTTATTATTGAGATTGGTACCGTTGTCCATAATGATCCTTTCCGGGACGTCGTATCGACAGATCAGGTTATGCCGAATGAACCGTTCCACGACATTCTTGGTTACTGTAGCGTAGGAAGCTGCTTCAACCCACTTTGTAAAGTAATCGATCGCCACCAGGATGAAACGATGCCCGTTGGATGTCGTAGGTTTAATCTCGCCGATCATATCAATGCCCCACATTGCAAAAGGCCAAGGTGCTGTCAAGACATTCAGAGGCACTGGAGGAACGTGCACCTTGTCTGTGTAAATCTGGCACTTATGACATGTCCGAGAATGTTGGTAACAGTCGGCTTCCATTGTGGACCAGAAATATCCTGCCCGAAGGATTTTCTTTGCCATGGTATGTCCACTGGAATGTGTTCCGAAGGTACCTTCATGTAGCTCTGCCATGATTCTTTCTGCTTCAGTCTTATCCACACAACGCAGCAAGGTTGAATCATGGTTTCGCTTGTACAGAATGTCGTTGCTGAGGAAGAACTTCGCCGCGAACCTTCTCAGAAACTTTTTATCATTGATGGATGCACCCTCGGGATACTCTTGAGCTTCGAGATACCTCTTTACCTCATGATACCAGGGTTTCTCAGTTACCTCTTCAGCCTCAAGATCACAGCAATATGCAGGTTCATCCAATTTCCAGATAATGATCCGGGGAGCCTCATTGTCCCATTTGACTTTGAACATAGAAAACATTGTAGCCAACGCGTCCGCCAACTGATTCTCCTCTCTCGGGAAGTGTTCAAAAGTTATCTCCATGAAATGGGGGATCAATGTCAACACACATTCTTTGTAAGGAATAAGATTCGGATGTTTCGTATCCCACTCGCCTTTGATCTGATTGATCACGAGAGCGGAATCTCCGAAGACACTCATAAACTTGATCCTTAAGTCAATCGCAGCTTAAAGACCCATGATGCATGCCTCATACTCTGCCATGTTGTTGGTACAGTTGAAACAATGCCGGGCAGTAAGTGGAGTATGAGTGCCTTTGGGGGATATGATCACAACGCCGATACCATTACCCAAAGCGTTGGAGGCTCTGTCAAAGTGCATAGACCATCGGGATCCTTCCTCAGGTCCTTCATCCGGTCTAAGTACTTCACAATCAGTCACTATCATGATGCTCTCGTCTGGAAACTCGAAGTTCATTGACTGGTAGTCATCTACTGCCTGGTGTGCCAAGTGGTCTACCAATACACTTCCTTTGATGGCTTTCTGGGTCATGTACTGGATGTTGTATTCTGTCAAGATCATTTGCCATCTTGCTATTCTTCCAGACAGAGCAGGCTTTTCGAATATGTACTTTATTGGATCCATTTTTGAAATCAACAGAGTAGTGTGAGTCAACATATACTGTCTCAGCCGGCGAGCAGCCCATACCAAAGCGCAGCAAGTTTTCTCGAGCAGTGAGTATCGGGTCTCACAGTCGGTAAACTTTTTGCTAAGGTAATAAATGGCGTGCTCTTTTCGGCCAGACTCGTCATGCTGCCCCAGCACACACCCCATTGAGCTGTCAAGTACTGTCAGGTATAGTATTAGAGGTCTCCCTTCAACCGGTGGCATAAGGATGGGTGGTTCTTGGAGATACTCCTTGATTCTGTCGAAAGCGGCCTGACATTCATCGTTCCAACGTACTACTTGATCTTTCTTCAGCAGCTTGAAGATTGGTTCACAGGTAGCAGTTAGATGCGAGATGAACCGAGCAATGTAATTCAGCCGTCCTAAAAAGCCTCTGACTTCTTTCTCTGTTTTGGGAGCTGGCATCTCTTGTATGGCTTTAACCTTGGCAGGGTCCACTTGAATACCTTTGTCACTTACGACGAAGCCTAGCAACTTTCCAGATCTTACCCCAAATGTGCACTTATTTGGATTTAACCTCAGCTTGTATAACTTCAGACGGTCAAACAGCTTTTGCAGATGGTCAAGGTGTTCCTCCTCAGTTTGGGACCTTGCAATCATATCGTCGACATACACTTCAATCTCATGGTGGATCATGTCATGAAATAAAGCAACCATGGCACGTTGGTAGGTTACCCCAGCGTTTTTCAGTCCAAAAGGCATGACCTTGTAGCAGAAGGTGCCCCACTGAGTAACAAAGGTCGTCTTTTCCATATCTTCAGGAGCCATCTTGATCTGATTATACCCTGAAAAGCCATCCATGAAGGAGAACACCTTGTGTTGCGCAGTATTGTCAAACAGAACGTCTATGTGCGGTAGGGGGAAGTCATCTTTGGGGCTGGCCCGGTTCAGATCCCTGTAATCGACACACATTCTGACCTTACCATCCTTCTTTGGCACTGGAACCACGTTGGCAACCCACTGAGGGTAAGAAGTCACTGCAAGAAAACCGGCGTCAAATTGCTTCATAACCTCAGCTTTGATCTTCTCGGACATCTCTGGACGCATACGACGGACCTTTTGCTTAACCGGAGGGCAGTCTTCCTTGGTAGGCAAATGATGAACTACGATGTCGGTATCCAACCCAGGCATGTCTTCGTAAGACCAGGCAAAGATTTCCATGTAGTCATGCAGCATCTGGATCAGCCGTTGTTTCACACTGAGCTCTAGATTAGCACCAATCTTGACTTCCTTTCTGTCTGTCTCAGTACCCAGATTTACCGTTTCCACTGGCTCTTCATGTGGTTGAATGACCCTCTCTTCCTGGAGTAACAGTCTTGCAAGTTCGCCAGGCACTTCGCAATCATCTTCACCTTCGTCTTCGGCTAAGTTGATCGGATTTTCAAAGTCATAACTGGCAGTAGCAGAGTCGTTACCAGTGAGATCCAGAGTGGATTGAAACCTGTACGAGTGAGTGTGTGTAAATACAGCTGTTTTGCAATATATAAAGAAAGAAAGGGAGCGCAAGATTTGAAATGTGAAAAACGTCCAATGCTTTTATTCATGATATATGAAAGTGACAAACAAAAGCCCTCACAAATAAAACCACGGTGCCCCGGGTAAGACACCGGGCCGTAAAGTTTCGAATTATTGTTTATTACAAATCCAAAACAAAGAAGTTCATTACTGGGTGAAAAAAGTAATGGGTGTAAAGTCTTTTGCGGTCCAGTTGCTAGGTCCACTATTAGTCGTTGGGTAGATCCAGCTGTCAAACTCGGATTCTTCCACTTCGTCTTCATCCCCAATAGCATTCACTCCTGGATTGGTGATGAACACAGGAGGTCTTCCAATCCTTGCCTTGCGCACAGCCTTCTGAGCTTCTGCAGTGAAACCCAGCCCAAACTTGTCAGTCTTAGGAGTAAAATCAGGGCTCCTGCCTCAGTTTGCACATTCACCTTTTTCAATCACAGCCCGGGCGTCCTTTAAGAAGGCCATCTTCAAAGGAGAACCCTCTTCAGTCACTGCTTCTGCTGCCGCCAATGTTTGTGGCACCTCTTCAAAATGTTGAAAGGGGGTCTCAATGAACTCCCCGTCCATTTCTACGTACCTGAAGGAGTTGAGGTGGCTGACTATGTATTCCTCTTCCCCTTGCACTGTTACAATCTTCCCCCTGACTGGGTATTTGAGCTTCTGATGTAAAGTTGAAGTCACAGCTCCAGCCTTGTGGATCCACGGGCGACCCAGCAAACAAGAATAGGATGGACGGATGTCCATCACATAGAATTTTGAATCAAATACCTGTAAACCAACCCTGATCAGGATGTCAACCGCACCATGTACCATCCTTTTGGACCCGTCAAAGGCCCGGACAACGATGTTACTTGGTTTGAGCTCTAAACCCTCACAGTCCAGCCTGTCTAGAGCCTTCTTGGGTAGCACGTTTAATGAGGAACCAGTGTCAACCAGCACATGAACAAGAGTAGTGCCCATGCATTCAATGGAGACATGCAGGGTATCATTATGGTTCTTCCCCTTGGCTGTCGGATCAGCGTCAGAGAAACCCAGACCATTATCAGCGGTTAAGTTGGCCACACAGTCGGTGAATTGGTCAGCAGACGTTTCTTGGGGCACGTAGGCCGTCTTCAGGAAAGCAATCAGGGCCTTGGCATGGGCCTCTGAACACAGCAACAGTGATAGCATGGAGATTTTGGAGGGGGTGTGCCCCAGTTGTTCAACGATGTTGAAATCACTCTTCTTTATAATTTTGAGGATCTCTTCCATTTCTTGCTTGGAAGCCTCAACAATGGTCTTTGGGGCCTCCGTCCGGGCAGGCATATCAGCAGCAATCCCCTTGCCCCGAGCGTCAGATGACTCGGCAGCAGGGGTGGAAACTTGATTAGGGGGGAAACAGGCACACTGGCAGGTGTGATGACCAGAGGCCTTTGAATTGCTGGAGGAGCGATGTCTGGTGAGAACAGTCTTCCACTACGAGTGACCTTAGCAGGCCCGGTGATGTTGGTGACACCGGTACCAGTGTTGAACTCTTGTTTCTCTCCCAGAACATAAACATCTGCCCCATAGTGCCATGGGACATCTTTATCAGACTTGTAGGGGATGGGCCCCGGAACAGTAATGGTGATGGGAGCAATCTTGTGAACAGGAAAAATTTGGACAGGCTTCTTTGAAGGAGCCTTGGAAGGGTTATTGAAAATGGTAACAATTGAAACTTCTTCAACAGGGGCAGCAGGAACGGCAGTCTTCTTGAACAAGATCTCTTTACTATCCATCAAGTTTTGGACGCCTGATTTCAGCAAAGAACAACCAGCAGGGGAATCAGGACATAAAGGGCAACCTTTGCTACATCCCGGAAATAAACCGGCTAGCAACAGGTTCCTCTTGACGGTCAGCAGCGGAGTAGCAACATCATCCACAGAAGCTACATACAAATCCTCCTCAACAGCATTCACTCCATGCTGGGGCATGGGAGCGGTCACAACATTTGGCCTCTCGGGCGCCTCGAACTGTATCTCATTGGCATCAATAAGGTCCTGAACCTTATTCCTCAGGGCCCAGCAATCATCAGTAGAATGTCCCGGGCTATCAGAGTGATACGCGCAATGGGCGTTGGGGTTGTATTTCGGAGATGCTGTGTTTACCATCTTTGGAGCCTCTTTGACAGTTACCAGGCTAGTTGACAGCAGTTGCGGCAGGATCTGAGAGAGAGTCATGCTGAGCCGAGTATACTGCCGTTTGGGCCTCTCAGCTCTGGGTTGGTTGTACTGTTGTGGAGCAGCAGCAGGCTTAGAAATAACCACCGCGTTGACAGCTTGGCGGCGTTCAGGTTTGTTCTGCTTTCTTGGACCATACACAGCACTGGCCTCCTTCTTGAAGGGCTTCTTTTCAGAACTTGAGGATGCACCCTTCTGTATCTTCCCTGATTTTATACCAGCTTCGATCCTCTCACCAGTCAGGATCAGGTCAGTAAACCCAGCAGAGGAATTACCAATGAGATGGTTGAAGAATGGACCAGATAGGGTTCCCAAGAACATGTCCACTAGCTCACAATCTGTTAATGGTGGCTGCACCCTGCCAACCAGTTCTCTCCATTTCTGTGCGTACTCCTTAAAACCTTCACCTGTTCCCAGTGACATACCCTGGAGTTGGGTACGCGTGGGAGCGAGGTCGGAATTATATTGATACTGCTTGTAGAAAGCAGTGGCCAAATCCTCCCAGTTACGAATGTTGGTTCCATCCAGCTGATAGAACCATTTGAGGTGAGTCCCTGAAAGACTCTCCTGGAAGAAGTGGATCCATAAGTTCTTGTCTGTTGTGTAAGGCTGGATCTTCCTTACATAAGAACGGAGGTGCATCTTAGGACAGGAAGCCCCGTCATACTTCACAAAGGCAGGCGCCTTGAACTTGTGTGAGATCACCACCCCAGAAGATAAACCCAAGTCTCCGAAATCCAACCCAGGCACACGTTGAATCTCCATAGCATTTAACCTGTCCTCCAGCTGTTTGTACCGGTCCTCAGCAGGAGGGTACTGTTCATCATGGAAGTCTGTCTCAGTGTCAGAGACCACAGGACTAGGGACCTCTCTCCCTTGGTGACTACCTTCCCCCACAGATGGAGTAGTCCTCTCAGCTTCATTCTGCAATGTGTTCCCGAGTCTGTGCCCAGTGTTGAATAGCACAGTCCTCTTCTTCTTCTTATTCTTCTTCAGGAGCAAAGCCTTCAGCTCTTGTTGTCCCTGGGCCAAGTTCATGACCATCTCCTGAAATTGGGCATTCTGGGCCTGGAGGGCCTTGATAGCTTGCTCAGTAGTGAGTTCAGGATTCATGATGCTTGAGTGCTAAAATAAATAGCGAAGAAGATTAAGCAACCTGTAGGAAAAGGGTACCTGTAATGCATATGATGAATGAAGTGCATATGAATTATGTTTTCAAAGACAATCGGGAATCAACTTTGTAAACAAAAGGAACACACTTTATTAGATTTAAACTTTAAATTGTTCAACAATTTGCCCTTAGGCGTTACAGGAATGAAAATACTGAAAAGGAAATAAAGCTGTAAAAGAAACATCCAAAGCCCATCAGTGCTCCCATGGCCTCCTCTTCTCAGTACGAATATAGGCGTTCAGGTTTCGCTCGTTCTCCAATTGCTTGGTCAGCTTCTGGATCTTCTGTTCCTGTTCGTTGAACTTTTCCCGATAATAATCTCGCTCTTCCTGTAGTTGCGCCCAAGACCTCTTTAGTGTATCAACATCAGTGGGTATCTGAGGAGGGAGAACAGTTGGGGGGACCCCATCTCCATCAGGACTTTCAAGAATGATAGGCATGGCAGCTTCATATGGCATACCTAACTTCTGAGCACGGATGCGGACCCATCTGTAATAGGGTTCCATTGGTAGAGAAGTCTTCATTCCCAACTCATGCAGGTCAGCTTTGTGAATTCTATCCCAAGCTTTGATGAATCTACGGCGCAGTTCGTCACTATCTTTCTGAAACTCAAAACTGATGTGAGGCACCAGCATCTCATGAGGCCCTGCTCTTCTGGCTCTTCCAAACTGACGGAGAGCTAAACATGGATTATAAGAGATTCCGCCCTGAGTGCCAATCAATGGAACATTAGGATATTCTCCGCAGCGATCAATAACAGCCACCTCATCTAAACCTCTGAGAGTCCAAATGATGTCATTATCAGTGAGAGACATTAACTTATGAGCCCAGCCTCTTCCTTCTTGGTTCTTTAGCACGAACTTGGGGAGGTGCGAAATAAACCACCTCACCAACAAAGGAGTACAACACCACAGAGTTCCTCGTCTTCGGGCAATACGAGCATATAGTTGTTGCAGGATATCACCCAAGAGAGTGGGTACAGGATTCCGAGACATGAAGATCCTTACGGCATTGATATTGGCAAAGTTATCAGGATTTGGAAACAATACTAGCCCATAGATTAAGAGAGCCAGAATGTCCTCGTACGCCCTGAAGTCTAAGTCATTCCAGAAACTGTTAGCTTTACCAATCAGAAACTTAGCCAAGAAGCCCTTAACTCCGCTTCTAGTCTCCCAGTTGTCCATTACATCCTTGTTGGTCAAAGGAAGGGTTGCTGCAATCTCCTCAAGTCTAAGAGTCCTTTCCCAACCAGTGAAGGGAGCCTGATCCAAGATAGGGATACCCAGCAAATCAGAGAACTCTTCCAGGGTGGGGACCAGCTGGAAGTCTTGAAAGGTGAAGCAGTTGTACAAGGGGTCATAGAACTAGGTCAAGACACTCATCAGTTGTTGGTCCCACTTTGCCGTGACTAAACTGAGAAGAGAACCATGCCTCTGGATGAAGGAAGCAGTGTTTGGAATTCTGTCAACCAGCTCTTTAAGCAAATCAGGTGGGTGAACAAAGTTGATCCGGATAGTGTTCCTTCGCACAGGCATCATGATGTCCTACAAAACAGAGCAAAGGTGAAACCCTCTTGTCTTTGAAATAGGTCAGTCCTTATGCAGGATGCATGCAATGTTCATGATGGTATGATGTCATGATAAAGCACACCGCAAGTATTCACAAAGGCAAACATGATAAGGCACACAAGTCACACCAAAGCCCTTAGAGTTTAGGCCAACAGGGAGTTCAGGTACTACCCTCTTTCAGTTTGTTGGTTAAGACTTGTCCTATCAGAAGTAATCGGGTTCTAGAGGATCCCAATATCATTGACTACCCTCAATCGGTCATAACTCCAGCATCGCAATCTTTTCTTGCGGCCAGAACCATCACGAGAGTTTAGCCTCAATGGGCGTAGCATACTGCTACTGTTCTATTGGCCAAGTTGGGTCATTTAAGGTTCTAAGGTCGGTTGGTGCTTAATGACTCCTCAGAAGACCCATATTCTCCTCATTGCGACACAAGGGATATCGGTACAGACCAAGGCGCCACACCAACGTAGCCACTGCTTCACCCATGTCGGTCTACGCCGGACAGGTCCCTCACAGCTTATGCTACCTAACAGGGTATCCCCAGATCCGGGTTAGGATCTATGTAACTCCGATGCAGCCCACAATAATAAAGCAAACAGTTCAGACAATTGAAAACACAAGTATGAGCTATCCTAAGGTACACCTCACTTTAAAAGTTTCCCCAGCAGAGTCGCCAGTTCTGTGATCGGTGGATTTAGAACTGACTGTTTAACGCTGGTTTCGCGAAATGTCGCGGAAGCAAGAGCCGCCACCGTCTTTTATTTTCTCCAACATGGACAGGACAAAAGCACAGCAAAATTCCTTATGAGAATGTTTCCCGGTTCGGGAGGTAGATTTATAGAAAGGGAAGGTGTTAGCACCCTTTCTATCTGTGGTTATCCACGGGCTCTTAGGTACTTGCTCTTATGTTTTCAAAATGATGTTTGCTTTTCAAATGTGAGTGGGTTTGAAAAAGTTTCTTTGAAAGATTTCTGAATAACTCTTGTATCTGTCCTCAAGAGTGTTTGAAAAATTTGTTTTGAAAGCTTTTGAAAGTGTACGGTGTGAAAAGTATTTTGTTTGTTTTTGAAAAGAGCAAGTATCTATGAGTCATCTACCTACCCTAAGGAATTAAGCTGTGTAAGTGTCCTTTAGGTAGTGCCATCCCACCATTGAGAGGTAGGTAGCACCACCGTTGGAGGTATTCGGGTCAATTCATTTTTAGGGACAGTGTGGTCACCAGAGCAACAGTAGGACACCTTAGAAGCTACCCTTATGCCCTTGATCCTTTTTTAATCCGAGGCAACCGTTTCGAGGCAACTGGATCATGGACATAAGGACTTACTAAAACGTCCTATACTCGACGACCACGTTTCGAAGGCAACAGGTGAGGCGTACCCTAGAAGTGGTGTGTGTATTTGTGTGTTGCTTTCATGTTAAGTTTATATTTGATCATGGCATGGTGAGCTACGCTTGTTTTTAATTAGCATGCATTCTTTCATACAAGTTAACAGTTAAGGGGGTGCGGAAAGTAAATTGCGGAAACGTAAATCCTACGCTATTACAAGGCGCGGGTCTATACATCGCCAAAAATTACAAAGACCCGTTTTTTAGTAAATGAGTACGGAAGATAAAAAAACGGTAAAAGTCCTAATTACTATTACATGTCCGGAGCAATTACATAATAATCAAACAAATTAAATGCGCGCGAATAAATTAATCGGGAATGTCTAAGGGTGTTTTCCCTTTTAAGAAATGGAATTGATTTTTTAGTCTTTTTGTAATTAAAATGAAATTGAAGCTAATTTATAACTAATTAATTTAATTTAATTAAAAGAAAATATTTTTGTTTTTTATGTTTTTATGAAATAGAATAAAAATAAAAAGAAACAAAATTAAACGTTAACCTAAATCTAAGCTATTTTAGTTATTTTAAGAAAAAGTTAAAATGGCCTAATTATAATTAATTTATTTGAGATTTATTTACAAAAATGAAATAATAATAATAAAAATAATGTTAGTTCAATTTTTTGGGTTTTTTATGAAAATGTTAATTGATTAATTGTGTTAATGGTTAATTTAGAGAGGAAAATAAAATAAGACAAATAGATATAAAAAGAAAATAATGCAAACCCATGGGGGGTTTTGGGCCAAATAGGAGGGTGTGATGCTGAATCTTGGCCCATTAAGAAGCCAGCTCGTTTGACTCTGGGAATTGAGTGGAATGCTGTTGACCAGGCACATGGTGTTCTTGCTTTCTGGGCCCTTGGATTTGCATGGAAGGACACATGGCTGCTTGGATCTGGGAGGCTCATGGTGTCCAACGCTTGTAAGGTTGCACAGAATAGCTTTTGGAAAAATAATATGAAATTATAAGGGGACCTGGGAATCGAACCCAGGTCCCAAGGATTACATGACACGCTCGCCACCACTGAAGCACTCAAACGCATTTGTTAGTAATATGGAAAAGAAATATTATATAAAATAAAAACGTTATATGCTAACAAACAAAAAAAAACGCGCGCGGAATTTTGAATGGTCCAATGCCTGGTTTCCACGCCATCGTCTTCAAGCTTTTCTGCAAATGTAAAAAATACATAGCGGGGGTTTTAAACCCCCACAAAATACAGGAAATATAAAAATAGCGATTAGCAATTCATGAAGCATAAATTAGGCGCGAGGGGTCCATTTGATTCGTCTCATCCTTCTCAATTCAACCATGGTCGTTTGAGGTTCCAATTTTTCTGTATGTGAGAAACCCCAATTTGAAAGCTTCGGAAAACCTAGATGTCTCCCATGGTGATTTGTGTTTTACGGCCTTATAGTCAAATTAAAACATATAGGAAGCTTGGTAATAACATCAGCAATGTAAAAACATGATCAAAATGAATTAAAGAGGTGAGGAAATAGAGTTTCGATTTCAAAGTTTGAACAAACCGTGGGGTGGGGTGATGAACGGTTCTTTGAGGTTCTGCGTTTGATTTTGATTGCCAAAGGTTGCCGGTGATGCCAGGAATGTATTGGAATCAAAATGGAAGCTTGGAACAGGCTACAAATAGGTTTTCAGTTTCACTTTTTCTCTTGGAAATTTTGAAATGTGTTTGGCCGTTTTTGAGCTTTCTAGGTCGTGAATCTTCTTGTGGCAGCTTGCACATGTGTTATGTAAAGAGTTTCAATCAGAATTAAGAGCCTTGAAGCCTTGCATTCATGTTTGAGATTTTGCCATAACCTCCATTGAAACCACTTTCCATTTTTGTGTCAAATTTGAATTCTTGCTTGGTATAGCCCCTTGCACGAATTTGGAATGTGCATGATGGTGTATCAAAGCATTTGAATACAAAATATATCCCCTAATTAATTTCTTTGATTTTTATTTGATTTTAAAAGATTTAAAATGAATTAAATCAAATAAAATTAAATAAAAATGGAAAAATTAATTTTAAATCTTGAAATAATTTGTGGGACACGTGGGAAGCAGGGCCAAGCTGAAACAAGTGGAAAAAGTGGGCCCCTTTTGTCAAAAATGAAGTTTCAAGGATAATTGACTTTGGCCATTTCACAAAAATTTCCCAACTTCTCCAATGCATATCTTGCTCACTTTTGAAGCTATGAACATGTTCTTGGACATTTTAGAAAGGTATTGAAGTCCTCTAACCAATGTCTTTGGTCCCATGTAATTTTGATTTACCAATCTCAAGTTATGGTCTTTGACTTAAAGTGCCTTTTTGTTGACTTTTGAAAATGACCTATAATGTTGAAATTGATAACTTTTTGTGAGAGCATTTCTTGGGCTTGGAATGTGAAGATGAATTGTAGGAAATGTCTTCCCCTTCAAGATGAGCATTGGATGGGATTTTTCTGATGAACCATGAAAAAGTTATGCCTTGGTCAAGTTACAGTTGACTTTTCAACTGTCCAAAAATAGAAACTTTTGACACCTTGATGATTTTTGAGCCATTCTTGTGGAATCATGGTCAATACTTGACCAAATGATGGTTGTGGCTTCAAAATAAGATGTTGACCAAAAAATTTGACTTTTGACTGCCAAATGACCATTTTGCCCCTACAGTTGACTGTTGAGCAAATGGGACTTTTGACTGTGCAACTTGACCTTGTGAGCCTTGAAACTTGACATGTAGGTGCTTGACAATGTGTATGAGCATATGGGACTTGATTGAGCCCTTGAAAACTTCAACTTCTTTGTAAGAACCAAAACCCTAGTTTGACTGGCTTAGGAGGATGGTTGACTTGTGCAACCCTTGAGTAGACTTTGAACCACTTGAGGTGATGCTTGGCAAAACTTTGAAGATTATGGGAGGGCAAATTTTGGGGTACAACAGCAAGTAAAGGTGATCTAACCCTAAGGTAACCCCACTTTTAAAATCCCCAACAGAGTCGCCAGTTCTGTGATACGGTGGGAGAACTGACTTTTTGTTTTGCGTTTGATTGCAATGTTGTGGATAGCGAGAGTCGCCACCGACTTTTCTTTTATCCAATAAGGAAAGGTGAAAAAGCACATGAAAGACCCTTAGAGATGTTTTCTTGAGTTCGGGGGGTAGATTATGAAAGGGGAAGGTGTTAGCACCCCTTTCATCCATAGTTTTCCATGGGCTCTTAGTTTACTCGCTAGATCACTTGCTTTGTTTGAATGTGTGCTTGTGGTGTGGGTTTGAAAATATTTTAAAAAATGTGACTTCGTAATGGCTCTCATTTCTATAAGAACGCGTACAAAGTATTGTTTTGAAAATATTTCAAAGAGGTGTTTGTGGAATGTGTTTTTATAAGTGATTTTGAAAAGGTATCTTTGTAATGGCTCTCGTTTCTATAAGAATGCGTACAAAGTATTGTCTTTTTGAAAATATTTCAAATGAGAGTGTTGGTGTATAACATGTTTTTGTTGTGAGCAAGCGAGCAACTAGGAGCATTCTACCTACTCAAAAGGTCTTAAGTGTTCTTTTCCTCCTCCTTTAGATGTTGCTATCTGTTGTACCCCAAAATTTTCCCTCTGATTTCACAAGGGATCACCCTGGATCCCAGGTTTGCTTCTATCAAGTTTCCAGGCCTTGAATTATCAATTTTTCCAAGCAAGTCATTCACAAGGGTAAAATGGTCATTTTCACACTGAGAAGTCTAACTTTGACTTTTGGATCAAAATTAAATCTGAAAGATCATATTTCATCAAGACATGTTAGAACATGAAGTTTGTTTCGTCAAGAAATTCAAAAGTCAAATTTTACTTTGGAAAAGTCAAATTTCTAAATACTTGGAATTTTTCTAAGTGTTTAAGAAGAATGACAAAACTCAGAACTTCTTACCAGATTATCACCATAACATTCATCAAATTCTGGACACTCTCAAGGCAGAGTTTGGTTAGAACTTCTGGGCAAGTTTTCACAAAAGCTTCAGTCAGAGTTTGCCAGCGTAATTCAAAGAAGGTTAAGAAGCATGTTGCAAGCTTCCTGGAAAGTCTGAGAGCTCCCTCAGAACATGCTGGAGCCAGAAGATAAAAGGATCAGAAGATTGGATGCTATGCTGAAGCACAACTTCTAATCCAGAGTTAAGCAAGGATGCAGAGTTTCACATGGCAGGATTTCTGATTTGATAAATCTCATCATCATTTAATGCTCACAACCACTTGTGAGTTGTTATCCAAAGGATTTCCCTCACGTGTACCCCTACTGTCTTTGGAAGACAAACTGTTGTGCAAAAGTATTCTAGGAACATGCACTATTTCTACTTTTCCTTAATTCATGCTGATAAATCCAGCTTATGCACTGTTAACCATCCTACTTGGTGCATTGAACGACACTTGTTTAAGCTTACTTCAAGAGTAGGTCACCATCTAGCGTATGATATTGGTGCCACTTGACCTCCCCAAACTGCAAAACATTTGCCTATAAATAGAACACCTTTGGCCATTGAAAAGAGGTCGCGAAAATTTGAGAGAGAGGTGTGGAATTTGAGAAAGAAAAGCCTTGAACCCCTGCAAAAATTCCAAGAGGCCAAAAGGATTACAAACACAAAAATATAAAACCTTAGTTGTTGATTCTTGAATTAAAACTCCATTTTTCCTCAAGTTGTTTCTTGATCAAGACCACCCATACAGTTCTTGATATACATTCAAAAGCCATCCAAATTTTATGGTCAAACAGTAACACATTCTCCACCAACGTCTCACTCAAAAAGTCAGAACTTTATCCCTTGGTTGTTCCAGAATTTTCTAATCATTTACAACCCAAGTTGAAAGTTTCCAACCTGCTGAAAACGTGAGGAAGCTGTTCAGAACACCACAAGTGGTCAGAACCAGATTCCAGGTCCCAGAGTATTTTCCAGCTGCAAGGTGAGTTTCTGCTGACTCTCACCATATTATTTAGGCATTGTCAGATTTTGCATATTTAACATAATGTAGATATTCTAATTCTGATGGTGTACATATTCTGAGATTTCATGTATCAGCCTGCTTAAGTGGAGAGAACTCCAGTTCAGATTTTCATAAAGAACTTAGGACTCAGAATTAGGATTAGCGAATTCATGTTTGCTTCTGATTTATGTTTCTGATATCTCTTGTTTCTAAAACATTATGAAACTTGTTATAACTGTTATATGTGCAACTTCTGTTCTGTTAAAAAGTGACTAAGTTGCAGATGTTCTGACTAGCATGGAGGAGAGAGGCAAAGTTTTGTCAGTTGCATCATAATTTCTGAAAACTTCTGAATTCTCAGAAGATCCAGAACTTATGAACTTCCATATTTTTACTAACGTGTTTCTGTTTGTGCAGCACGTCAGAGTCAGAACTTCTAACTTTCCCTGTTTATGTTAACGTTGTTTCTGTTTGTGCAGCATGCCAGAGTCAGAGCTTCTGACCTCTTCTTTTCAGCATTTGCGTTGATTCTCTCTTTCTTCTCCTTGTTTTTTTTACCATCACTTTATTTTATCATTAACCAAAAAACACCAAAAATATTTCATATTCATATATCATATTTTATTTCTTTTAACATAAAAAGATAAAAATATTTTCTTAAACAAAAACTTATCCCTTTTCAAAAACAAGTTCATTTCACATTTTTTCCTGTACATTCTTATCCATTTCAATGTGGTTGTAATAGTAACTTAGGATTTAATTTGCAATCCCCATTTGAAATTTGTACACCCCATCCCCCTAAACATTGTAATAGCGTAGGACTTTACATTTCTGCACTTTTATTGCTTTCATATATTGTTAGTAATTAGGGTGAGTATGGAAAGACTAAAACCAATGTTAGAAAACCCTAATTCAAGACAAAATTATGCATGCAATCAAATACACTCGCACACTAGCACCCCTAGGGTGATTCCACTTGTTGCCTTACAAAAATTATTATGTTATGCATGTGGGATTTCTTAGCATAAATAAAAATACAAGATCATAGTCCCTCGATGACCCTATCAAAGTTTCCTTTCTAAATGATCTTAGTCCCTAAGGAAAAAATGCTAAAGTCATCTCACAACTTTTCTATCATGGTCATACGATGACCCAAACGCTCATCCCTTCACATCCAACGATGGGGCTTCTTACCAAAACAATGGTAAGATAGCAACGTCTAAAGGAGGAGGAAAAAGAATACCTAAGACCTTTTGAGTAGGTAGATTGCTCCTAGTTGCTTTCTCAATTTCAAAATAAACATCCTTGCTATTTTCAAAAACAATCACATACACTTTCAAAACACTTTCCAAACATGAAATATTTTCAAAAGCTCGACACTTTTGTATACATTCTTACGAACGAGAATCATTACAAAAGTTTTCCTAAACGATGGCGCCTTTTCAAAATACTTTCAAAAACCACACAAAGCACAATTTTAAACAAAAGCAAGTGATCTAGTAAGTAACTAAGAGCCCATGTAAAACCATGGATGAAAAGGGTGCTAATACCTTCCCTTTTCATAATCTATCCCCTGAAATCAAGAAAACATCTCTAAAGGTCTTTCCTGTGCTTTTTCACCTTTCCTTATTAGATAAAAGAAAAGTCGGTGGCGACTCTTGCTAAACCGCAACATTTGCAAACACAAAATGCAAAATAACCAAGTCAGATCTCCCACCGTATCACACTATCTTACCATCGTTTTGGTAAGAAGCCACATCATTGGATGTGAAGGGACGAGTGTGGGACATTTGTATAGTCATAGAAGGCAACCCATGGAACGTTTTAGCAATGTCGTGTTAGGGACTAGATCGTTTATCGAAGGCAACATCGACGGTCATCGAGGGACTACGATCTTTTATCGAGGGTCTTTTGCTAAAACGCCCATGTTTGAGGGACATGACTATTTTTTTGATAGGAAACAAGGTGGGATTACTCTAAGGGTGCTAGTGTGCAAGTGTGTTTGATTGCATGCATTTTAGTATTTATTAGGGTTATCTATTTGTTGATTTCATGTCTTGCCATACACACCCTAATTACTAGCAATATATTAAAGCAATAAAAAGTGCGGAAAGTAAATATCCTACGCTATTACAATCATTAGAGGGATGGGGGTGTAAAGATTTATAAATGGGAATTTGCAAGAATGTAAATCCTATTTAACTATTACAACCATATTGAAATGTACAATAAGAAAGAAAAAGAACTTTTTTTTAAAAATGGTTTTTGGTTTTTTATGAACAAAAAAAGAAATAAATTAATTAAAAAAAGAAAATATTTTTAGGTCTTTTTTATATTAATAAAAAGGGGATTAATATTGAAAATGATAAAAAGGAAGATGAATGAAAGATAGAAACAACGTGCTGCTGAAAGCAAAACAACAAGGATCAGAAGTTCTGAAGCCAGGCGCGTTGTGACTCAGAAAGGAACGTCAGTGGAATCAGAAGTTCTGAATTAATACACTCTAAGGCCCTTCAAGAAACGTTAGAGGGAAAGGGAACATAGGTTCTGGGTGGTATTCAGACAGTGAGCCAAAAGTCAGAAGTTATGTGTTGTGCTAAAATAGTGAGTGAACATCAGAAATTCAGTGTGTTGTCAACGTGTAAAAATCAGAAATTATGAATGTTAGAACAGCGAGTGGAAGCATCAGAAGTTTAGTGTGCTTAACAGTAAGAAAGCCTAGAAGTTCTATGTGTTTAACGTGTAGGGAGAACTCATAAGTTTTGTGCTGTGCTAAAACAGTGGGTGAGCATCAGAAGTTTTGTGTGTTAAAATAGTAAGAAAGCCTAGAAGTTCTGTATTGTGCTAAAACCGTGAGTGAAAATCAGAGGTTCTATGCCACATTTCAACTCTTTCCTCATATTAATCAGCACATCAGCAATTTATGCAGTTCTTAACAAACAGCAAATCAAAAGGATAAAAGCACAACAGTTTATAGAAGTTCTAATCCTAATTTTCAGCCTAGCCTTAATCAAGAAGTTCTGATCCACAATTTTTTCTACTTATGCAATGATATGGACAATATTAATTGTGATATTTACATATTAATGATGTTCTGAATGAAAATATGCCTAGTCAGAAAGACTTACCTTGAATCTGAAACGTGTGCTTGGAATTTGAATTGCTGCCTTCAGATGTTCTAGAGTCAGCAAGAACAACGGAAGAGAAAATGCTAATTCTTCGATTCAAAGGGAAGAACAAAGGTTTGGTTTTCTGTTTGGGAATTCTTGATTTTTGCGAAGGTTTCACAGTTTTCTTTTCTCTCTTTTGATGATTCTCTCTCTCTCCAAAAGATATCCCTTTGAAAGTGTGATGGAGCAACTTATTTATAGGTGAATTTGTTGTGATTTTTTGGAGGGGGGGGGGAACAAATGGGATTTGAACCCTTTTGACATACTGTTCCATTGCTTTTTAATCATAGTTTTTGTATGCTAATTTGATGCAAATATGGGGTTTGAGAAAGCGCAGGCATGGACTAGATCAGCAGCTGATTGTAGGACTGCGATATAGCAGGGCAGCAAGCTGCTTAAACGAGGTTTTGGGATTTGGTGATGTTCTGATCGCAGAAGATTAGAAACGTAACCTCCATATGCTGAAGAGTCATACTCTGACCGAAGAACATTGCTTCCATATGTTCTGATTGAAGCATCATGTTCTGAACCGTGTCTGCAAATTCTGATTGCACTCGCGTGAAGGCTGGCCCAGAAGTTCTGAAGTATCATATTCTCTTAACACTTATAAAATTTTCTAAATGTTTAGAAATTTGATTTTTTCAAAGTAATTTCCGACTTCTGATTTTTTTGATGAACCAATTTCATGTCTTGATGAAATATAATCGTTGAAACTTGATGTTTGATCTAAAAGTCAAAGTTTGACTTTTAAGTGTGCTTTTGACCATTTTGTCCTTGTGGATGATTTTCTTGAAAAGTTGTAATTCAAGACTTGAAACTTGATAGAAGCAAACCCGAGAGTCCAAGATGATCCTTTGAGAAATAAGTGGGAAAATTTTGGGGTACAACAATCGTCTACTGACAAAAGAAGATTGCCCTCCGGTAAAATAGAAAGTTTGTCGCATGCGACCAGACATGTCAGAGAATATCAAGGCCGACGTCATGAAACAATTCAATTCCGGATTCTTAGACGTTACCTCATATCCACAATGGGTCGCCAATGTTGTTCCCATGCCTAAAAAGGACGGCAAAGTACGCATATAGGTGGACTACAGATATTTGAATAGGGCAAGCCCTAAGGATGATTTCCAACTTCCCCACATCGATATTTTGGTCGACAATACCGCGCAGCATAAAGTGTTCTCATTTATGGATGGTTTCTCAGGCTACAACTAGATCAAAATGGCACCTGAGGACATGGAGAAAACGACCTTCATCACACAATGGGGCACATTCTGTTACAAGGTTATGTCATTCGGGTTGAAGAATGTTGGGGCGACCTATCAGCGTGCCATGGTAGCTCTATTTCACAACATGATCCAGTACGAAATAGAGGTCTATGTGGACGACATGATAGCCAGATCTCAAACTGAAGAGGAACATCTTGACCATTTGTAGAAACTGTTTGAGAGACTAAAGAAATACAAGCTGAGGTTGAACTCGAATAAATGCACATTTGGGGTGAGGTTTGGTAAACTCCTAGGCTTCGTCATTAGCGGTAAAGGAATCGAATGGGACCCTGCCAAGGTGAAAGAAATACAAGAAATTCCTGCTCCTCGTACTGAGAAGGTAGTAAGAGGATTCTTAGGACGGCTAAACTACATTTCCCGATTCATTTCTCACTTGACCGCTACTTGTGAACCAATCTTCAAATTATTGAAGAAATATCAAGTAGTCAAATGGAATGATGAGTGCCAAGCTGACTCCGACAAGATCAAAGAGTACCTTCAAGAACCTCCTGTTTTGATGTCATCCGTCGAGGGAAGACCATTGATCATGTATCTAACTGTTTTGGAAAATTCAATGGGGTGTGTGTTGGGGCAGCATGATGAGTCTGGCCGAAAAGAGCATGCTATTTATTACCTGAGCAAAAATTTCACTGACTATGAAACAACATACCCACTGCTCGAGAAAACTTGTTGCGCTCTGGCATGGGCTGCTCGCCGGCTAAGACAGTATATGCTGACCCATACTACCTTGTTGATATCCAAGATGGATCCAATAAAATACATATTTGAGAAGCATGCCCTCTCTGGGAGAATAGCAAGATGGCAGATGATCCTGACTGAATACGACATTCAGTACACTACCCAAAAATCAATAAAGGGCAGTGTACTAGCCGATCACCTTGCTCATCAAGCTGTGGATGACTATCAGTCCATGAAGTTCGAATTTCCAGATAAAGACATCATGATGGTAAACAACTATGAGGAACTCATACCATATGACGAACCTAAACAAGGATCCAGGTGGACCTTGGTTTTTGATGGGGCGTCCAACACACTCGGCAACGGCATAGGTGCTGTAATCATATCCCCTGAAGGATGTTGTTGTACCCCAAAATTTGCCCTTTTTTCATACACGCATATTATTGGTTTTATGGTTATGGAATAAAGGTATATTTATCAAGCTTTTTCAGGTTACAAGTGACGTTTATTTCTCCAATGGATGTTCTCAGAGTATTTTCCGTGCTGAAGATTGGTACGCTGTTTTGCAATGATTTGGGGTTCAAAGATTCACAAGTCCAACCCGACGCGTTATATTCAGGTGTTCTTTCGCCAAGATATCTCTGATAACGTATTCTCAAATTCAGGTTCGGATGAAGAGTCAATTCTTTAAAGAAGGTCTCGGAATGTGTGAGTTTTCTCGAAGAAACATGGTGAAAAAGTATGTTGAAAGTGCAGTTTTTACGCACTAAAAAATTCATAACTTGAAGATCGTGGCTCTTTTTGAATCCATTCCGGTGGCCAAAATTCTGTCTTGACGTCATCTACGTTTTCATATCTCACGGATGGAAGCCAATTTCGATCAGAAGGTCTTCAAAAATGCAGATTTATCAAGTATTTTTGTACAGAAAATTTGTGACAGAAGTTTATTTGCGTCATATTCATAAAATCATAACATGGTCGATTTTCATCGTATCGAGCTGGTTCTGGTGCCAACATTTTACAAATTGAGTTGGCTAAGTTTTCACAGGAGGTATTGAGTTCGAACGGTATCCAAAAGGCCTTTGTTTTTTGCTCATAGTGCGTGTGACGCGCCGAAAATCCTGAATGCTGAATATTATTTCATCTGGGTCGATACTTCGAAAATTCATAACTCGGTCAATTTTTATCGGATCGGGCCCATCTTTTTACATAAGGTCACTGACTCAGAGATCTACAACTTTTCTTCCAAAGTCAAGACCAAATTATGCTCCAATCAATACCAGTTTTTTATTGAAGAACGTATCATAGTCGACACTGGAGCCCAAAATAAGTTTGTCTGAGCTGAAACTTCAAAAATTCATAACTAATTCACCTTTTAACCGATTGAGCCCATTTTTGGACAGGAGTTAGTTCTCGATGTCGGCTACATTATGTTTTCACATTTCAACTTCAGAAATTGCACTTAAACCCCTGAGATTTAACCTGGAACGTGACAGACTCAAGTGAACATTGGAGGCCCAATTGCACATTCAAAGCCCATATCTTTGCTCTAATTTCCATTATATAATCTCATTATTTTCACACAAACGGGAGGAGAAAAAAAAACCTTTGCCACAATCCTGTCAGAATATCAAATTCTTTCAAGAACCCTAAAACCTTGAGATCCTTGGCACAAAACCACATCTCACTACTTCTCCAGTAAGGGTAAGGCTGGTTTGATCTCCATGATCAAAAGGGCATAGAAGCATTCATCTCTACTTCTCCCGTAAGGATAAGGCTGATTTGATCTCCATGATCAAAAGGGCATAGAGGCATTCATACAACCCATATCGGTTTTAACATTAAAAAATGTTTATATATTTATTTTTTGTGTATTTCATGATATAGTAACTTATTTAATGTGTTCATGAGATTCAACACTGCAGATTTAGACAGGATCCCATGCTGGATTATTATAAAATGCTGATGGCCAAAACAGAAGCTGGTGGCTAAAACAAAATAACCACCAATGCATGGCGAGGCAGAAATCCTGAGAAGGTAAGGGCGTAGGTTCAACAACTACCCCTATTGGTTTTGGTCTTGTATCCTTTCACTTATTTTTATTCTTTCTGTTTAAAACTTTTTTTTCATAAAACTTAACATTTTTCACAAACCTTTGATTTTTTCTCCTAAACTCGAATAATTAATTTTAGGTCTTTTTTAAATTTAATTTTAGGTTTTAAATTAATTTTTGGTTCAACAACCACCCATGACATTTGCATTATATTTATTTTCTAACCCTATTTTTCATTGATGTTTCTTCCCTTATCTATTTTTTGGCAAACTTAATTCTTTCTTATTAATCATTACACATAAATCTTTTTTTTCAAAACTAACTTTTTTTTATTAAAATTAATTAGGTTTTAGGTTTTCTTTGTAATTAACCCTTTAATTAACCTTTTTTTAACAAATTAGGATTAGGTTTTTATTTTAGTTAGTAACTGAATTTTTGGCTTTTTTCATTTATTAATAAATTAAGTTAATTAACTTTTTTTTAAATTAGTTAGAATTAGGTTTTTTAATTAACTTAAAATTATTTTCTACAAAAAAACACCAAAAATATTAACTTAGAATTTTAGGTTTTAATTTTTTCTTAATTTCTTTTTATTTATTCGTTTACATTTTAATTTCTAGGAAAATTGTATAGGTCGCATTATCAATGTAATAGCGTAGATTTATCTTTTCTCGCATTTTTTTCTAATTATGTAATTGCTCTGAGGTTGTAATAGTCTTTTAAACTAGGGTTTTATTTACTGTTTAATTTCCCCCCAAGTTTTTGTTATGTAATCCCCATTCCCCGAAGTCTTGTAATAATTAGATTTACTTTTCCGCTTTTAATTTCCGCAATCTTTAACTGTCTAGATGTATGGCTAATAGGATTGTATGGCAAGAATGTTTGGAAAATTAAAACGGTAGATCACCTAATGTGAAAAGATTAAATAACTGAAACAAATCATATGCACATATTCACTCCTAGGGTATGCCTCACGTAGTTGCCTCGGAAAACAATGGTCATGTCCCTCGAACATAGGGATACCCTTAGCAAAGACCCTCGGTTAAAATCATCATAAAGATCACAGTCCCTCGATGTCCCTCGAAGTTTCCTAGGGTATATGATCTTGTCCCTCGATGTTGCCTACAAATATATGATGACAGTCCCTTCGAAATGCTAAGGTATCCTTATATGTTGCCTTCAATGACCATTACGTCCCTTTCGATAGTCCCTCAAATATCCAACGACTAGGGTTACCTACTCACTAATAGTAGGATAACATGGTCTAAAGGAAACAAGAATAGAAACGATCTTTTTTTCGAGTAGGTAGATGCTAGTAGGTACTTGCTCAAATCAAAACTTTTTACACTTACACTTTTCAAAACAATTTTCAAAATAAACTCCGTCGCACCCTTGAGGACTGATACAAGGGTTATCACGAAGTAAAACATTTTCAAAGCAAGCACACCACAAGCAATTTTAAAAAGATGAGCAAGTACCTAAGAGCCCATGGAAAACCATGGATAGAAAGGGTGCTAACACCTTCCCTTTCTATAATCTACCCCCCGTACTCAAAATCTCAAAAAAGGATTTTTTTTGTACTTTTTTCCTTTTCCTTGTTGGATAAAATAAAAGTCGGTGGAGACTCTTTCTTACCGCGACATTTTTCAAATAAAAAAATGCAAAACACAAACCAGTAAAAACAGTCGGTTCTGCCACCGTATCACAGAACTGGCGACTCTGCTGAGGAGTTATAAGTGGGGTATACCTTAGGATCTAGGTCATTTAAATCGATTCTCTTGATTGCTTTGTTTGCTTTATTTTTTAGGGTTTTGTTTGGGGTTACTATAGATCCTACACCCAGATATAGGGAACACCTTTTAGGTAAGTAGCAATAGACTGTGAGGGAACTGTACGGTGTAGACCGATATGGTTGAAGCAGTAGCTACGTTTATGTGGCACATTGGTTGGTACTGGTATCTCTTATGGAGAAACGAGGAGAATACGGGGCCGCTGCATGGTGTCGTTAAGCATCAACTGACCTTAGAACCTTTAATCGCCCAACTTGGCCATTAGAAAGTAGTGAGATAGCCGACCTTGGTGTAAAGCTGAGAACTGGTTGATACTCGATGCTACACTCATTGAGACCATACTCTCGAGATAGTTCCGGCTGCAAGAAAAGATTGCGTGAGTTGAAACCATGACCGATGGAGGATGGTCAGTGATATTGAGATCCTCTAGAACCCGGTTACTTTTTCAGACAGGTTGAACCAACTAAACTTCAAGAGGGTACTACCTTAAAACCCATGCAAGCCTAAACCTAAGGTTGTTTGTGTGACTTTTGTGCTTTCAACTTGAACTACTTGCACAGTTTTATCATCTAACAACATGAGTTCTTTGCAGGTTTTGTTTACAGTCCTTATCCAATAACTTGGATTTCTTTCCGGTATTACTTGGTTACATCACCTCGCACTTTTGCTTAAACGCATAGCATACACATCATAACATCATGCCTTAACATTTCCTTAACCATTTCAAGGATCTCAAGGGTTTGTGATGCAGGTTATGGTAAATCAGACGTCTAGCAAGGGGCAAGGGGATTTATTTTCATCTAGCCAATGTCATCTAGAGATCAAAACACAATAACTTGAGTCAGTGGCTATGACCCACTCGATATGGTGAGCTTGAATCTTGAAGAAGGACTCTCAACGACACGAAGTTTCTTCAATCAAGCTGTAATCAAATTCTAACAGTTTCTTGTTTACCCTGTGAGATCCTTGAAAACATCGCATACATATATCATACATATCATTGCATAACAGGTCTTCTAGTACAGGTCTCTCATGTTCTCGCTGTTTATTTCAGCAATGGCTCTCAAACAAGACAACAGAGATCTTCAAACTCAAGAAGCTCGGTTCAGGGAAATATTCCTAAACCTATCCAAGGGACAGGAAGAGTTGAAAACACACCTCGTTGGGAACTTGGTCAAGAAAAGTCCTGAAGACAATAAGGACGAACGACTAAAACAACTGCAAGCTGAGGTAGGTGCAATGAGAACCCGGATGCTAGGGAAGATGGCTCTTATCCAAGGCCTAGCCCGAAGGCAAGAAGAGCTGAAAGCCATCATCAACCAACTCCATCAAGACGGATACAACAGTATGAAACAAACAGTCGAGGTCGGGGACCAAGTCATTGATCAACCTCCAAGAAGACAAGAATTTGGTTTGGTGAAGAGTGGACCTTCCCAAATTTCTACTACCTCACGGGTCCAACAACAACCTCGCCAAAAACAACGGGTTAATCAGAGTAAGCCAAATACACCCAAGAGGCAGTTTACCAAACTCAACATGTCGTTGTCTCAAGCTTTACAACACATGTTGAGGATGAATCTAGTTACGTTGATAGGACCTCATCCGAATCCCAATACTTCTTCGCCTAACTACAATCCTGATGCAAGGTGTGCATATCACTCCAACAGTCTGGGGCATGATACTGACGACTGTTGGAGGTTGAAATACAAAATTCAAGACCTGATTGATGAAGGAGCATTAGAATTTGCACAAGACGGTCAGGATGAGTTCTTCTGCCATCCCTCCAAAGCATACCATCTGAAGTGATGAGTTCTCACAAGAAAACTTTTCGTTCATTATAATTTTCAATGTGTAATTTTCTTTTGATTTGTTTGAACATTTATTCATATCAAACCTCGTTATTTCATCAATGCATTGCACATGTTTGTATTGAATCAATTCATTCGTATTCACTATTCCAAAAATGCGTTCTTATTTCCTTTTGTGATATTCAACTCTCGATTAAAAAAACTCTAAGCCTTAGAGGAAGGATGACAAAAGTGATACCACAATCTCTACAGTATGCTTTTGAACAGACCCCGCTGACAATGTACAGGCGTTGTTTCAAATCCTAAACAGTGAAGTTATAAGGAAGATAATCCCTAGTCAACCCCTTTGAGCCAAAGAAGTAGGAGTTTTTCTTTTCACACATATTAAAACCCTTAATCACAACCTGGGGCAGGGTAGTTTTCTCAGTTAATTCAGAGGTGCATTCAGTCACGATCTGCCGCTTCGTACACAATGAATGGCATCGAAGACGTCCTTCCAAAACAAAAGACGGTGATGGTTCCGCATAATCATCCAAGCAGGCAGTCATTACTCTCGAAATAAAAGCCCATTAAGTCAAAACCTATGAAGGAGACTTAAGAAAAAACTGGGGCATCCCGCTGACTGTAATCACAAAAAGAAACAGTTCAGGAAAAAGACAGGGATAATAAAATAAAAAAAGAAATAGGTCCTACAAACCCTCAACAAAATAACTGCCTATTCAAAATAAATTGTCAATATTTGAACCATCACTGGAATATCAGAGCAAAGACTCAAACAGGATCTAAATGCATAATTAGTTGAGTTTAGGATCGAAGAACATCACGAAGAACGGGTGGGTACAAATAAATTTTGAGCCTTTATCCTTTGTTTCTTAAACCGTGAACCAGGCCACGTTATAACCCTTAAAAGTCCTAGCTGAAGCATGGGTTAGTTCGAAAGCATACTGTTACTAAAGGTATCCTGACTCCTATAAGGTTTGCTATAAATCCTGAGTTGACATCACACTTTTACAAAATTTATTTGTTTTACTAAAAAATGAATTTTCAAACTTCAAGACAGACATAAGCTTTGCATTCTTAAAATAACATTGTTTGCATATGACTATTTGTTCAACAGCAGAGAAATTCGCATGACGAATATCTAGTGAACAAAAACCTTCTCAATAAAAAGGATCACCTCAAGTGGAAAAACACTTCCAACCAAGGGGCACGGCATGATCATTGTCCATCATCTGGGGCAGTCAAGTCAAGATTCAAGGAATCTCTCAAAGATGCCAAATAGCCAGGGGAAGATCTCCATCTGAATCACTTGGGGCATTGGGCATGAATTCCAGCAACAAATCTTGTATGATCAAACAAACATCTTCTGGTAGTGTGGCAACACTTACTACTATGGATAGTGACAATTCTCCGTACCCGGTGAATGTGGACATAGTCGGAAAATACTACGCATGAATAAAGACCTGCTAGGTTGACTGGCCTAGGAAAAAATAAGGGCATCCCGGCGAACCAAAAGGGTTCCGGCAAAAATTAGGGATAAAAAAAAAAGATATGTACACCCGGCAAGTCGAAAACCTAGAAAGGTGGCTTGGGCAAGAAAGGGTATCCCGGTGGACTGAAAATCTGAAAAGACAGTCCATGCAAAAGTTAGGGATTAAAGCGTATGACTATGTCCCGTTATCTTGTCGCTTGCCTATCAATAGAAGACTTATCATTCCGATCGAAAGTTACCAAGCACCTCATAAGTTAGGATGACACTCAATCCATAAGGCCTCCGCAGGCACTTTCTCCAGCAGGTACAGGGGCAGAAAAGTCTTGATACGAAGTCATTATCGTATCCTCAGCATGCGTCCCAGTAACATATACACTCCCTAGAGTAGAGGCAACCAAAGTTTTGATCTCTGCCTCCCCAAACAGGAGTTACTTTCCCCATCCAAGCTCTTTCGGAGAGCCGGCGTCTATATTCCCCAACCGAATTTTGTAATCGCAAGCGGTTCGTAAAGTTGTCTCCCAAGCAAATTTTATTTTTCTGAATACAAAAGCTCAATCCCTAACAGAGTTTATTCCTCCAACTACGGAAGTTCATCCCCCAGCGAAGTTTATCTCTCTGAATCGGCAAAATCTTCCAGCAAAGCATCTCCTCTCTCAAACAGAGTTATTCCTCCGCAGAGTTGTTCTCAAGCAGAGTCTCTCCTCAGTAGAATATCCGTAAACCAGGGGCAAATCCCCAGCTAGTCATCTTTGTTCACCATCCCCAACAGAAGTAGAGGAACTATGATTTTTTTACAGCAGTCAAGAAGTCAAGAATACCATTTCTCATACTCTCCAAACAGCAGTCAGGGATTTATTTTCCCGGACTCAGATTATTACGTCAGTATTTCATGTTCATACATCATGACATGTGCCTACATTACATATAACATAATCTCAGTTATTTTGAGAACCTCATCATAATGCATCTCATGCATCGCACATAACTAACTATGTATTCCTTTCAGGAAAGACAATTCCTATCAACAATTTCCAGCAGGTCCATGATCAACACTCGAAGCTAAACAGAGTAATCATCGGTGCGACAAATGCAACCTTACCTAGGTTCCTCTTAAAGTTTTAGACAAACTTATAACCTTACCCCGGTTCATTCTAAAGTTTTACATGAACTTATCACCAAGCAACCTTGCCCCGGTTCCTTCTCACATCCCTACCATCCAGGCTTTCATATCGAAGTAACCCTACTATCCAGGTTCCTTCTCACAACCCTACTATCCAGGCTTTCATATCGAAGTAACCCTACTATCGAGGTTCCTTCTCACAGCCCTACTATCCAGGCTTTCATATCGAAGTAACCCTACTATCCAGGTTCCTTCTCACAGCCCTACTATCCAGGCTTTCAAGTAACCCTACTATCCAGGTTCCTTCTCACAGCCCTACTATCCAGGCTTTCATATTGAAGCAACCCTACGATCCAGGTTCCTTCGCACATCCCTACTATCCAGGCTTTTATATCGAAGTAACCCTACTATCCAGGTTCCTTCTCACAGCCCTACTATCCAGGCTTTCATATCAAAGTAACCATACTATTCTGGTTCCTTCTCACAGCCCTACTATCTAGGCTTTCATATCGAAGTAACCCTATTATCCAGGTTCCTTCTCACAGCCCTATTATCCAGGATTTCATATAGAAGTAACCCTACTATCCAGGTTCCTTCTCAAGCCCTACTATCCAGGCTTTCATCTCGAAGTAACCCTACGACACAGGTTCCTTCCCAAGCCCTACTATCCAAGATTTCATCTCGAAGTAACCCTACTATCCAGGTTCCTTCCCAAGCCCTACAATCCAGGCTTTCATCTGGAAGTAGCCCTACTATCCAGGTTCCTTCTCACAGCCCTACTACCCAGACTTTTCATATCAAAGCAACCCTACTATCCAGGTTCCTTCTCAAGCCCTACCATCCAGGCTTTCATATTGAAGTAACCCTACTACCCAGGTTCCTTCTCACAGCCCTACTATCCAGGCTTTCATATCGAAGTAACCCTACGAACCATGTTCCTTCTCACAACCCTACTATCCAGGTTCCTTCTCACAGCCCTACTATCCAGGCTTTCATATCGAAGTAACCCTAGTATCCAGGTTCCTTCTCATAACCCTACTATTCGGGTTCTTCCTCTCTTATCTCCAGACAACAGTCCACAACACTATAAGACCGAGACCCGATCAAACACGATTAGTTTTGCATCTCTCCAGTAGGTCACGGTGCAGCATATACCCCGACCAGATACGCAGTTCACTTCTGCTTCCCCAAACCGGAGTTATTCCCCAGTAGAGTAACAGACAACTGAAGCTCCTAAAGTTTTATTTCTCCGAAGACAGATACCAACATTCCTCAACAGATTCCTCCTTAACGACAGGAGCAGGAATTCTCATCAAAGGAATATCTTAGGAAATCAATATCCTCTAGATGGCATCTTTAAGCCCATCTCCGACAATTCTCTAGCAACTTCCAAATGGCATCTATAAGCCCATTCCCGATATCACAAATCAAGTATCACTTCATGCGAGTGCAAATTTCTGGGCGCTCTAGTATTCAATCATCTTCCACCTTCAGATCACGAAAGGTAAACGAGCCAATCTAAATCTTCAAGTTTAAGAAGATTGAACAGGGGCAGCTGTTGTACCCCAAAATTTGCGCTCTTTTCATTAACGCATATTATTTGTTTTATGGTTATGGAATAAAGGTATATTTATCAAGCTTCTTCAGGTTACAAGTGATGTTTATTTCGCTAATGGATATTCTCAGAGTATTTTCCATGCTGAAGATCGGTTCGTCATTTTGCAATGATTCGGGGTTCAAAGATTCACAAGTCCAACCGGCGCGTCATATTCAGGTGTTATTTCGCCAAGATATCTCTGATAACGTATTCTCAAATTCAGGTTCAGCTCAAGAGTCAATTCTTTAAAGAAGGTCTCGGAATGTGTGAGTTTTCTCGAAGAAAAGTGGTGAAAAAGTATGCTGAAAGTGCAGTTTTTAAGCACTAAAAAATTCATAACTTGAAGATCGTGGCTCTTTTTGAACCCGTTCCAGTGGCCAAAATTCCGTCTTGACGTCATCTACATTTTCATCTCTCACAGATGGAAGCCAATTTCGATCAGAAAGTCTTTAAAAATGCGGATTTATCAAGTATTTTTATACAGAAAATTTGTGATAGAAGTTTATTTGCGTCATGTTCAGAAAATCATAACTTGGTCGATTTTCATCGTATCGAGCTGGTTCTGGTGCCAAAATTTTACAAATTGAGTTGTCTAAGTTTTCACATGAGGTATTGAGTTCGTACGGTATCTAAAAGTCCTTCATTTTTTGCTCAGAGTGCGTGTGACGCACCAAAAATCCTGAATGCTGAATATTATTTCATCTCGGTCGAAACTTCATAAATTCATAACTCGGTCAATTTTTATCGGATCGGGCCCATCTTTTTAGACAAGGTCACTGACTCAGAGATCTACAACTTTTCTTCCAAAGTCGAGACCGTATTATGCTCCGATCAATACCAGATTTTTATTGAAGAACGTGTCAGAGTCGACACTGGAGCCCAAAATAAGTTTGTCTGAGCTGAAACTTCAAAAATTCATAACTAATTCACCGTTTAACCGATTGAGCCTATTTTTTGGACAGGAGTTAGTTCTTGATGTCGGCTAAGTTTTGTTTTCACATTTCAACTTCAACAATTGCACTTAAGCCCCTGCGATTTAGCCTGGAACGTGACGGACTCAAGTGAACATTGGAGGCCTAATTGCACATTCAAAGTCCATATCTTTGCTCTAATTTCCATTATATAATCTCATTTTTTTCACACAAACAGAAGGAGAAAAAAATATTTTCCACAACCCTGTCAGAATATCAAATTCTTTCAAGAACCCTAAAACCTTGAGATCCTTGGCACAAACCCACATCTCACTACTTCTCCAGTAAGGGTAAGGTTAGTTTGATCTCCATGATCAAAAGGGCATAGAAGCATTCATATCACTACTTCTCTAGTAAGGGTAAGGCTAGTTTGATCTCCATGATCAAAAGGACATAGAGGCATTCATACAGCTCATATCGGTTTTAACATTAAAAATGTTTATATATTTATTTTCTTTGTATTTCATGATATAGTAACTTATTTAATGTGTTCATGAGATTCAACACTGCAGATTTAGACAGGATCCCATGCAGGATTATTACAAAACGATGATGGCCAAAACAAAAGCTGATGGCCAAAACAGAAGAACCACCAATGCATGGCGAGGCATCCATCCTGAGAAGGTTAAGGGCGTGGGTTCAACAACCACCCCTATTGGTTTTGTTCTTCTATCCTTTTATCTATTTTTATTCTTTCTGTTTAAAACTTTTTTTTTTCATAAAACTTAACATTTTTCGCAAACCTTTGATTTTTCCTCCTAAACTTGAATAATTAATCTTAGGTCTTTTTTTAATTTAATTTTAGGTTTTAAATTAATTTTTGGTTCAACAATCACCCATGACATTTGCATTATCTTTATTTTCTAATCCTATTTTTTATTGATGTTTCTTCCCCTATCTATTTTTTGGCAAACTTAATTCTTTCTTATTAATCATTACACATAAGTCTTTTTTTTCAGAACTAACTTTTTTTTATTAAAATTAGTTAGGTTTTAGGTTTTAGGTTTTAGGTTTTAGGTTTTCTTTGTAGTTAACCCTTTAATTAACCTTTTTTTAACAAATTAGGATTAGGTTTTTATTTTAGTTAGTAACTGAACTTTTGGCTTTTTTTATTTATTAATAAATTAAGTTAATTAACTTTTTTTTAAATTAGTTAGAATTAGGTTTTTTAATTAACTTAAAATTATTTTCTATAAAAAAATACCAAAAACATTAACTTAGAATTTTAGGTTTTAATTTTTCCTTAATTTCTTTTTGTTTATTCTTTTACATTTTAATTTCTATGAAAATTGTATAGGTCGCATTATCAATGTAATAGCGTAGATTTATCTTTTCTCGCATTTTTTTCTAATTATGTAATTGTTCCGAGATTGTAATAGTCTTTTAAACTAGGATTTTATTTACTGTTTAATTTCCCCCCAAGTTTTGGTTATGTAATCCCCATTCCCCGAAGCCTTGTAATAATTAGATTTACTTTTCCGCTTTTAATTTCCGTAATCTTTAACTGGCTAGATGTATGGCTAATAGGATTGTATAGCAAGAATGTCTGGAAAATTAAAACGGTAGATCACCTAATGTGCAAAGATTAAATAACTGAAACAAATCATATGCACATATTCACTCCTACGGTATGCCTCCCTTGGTTGCCTCGGAAAACAATGGTCATGTCTCTCGAACATAGGGATACCCTTAGCAAAGACCCTCGGTTAAAATCATCATAAAGATCACGGTCCCTCGATGTCCCTCGAAGTTGCCTACGGTATATGATCTTGTCCCTCGATGTTGCCTAAGAATATATGATGACAGTCTCTTCGAAATGCTAAGGTATCCTTACATGTTGTCTTCAATGACCATTACGTCCCTTTCGATAGTCCCTCAAACATCCAATGACTAGGGTTACCTACTCACTAATAGTAGGATAACACAGTATAAAGGAAACAAGAATAGAAATGATCTTTTTTTTCGAGTAGGTAGATGCTAGTAGGTACTTGCTCAAATCAAAACTTTTTACACTTACACTTTTCAAAACAATTTTCAAAATAAACTTCGTCACACCCTTGAGGACTGATACAAGGGTTATCACGAAGTAAAACATTTCCAAAGCAAGCACACACACAAGCAATTTTAAAAAGATGAGCAAGTACCTAAGAGCCCATGGAAGACCATGGATAGAAAGGGTGCTAACACCTTCCATTTCTATAATCTACCCCCCGTACTCAAAATCTCAAAAAAGGATTTTTTTTTCTGTACTTTTTTCCTTTTCCTTGTTGGATAAAATAAAAGTCGGTGGAGACTCTTGCTTACCGCGACATTTTGAGAATAAAAAAATGCAAAACCCAAACCAGTAAAAATAGTCAGTTCTATCACCGTATCACAGATGTCATACCCCCTTTACCAAAAGACCTTGCTTCAACTGTACAAATAACATGGCAGAATACGAAGCGTGTATTTTTGGTCTCAAAGCTGCCATAGATTTGGGGATCAAATCTTTAAGTGTATTCAGAGATTCAATCTTGGTCATCAGTCAAATCAAAGGAGATTGGGATACGAAACACCCTAACCTCATCCCCTATAAAGAACATGTGTTGACATTAATCCCACATTTTGAGGAGATTACCTTCGAGCATTTCCCGCGAGAAAAAAATCAACTAGCGGATGCGCTAGCCACAATGTCATCCATGTTTATACTCAAATGGGATAACGAGGCTCCCCAGATCACCATTGAACGGATGGACGAACCAGCTTATTGTCACGAGATCAATACTAAAGAAGTAGTGGACCAGCCTTGGTTCCATGAAGTCAAGAGGTACCTCGAGGCTCAAGAGTATCCGGAAGGAGCTTCAGTTAATGATAAGAAGTTCTTAAGGAGATTCTCTGCTAAGTTCTTCATCTGTAATGGAATCCTCTACAAACGCAAACATGACTTTGTTTTGCTCCGTTGCATAGACAAGGTTAAAGCAGAAAAGATCATGGATGATCTACATGAAGGAACTTTTGGCACCCATTCTAGTGGATATACGATGGCTAAGAAAATCCTACGGGCAGGGTATTACTGGTCTACCATGGAAGCAGATTGCTATCAACATTCACGAACTTGTCATAAGTGTCAGATCTATGCTGACAAAATGCATGTGCCTCCAGTTCCTCTGAATATCCTGACTGCTCCCTGGCCATTCGCGATGTGGGGCATCGATACGATTAGAGAAATCAAACCAACAACTTCTAATGGACATCGCTTCATCTTGGTGGCCATTGATTATTTCACGAAGTGGGTTGAGGCAGCTTCTTTCGCTTCCGTTACCAAGAATGTTGTGGCCCGTTTCATCAAACAAAATCTCATATGTTGATACGGAATCCCAGAGAGAATCATTATAGACAATGGTACGAATCTCAACAATACTATGATCACCATACTATGCGCGCAATTCAAGATCCATCACCATAATTATTTTCCTTACCGACCAAAGATGAATGGTGTTGTCGAAGCTGCAAATAAGAACATCAAAAAGATCATACAAAAAAGGACAGTAACCTACAAGGACTGGCATGAGATGCTACCATTCGCTCTCCACGGTTACCGTACCACGGCGCGCACATCAATCGGGGCAACACCTTACTCTCTAGTATACGGCATGGAGGTTGTCTTACCTATTGAGGCCCAGATCCCTTCTCTGAGAATCATGAAGGACGCGGGTTTGAATGAAGAGGATTGGATCCAGACTCGACTTGACCAATTGAACCTAATTGATGAGAAAAGGCTCATGGTTGTCTGTCATGGCCAGATGTACCAAAAACGCATGATTAAAGCCTTTAACAAAAAGGTCAGACGTCAGGTATATCAGGTTGGTGACTTGGTAATCAAGCGTATCATATTACCACAAGGTGATCCCAGGGGTAAATGGACTCCTACGTACGAGGGACCATTTTTGATCAAAAGCATATTCTCTGGTGGAACAATGATCTTAACCACTATGGATGGCGACGACCTGTTGCACCCTATGATTATGAACATAGTCAAAATATACTATGCATAAGAGACCCGCTAGGTTGACACACCTAGGAAAAACAAGGGCATCCCGGCGAACCAAAAAGGTTCGGGCAAAAATTAGGGATAAAAATATAAAAAAATCTATACACCCGGCAAGTTAAAAATACGAAAGGGCAACTTGGGCAAAAAAGGGTATCTCGATGGACTGAAAACCCGAAAGGGCGGTCCAGGATAAATTTAGGGAATTAAAGCGTATGACTATGTCCCGTTGGATCACCTTACAGACAACCTTTAGCTTCGACTGACAAACGCAACAGTCCTAATCAATCCAATCAACTTCGGACAAGGCAGCAAGTGGACAAGACGCTCAGAGACACGAAGGCTATAGCAGAATGGGAACCCCATGGGATTATTGCACAAAGCTATCTTTTCTTTGTATCCAATTTCCATTTTTTACGACGACATTCTCTAACTAGAATGATCGTCTCATTGTACAAAAATACTTATTCAAAGTTAATACAAAAATATTCCTTTGAAAGTGCTAAACTATCTGTTTTTTCTTATTTATGTGTTTTGTTTACAAAAACGTATAATGATTTATTTTTGAACATATGCATTTAAACGTAACTATTGTTTACAAATGAACAAAAAAAAGGGGAACAGGAAAATAGAAAGACAATCACTAATGGCTTTAAGAAATAGGATAATGTCTTTAGACTATTCCATAAAATCCCCCAGTGTGCAGCTTAATGATATCAAGCTCTCTCACATCCCCGACAGAATAAAACTTCCAGTTATCAATCCCCAGTAGAAGTCGCCCAAATTCTCAGGATTTCACAAGCAATACACGGTGTTTCCCTTACAACAGAGTTTATTTCTCTAACAAATAGAAGCTCATCAACTCATCAGCACTTCAAAACATGAAGACTTACACTCCACATCCCCAGCAGCCGTCAGGGATTTATTTTCACAAAAGTATTATAGCAGAATAGCTTACATGCCCATACATCGCATCCATACGTCATAACATTGAAAACACGAATACATACAACATAATCTCATTCATTTTTCTGAGAACATCATTGTACAATGCATTTCATACATCATGACATTTCATAAAACTAATATTTCATCTCTTCAGGAAAGATCAGTCAGCAGATGGCTATCATCAACAATTTGCAAAAGGTCAGAGATTAATACTTGAAACAAGCCAGGACAATCATCTACACGACCAGCTGAAGCAATCCTGCACGGGTTTCTTCTCATTCAGCTTTCAGATATAGTTTAGATATGCTCCAGATATGGAAGCCATTCTGATACTCATTCAGATTCAGCTTTCATATACGATCCAGATTCGGATGCCATTCTGATACTCATTCAGATTCAGCTTTCAGATACAGTTCAGATACGCTCCAGATACAGATGCCATTTTGATACTCATTGAGTTTCAGCTTTTAGACACGCTCCAGATATGGACGTCATTTTGATACTCATTCAAGTTTCAGCTTTCAAATACGAGTAAAAAATAAACCATTTATGGATATTATTCTGGTACTCAACCTAACACATCCATTATTTCAGTATAAGTCAACCAGAGATTTATTATGACACTTCTTCCATTCCTGCCAACAATCATTTTTGGATGGCATCTGTAAGCCTATCTCCAACAACTTTTCATCATCTCTCCAAATGGCATCTTTAAGCCCATTCCCTACACCATCAACCACCACATCATCGAGTGCAAATTTCTAGGCACTCTAGTGTCCAATCATCTTTCACCTTCAAGACACGAATGGCAGACCCGCCAATCTAACCCCAAAATTTTCCCTCTCACTTATTAAATATTTTCTCACAAGATCTCCTTGGGTTCAAGACTGCACAAGGATTGATCAGCTCAAGACACCTTCTTAAGCACTGATAACTGAAATTAGGGTTTGAGATTTCACAAGGATAATTTAACTTTAAATGAATCATATGACTATCATGGACCATTATGTACCCCCAATATTACTCATGTCAAGTTTCAAACCTTGGATCACATTTTTGCCCAGTCAATTGACCAGTTGACCTAAAAATCAACTGTATTGGAGAAAAAGTCAATTGTGGCCAATTTACAGTAAAACTTCATAATTTTTTACCCATATAAAAATATGAACTCATATGTATCACTTGATCAAGTTTGGACTACAATTTATCTAGAAATTTGACCAAATCATTAAAAGGGCAAAATGGTCAAAATTATGGTTTGACTGAGAAAGGGCAATTTCTGATTTTTTGCCTAGCAAATGGTTAATTGGTTTGAGGTGTGATCTTAATAGTTTAATTGCATAACTTTAACCTAATGGCATGACTCAAAACATTGCTCAAGATCAATTGGATTGATAGTTGATTTTCAGTCAACTGATCAAAAGTCAATTGTACACTGAAAAGTCAAACTTTGACTTTTTGGTCAAAATCAAGTGTCAAAGATCACAATTCATCAAAACATGTCAAAATATGAAACTTGTTCATCAAGAAATCAAAAAGTCAAGATTTCATTTTGAAAAGTCAAAGTTTTCAAACTTACAAATTTTTCTAAGTATGGAAAACTTCATGTTTTTTCACAACTTTGAGCCAATTTTTCACCATGATGCAAGATGATTCAAAAGAAACTTTCAACATGAAAGTTATAGATCTCCATGAGATCTAAAACATTTATACACAACTTCTCCTAGAAATGCTTGGATTTAAAGGTATTTATTCATGAAGTCATGGTCTTGAAATTAAACACTTAGTGAAATTTTGCCCTAGTTTAGGCAGGATTTTGACCTAACTTCATGGCACTTTTTCATATAGTTCCAAGGGGAATTTTCAAAAGTGATTCAAAGAGGGGTTGTAGATAAAATTACAAGCTTTCTAAAATGTCAAATAACTCCTTGATATCATTCTTTAGCAATGAGAATCGAAGAGAGGGAGTTAGGGTTGCAAACTAAAATTATAGGTCATTTTGTGATGAACAAAGATTTAAATCTCAAACCTATGCTGCATAATCTCTGCTTTAAAGGCCTCAAACATATTAGGCACTCCATAATTAAATTCTTGCACAGCTGTTATAGGCTTCAACTCAAGCATTCAATGCAATGCCCATGCTTTATGTCCATTTTAGGAAGAAAGTGCACAATGCCATTTTGAAAAAGTGGCTTTATACACAAAACTTGTTCTTGAGCCTTGCAATGGTTTTCTTCTGATCATACACGACCTATAACCCAAAAGAAGTTTGTCTAAAGCCTCACAATCACTCAGCTCATGCTTGTACTTCATCTTGGAACCATACTTTCACTTTTCTTCAAAATCAAATAACATAGCAATCAGTCTAGAGCTTGTACTTCTGACCCTCTCAAGCACTCAAACCTTATTATTACTTATATACAAGTCCTTGGTAACAAAACACACGCATGCTAAAGCCTCAAAACTCCCAATAACTCAGAAATGTATCACATACCTCCATTCTTGCATAACCTGGCCAAAAGTTTGAAACTCACATCTCCCTCGTGCGTTTTCAAGCCTTTTTGTTCCTAAAGCTTCTAAACATCATTTAGAACTCATCCCACACCCTGTTACAAGACTGTAACACCATTAACACCATCCTCCATTTTCAAAAATAGAGCTTTGCACTTGGACTTCTCCAGCACGATTCATCCATCTCTAGTACAAACTAAACATCACATCAGCTTCCTGGGACCTCAATGGAGCTATCCTAATCACCACAACACCTTGAGGAGTGCTCAAACTCAGAATACGATTTCCAGTTTTGAGGTAAGTTTCCTTAACTTGGAACTCTTCATACAAGCATAATTAATGTTTAATTTGTGAATGAAAAATGTAAACATTATTGTCCTGAAGCTAACCATGTCTTTAGATTTCATTTATATTGCTTAAGTAGTTAGAATTTTGAATCTGAATATCCTGGAAAAGTTAGGTCAGAATTTGGTACCATTCAAAATTCATGCTCATTTTTTAGAATTAGTTTAAGTTATTTATATTTCTGGAATCATGGTAAAATTTGCCACAAGTTTCATGTTTACATTTTTGCAAATGGATGAGAAATGAACAAGATGCAGGTGGTCCGGTTGGAGGTTGAAGATGAAGTTGTTTTCAGGAAGAAGTTTCTAATATATATTTATGGTTTGACATAAGTTAACGGATGTATCACCACCCCGGTGGTTAAAGCGTGCGTCTATCACTCTTAGGTCCTGGGTTCAAGCCCCAGTGTGACCTTTTCACATTTTTTTGACTTTTTTGCAGCGCCTGGGCCTCCTTTTGTTTGGGCCTTATTTTTTTATATGATCTAACCCCCCCTGCCTTGTTGTTCATACATCCTGGCCCATTTTATTTTTTAGTTTTTTTTATTTTCATTATTATTATTACTAGTATGATTACTAATATTAATTTTTATTGTTAGTAATAAAAACCCAAAAAATATTTTTATTTATTATTTTCATATTTTATATTTTATTTTTCTTCACAAAAGCAAAAGAACAAAAACATTTCTTTTACATTTTCTTTAATAATTAAATTTACCTTTTTTACTTAGATAATTTAATTTTAATTATTATTATATTATATTATTTATTTTTCTTGTAAATTAAAATCAATTTAGAACTTGGGATCTTTTATTTAATTGTTTTTATTTACTAGTTTAATTAAATTCACAAAAAAACCTAAAAATTTGTTTCCTTTAATTTCTTTTATTAACTTAAATATTAATTTTCTTATTCTTATTTAATTATTTTATTTAATTAGGTCAAAAAACCCTTTTCATAAAAAACCAAACAAAAAATCATATTTCCTTTTACATTTACATTCTTGTATTTTATTTATTCATTTTGTACATTTATTCAAATTCAATATGGTTGTAATAATTATTTAGATTTAATTTCTTGCAATATTCCCCATTTGTAATTTGTATACCCCCTCCCCTAAACGATGTAATAGCTTAGTATTTTTATTTTCCACAATTTAAATGATTTATATACAAAATTCTAGTAATTAGGGTTTGTATGGAAAGATTAAAATCAATGCTTAGCAAACGCTAATCAAAGACAAATTAAGCATGAAAATCAATACACTTGCACACAAACACCCCTAGGGTAAATCCACTTGGTTGCGTTACAAAAATGGCCATATTATGCATGTGAGGTATCTTAGCAAAAACAAGCAAAATATAAGATCATAGTCCCTCGATGATGCTATCTATGTTGCCTTTCAAAAATGATCTTAGTCCCTTAAAGAGAATGTTAAGATATCTTACAACATTGCTAATCATGGGTATATAATGACCCACGCCCGTCCCTTTTTACATCCAAAGATAGGGTTACTTACCAAATGAATGGTAAGATAACCATATCAAAGGAAAGAAGAAATAAACATGAGAGGCTTTTGAGTAGGTAGAATGTTCCTAGTTATTTGCTCAATTTCAAAACCAAAATATCCTTGCTATTTTCAAAACAAACACCAACACTTTCAAAACATCTTACAAACTTGAAAACATTTTCAAAAGATCAACACTTTGTATACATTCTTATGAACGAGAATCATTACAAAGTTTGCCCAAACGATGGCACCTTTTCAAAATACTTTGAAAAACCACACAAAGCATATTTTTAAAACAAAAGCAAGTGATCTAGAAAAAGAAAACTAGGAGCCCATGGATGAAAAGGGTGCTAATACCTTTCCTTTTCACAATCTACCCCCGAACTCAAGAAAACATCTCAAAGGTCTTTCCTGTGCTTTTTCACCTTTCCTTTTGGATAAAAGAAAAGTCGGTGGTGACTCTTGCTAACCGTAACATTTGCGATCAAACGCAAAATAACCAAGTCAGTTCTCCCATCGTATCACAAGGACAAATGAGATATCAATAATGCATGTTCTCCATTTATAATTACCATTTTTCCTTCATGCACAAACTTCAACTTATGGTGTAAAGTCGAGGTGACATCCTCTGCCTCATCTTTCCACGACCATCCTAACAAACAACTGTAAGCGGGTATAATACCCATGACCTGGAAAGTAATCTGAAACGAATGTGGGCCTATACGAATAGGCAAGTCCACTTCACCAATAACAGATTTCCTTGATCCATCAAACGCTTTCACAATAATGCCACTTGGGCGCATGGGCGTTCCTTGATATTTCAACTTCATAAGCGTGCTCCTTGGTATAACGTTCAATGCAGATCCATTATCAATCAGCACATTGGATAATGAATTATTCTTGTAATTCATAGAGATGTGGAGGGCCATATTGTGATTCCTTCCTTCATCGAACAGTTCATCGTCACAGAAACTCAGGTTATTACATGGTGTAATGTTCCCTACCACACAGTTGAATTGGTCTACTAGCATATCACTTTCCACGAAAGCTTGGTCTAATACCCTCATCAAAGATTCTCTGTGAGTAGAGGAGTTCATCAATAAAGCCAAGGTAGATATTTTTTAAGGAGTCTACAGTAGATGATCTCCAATTTTGTAGTCGCTCATCTTGATTATCTTCAAAATATCATCCACCTCCTTTTCTAGCGTAGCTCCACTAGATTCACCTGCAGCCTTCTTTTCCTCAACACTTTCCACAACTTTCTTTCCAGTACTAACATCTCCACGAACAACTTATACAAATATACAACCACTGCGGATCACTCTACTAGTCTCAGCAATCTTTCCAACATTAGTCATTGGCTGGATGGGAACTTCCACACCATCCTATAAAATTGTAGCATTATATTTGTAGGGTACAACCTTATCTGACTTGTAGGGGACAGGACCCGGTAAGCTAATCACCATTGGAGTAATAGCTGGCTTGCTATGATATTCAACTTCAAAAGTGGTGGGTTCACCAAAACAAGGCACAATAACATTTGCTCTCTCTTCAACACATTCAGTAATTATAGAGTCATCTCTGGAAAACATATCTTCATCTAAGGAGAAGAACTCATCCTCAGAGGCATACTCATCATCTGACTCTTCTTCAGCCAAACAAACCTTAATCTCATTAACCTCATGGTAATCATCCATTTGGCCTGTAACCTTGATAGTTCCATTATCCAATAATAATTGAATACCTTTCCTTACAAATAAACATCCTTGGGAGTCTCGGCAGCAAATTCGGCAACATCCATACTGATGTTCTACCTGACCATCTATGTGGCAGAAAGTAGCATGCAATTTTACAAGATCCTCATTCATATGTTCCACATCAAAGATTCTGAACTCTCCAGGACATCCAGAAACCATGTTTACTTCCTCTTCATATTCTTCCCTAGGCCTGATTATGTGGATGAGGCCCTCATCCATCATCTCCTACAAATCATCCTTTATCTTGTCACAACCTTGTATATATGTACTACAAATAGCACAACCAGCATAGTCATGCATATAATAGCTAAATTCACAGAGGTCCACATGCATTTTTACCAAATCTCATCTAACCAAATTAATATCAAAAATCCAGAAGTCGCCTGGACAATCGACCACCATGTTCATAGCATTTGCTCCTCTATGCTTTGGCAAAGGATTATCTTTCACATTAGGGCCAACATCTTTTAAGGTCAAGATACCAAATTTCACCAATTTTTGTACTTAAGTTTTCAAAGGATAGCAGTTCTTAACATTGTGCCCTGGTGCTCCCTGATGAAAAGAACATGTTTGGTCTGCCTTGTAATACTAAGGCAATGGTGATGGTATAGCGGGAGGTGGTCTAGTTTGAACCAACTTCGTTTGAATTAACATCGGGATCAATTCTTCATAGCTCATAGGGATAGGGTCATAACTCTCCCTTCTCTTATTATACCCTTGATTCCTCTGATGGGATGGTCTCTGATAAGCAACGGTGGTTGGAGCTACACCAACAACTGGAATTACTGATGCGACTTGTTGATGACGCTGATAATTTTTTCTAGGAGGATTAACCCTCCTCTCTTGCATAATAGCATTTGTATCTCCTTCCTTCTTTTTGGCAAACCCATAGGATGGCTTCTTCGTACTTCCGGAACTTTCACATTTTGTTAAACGGCCCTCTCTTACAGCCTCTTCTAAACATATACCCGTGCCCACCATTTCAGTAAAGTCACTTGGCGTACTCGCTACCATCCTCTCATAGTAGAAAGCACCCAGATTCTTTAGGAAAATCTTTGTCATCTCCTTTTTTTCCATGGGAGGAATCACTTGGGCGGCTACCTCACGCCATCTCTGTGCATATTCTTTGAATGATTCCTTGTCCTTCTGGACCATGTCCCTGAGTTGATCACAGTCAGGCGCCATGTCCACATTGTATTTGTATTGTCTGATAAATGCTTCTCCCAAGTCGTTGAAAGTATGGATATTGACATTGTCCAAACTCATATACCACTTTAACACAACACCAGTCAAACTATCCTGAAAAAAGTGAATCAACAGACGTTGATCATCAGTGTGGGTAGACATTCTTCTTATATACATCACAAGATGAGCACGAGGACAAGTGTTGCCCTTGTACTTCTCGAATTCTGGGACTTTAAACTTCACAAGTATCTTGACATTCGGGACCAAGCATAAATCATTCAGATTCTTCCCGAACAATTCCTTTCCCCTGAGGGCCTTCATCTCCCTCTGCATCTTGTCAAATTGATCTTGAAAATCATCCATTCAATCATAGAGACCCAAGCCTTCACTTGGTGGAGGAAAAGGACGATACATATCATCATTAGCAAATGGGACCATATTCACCGAAGGAGGTGCAGTAGGAGCAACATGCACCACAGGAGGTGCAGGAGTAACAGTAGTCTAAACAACTGGAGTAACTTGAGGATCAATATTGAAACCTTCAGGAACAAAGTTCTCTGGCATTCCCCATAGATAACCTTGAGGAATACGATTCTAAACAACAGCTGGAGTAGCAGACACAGGAACAGTTGGAGCTTCAGTAGTAACCTTTGTCTGTTGAGGTTGAGCACTCAATGATTTATTCTGAGCAGCCACCATAGATTCCATCAGATCAATGAGATTGGCCATGCCGGCCTTTAGAGCAGAAACTTCCTCGCGCATCTTGCAATTCTCTTGTTCTAAGTTGTCCATCTTTCTTCTGAAATTAGCTCGAGTATTGTAGTGGTGAGACATCTTGCTGAACGAAGTAAAGAAGCTTGGTAAGACACCTGGATATGCATAATAAATGCAAGAAATATGTGCAATATGATGCATGATATGCAATACACATGATTTATTTTTATTATTAATATTTCAAGGGACTTAAAGATTTATAGACACGTTGCAAATATCAAAGTAATAACACATTTGAAATACTGAAAAAAATTTATTATAATAACTTCAAAATGGATTATAAGTTTCAATAATCCCAAGTACAAGATGAAAATAAAGTCTAAAACCTTAAGAAGTAAATCTGATGGAGATCACTCTATACGTTGGCGCTTCCTTATAAGCCTGGTAATCTGAGCCTTCAACCTCTGGTTTTATTCCGCATATCTGGTGGCAACCTCCTTCCAATCACTTGAATCAGGAAGTGAGCAACTAGCATCTGAGTGAGGCTTAGAGGAAAATAAATCCCCTTGTCTCTCCATGGTCTCTACAGCCCGACTCTCAAGAATCTCAATCAAGTCGTCTTTCTCCTTCAAGTCTGCTCTATAGGAAATCTCTAAAGTTTGGCACTTATTCTTTCAAGCATCCTTTTCCTGCTGCATCCTGACTAAAGCAAGTTATAGCTCTTCCACATCATCCAATAAGGGAGGAGTGGTCTTCACAAACAAGTCAGACATAGGTGCTTCCCGGGAATATGGCATCTTCAACTGAATAGCTCTCGTTTGGACCCACTGAAGATAAGGCTCCAAAGAAACAGCCCTCCTAGGTCCCACGTCTTTCCTACTCTTCCTATGAATGTGACGCCAGGCCTTCACAATCTGCTCCTTAGCTTCCTTATGGTCTTCTCCCTCCTTCAAGAAGAAACTACTCAAATGAATACTATTTGGTTTATCCCTCATTGGATAACCAAGTTGTTGTCGTGCAAGAACAAGGTTACAGTTAATTCCTCCCTTTGTACCAAGAAGAGGTACATTAGGGGAACTACCACAACTGTCAACAATCTTTACATCATGGATAGCCCAATGATACCAATCAATATCTGAGTGAGTGAGTTCCATGATCTTGGGAGCCCAATGGGGTTCCTTCCTGACATCCCAGAAAGCATCAGACTGAGGCATATGAGAAATATACCACCGGTACAACAGTTGGAGTGCAACAGATAATCATCCCCCATGATAAGAATTTCAAAGATGAATAGAGTAATAAGCATCACCCAACAATGTGGGAACTGGGTTTCCAATCATGAAGATCCTGATAGCATTAATGTCAACAAACTTATCCCCATTAGGAAATAAAAACAACCCGTAAGCAAGTAGAGCAAAGATGGCCTCAAAAGTGATTGTACTCTTCATCCTGGAAAAGTAACGAGCTTTCTCTAATAAGAGTTGAGCTGGTAATCCTCTAATCCCTCCTTTAGTAGTCATATGAGCTTCAACCTCAGACTTCCCCAGATGGATCAAAGTAGCAATCTTGTGTGGTTTTGGCTCACCCTTCAAACCAGTAATAGGAACGCGATCGGTAATAGGTAAATCCAATAGATAAGAATACTCCTCTAGTGTAGGCATCAACTGATAGTCATGGAAAGTAAAGCAATGATACATCGGATCATAGAACTTGACCAAGGTCGACAGAATACCCTCTTTCATCCTAAGCTTCATGAGAGGAATGATGGATCCATACTTCTTCCAAAAATCTGCAGAACACTCAATCTCGGGAATTAGACTGATCAACTCATCTATCTTGGGATCTTTGAAACTGTATTTTTAGGTCTTTCTTTTTCCAGAATCCATAGTCAAAAGGTACCTGAGATATTCATAAATGGTCAACTTTCAAGTCCCTTAAAATAAAATTTCTTCAAAAGATGCTTATGAGTGCATGGATGCATGATGCAACAATCACACACAAGATCACAAACATAGGGTTCATAGGTTCAACGTCACGAGCATGAGGTCGAAGGTACTACCCATAAGGTATGGTATAAAAGTTATCACCTTCCGAACAAGGTTTTAGATGTTCCCAGAGTCTACATCCTTCCTTCAGATATTACCAACTTCCCGATTAACTCGGTAATTAGTAATATTCTCAAGAAAAACTCATCCGAGCATAGTATCGCGTGACAACTATTTCCGAATTACTCCGTCATTGCTTCCGCACTACACCTAAAAGCCCAAGATGGGTTAGGTATTCTAAGGTCCTCAGCTCCAGCAGGCTCTCAGGTCGAAAGCAGTACGTCTTCCTAATTACTCGGTAAACGGTGCTACAGTCAAAAGGGCCTCCACTAAGTGGGGGATCTCATGCCTCCTTTTTCAGGATTACTCCCTCAAAGTTAGCATGAATATACCGCCCGTCCTATCTTAAATTTTTCCCAAGTACGGATATAGGACTCATAAGTAATCACCAAGCACCCTGAAAACCAGGAAAATCCAGACAAACAGATATACAACATATAATATATATAACAAACAATAGCACATATACAGATATAAACAAAGATAGGTTTAACCCACTTAGGGATGGACCGGCAAGAGGTCAATCTTTCCCCAGTGAAGTCGTCATTTTTTCTGTAGCAGTATAAATGTTTAAGACTAAGCCATTGGATTGATTAGACTTATACAGATCAAAAATAAAATCACCATCGGGCTTTATTGTTTCCAAAGGAATGGGAAAAGAGCGAATAACCCAAAAATAGGGGGAAAGATTCTAGGTAAGGGGTTGGTTATGCAAAGGGAATGTATTAGCACCCTAAATATCTACGGTACTCTGTAGGAACCTCTTTGTAAAATCTGTATATTTTGGCTATAAAATATTGTATAGAAAATAGATGGTGGAGGTGAGAAAAGAAGTATTGTTTTAATGATTTTTGCATCCACTGCATTTGCGAACCTTTAGTGCCTATGTACCACCTTTCGTGCAATAGGTGATTAGGGTACACGTAGTTCACCTTTAAAAAAAATTAAAACACAAGTGTGTTCGTTACTTTTATGAGATAAGACATCATCGTCATTGTCCGTGTGGAAAACATACTTACTACCCACAATCATGAGAAAGGAGAATTTGCATTATCTCAAAGTGGAGTATATGGCTTGGATTTTAAAATCAATAATGCCTCACTCAACACCCAAGTGGAAAATATCTCACTTCACTACATATTGTAGAAGTATAGTCATTTGCATCACTACAAGGATAAACAAGAGTCCAATCTTTTGAGAAAGGTTTTAAAATAAAAATCCAAAGTGGCAAAATGGTTTGAAATAAGATTGATTGATTTTTAGTCTTCTCACAAAAACAATGTCAAATTATTATTTAAGTTGATTGAATTTTATTTATGAAAAGGTTTTTAAAATGCATGGACCTAGGTCCAAGTTTATTATGAAAGTGGTTCAAGTTTAAAAACCAGAAGAGTTTTCAAAAGGAGAGAGAATATTTTTGAAATTAAAGAAGATGGGAGGAGAAGAAGAGACTATCCTAAAGCATGAGGTAAAATCTAGGGAGAAGAACCATCTAACCAACAAGAAGCTAATACTTGACATTATAAGTCAAGATAGAATTCCCATTCTTTGGATTTAAACCAAGCAAGCAAAGATACTAGACCTCTTGAGGGAACCAAACTTCAAGTGTATTAAGTCTTCACAAAAATTGGGTAGGGTAACAGTTGTATACGGGTGAATTTCAGATTACAAACAAAGAATGTAATCACAATAACCTGCATACAAAACAAACAAAAAACCCAATGTATTGAGGTAAACCTCAAGAACTCCAGACAAAATATCAATTAAGGTCACAAGGTCTCCAGCATAGGCCAAGGTTTCTAATCCTAAGTCTAAGAAGTCCAATACTCCATAATGCCAAGGATAGTAACCAAATAGTCTAAGTATCATTAAAGTTTTTTTATGGTTCATGTTGATTATTAAGTATCTTCAAAAAGAAAAGAAAAGCTCAAGTGAGCAAAATAAAAATGATATAAAAGTAAATGCTCAAATGAGAAAATATGAAAATAGCATGAAATGTAAATGCTAAAAGTAAATGGTACATAAAGCATAAAAATAAAAGCATAAAGCAAAGTCAATTGTTAGAAACTAGTGGTTAGTTGGATGACCATCTTGAAACTTACATTTAGAACTCATTAGAGGATTGGTAGAACCAAAGCCTCCACACAACAAGTTGCATTTGCTTTTTGTCAAGTATATCATCCATTTTGGAATCCTCAAAAGTAACATTTAATGATCAACGGTTTAAGTGATCCGCGTTGACCAAAAATGATGTAGATCCATTAGAGGATTCATAGAACCAAAGCCTCCATACAATGAATCTCAAGGTTATTGGATCAAAGAGATCAAATTAACATACTTGGGCTTGCAAACATAGATTTGGGCCACGAATGATCATTTATTCGAATCGGGACAAAATTTAGCGTTGTGTTAAGGAATCGTAAGTGGACTTATATAGAAGTCGCACCTATTTTGAGGTCGGTCAATAGCAATCTATGCACCATTTGTTTTGAGACATGATATAGAGATCATGCTCCAATAACACTTAGTGCAATAAAAAGGGATAAGATGAAGAGGGGTGGGAAAGAATATACAAACTATTTTTGAATTAAAATTTAATCAAACTATTATTAAAATCATTCATCCATTTTTATGGAGTTAGACTCAACACCATGGATCCAATGATGTTAATAAAGTTCATGATAAAAAATTCAACCCAAGATCAGCCAGAAAATAATACAAAATAATATTACATTTAATATATGCATTAAAAAGGGTTTTAAAATGTTTTAAAATAGAAATAAGAGAGAAAAACATCAACTATGTTCAAATTAATCAAGAAAGATTAAGTAAGACCATAGAAAAATCAGAGATGAACTCAAATCTTTTTATAAAAATTTTTGTAATTTTTTTAAGTCAGAAACAATTTTTAAAATTAAAAGAAATGAGTAAAATAAACCAAAAATGATTAAAAAAAAATAACAAAGTCAGAAATAAAAAATAAATGAGGTCACCAATATTTGTCACAATATCATTGGATCATTCCAATTTTTTTTAGAATTTAAAAATGCATAAAAGTATTTTTAAACATTTAAAACAATTCAAATAAAGTGAAAATTTATATAAAAATATCAAAACATAAAATAAAATTGTAAAAAAATAAAAATTAGAAAGAGAAAAATCAAAAATATTTTTCATAATTTTTTCAGATTTTTTGGACTTAAAATGAATTTTCTATGATTTTTTTAAGTTTAAAACAATTTAAATATAAAAATCAGAAAATAAAATAAAGTCAAAAAATGTAGACCAGTGGATGAGAGTCAAAACGCGTTAGTAAGCTAATCCAATAGATGAGATGCGTTGTGCATATCATGGTCATTAGTGAATAACACTCATGATCATTAATTAAATCAGATATTCAAAAATTCCAAATGGCGTTGTTTCATTGGTTGAAGGATGAAACGTTGGTCATCTTCAACCTCCAGCCAGTCTCAAATCTAGCTTGCTCAAACTGTAAAATTAGAGCACGATACCGGTACCATTCGCTTCGTCTCATCAAGACGAAGACAACCACACCTTCGTGAAAAACTTATATAAATTGTAGCTCAAGCAATTTGGAAGGAAAGTTTTGAAAAGGAATTTGAAAGTTCATGGCCAAAACTTGTTTCCAATTAAAAGAAAGTGTTGCGACTAGAACTAGGGCGATGAGAGCTTCAAAATGATATCAAAGTTTGGAAGAATTGATGGAGAAATCTACCTATTGAAGTTCAGTTGTAGAGCTCTGTAAATGGACTTGTTCAGATCAATTCAGAAGGTTTCAAGGCTCAATTCTTCTTCTGTTAGATTCATGGAAGATCAAGGAAGGTGAATTGATAGAAAAAATGCATTGAAAAAGGCTTGAACAATGATTTTGAAGTTGCAGAAAAGTGAGTTATGGAGTGAGTTTGGCATGGGTGATTTTGGCTGTTCAAGCTTGAGAAAATGAATGGGATAGCTCATGTATTTATAGGAGAAGCAAATGGGATCAAAAGGAAGGGTGAATGATGCAATTTGGAGGGAATTCGTGTGGGTCTGCATCATGAAGAAAGTGTGACTTCTCTTTTATCAAAACTCATCCAAAACACGTGTTTTAATGCACTAATCCACTTGGGAAAGTTGGCTAATCATGTTTAGACCCAAAACGCGTGCTAATTTGAGGGTTAGAAGTTTTAACATGAAATTCAAATTTTGACTTGCGATGAAACTCCAATTCTAAGTTACCATTTTTGAAACAATGGCATTCTCAGCTCAAGGGGTCTTAAGGCATGGTTCTTGATGCTTTAGAAAGATGAGATGACAAGCTTTGCAATGGAAAAAGAATATCAAATGGATATTTGAGCTGAAAGTTGCAATGAGTCAAAGTTGGGAAAAAGAGGTTGACTTTCCATACTTAGAAATATTTCAAGTTTTTTTTCAAAAGTGATCTATAATGTTTTGCATCCAAACATGGCCTTCCTCTTGGAATTTTCTCTTGACCAAAAAAGATGGCATGAAATAGACCTCTTAAATGACATTTTGAAACTTGAAACATTCAAAATCTCAAAAAATTGAGAGAGTTATGAATTGTTGAAGTTGGCAAAAAATCATGAAATGACCCATAATCTTTTGAATCCTTAAGGCATCCTCCATCCATTTTCTCACTTTGCACATGAAAGAAGGAATAAATTTAACATCCTCAAGATAATTATGGAAAAAGAGTGGGCTCAAGGTGATAAAAATTGACCAAGTTATGATCATTTGAAGTCACACATGGGAAGTTAGGGGTTCATCTGGAGGACTTGTAATCTTTCTTCATCATAAAGTTTCTTCCACATGAAAACTCCTTGAAACTTTTGAAGTTATTTTTTAATAACCATTTGAAGAGAAGGATGTTTTTGGAATCACTCAAAAATACCAAAATATGAGCAAGATATACTTCTTCGAAGTTCAAAACCCTAGCTCTTAGATCAAGAAAATTCTTTGAGGAACTTTGACAATTTTAAACAACCTTCTTGTACCAACACTTTTGCTTTGTAGATAGAAGTTGTTGAGCATGATAATGAGAACTCATAGCAACAAAAACAGCTTCCATATCTTGAGAATTGAGAGAAATATGCACTTGTGACCAATGGGAACAAGGTCTTGTCCAACCATGACAACTTCTTCAATCAACCCCTTGTACTTTTGAATAAATCATGATAACTTTGAAATGTGGTGAACCAAAATAAACTTTTCCATGCCATTTCTTCCAAAACAACTTCAATGGTGAGGTTTGAATTTCTCAAGCTTTATTGACTAGGGCATGGAAATAAACTCATGAACCCATGGATCAACTTGCTAAGCCACATTGCCTTTACCTACATTATTAACAAGTAAGACAAACCAACATTGCATTTTATTAATTAAAAGGAAAGTCAAAACAAAACATGCATGATCACAAAATAAAAACAAGTCAAGGTTCTTGGTGATTCCTCAAAGAGCAAAGCTAAAGATAGGGAGGAGAACCAAAAGCTCTAATGTGATCTTGTTGTGATTGAATCAATATGGTATGATGAAGGGATCTTATGGGCAAAAATTGGGGTACAACAACAAGTAGTTGTGTAAATCAGTAATATCTGAAAGAAGGATCACGACTCCAAAGGTACTTTTAGAACCTTGTTTTACAAGTACAAATTAACCCATAGTACATACCTTGTGGGACGATTCTTACCTTTGGCTCCATGCTTGTGACTTTAAAACCTTAAACCCATGTTTATGATTATTGCATAACCATGAATTCATGCATTCATTAAAAACTTTTTTCAAGGAACTTATAAAATTCTCTTTGCAAATATAATAGGATCTGTAATCATGGAAATTGGAAAAAGGAACACTAAGAAGTACGATTTCAAGAAGCCTGAGTTACAAAAGTTGAGAAAGCTAGGGTCTTTGGTATCTAATCGTGAAGATTTTAGAAAACATTATGGAGGGCTTTTGGGTATTCTATAAGTTAATATACCCAATGAAATTCTTGAGACTCTTGTTCAGTTCTATAATCCCATTTACCATTTCTTAACGTTCCCCGATTACCAGTTGGTTCCTACTTTAGAAGAGTACTCTTTTTGGATTGATTTTCCAGTAACAAATGATTTACCTTTCAGTGGATTTGAGGAGGTTCCCAATCCCCCTGTCATTGCAAAAGTCCTTCACTTAGAGGCATCTGAGGTGATGGCAAATCTTACTTTTAGAAAAGGTTTTTAAGGTTTGACTTCCCAATTCCTGATGAAAAAGGCCATTGTCTTAGGAAAAGCAAATAGCATGATTGCTTTTAAGGCCATTTTTGCCTTATTCATTTATGGTGTTGTTCTCTTCCCAAACATTGATCATTTTGCTGATATTAATGCTATTCATATATTCTTGATTAGTAACCCAAATCCTACTTTGCTTGAAGATACCTACCACTCTATTCATCATAGAACTCAAAAGGGATATGAAACTATCACATGTTATGCCCCTCTATTGTACAAGTGGTTTAATTCGCACTTACCAAAGTCCAATATATTCAAAGACAATCTAGAAAAGCTTAGGTGGTCCCAAAGTCTTATGTCCATTACTCAAGCAGATTTAACTCGTTATATCCCATCTTATGACAAGGGGCGGTCATTAACAATTGTGGAAGTTTTATGATGTACCTCTTATTGGTATAAAAGAAGGAATCAACTACAACCCTATTCTTGCTAGACATCAGTTTGGATACCCTATGGAGGACAAACCCAATAACATTCTGTTGTCAGGTTTCTTTTACCTTAATGAGGAGGATAATTTAGATTTGAAAGAGGAAATTATGGATGCTTGGAGGAAGATTCATGTGAAAGGTAAAGATCAGTTGGGAAAGAAGGATTTCATTTCCTTTAAACCCTTTACTCGGTGGGTACATGATAAAGCTTTCAAGATCAAGATGCCATATTTGCTTGAAAAACTTTTTCAACCTTTGATTGCACCTTCGTATTCCATCATTCCCATTAAGAAAAGGGAAGAGTATCAAGAAATTTTGGATAGGACGGAGTTGGAAATAAATACTTGGGAAGAAAAATATCACATCTTAGAGTATGAAAAAAGAGTTTTGGAAAGACAGTTGAAGGACAAAGAATATGTACTCTTTCTTCAAGATGGTTGGCTTGTGGAACAAGACAGGAAACTTCGCCGAAAGGACACTTTGCTCAAGCAGTGTGCCAAAGAGAGAAAGGGGAAACATGAAGATTTGATAGATGTTGGTCCCGCTCCCGATGCTTGGCAAAAAGTTGTTAATTTATTCGTCAAAGAGAAGATGAAGATGGAAGACTTTTACAAGGAGAAGATCAAGAGGCTCGAATTGCGAGGAGCATTTAGTTCTTCAGATGGGACTCCTTAGGACCTAATGATTTAGTTGTTTTCCTCTTGCATTTTTAGGGTCTTTTGAAAGTACACTTCAAATGTGATCATTCCATGATTAATGAAATGGGGTTTTTTATGGCTATTTTTAAAGTATTATTTCCTTTACAAATGTTTGCAAATTTATAAGTAAGTTCCTTGAAAACTATCAAAAAATCATTTTTGTGTCTTATATCATCCATCATTCATCATCTAGTCTTTGCATTCTAGAGTCTTACTCGTGCCTTTTCTCTCCAATAGAGTCAAAAACCATCACTCGGGCTAATCATTGAAAAGATGGACATCACTCTAGAGAAAGAGAAATATGAGCTTTGTGAATAGATGACTATCCTTCGGGACAGAATGGAAAGATTGACAACTATGGTGGAGAATTTGGTGACTGCTCAGAATCAGTCACCGACTCCCCCATCTCCTTGTTCAACTCAAGCACAATTCTAGACTACAGTGATCTCTGAAATTATTACCGATTCTATTTCAGTAGCTCCAGTCAATGTTCCGTAGTATCAAATGCCACCTGGATATCCTTGGGGCATGCCACTCAACTTTATGCCTGAAAGATACCAACCTGCTGTTGAAGTTCCCACAATGCAACATATAATGTCTTCTCTCCCTCATGGTATAACTATTCCTCCTCCTTTGATGTTTATTCCTCCTCCGGTGGTACACACTTTTTTGTTTGGAAATGAGCAAGATTACCATGCCGAACCATCTGAATGTTTGGGTGTTGAGGAAAGAATGGATGACTTCCAAAATCAGTTTCGAGAAATGCATGAAGAACTTAAGGCCCTCCGTGGGAAAGACCTATTTGGAAAGAATGCTTATGACCGGTGCCAAATGTGAAGATACCAGTGAAGTTTAAAGTACCTGACTTTGAAAAGTACAAAGGAAATTCTTGCCCAGAGAGTCACTTGACTATGTATGCCAGAAAAATGTCAAATCAAACGAATAACAACCAGTTTTTGATCAACTACTTTCAAGATAGTTTGTCGGGTGTCACTCTCAAGTGGTACATGAGTTTGGATAGTGCACAGACCCACACTTTCAGAGACCTTGGTGAAGCCTTTGTTCGCCAGTACAAATATAATGTCGACATGGCTCCGGACAGAGATAAACTCCGAGATATGTCCCCGAAAGACAAGCAAAGTTTCAAGGAATATGCACAAAGATGGCGCAAGGTTGCTGCCTAAATTAGTCCACCCCTGAAGGAGAAGGAAATGACTAAAATCTTTCTGAATATCAGGCCCGTTTTACTCTAAAAGAATGATTACGAGTGCACCAAATGATTTCACCGAAATGGTGAATATGGGAATGTGAATCGAGGAAGGTGTCCGTGAAGGACGATTGACCAAAGAAGTTGGTTTATCAAGTGGGGTCAGAAAATTTGGAAATAGTTTCCCGAAGAAGAAAGAACAAGATGTCAGTGCAGTGTCGTCCATAAGACCAAGAAGAAGGTATCCACAGCAACATGTTGCAACTGTTACTCCCTTCATTAATGAAGCACCAACTTATCAGCCACAATTCCCTCAACAAGTTCAGTAGCCTCGAAAATAGGCTTATAACACACAGCAGCCTCAGCAATAATCTTACATCAATCAACAATCAACATGCAATAATTAGCAAAACAGAGTAAGAAGTACTCCATGTTTTGACCCAATCCCGATGACTTATGAAGAGTTGTTACCTGGATTATTGCAAAAGAATCTGGTTCAGACCAGAACACTGAATGCTATCCCAAGAGACATCCCATACTGGTATAAGGCATACGCTCATTGTGATTTTCACCAAGGATCTCCGGGTTATATTACTGAAAATTGTTTCCCATTGAAGATTCAAGTCTATAAATGGGTCAAAAGTGGTATCTTATCGTTTAGAGACGTTGGTCCGAATGTACAAGCTAATCCACTACCTAATCATGGAGAACATGTTGTGAATATGGTGGATGGGTGTTCTGGAGAATACCGTATTTTTATGCCTATCAGTTAAGGGGAGATCTGGTGCAGATGTACGCTACCCTTTGTAGTATGAATGGTCAGATGCGACATAATTATGGTTCTTGTCAGATCTATTGTAGAGAATCATGTGGATTTCATATTGTGAAGAGAGGCCTTCAACGCCTGCTAGATCAAGGTCTCATAATAGTCACTAGATATCGATATGGTAATGAGGTGAACATGGTGAACGGTTACCCTGGAAAGTATCAAGTTTCTAACGTTCGGTATATTAGAGAATCATTGGGTCAGATTCATGCCAGTTTATACAAGCTTGCTTTTGTTAGAAACAATCATTACATATGTGGAGTCTGCTCTAGAAACACATGTTGATGCCTTACTTTAAGAAGAGACGTTCATAGGTTAATGGATGAGAAAAAGATCACCATAACTGGAAATAGAGATGATGATGAAGTGGATATGATTAAAGAAGGTTCTGCTGAATTTATAACCATTAATAATAGTATGCTAACTCCCATTAAGGCATATGCCAGATATTTTAAAGAACCTACAATTGAAGATCTCAACACGGTAACTCCCATAGATATATAGGAGCATTGAGTTTGAAGAAGGTTGATTGATTTTAGTCATGACTGGTGCCCAGAATATGAAAGAAACCATGGGTTGTGCTACTCTTAGAGGGGACCTACATATATTGAAAGGCGTGTGTTTGGTTAAAGAGGGAGCGATAGCCATTCTTGCTGAGAGAAGAAGAGAAGAAGAGGAAGAGTCGGATAAAACTGCATTGTCAATCAAAATTTCTCTTGATACAAGTATGGAGATCATTGCTTACAAAGGGAAAGATATGGACACTAAAGTGAATGTTATAGTCCCTCATTTTAACATACCCGATCCTTTGGAGATAACATATAACAGTCAAAGAGCTCATGTTTCACCCTTGATGGTGTACTTTCCAAGACTGACTCCCTATGACTCTGATAAAGCTTTACCATACAAATATAACGCTATTATGCGTGAAAATAGGAAAGAAGTGCCCATTCCTTCTTCTGACTCTGTTGTTAATATAGTTGATGTTACTGGTCTAACCTGCAGCGGTCTTATGTTCTCTGTTATACCTCTGAGGAAAGTTTGGAGTGTCCTAATTGAAGCTCCTGTTGCAATTCCTAATCTTGGAGTAGAGAAAGGACAACCCAGTAGGACCAATCTGAATGATGATGCTGATGAAATTTTAAAATTGATTAAAAAGAATGAATACAAGGTGATAGATCAGTTATTGCAAACACCTTCCAAGATATCCATACTCTCTCTGATGATGAATTTCGACACCCACAAAGAAGTATTAATGAAAGTGCTAGACCAATCATTTGTTGACCATGATGTGACAATCGACCAATTTAGCGGGATAGTAGGAAACATTACTGCATGTAACAACTTAAGCTTTAGTGATGAAGACCTCCCCGGGGAAGGAAGGAATCACAATTTTGCACTACATATCTTTATGAACTACCTTTCCGATAGTCTGTCCAATATATTGATAAATATGGGTTCTTCGCTAAATGTTATGCCTAAATCTACACTGTCTAGGCTCTCGTATCAAGGCGCTCCCATGAAAATTAGTGGGGTTATTGTAAAAGCATTTGATGGTTCAAGAAAGACAGTAATTGGTGAAGTAGACTTACCAATGAGAATTGGTCTCCACTCTTTTCAGATAACATTCTAGGTAATGGATATCCAGGATGCATACAGTTGTTTGTTGGGACAACCATGGATTCATGAGGCAAGAGCTGTCACTTCAACGCTCCACCAAAAGCTGAAGTTTGTGAACAATGGAAAGTTAGTTGTGGTGGGTGGAGAGCGAACTTTTATAGTGAGTCATCTCTCGTCTTTCTCCTAAATTGACACCGGTGAAGAGTTTGGCACTCAGTTTCAGGCATTTTCTATCGCTAATAAGAGTACTAAGAAGAATGGGGCATCCATTGCTTCATACAAAGATGCACAGCGAGTAGTACAAAGGGGTGTAAGTATTGGTTGGGGTATTGTGTTCGACGTACCTGAAAACAAGTTCGGCAAAGGATTGGATTTTTCTTCTAGAGCTGCCAAAGTTGATAAAAGAGACACGGCCATTCATCCTATCTAAGAGACGTTAAGTAGTGCACGCTTTATTTACCCAACAACACCCGAAGCTAATGCCATTCTTGGAGATGAGTCTGAAGAGGATTTGCCAAAATTTGTGACATATGGAAGGATTTGACAGAATTAGATCTCCGTTGAAGTTCCCTCTGCCGTTCACTTTTCTGAGTAATGCTCTTGTTGTAGTTTTCAAAACCTTTCGCTCTGCCCAAGGAGAAAGAGTAGTTGTAGGACTATATTAAAAATAACTCTTTCTATTATGCCTAAGGTGGAAAAGATCTTGTATCAGGCTTTTGTTTCAAGTTTATCATCATTAATAAAAGTCATGTTGTCTCCTATACTGTTGTTTTTACTTTTATTTTTCTGAAAAAATGGTAATCCTAAAAAACCGTGATAAATAAAAATCATTTTTCAAAAAAAACTGCATAAACTCTTTTTACTTTTTTACTTATCTCTAAAATCAAGCATAAATCATATGTGTAGATTAAATCATGCACCCATTGAAAAACATGATCCCATTCCCTCTCCCAACTTTGAGTTCCCTGTATTCGAGGTTGAAGAGGAAGAAATATAAGAAATACCTGAGGAAATTTCCCGATTGTTAGAGAAATAGGAGAAAGCCATTCAGCCTCATGAAGAATCAGCAGAAGTGATCAATCTTGGCACTGAGGAAGAAAGGAAAGAAGTCAAAGTTGGGGCACTGCTTGACCCAAATGTTAAAGAAAGAATAATTAAGCTTCTCAAATAGTTTGTTGATGTATTTGCTTGGTCCTATCGAAATATGCCCAGGTTGGACACCAATATTGTGGAGCACCATTTGCCATTAAAGCCAGAATGTACATTGGTGAAGCAAAACCTTATAAGAACTCACCCTGATATGGCTAAGAATATTAAAGAGAAAGTTCAAAAACAAATTGGTGCAGGTTTTCTTGCTACTTCTGAGTATCCTCCTTGGTTGGCCAACATAGTTCTTGTTCCTAAGAAAGATGGTAAAGTCATAATGTGTGTTGATTATCGAGATTTAAATAAAGCCAACCCAAAATATGATTTATCGTTACCTCACATTGACATGTTGGTTGATAATACTGCAAAGTTCAAAGTCTTTTCCTTCATGGATGGTTTCTCTGGCTACAACCAGATCAAGATGGCGCCTGAAGACATGGAGAAGACTACTTTCATTACACCTTGGGGAACATTCTACTACAGAGTGATGCCCTTCAATTTGAAAAATGCTTGTGCGACTTATCAAAGGGCTATGACTACCCTATTCCATGATATGATGCATAAGGAGATCGAGGTATATGTAGATGGCATGATTTCCAAATCACAAAAAAAAAAGAAGACCATGTGGAAAATCAGCTGAAGTTATTTCAATGCCTGAGAAAGTATCAACTTTGCCTGAATCCTAATAGATGTACGTTCGGTGTCCGTTCAGGAAAGCTTCTAGGTTTCATTGTCAGTCAGAGAGGTATTGAAGTGGATCCTGACAAAGTTAGAGCTACTCAAGAGATGTCTGCACCAAGAACAGAAAAACAAGTGAGAGAGTTTCTTGGACATTTAAACTATATATCAAGATTTATATCACACATGACATCTACTTGTGGACCAGTTTTCAAACTTCTCAAAAAAGACCAAGGTTGTATATGGACTTAATATTTCCATAAAGCATTTGATAGTATCAAGGAATATCTGCTTGAACCTCCCATTTTGATCTCTCCGGTAGAAGGAAGGCCTTTGATCATGTATCTAACTGTATTATAATATTCTATGGGCTGTGTTTTGGGTCAACAAAATGAAAGTGGAAGAAAAGAACGTGTCATTTATTATCTAATCTAAGTAAGAAATTCACAGATTATGAATCTCGTTACTCCATGCTTGAGAAAAATTGTTGTGCTTTGGCTTAGGCCACTAAGCGTCTTCGCTAATACATGATTAATCACACTACTTGGTTGATATCTAAAATGGATACAATCAAGTACATTTTTTAGAAACCTGTTTTGACTGGAATAATTTCTTGTTGGCAGGTGATGTTATCAGAATACGATATCGAGTATCGCACTCATAAGGATATCAAAGGGAGTGTTTTGGCTGACCATTTGGCACACCAACCTATTGATGATTACCAATATGTCAGATGTGATTTCCTTGATGAAGATGTTATATACTTAAAGGTCAAAAATTATGATGAACCTGAGTTCGGAGAAGGACCCAATCTTGAATCTCGATGGGGTCTAATTTTTGGTGGAGCTGTTAATGCCTATGGGAGTGGAGTAGGGACAATCATCATTACCCCTAAATATGCCCATATTCCTTTCTCTACAAGACTAATGTTTGATTTCACCAATAATATAGTAGAGTACGAAGCTTGCATTGTGGGTCTTGAAGAAGCAATTGATATCATAATTAAGATCCTCAATGTCTATGGAGATTCATATCTTGTGATAAACCAAATAAAAGGAGAATGGGAGACTCGCCACCCTAGATTGATCCCCTACAAAGACTATGCGAGGAGATTATTGACTTTCTTCAACAAAGTTGAGTTGTACCATATTCCCCATGAAGAAAATCAAATGGTTGATGCTTTAGCCATTTTGTCTCCCATGTACCAAGTAAATCTTCGCAACGATATGCCCACAATCAGTATCATGCGCCTAGAGAGACCTGCCCATGTGTTCACAGCAGAAGAAGTTACAAATTCCAAGCCTTGGTTCCACGACATTAAGTTTTTCCTTCAAACTCAAGAATAACCACATGGGGCATCCCGTAAAGATAAAAAAGACTTTGAGAAGACTATCCGGCAATTTCTTCCTGGATGGTGATGCACTGTACAAATGAAACTTTGATATGGTTCTGTTAAGATGTGTGGATGAACATGAAGTCGGGCTGCTAATGTAAGAAGTTCATAAAGGATCCTTCGGTACCCATGCCAATGGGCACGCAAGGTCTAAGAAAATATTGAGAGCAGGTTACTATTGATTGACAATGGAGTCTGACTGTTGTAAATATGTGAGGAAGTGTCACAAATGCCAGATCTATGCAGATAAAATTCATGTGCCTCCGACTCTTCTCAATGTTTTGTCTTCTCTGTGGCCATTCTCTATGTGGGGTATTAATATTGTCGGTGTGATTGAACCCAAGGCCTCAAACGGACATCGTTTCATCCTGGTGGCTATTTGATTATTTCACCAAGTGGGTCGAAGCAGCTTTGTACATGAATGTAACCCATCAAGTGGTGGTCAAGTTTATCAAAAACTAGCTCATCTACCGATATGGTGTGCCAAGCAAAATTATCACCGACAATGGTTCAAATTTGAACAATGCAATGATGAAAGAACTATGCAATGATTTCAAGATAAAACATCACAACTCTTCTCTGTATAGACCAAAAATGAATGGTGTTTTTGAAGCTGACAAAAACATGAAGGAGATTATCCAGAAGATGGTTGTAACTTACAAGGATTAGCATGAGATGTTACCCTTTGCTTTACATGGTTATCGCACATTTGTTCGCACTTCGACAGGGGAAACTCCATTTTCCCTGGTATATGGAATGAAAGCAGTACTCCCCGTAGAGGTTGAGATCCCATCAATGAGAGTTCTAATGGAAGTTGAGTTATCTAAGGCTGAGTGGTGTCAGAGTAGATACGACCAATTGAATCTAATAGAAGATAAGAGAATGATGGCCTTATGGCATAGCCAGTTATATCAGAAAAGAATGAAGCAGGTGTTCGATAAAAAGGTTTGACCTTGTGAGTTCAGATAAGGGGATCTTATTCTTAAAAGGATCTTATCTTTTACACCTAATTCTAGGGGCAAGTGGGCTCCTAACTTTGAAGGCCCGTATGTAGTTAAGACAGCCTTCTCCGGTGGTGCAATGACTCTTATGACTATGGGCGGCGAGGAGCTCCCGCATCCTGTGAATTTTTATGCAATCAAGTAATACATTGTCTAAAAGAAATAAAAGAACAGCTCGCTAAGTTGAAAACCTGAAAGGGAGACTTAGGAAAAAATGAGCGTCTCAGTGGACTGAAAACCTGAAAGGGCAGTCCAAACAAAAATTAGAGACATAAAATAGAAAAATAATAATCCTGGTATATTGAAAAGTTGAAACGGAAATCTAATAAAAAGTTAGGGATATTTGTGATAAGTAACTGCATTGGTCATAGATTGATCCCCTTCAAAATGATTATTCTATGAGGGCTCTTCATCAAATTCATCTCCAGCGAAGTTTGAACACAATCAAAATTCAAAGTTGATAGGGAGAATAGGATTGTGTATTTCAATATAATATTTCCCATATAGTTACCATTTTTTAAAAATTTTAAAGATCTATGGAGTTACGCCATTTGTGAACTACCATTCCATTAAATAAATTTGAACCTTTGTCCATTTGTTTGCTGCTCTTATCTTATTTCAGCTTTACAAAATTTATTTTATTCTTGATGATGATTTTGAAACGATTTGTTAATAAAAATGTCTTTTAAAATATGTACAATAACAAAGAGTGTTTTCTTATGACTCGTGAATTGAAGGGAGTGCTATTGGTTGCCCTTGAGCACAGTTAAATTTTGAAATGTAGAACTAAGAAGGCAGGGTGCTTTTCAAAGACTGCCAGATGATTAAGTTTCATCCAATTAATCTTTCAAGGAGATTGTTGCCTCTTCCTTTTTATCGAAGACTTACGCTTCGGGCTTCTCCCTATTAAAATATATTTTCCCCTCCCAGAGGAAGTGACCTTACAACAAGTTCTTACTCCATCAGTGGATCTATATTTTATTCCCTAAGTGATGTTAAGATTTCCCAAGTGCCCGTGTACTATAATTTGTTATCCCTAGTGTTATCATCTGTTTATCTTATTTATATCTATATGTTCAGCATATACATGACATTCATTCATACATACTTACATCATTCATGCGCATTTTCATTTTCTCTCGATGTTCCTGAGTTCATTCACTCTAGCTGTGTTTATCCCCAATTAGCACATTTGTTACCCCGATTGATGTATTCACTCTTCTCAAATAGAATTCCAGCCATAGGATGAAAGGTGTGTATCGCCTCTTGTTTCACCCATTGAGTTCATTACTCGTGGGAAGGTTTTGCTTTAGTTTTATCGTCCATCTCTGGATAGGATAAATCCATAGTCGAGTTTATTCCTCCTTGGGAAGAGTCTTGTTTGACTATCTCTCTCCAGTTTATCCATGGATTGAACCTTGTCTTTGACAAATAATTTTTGATTGGATCTCTCCAGGTAATTGAATCCTAGACCGAGAGTGCATTTATTTTGCACATTTGAATACTTCCTCTTTATTTAAAGAAATTTACTCCATAAGATTAATTACTTTCCCTTCTATAGAAGACTCACATGCGAAGATTTTGTCTCCTCGGTAGGGGCTTGTTTGTAATTCCTCAGGAATTTAAGTTTATCTCCTAGTAGCATCATTGCAATACTCTCAGAATTATTATCTGACAACAAGTAGTGGTCTCTTTATTTGAGAAACTTATGTGTCCCCAAATTTCCTTTTGGACATAAAATGACAGTCTCTTTTGAGTAATCCGTTAATTCCAAGAGAAGTTATCCCCGGATATCAAGGTTATTATTTACTTCAATGGATGGTTAATCTCTTCAATATGATGGAGATAGTTCATTATGAAGATTTTGTTTACTCCAATGAATGGTTAATCTCTTTGATATGATGAAGATAGTTTGTTGTGAAGATTTTGTTTACTTCAACGGATGGTTAATCTCTTCGATATGATAGAGATAGTTTGTTGTGAAGATTTTGTTTACTCCAATGGATGGTTAATCTATTTGATATGATGGAGATGGTTCATTTTGAAAACCTAATACAAGTGATTACCTTTTTAAGAGCTTATTGCTACCCTTTTTAAATGGAATACTTGATTAGAAGCTGAGACCCGTTTTTCGTGGGGAAGATTATTGTTATTCTTTTCAAGAAGAAGACTTGATTAAAAGTTGATACCCATTCGCTGTTAGGAAGCTTATTGTTATCCTTTTCAAGAATAAACTGAGTACCGTTTGTCATGGGGAGGTTTATTTCTACCCTTTTCAAGTAGAATACTTGATTAAAGAAGAAGTTGAGACTTGTTCGCCATGGGGAAGCTTATTGTTATCCTTTTAAAGAATAAGACTTGATTAAAGAAGAACAGAGACTTGTTCGTCGTAGGGAGGTTTATTATTATCATTTTCAAGTGGATAACTTGATTAAAGAATGAACTGAGACCCTTTCATCATGGGGAGGTTTATTGCTACCCTTTTCAAGTAGAATACTTGATTAAAGAAGAATTTGATACCTATTCGTCGTGGGGAAGCTTATTGTTATTCTTTTCAAGAAGAAGACTTGATTAAAGAAGAAACTGAAACTCGTTCGTCGTGGGGAGGTTTATTGTTATCATTTTCAAGTGGATAACTTGATTAAAGAATGAACTGAGACTCGTTCGTCATGGAGAGGTTTATTGCTACCCTTTTCAAGTGGAAGACTTGATTAAAGAAGAAGCTGAGACACGTTCGTCGGGGGGAGCTTATTATTATCTTCTCAAATGGATGACTTGATTAAAAAAGAAGAAGAAGTCGAGATCCATTCAATGTGTGGAAGCTTATTGTTGCTTTTTAGATGGCCTTATCCTATTTCTCTTTTCCTTTTCTCTGGGCCTTTTCCCAAAAGGGTGGAGTTCTCTTTTCTTTCGCTTAGTTGAGTCAATCTCTCCCTAGTGGACCCAGTATTTCCTAGAATTTATTTTTTCCTTTTTTTCCCAATGAGGTTTAATCATAACTTTGAGGATTACTTGTTCTTTCTTGTCGGCATTTAGGCATCTTTTTTGTTGTGGCATCTCAGAGCAAAAAAATTTGCATTTTATATTTAAGAACCTCCCATTGCATCGAGACAAAGACTTTGATCTTCGCATCTCCGGTTAGAAGAAACCTAAATAGGGGCATATGTTGTACCCTAATTTTTTTACCCAAATCCCACTTCATGTGAATTAGTGCGTATCTAATAGAATACAAAAATTAGCTAATGTTTTCTCTTTGTGTCAAACATGGTTTTGAATCAAGAAATCTCCAATACAAGTCTTGATCAAATTAGGGTTTTGATTGAAGAAAGTGGATCATTGACTTTTGACTCAGTGCATGACCTAATGGCTTAAGGTATGATTCAAAGAACTCAAATGCACCATCTTGACCTAATTATATGGCTCAAGATATTTTGAAAGATACAATTAGCTGATAGTGAAAGAATTGGAATCAATTGATGAAAAGTCAACTGTCACACCAAAAGTCAAACTTGGACTTTTTGGTCAACATTGAACTTCAAAAGTCAATAATCACTTAATCATTCAAATTTTTCAACATTGATCATCAAGAGTCAAGAGAATCAATAAAGTCAACAAAAGTAAAAAATGAAGACTTTTAAACACTTGGAAATTTTCAAGTGTTTTGTACTCAAAATAACCCTAAGCTTCACAAGCAAGTTTCACAAAAGTTCAAGTTGATTCAAAGAAAACTTTCAACATTAAAGTTGTACGTAATGAAAAGTTATGTAACTTTATCAATGAGGGTTGATCTCTAAAAAATGCTCAAATCAAGAGTTATGGGCATGTGAACGTCTACCAACACTTAGAAAAAAAATATCAAAATAGTTTTGGTCAGATTTTTATCTCAACTTCATGGCCATTTTTCACTATGACCCAGATTGATTCAAAAAAAAGTGTTCAACATGAAAGTTGTAGATGTGGGTTCAAGCTTTCCAAAATGTCCAAGAGTATGAATTTATCTTTCTTGAGTTGTAAGTTTCAAACTTATGAAGTTGGGTGATCAAAGTTGCATTACAAGTCATTTTTTGAGATAGCTTAATGACCAAATATTCAAGCCATGCTATGAAATCCCTCATTTAAGGCCATAATACCTCTAAATATATCCAAATTCAAAAAATTACACAAGCCTTCAACCCATTACCCAAGAGATATAAGCCATTATCCAAATAACTTGCCATTTTTGGAAGAAAGTTACCAATATCATTCTTGAAAAGCAAGCTTTTTGTATAAAGTTTGTCTTGAGCCCATGCCTTGCTTACTTCTGATCATACTCCACAACAAATCATGGAAAGTAATCCCTCTATACCAGCAACTTTGGTACTTTATCTTGGAACCATAGAAAACTTGACATAACTTGATATTTGCATTTCAACCAAACCTTAACTCTTCAACATTCAAAACTGATCAGTTCCATTACCTCCAATATTTCCCTATAAATAAAGACCACCTTTCATTGCTAAGACCACCTTTCATTGCTAAGACCACCAATTCACAGCTCCAAAACACCCATCCATCTTTCTCAAATCAGAATTGGCCAAAACCTCCATTTTTGAGCTTCTGAAACCTTAACTTTGATACTCATCACCCTTGCAATATTTGTGCAAACCAACCACCTATACACTTCAAATACATCATATAGAACTCATCCAAACACATGTTACACTTATGTAACACCATTATCATCATCCTCCAAACTCCATAATTGAACCTTGCAAGTTGACTTAGTTGGGAGGATTCAGCCACTTTCAGCACAAAGTAAAAATTAGAATAGGTTCCTTGAGGTCCCAACAAGCTTAATAGATCATCATATTGCACTTAGAGCTTCTAGAAGAAACCTTGGACTTTTCTCCAAATAGGTAAAAAACTCAAACTGTGATTTCCTTATCCACACATCATTTGCTTTCGATTTCATAAGATAAAATATAGATATGATTGCCCTGAAACTAACCATGACCTTAGTTTTCATTTATGTTGTCTGTGTATTGAGAATTTTGCCTATGAACTGTTAGGGTTCATTTTTGGTACCAATAGAAATTCTTGCTTATCTTTGAGTGTTGGTTAAAATAAGTTATATGGTTGAATTTGTGATTAAATTTCAAGCAAGTTTGGTGTTTACACTTTTTAAAATGATTGAGAAATGAAGCTTTTAGAAAAATCAAAAATGTTGTTGATGTTACTGGGGCGAGGAAGAAGATGAAGTTCATCTTCAAAATTTTGAAAACTTAGTTTATTTTATATTTAGTGGTAGTTGTTATATGACTGGATGAAACAGCCACCCTAGTGGTAGAAACGCGTGCTTGTAACCTATAGGGATTGCATTCGAACCTGCTGGTGCCCTCCCCTATTTTTGCAATTTGTTTTTTTAATCTTTTTTCATTTCTTTTTTACAATTTTCATTTAATTTTGTTCAACCATCAAATTAATCTTTTTTGAGCAAATTTTTTGCACACTCTTATTTTATCACTTCTATTTTATGAATATAAAAAAATATCATAAAAATATAATTTATTTCATCATTTTTCAATTAAATCAAAATAGGTACTTTTTTAGGGTTTTTATGGACCTTCCTTTTATCTTTTGATTAAATTTTCAACTTTTCTCACAAGGCTTGATTTTACCATGATAGATCTTGATTCTTACTTAATATCTTGAATCTTGAGTAAGTATTTCATGATAGATTAAGTTTATCTTAGGGCTTTCCCACTCAAAATCCAAAATAAACCTTGAAACATGTTCACAAATCAAAACAATGCTCCATGACTTTCATCTTGATTGTGATGCATACATTGATCAAACATCAAACTCATTTATATTTTTACAAGTTTGTCTCACCATTTAAGGATATGTTTTCTTCATAAACTCCCACTCACCCAAAGTAATACCATGCTCGTTTGCTCACTTGTTATTTATCTTATCTTTTGTCACAACTTTTACTTGATAAACATGCTAACCTCCGCCTTGTTCTCAGCCCTTGTGATGTATATTTGTTATTGTGTTAGTAATTAAATGTTAATTACTTGTGCCCCCAATATCTAAGGAAAAGGATATTATTGTTGACTTTATAGTTATAAGCATGTGCATTCCCATTTGTATAAAAACTCTTGTGAATAATTGCCCTATGTATCTTCATATACTCTAAGAACCATTTAACCCTAAAAAAATCACTTTCAAACTTTCACCATTTTCATATAAAAACCTTAACCTTGTGTCATTGCATTCTTAAACTTTCGTTTTTATCAAACGCTTCAATATACTTAAGCTTATCAAAACAATTTCAAAAGACTAAAAAGGATTTAACCTCACCCAAATATTTTTTGCCACTTGGCTTTTCAATTTAAAACCTTTCTCAAAGAGATTAGATATAAATCATCTTTATAGCTGAGATATGATTCTCCTGCCCCTATAGTAATTGTTAAAGTAAATGTGATTTTTTTCCACATGAAGACGTTAGTTGGCAACTTATTGATCTTTATATCCAAGTTAGTAGCCCTTCCTTCATGATGATGCAAGATCCATCTTCTCATACTTGTGGTGTTATCAGTTGAGCTTTCTCTCTAAAAGATGATGAGATATCTTTTCTCCTAAAATCAACTACAACAAATCATTTTATTATTTTTACCATGAACTACGAGGTTTTGATCCTTAATTGGTACGTGGGTATAAGACTATGTTTTTCCAAACAAAAATATCATAAAATATACTTCTTTTCCCATCACCATATTCATTTAGAAAATAAATAATTTTAAACCAAAAACATATATTATAAGTGGTTCCTATAGAGTACTATAGATACATAGGGTGCTAATATCTTCCCTTTGTATAACTAACCCCCGTACCTTGGATCTTTTCCTTATGCTTTTCTTTTAGTATTTACTCCTTGTGTTGCATGTTAAACAATATGGTTTCAATCTTTTCCATTTTCCTTGGAAATAATAAAGTTCGGTGGTGACTTCTTAAGTTTTTGTGAGTTAAGTTTACTCAATAGCTTGGTCTCCTCGATTTTTCACTGCGACACACATGAAACCACGGTTTGGCTCCCCGAACATGTCTATCCTCGGATACATCCTGAAACATCCTCGTCTCTTATGACAAGCACCAACAGAATTATCACCTCCTCGACACACAGACTGACTCTAAGTCATCACTCCTACGCCCAAGAGCAACAACTTAAGGGGCTCTTGTTCTGGACTGGCCCAATGGCTAAGCAAGGCTCAATCCACTTCTGCGTATAAGATGGCCCAATAACCTTGGCCTAATAAAATGTGAAGGATAAAGGACACTTTTTTCCTTCTGCCCCTCACTCGAGGAGCCCTGGCTAGCTAACCACCAGGGCATGCACAGTCGCATCTGCCCACTCAAAACAGGTCGGTCCTCATCCTACCAAACCATACAAGGACAGCCACCCAAGAACGACCAGAAAATCACGCTTACCCGTAAAACACTTCTTTGCCCGTCATAACGGCTAGTTCCGAGCAACTCTACTTGTAACACCCCAATTCTACCCGGCAATTATAAATGTAAATCAGAGTCATAAAATTCATGCAACTGAATCAGGATGCCACAAATTCAACTTTAAAAACACATTGCATTCAACGTGGATACATAACACTTTAAAACTTAGGATGAACCATAAGCATAATAATTTAATCTCTTAATCCAACAACTTAAGCATCTACGCAGCAGAATCATAATAACATCTTTGTCCACCATTATAGCAACTTCAAAACAACGCATACTTAGCAACAATCAAATTAAAGTTCAACAACTAAAATCATCAATAATCAAAAGCAATAAGCGCTCATCCCCCCGAGTGTTATGTATCAGAGAAATGACACTGACTCGAACTACCAAAGGTATACTGCATTCACTCTGGATTACCTGCACGTTACCAACGTAAGGGTAACATTCAAACCAAAGGGGTGATATATCTAACAATATAATAAAATGTATGATAAATAATATATTAAATTAGGTCACATAACATCACCATTTCTCATCGTATAAACAACAATAATCGCAACAGAATACCAACAATATACACATTTACCGCATCAATACACATCTTCTTTATGCAATCATATAATGCGACTTAATACTATGTAAATTAATGTGGTACCATTGGAGCAGAACTCCCATCTCAAAATAATTGCCAATAAATAGAGGCATCAACAAGGCATAGCCTTCATCTTAATATTCGCCAATACATGCCATCTTAACGAGCATCAGCTCCATCTTGGAATGCAATGTATGCGACACAATCATGAATGTAATGACAACACCATAATTATCAACATCTCAATCACAACATCATCGTTGGCCAGAAGCCTACATCTTAATAGTTGTCAATTATTAGAGGCATCTCAACATCATTTATCAATCACCATTCATCGCATAATTCATCAATATAATTCATCGCATAATTCATCAATATAATTTATCGCATAATTCATCAATATAATTCATCGCACAATTCATCAATATAATTCTTCAACAAAATTCTACAGCAACTCAGCCACAACAACAGTACAACGACAGACCGACAATCCCTCAACGTTAGCCATCGACCTACAACATGATAATGCCTATAATTAATTAATTATATAAGGCTTACCTCTAGTTAACAACATATTATTGTTCTATAATACTACATCATTATCATCATTAACCTTACTGTCATGAATCAACCATCAATCTATAATTGTCTTATCCTCATCATTCTTCACAAAATCACCATAGCGATTAATGCGGGAGGCTAACTCTAGTTCTAAATTGGGTCACTAGGATTATCCTTCCTAATCTTCATTTTAATCCTCAAGAATGGAGTTCATCGCGTTAGCTATCCAACGCTTCGAACGGCACCTCAACCGGAGTCCATAAACTCAAGTTACATCCTTTGGAAAACAAATCTATCAAAAATCAGACTACATGAGTCGACACATAACATCTTGAGTCGACGCGTACTGAGATTGACACGCTGCATGTATCGACGCGTACTCCCTTCGTATCGAATCATACTGAGTCTGCAACACTTCATGTATTGATACATGGTCCTATATATCGACTCATCCTGAGTCTAGAAGCCTGCATGTATCGATGCATGGCTTCTTCGTATCGACACATACTGTTCTGCCATAAATATTTTCTGCATTTTCACTGTGTTTTCACTACGGTTTCCATGCCTTAGGCCCTAGAAACATCCTCTAATCATAGATAATCATCAATTATAATAATCATATGTTTCTAGATCAATTATACAGCATTAGGGCATCATTATTCATCCCTGAATCATCGATTCTCATCAAACAACAATGTATACAATTCAATCATAAACCAAACAATCTTTTACATATAATCCCACATACCACTCATCGTAAACCCTATTATAGAGTCAGAACCCCACCCTTACCTTGGATTGAAGGTTGCTCTATAACTTTTCCGATTGAATTTCCTTCTGCCTCTTTTCCTCCTTTTCTGCAACTTTTACGTTCTCTTTCTCTTCTTCCAACCCTTATTTCCTTCTCTTCTTACTGCTTCTTCTTTTTCCTTATTATTTCTAAAACTAATATAATAACCCTATAATTCTCTTTATTCCTTAATGGGCTTAAGACTCCTACACCCCCCTTTTACTACTACTCTTATTCTTTAAAACAAGCCCACATCAAATAATATTATCATTCTAATATTATTCCACAACTTAATAGAATAAATAAATCCAATAACAAAAACACATCAACTATCATCATAACACAACTTCACAAATATTCCAAAAATAATTTAATTAAATTACGGGCTTTACAACTCTCCCCCACTTAGAATATTTTCATCCTCGAAAATTTACCTTAATCCAACAACTCAGGATAGGAGTCCCGCGTCTTGCTCTCCAACTCCCAAGTCATGCTTTCTCCGGAAGCTCCTAGCCAAACCACTTTAACCAAAGCAATCTCTTTTCCCCTCAGAGTCTTTATTTCACGATCCGTGATCCGTACAGGCATCGTCTCCACCGTAAGATTATCCCGTACTTGCACATCATCCATATGAATCACATGAGATGGATCTGAAATATATTTTCGGAGTTGTGACACATAAAAAAAATCATGCAAATTCGAAAGATTAGGCGGTAAAGCCAATCTATAAGCCACATTCCCAACTCTCTCTGAAATCTGATATGGTCCAATAAAACGAGAAGTGAGCTTCTTAGACTTCAATACTTGCCCAACACCAGTCACAGGTGTAACTCTCAAAAACACATGGTCACCTGCTTGAAATTCTAAATCTTTCCTTCGCTTGTCATGATAACTCTTCTGTCTACTTTGGGAAGTTTTCATCTTTTCTCAAATCAACTTCACCTTCTCAGTAGTCTCACGAACAAGTTCAGGTCCAAGTACTACACTTTCACCAGATTCATGCCAACACAAAGGAGTTCTACATCTTCGACCATACAACGCTTCAAAAGGTGTCATCCCAATACTAGAATGGTAATTGTTATTATAAGTGAGCTCTATCAACGGAAGGTAAGTATCTCACGAACCTCCCTGCTCAAGAACACATGCCCTTAACAAGTCTTCCAACGATTGAATAGTCCATTTAGTCTGACCATCTGTCTGAGGATGATACACCGAACTCAACCTCAACTTATAACCCAATGCCTCTTGCAAACTCTTCCAAAAATCAGAAGTAAATCTTGGATCTCTATCTGAAACAATGCACAAAGCAACACCATGCAGCTTCACAATCACACTAATGTAAATCTCAGCCAACTTCGACACTGGAAAACTGTTGTTAATGGGAATAAAATGAGCCGACTTTGTAATCCTATCAACAATCACCCAAATTGAATCATGTCCTCTTAAAGTATTAGATAACCTCGTCACAAATTCCATCGAAATACTATCCCATTTCCATTATGGAACTTCCAACGGTTGCATCAACCCTGCAGGCTTATGATGTTCAACTTTCGACTTCTTACAAGTCAAACATGCATACACAAGCCGATCCACATCACTTTTCATTCCAGGCCACCAAAACAAACCTTTCAAATCTTGATACATCTTTGTAGCTCCTGGATGAATACTTAACTTACTTCTATGACTCTCTTCAAGTATCGCTTTCTTCATCTCAGCATCAACAGGAATACAAATCTGGTTACGAAATCTCAACACACCTTGCGCATCTAGCTTAAAATCACTATTCTCAGACTGATCGATCCCAACCATTGAATCTACCAGTTTCACATCCAACTTCTGAGCTTCTATGATACTGTCTAGAAATTCATTATTAATCTTTAACATTCCCAACATAACACTTCGCGGTGTCACTTCACAAACCAAACTCAAATCTCGGAATTTCTCAATCAACTCCAGCTCCTTAACCATTATTGCCGACATGTGTAAAGTCTTTCGACTCAACGCATCAGCTACCACGTTCGCTTTTCCTGGGTGATAATTCAAACCAAAATCATAATCCTTTAACAATTCCAACCATATTCGTTGCCTCATATTCAACTCCTTCTGGTCAAATAAATACTTTAAGCTCTTATGGTCACTAAACACTTCAAATCTAGAGCCGTAAAGATAATGCCTCCAAATCTTCAACACAAATACAACTGCAGCAAGCTCTAAATCATGCGTAGGATAGTTCTTCTCATGAGTCCTCAACTGCCTTGATGCATAAGCAACTACCTTATCATTCTGCATAAGCACACCTTCTAAACCCATCTTAGAAGCATCACAATATACCACAAAAGGCTTTCTTGGATTAGGCAACGTCAAAATCGGAGCCGACGTCAATCTCTTCTTCAACTCTGTAAAGCTTTCTTCGCACTGAACATCCCATACAAAAGCTCTACCTTTACAAGTCAACTTAGTCAGAGGAAGTGCCAACTTAGAAAAAACCTCTGATAAACCTCCTATAGTAACCAGCTAATCCCAAAAAGCTCCTAATCTCAATAGCTAACTTTGGAGTTTCCCATTGCAACACAACATTAACCTTCGATGGATCTACAACAATGCCACTACCTGAGATCACATGACCAAGAAAGTTAACCTCTCTTAACCAGAACTAACACTTAGACAGCTTTGCATACAACTTCTTCTCTTTCAAAACTTGCAATACTACTCTTAAGTGTTCTGCATGCTCTTCTTCAGACTGAGTAAATCAAAATATCATCAATAAACACCACCACAAACCGATCCAAATAAGTATGAAAGATATGATTCATGTATTCCATGAATACTTCCGGCGCATTACTAAGACTGAAAGGCATCACCGAATACTCATAATGTCCATAACACGTTTTGAAAGCCGTCTTCTGGATATCTTCATCCTTCACTTTAATCTGATGGTAACCCGACCTCAAATAAATCTTACTAAACACACGAGCATCTACCAATTGATCCATCAAGTCATCTATTCTTGGAAGTGGATACTTGTTCTTAATAGTCACTTTATTCAACTGTCTATAATCGACACAAAGCCTCATACTTCCATCTTTCTTCTTTACTAACAACACTGGAGCTCCCCACGATAATACACTTGGTCTTACAAACTTCTTTTCAAGTAACTCTTCCAATTGCTTCTTTAACTCTAACAATTTAGATGCAGACATCATGTATGGTGCCATAGACACGGGTCTGGTACCAGGTACAAGATCAATCGCAAATTCAACTTCCCTCTCGGGCGGTACATCAGGAATTTCATCAGGGAAAACTTCAGGAAAATCACACACCACCTGCAATTCCTCAATTATAACTTGAGTCTCTACAGATAGCGACGCCATCAACGAGAACATATTTGTTTCTTCTTGCATCAACTTCCTCAACTGTCTAGCAGACAACAAACTATCTTCCTCTTCCTCAAGACTAGAAAACCTCACAGACTTGTCATAATAGTTAATATGAACATAGTTATGCTCTAACCAGTTCATACCCAAAATCACATCTAACCCTCTTAACGGTAAAAAAACCAAGTCAACAACAAAGTCTCTGTGAAAGATCGACAAGGGACACTTTAAACACACAAAAGAAGTAGTCACGGACCCCTTGGCTGGAGTATCAACGACCATTTCTCCATTCATAGAAGACAACATAAGACCCAATCTTTCAACACAATCAGCAACAATAAATCAATGAGTAGCACTGGTATCAATAATAGTAATTAAAGGAATACTATTAATGAAACATGTACCTCTGATAAGTATGTCCTTAGCAATTGTCTGGTCCTCAACCAAAGCAAACACTTTGCCACTTGTCTGCACCCTCTTTGGTTTCTGACACTGACTACCAATGTGGCCCTCTTTGTAACGCCCAGAATTTAATTAATTATTTAATTAAATTATTTTTAGAATAATTATGAAGAAGTATTATTAAATTGGATTTATTTTATTAAATGGAGAAATAATAATATATTTGAGGTATTATATTATTATGTGAAATAATGTTAGAAGCTAATATTATTTAAGGTGGGCTTAATTTGAGATAGTGGAAGTATTAAGGAGGGTGTAGGTTTTGAGCCCATTAAGGAATAATCTAATAATATTAGGTTATTTTATTATTTGTTGTTAGAATAGAAGGAAGAAGCAGTAAGAAGAGAAATAAGGATTGTGGAAACGTGAAGCTGCTGGTTTTTGAAGGAAACGGCAAGAACAAAGATTCAACCCAGAAATTGTAGAGCGACCTTCGATCCAAGGTAAGGGTGGGGTTCTGGATTTATAATTGGGTTCATGATGTTTGGTATATGGGGTTAGGTGTAATTGTTGTTTTTGTTATTGAATTGAATGATGTATGGTGAATATTGATGAATTCTCGATGGATAAATGATGTTATGATGCTGTGTAATCAATGTTGTAATAGAGTATAATGATTAAGTGAGGAATTATCATGGTTAGGATGAGGTTTGTAGGACTGTAATTATATTCCAGTAGTGAAATTATAGTAGAAATGCAGAGAATTATGTAGGAAATCGCAGAATGCGTCGACCCCAAACTGGATGTGTCGATACATGAAGGATGTTGGACTCAGGATGAGTCGATGCATGCAGGGCTTACGTCGATGCATGTTAAGTATAAGACTCAGGATGAGTCGACGCGAATAGAGGATGTGTCGATGCATGATGAGTGCAAGACTCAGGATGAGTCGACCGGTACGATGCATGTGTCGATACATGCTGGGATTTGAAAGCAGAATGAGTCGACCCATAAGGAGGATGTGTCGACTCATAGTATGAAGATGCAGCAGGATGTGTCGACCCATGGTGTTTTGTGTCGATACATAAAGTCTGATTTTTGACAGAATTGACTTCTAATTGCTGTAACTTGAGTTGTAGGATGTTGTTTGAGATGTCGTTCGAAGCGTTGATTAGCTAATGCGATGAACTTTATTTTAGATGATTAAAATGATGATTAAGAGGTATAATTCCAGTAACTAATTTAGGATTTAGAATTAATTCTCGTAGATGACCGTTGTGCTGTTTTTAGGACAGAATGATGAATTTTGAGATGTTAGAGGTTGCTGTTAAAATTATGACAGTAGGATTTAGTTATAATAATGATGTATAGTAGCAGAATAACAGTATAGCTTACTGTATTATTGATATGCAATTGAGTTATTAATAAGATGTGATTATTAAAGCTGTGTTTGATAATTTATGATGAACAAATGATGTTGATAAATAATTATGTTTAATAAATTATTTTGAGATGTTTAAGAGATGCTGTAATTGAGATGTTGTTGTTTGAGATGACTGAAATGTTGTCGTTTTGAGATGATTGAGATGTTGTTGTTTAAGATGTGTTTTGAGATGTTGTTAACTGAGTGTGTTATTACATTCATGTTGAGTCGCATACATTGCATTTTTTTGAGATGGAGCTTATGCTCATTGAGATGGCTTGGATTGGAAAATTTTGAGATGAAGGATATGCCTTGTTGATGCCTCTGTTAATTGGCAGATTAGATTTTTGAGATGGGAGTTCTGCTCCAATGGTACCACATGCATTTGCATAGTTTTGAATCGCATTTTATGATTGAATAATGAAGTGTATTTGATGTTGATGAATGATTATATATGATGTAATTGTTATTGATTATGAGATGAGAAGTGGTGATATTATTGATCTAATTTGATATATTAATTATCGTGCGCTTTATTATATTGTTAGATATCTCACCTCTTCTGTTTGAATGGTGCCCTTATGTTGGTAACGTGCAGGTAATCGAGAGTGGAGGCCGTATACCTTCAATAGATTGAGTCGGTGTCATTGCTCTGATATGTAACACTCGGGGGGATGAACGCTTGCTGATTTCTGATTGCTGATTTTTAGTTGTTGAACTTTAAATTGTTTATTTACTAAATAAGAGATGTTTCGAAGTTGTTATTTTATTTAAAGATATTATTGAAGAATTCCGCTGCGTAGTTGTTGAATATTTAATGAAAGATGTTATGTTGTTAGTTCATCCGATGTTTTGAAAAAGTGTTATATATCCATGATGAATGCAATGAATTTGTTAGAAGAATTTGTGACGTCCCGATTCATTTGTATGATTGAAATTTTATAACTCTGATTTATCTTACATAAATTGCTTGGGGTAGAATTGGGGTATTACAAAGTTGGTATCAGAGCCTGGTTGGTCCGACCTTGTCATTGAGTCTTAGTTGTCTAACAATCGAGTATTGTTATTTTGAGTTCTAACAGTTGTTTATGTTGTAGTGAGAAGTTGAGATGCTTGGAAGGAATGATGTTGCTCTTGCTGTTGCTCTACAAGCAATGGCTCATGCGATGGAAAATCATCCGAATGCTGACGGGAATGATGGATCTCGTAGCTTGGTGACTTTCCAGAGAGAGAATCCACCTACGTTCAAGGGAAAATATGATCCTGACAAAGCTTTGGAATGGTTGAAAGAGATTGAGAGGATCTTTCGTGTGATGGACTGCACTCCAGCGCAGAAGGTTCGTTATGGGACTCATATGCTGGCAGTCGAGGCTGATGACTGGTCGCTAGAGACTTGCCAGAAGTTGGAAGCTGCAGGTGAGGATGTCACTTGGGCTGTGTTCCGTAGGGGATTCCTGAGAAAGTATTTTCCTGAAGATGTACGTGGAAAGAAGGAAATTGAGTTCCTTGAGCTGAAGCAAGGGAATCTGTCTGTTGTTGAGTATGCTGCCAATTTTGCTGAGCTGGCCAAGTTTTATCCGCATTACGCTGAGGAAAATGCTGAATTTTCAAAGTGTATTAAGTTTGAGAATGGGTTGTGCCCGGAAATTAAGAAGGCAGTTGGATACCAGAAGATCCGTATCTTTGCTGAATTGGTTGATAACTGTAGAATTTATGAGGAAGATAATAATTCACATTACAAGATTATTAGTGAGAAGAGGGGTAAGCACCTGCAGAATCATGGTAAACCCTATGATGCCCCAGCTGGTAAGGGTAAGCAGAGAGTTGCTCATGGTCAGAGAACTAGTGGGGGAGATGCTCTTGCTGGTTTGATTTGTTTTAAGTGTGGGAAACCTGGGCACAAGAGTAATGTGCGCACTGCTGAAGTGAAGAGATGTCACCGTTGTAGTAATAACGGGCATATTGTATCTGAGTGTGAGCACAAGAATGTGGTTTGTTTCAATTGTAAGGAAGAAGGGAACATTGGTAGCCAGTGTCCGAAACCGAAGAAGGCTCAGTCTAGTGGTGAAGTGTTTGCTTTGGTGGAGGATCAGACAGCTTCCGAGGACAGACTTATTAGAGGTACATGTTTCATTAGTAGTACTCCTTTAATTACTATTATTGATATTGGTGCTACGCATTGTTTTATTGTTGCTGATTGTGTTGAAAGATTGGGTCTTGTGTTGTCTTCTTTGAATGGAGAAATGGTCGTCGATACTCCAGCCAAGGGATCGATGACTACTTCTTTTGTGTGTGTTAAGTGTCCCTTGTCGATCTTCGACAGAGACTTTGTTGTTGATTTGGTTTACTTTCCGCTAAGAGGTTTGGATGTGATTCTTGGTATGAACTAGTTAGAGCATAACTGTGTTCATATTAATTGTTATGACAAGTCGGTGAAGTTTTCTACTCCTGAAGAAGAGAAAGATGGTTTGTTGTCTGCTAGACAGTTGAGGAAGTTGATGCAAGAGGAAGCACAGATGTTTTCATTGATGGCGTCGCTATCTGTAGAGACTCAAGCTATAATTGAGGAATTGTCGGTGGTATGTGAATTTCCTGAAGTTTTCCTTGATGAGATTCCTGATGTACCTCCAGAGAGGGAAGTTGAATTTGCAATTGATCTTGTACCTGGTACTAAACCTGTGTCTATGGCACCATACAGGATGTCTGCGTCAGAGTTGTCAGAGTTGAAGAAGCAATTGGAAGAGTTACTTGAGAAGAGGTTTGTAAGACCAAGTGTATCGCCGTGGGGAGCTCCAGTGTTGTTAGTGAAGAAGAAATATGGAAGCATGAGGCTCTGTGTTGATTATAGACAGCTGAACAAGGTGACAATTAAGAACAAGTATCCGCTTCCAAGAATAGATGACTTGATGGACCAATTGGTGGATGCTCGTGTGTTTAGTAAGATTGATTTGAGGTCGGGTTATCATCAGATTAAAGTTAAGGATGAAGATATTCAGAAGACAGCTTTCAGAACGCGTTATGGACATTACGAGTATTCGGTGATGCCTTTCGGTGTTACTAATGCGCCGGGAGTATTCATGGAATATATGAATTGTATCTTCCATACTTATTTGGATCGGTTTGTAGTGGTGTTCATTGATGATATTTTGATTTACTCTAAGTCAGAAGAAGAGCATGCTGAACATTTAAGAGTAGTATTGCAGATTTTGAAAGAGAAGAAGTTGTATGCAAAGTTGTCCAAGTGTGAATTCTGGTTGAAAGAGGTTAGTTTTCTTGGTCATGTGATTTCAGGTAGTGGCATTGTTGTAGATCCATCGAAGGTTGATGTTGTGTTGCAATGGGAAACTCCAAAGTCGGCTACTGAGATTAGAAGCTTCTTGGGATTAGATGGTTATTATAGAAGGTTTATTGGAGGGTTTTCTAAGTTGTCACTTCCATTGACTAAGTTGACTTGTAAAGGTAGAGCTTTTGTTTGGGATGTTCAGTATGAAGCAAGTTTTACAGAATTGAAGAAGAGGTTGACATCGGCTCCGATTTTGATGTTGCCTAATCCAGGAGAGTCTTTTGTGGTGTATTGTGATGCTTCAAATATGGGTTTAGGAGGTGTTCTTATGCAGAATGGTAAGGTAGTTGCTTATGCGTCGAGGCAGTTGAGGACTAATGAGAAGAACTATCCTACGCATGATTTAGAGCTTGCTGTTGTTGTTTTGGTGTTGAAGATTTGGAGGCATTATCTTTATGGTTCTAGATTTGAAGTGTTTAGTGACCATAAGAGCTTAAAGTATTTGTTTGATCAGAAGGAGTTGAATATGTGGCAACGAAGATGGTTGGAATTGTTAAAGGCTTATGATTTCAGTTTGAATTATCATCCAGAAAAGGCGAATGTGGTAGCTGATGCGTTGAGTCGAAAGACTTTACATATGTCAGCAATGATGATTAAAGAGTTGGAATTGATCGAGCAATTCAGAGATATGAGCTTAGTTTGCAAGGTTACTCCGCAGAGTGTTATGTTGGGTATGTTGAAGATTAATAATGAATTTTTAGACAGTATCAGAGAAGCTCAGAAGTTGGATGTGAAACTGGTAAACTCGATGGTTGGGACTGATCAATCTGAGAATAGTGATTTCAAGTTAAATGAGCAAGGTGTGTTGAGGTTTCGTGACCGGATTTGTATTCCTGATGATGCTGAGATGAAGAAAGTGATACTTGAAGAGAGTCATAGAAGTAAGTTGAGTATTCATCCAGGAGCTACAAAGATGTATCAAGATTTGAAAGGTTTATTTTGGTGGCCTGGGATGAAGAGTGATGTGGCTCGGTTTGTGTATGCATGTTTAACTTGTCAGAAGTCAAAAGTTGAACATCAGAAGCCTGCAGGATTGATGCAACCGTTGGAAGTTCCAGAGTGGAAATGGGATAGCATTTCAATGGACTTTGTGACGGGGTTGCCTAGTACTTCAAGAGGACATGATTCGATTTGGGTGATTGTTGATAGGCTTACGAAGTCAGCTCATTTTATTCCTATTAACATCAGTTTTCCAGTGTCAAAGTTGGCTGGAATTTATGTTAGTGTGATTGTGAAACTGCATGGTGTTCCTTTGTGTATTGTGTCAGATAGAGATCCAAGATTTACTTCTGATTTTTGGAAGAGTTTGCAAGAAGTGTTGGGTTCTAAGTTGAGGTTGAGTTCAGCGTATCATCCTCAGACATATGGTCAGACTAAACGAACGATTCAATCGTTAGAAAACTTGTTGAGGGCATGTGTTCTCGAGCAGGGAGGTTCGTGGGATACTTATCTTCCGTTGATAGATTTCACGTATAACAACAGTTACCATTCTAGTATTGGGATGGCACCTTTTGAAGCGTTGTATGGTCGAAGATGTAGAACTCCGTTATGTTGGCATGAATCTGGTGAAAGTGTAGTACTTGTCCCTGAATTTGTTCGTGAGACTACTGAGAAGGTGAAGTTGATTCGAGAAAAGATGAAAGCTTCACAGAGTAGACAGAAGAGTTATCATGACAAGCGAAGGAAGGATTTAGAATTTCAAGCTGGTGATCATGTGTTTTTGAGAGTTACACTTGTGACTGGTGTTGGGCGAGCATTGAAGTCTAAGAAGCTCACTTCTCGTTTTATTGGACCGTATCAGATTTTAGAGAGAGTGGGGAATGTTGCTTATAGAGTGGCTTTACCGCTTAATCTTTCGAATTTGCATGATGTGTTTCACGTGTCGCAACTTCGGAAGTATATTTCAGATCCATCTCATGTGATTCATATGGACGATGTGCAAGTACGGGATAATCTTACGGTGGAGACGATGCCTGTACGGATTGTGGATCATGAAATGAAGACTCTGAGGGGCAAGGAGATTGCCTTGGTTAAAGTGATTTAGTTAGGAGTTGCTGGTGAAAGCATGACTTGGGAATTGGAGAGAAAGATGTGAGACTCCTATCTAGAATTGTTTAATTGAGGTAAATTTTCGAGGACAAAAAGATTCTAAGTGGGGAAGAGTTGTAACGCCCGTAATTTAATTAATTATTTAATTAAATTATTTTTAGAATAATTTTGAAGAAGTATTATTAAATTGGATTTATTTTATTAAATGGAGAAATAATAATATATTTGAGGTATTATATTATTATGTGAAATAATGTTAGAAGCTAATATTATTTAAGGTGGGCTTAATTTGAGATATTGGAAGTATTAAGGGGGTGTAGGTTTTGAGCCCATTAAGGAATAATCTAATAATATTAGGTTATTTTATTATTTGTTGTTAGAATAGAAGGAAGAAGCAGTAAGAAGAGAAATAAGGATTGTGGAAACGTGAAGCTGCTGGTTTTTGAAGGAAACGGCAAGAACAAAGATTCAACCCAAAAATTGTAGAGCGACCTTCGATCCAAGGTAAGGGTGGGGTTCTGGCTTTATAATTGGGTTCATGATGTTTGGTATATGGGGTTAGGTGTAATTGTTGTTTTTGTTATTGAATTGAATGATGTATGGTGAATATTGATGAATTCTCGATGGATAAATGATGTTATGATGCTGTGTAATCGATGTTGTAATAGAGTATAATGATTAAGTGAGGAATTATCATGGTTAGGATGAGGTTTGTAGGACTGTAATTATATTCCAGTAGTGAAATTACAGTAGAAATGCAGAGAATTATGCAGGAAATCGCAGGATGCGTCGACCCCAAACTAAATGTGTCGATACATGAAGGATGTTGGACTCAGGATGAGTCGATGCATGCAGGGCTTGCATCGATGCATATTAAGTATAAGACTCAGGATGAGTCGACGCGAAGAGAGGATGTGTCGATGCATGATGAGTGCAAGACTCAGGATGAGTCGACCGGTATGATGCATGTGTCGATACATGCTGGGATTTGAAAGCAGATTGATTCGATCCATAAGAAGGATGCGTCGACTCATAGTATGAAGATGCAGCAGGATGTGTCGACCCATGGTGTTTTGTGTCGATACATAAAGTCTGATTTTTGACAGAATTGACTTCTAATTGCTGTAACTTGAGTTGTAGGATGTTGTTTGAGATGCCGTTCGAAGCGTTGATTAGCTAACGCGATGAACTTTATTTTAGATGATTAAAATGATGATTAAGAGGTATAATTCCAGTAACTAATTTAGGATTTAGAATTAATTCCCGTAGATGACCGTTGTGCTGTTTTTAGGATAGAATGATGAATTTTGAGATGTTAGAGGCTGCTATTAGAATTATGACAGTAGTATTTAGTGATAATAATGATGTGCAGTAGCAGAATAACATTATGGCTTACTGTATTATTGATATACAGCTGAGTTATTAATAAGACGTGATTATTAAAGTTGTGTTTGATAATTTATGATGAACAAATGATGTTGATAAATAATGATGTTTAATAAATTATTTTAAGATGTTTAAGAGATGTTGTAATTGAGATGTTGTTGTTTGAGATGACTGAAATGTTGTCGTTTTGAGATGATTGAGATGTTGTTGTTTGAGATGACTGAAATGTTGTTGTTTTGAGATGATTGAGATGTTGTTGTTTAAGATGTGTTTTGAGATGTTGTTAACTGAGTGTGTTATTACATTCATGTTGAGTCGCATACATTGCATTTTTTTGAGATGGAGCTTATGCTCATTGAGATGGCCTGGATTAGCAAATTTTGATATGAAGGCTATACCTTGTTGATGCCTCTATTAATTGGCAGATTAGATTTTTGAGATGGGAGTTCTGCTCCAATGGTACCACATGCATTTGCATAGTTTTGAGTCGCATTTTATGATTGAATAATGAAGTGTATTTGATGTTGATAAATGAGTATATATGCTGTAATTGTTGTTGATTATGAGATGAGAAGTGGTGATATTATTGATCTAATTTGATATATTAATTATCGTGCACTTTATTATATTGTTAGATATCTCACCCTTATGTTTGAATGTTGCCCTTATGTTGGTAACGTGCAAGTAATCGAGAGTGAAGACCGTATACCTTCAATAGATCGAGTCGGTGTCATTGCTCTGATATGTAACACTCGGGGGGATGAACGCTTGCTGATTTGTGATTGCTGATTTTTAGTTGTTGAACTTTAAATTGTTTATTTACTAAATATGAGATGTTTCAAAGTTGTTGTTTATTTAAAGATGTTATTGAAGAATTCCGCTGCGTAGTTGTTGAATATTTAATGAAAGATGTTATGTTGTTAGTTCATCCGACGTTTTGAAAAAGTGTTATATATCCATGATGAATGCAATGAATTTGTTAGAAGAATTTTTGACGTCCTGATTCATTTGTATGATTGAAATTTTATAACTTTGATTTATCTTGCATAAATTGCTTGGGGTAGAATTGGGGTGTTACAAAGTTGGTATTACAGCCTGGTTGGTCCGACCTTGTCGTTGAGTCTTAGTTGTCTAACAATCAAGTATTGTTATTTTGAGTTCTAACAGTTGTTTGTGTTGTAGTGAGAAGTTGAGATGGCTAGAAGGAATGATGCTGCTCTTGTTGCTGCTCTGCAAGCAATGGCTCATGCGATGGAAAATCATCTGAATGCTGACGGGAATGCGGGATCTCGTAGCTTGGCGACTTTCCAGAGAGAGAATCCACCTACGTTCAAGGGAAAATATGATCCTGGCGGAGCTTTGGAATGGTTGAAAGAGATTGAGAGGATCTTTCTCGTGATGGACTGCACTCCAGCGCATAAGGTTTGTTATGGGACTCATATGCTAGCAGTCGAGGCTGATGACTGGTGGCTAGAGCCTTGCCAGAAGTTGGAAGCTGCATGTGAGGATGTCTCTTGGGCTATGTTCCGTAGGGAATTCCTGAGAAAGTATTTTCCTGAAGATGTCCGTGGAAAGAAGGAAATTGAGTTCCTTGAGCTAAAGCAAGGGAATATGTCTGTTGTTGAGTATGCTGCCAGGTTTGCTGAGTTGGCCAAGTTTTATCCGCATTACGCTGAGGAAAATGCTGAATTTTCAAAGTGTATTAAGTTTGAGAATGGGTTGCGCCCGGAAATTAAGAAGGCAGTTGGATACCAGAAGATCCATGTCTTTGCTGAATTGGTTGATAGCTGTAGAATTTATGAGGAAGATAACAATGCACATTACAAGATTATTAGTGAGAAGAGGGGTAAGCACCCGCAGAATCATGGTAAACCCTATGATGCCCCAGCTGGTAAGGCTAAGCAGAGAGTTGCTCATGGTCAGAGAACTAGTGGGGGGGATGCTCTTGCTGGTGTGATTTGTTTTAGGTGTGGGAAACCTGGGCACAAGAGTAATGTGTACACTGCTGAAGTGAAGAGATGTCACCGTTGTGGTAAGAACGGACATATTGTATCTGACTGTGAGCACAAGAATATGGTTTGTTTCAATTGTAAGGAAGAAGGGCACATTGGTAGCCAGTGTCCGAAACCGAAGAAGGCTCAGTCTAGTGGTAAAGTGTTTGCTTTGGTTGAGGATCAGATAGTTTCTGAGGACAGACTTATTAGAGGTACATGTTTCATTAATGTTACTCCTTTAATTACTATTATTGATACTAGTGATACGCATTGTTTTATTGTTGCTGATTGTGTTGAAAGATTGGGTCTTGTGTTGTCTTCTTTGAATGGAGAAATGGTCGTCGATACTCCAGCCAAGGGATCGGTGACTACTTCTTTTGTGTGTGTTAAGTGTCCCTTGTCGATCTTCGACAGAGACTTTGTTGTTGATTTGGTTTGCTTGTCGCTAAGAGTTTTGGATGTGATTATTGGTATGAACTGGTTAGAGCATAATTGTGTTCATATTAATTGTTATGAAAAGTCGGTGAAGTTTTCTACTCTTGAAGAAGAGGAAGATGGTTTGTTGTCTGCTAGACAGTTGAGGAAGTTGATGCAAGAGGAAGCACGGATTTTTTTGTTAATGGTGTCTCTATCTGTAGAGACTCAATCTATAATTGAGGAATTTCCGGTGGTATGTGAATTTCCTGAAGTTTTCCCTGATGAGATTACTGATGTACCACCAGAGAGGGAAGTTGAATTTGCAATTGATCTTGTACCTGGTACCAGACCTGTGTCTATGGAACCATACAGGATGTCTGCGTCTGAGTTGTCAGAGTTGAAGAAGCAATTGGAAGAGTTACTTAAGAAGAGGTTTGTAAGACCAAGTGTATCGCCGTGGGGAGCTCCAGTGTTGTTAGTGAAGAAGAAAGATGGAAGCATGAGGCTATGTGTTGATTATAGACAGCTGAACAAGGTGACAATTAAGAACAAGTATCCGCTTCCAAGAATAGATGACTTGATGGACCAATTGGTGGATGCTCGTGTGTTTAGTAAGATTGATATGAGGTCGGGTTATCATCAGATTAAAGTGAAGGATGAAGATATTCAGAAGACGGCTTTCAGAATGCGTTATGGACATTACGAGTATTCGGTGATGCCTTTCGGTGTTACTAATGCGCCGGGAGTATTCATGGAATATATGAATCGTATCTTCCATACTTATTTGGATCGGTTTGTAGTGGTGTTCATTGATGATATTTTGATTTACTCTAAGTCGGAAGAAGAGCATGCTGAACATTTAAGAGTAGTATTGCAGATTTTGAAAGAGAAGAAGTTGTATGCAAAGCTGTCCAAGTGTGAATTCTGGTTGAAAGAGGTTAGTATTCTTGGTCATGTGATTTCAGGTAGTGGCATTGTTGTAGATCCATCGAAGTTTGATGTTGTGTTGCAATGGGAAACTCCAAAGTCAGCTACTGAGATTAGAAGCTCCTTGGGATTAGCTGGTTACTATAGAAGGTTTATTGAAGGGTTTTCTAAGTTGTCACTTCCGTTGACTAAGTTGAATTGTAAAGGTAGAGCTTTTGTTTGGGATGTTCAGTGCGAAGAAAGTTTTATGGAATTGAAGAAGAGGTTGACGTCGACTCTGATTTTGACGTTGCCTAATCCAGGAGAGTCTTTTGTGGTGTATTGTGATGCTTCCAAGATGGGTTTAGGAGGTGTGCTTATGCAGAATGGTAAGGTAGTTGCTTATGCGTCGAGGCAGTTGAGGACTCATGAGAAGAACTATCCTACGCATGATTTAGAGCTTGCTGTTGTTGTTTTTATGTTGAAGATTTGGAGGCATTATCTTTATGGTTCTAGATTTGAAGTGTTTAGTGACCATAAGAGCTTAAAGTATTTGTTTGATCAGAAGGAGTTGAATATGAGGCAGCGAAGATGGTTGAAATTGTTAAAGGATTATGATTTCAGTTTGAATTATCATACAGGAAAGGCGAATGTGGTAGCTGATGCATTGAGTCGAAAGACTTTACATATGTCAGCAATGATGATTAAAGAGTTGGAATTGATCGAGCAGTTCAGAGATATGAGCTTAGTTTGCGAGGTTACTCCGCAGAGTGTTATGTTGGGTATGTTGAAGATTAATAATGAATTTTTAGACAGTATCAGAGAAGCTCAGAAGTTGGATGTGAAACTGGTAGATTCGATGGTTGGGACTGATCAATCTGAGAATAGTGATTTCAAGTTAGATGAGCAAGGTGTGTTGAGGTTTCATGACCGGATTTGTATTCCTGATGATGCTGAGATGAAGAAAGTGATACTTGAAGAGAGTCATAGAAGTAAGTTGAGTATTCATCAAGGAGATACAAAGATGTATCAAGATTTGAAAGGTTTGTTTTGGTGGCCTGGGATGAAGAGTGATGTGGCTCGGTTTGTGTATGCATGTTTGACTTGTCAGAAGTTGAAAGTTAAACATCAGAAGCCTGCAGGATTGATGCAACCGTTGGAAGTTCCAGACTGGAAATGGGATAGCATTTCAATGGACTTTGTGACGGGGTTGCCTAGTACTTCAAGAGGACATGATTCGATTTGGGTGATTGTTGATAGGCTTACGAAGTCAGCTCATTTTATTCCTATTAACATCAGTTTTCCAGTGTCGAAGTTGCTTGAGATTTATGTTAGTGTGATTGTGAAACTGCATGGTGTTCCTTTGTGTATTGTGTCAGATAGAGATCCAAGATTTACTTCTGATTTTTGGAAAAGTTTGCAAGAAGCGTTGGGTTCTAAGTTGAGGTTGAGTTCAGCGTATCATCCTCATACAAATGGTCAGACTGAACGGACAATTCAATCATTAGAAGACTTGTTGAGGGCATGTGTTCTCGAGCAGGGAGGTTCGTGGGATACTTATCTTCCGTTGATAGAGTTCACGTATAACAACAGTTACCATTCTAGTATTGGGATGGCCCCTTTTGAAGCGTTTTATGGTCGAAGATGTAGAACTCCGTTATGTTGGCGTGAATCTGGTGAAAGTGTAGTACTTGGACCTGAACTTGTTCGTGAGACTACTGAGAAGGTGAAGTTGATTCAAGAAAAGATGAAAGCTTCACAGAGTAGACAAAAGAGTTATCATGACAAGTGAAGGAAGGATTTAGAATTTCATCGCGTTAGCTATCCAACGCTTCGAACGACACCTCAACCGGAGTCCAAAAACTCAAGTTATAGCCTTTGGAAAACGAATCTGTCAAAAATCAGACTACATTAGTCGATGCATAACATCTTGAGTCGACGCGTACTGAGCTTGACACGCTGCATGTATCTACGCGTACTCCCTTCGTATCGACTCATACTGAGTCTGTAACACTGCATGTATCGATACATGGTCCTATGTATCGACTCATCCTGAGTCTAGAAGCCTGCATGTATCGATGCATGGCTTCTTCGTATCGACACATACTGTTCTGCCATGAATATTTTCGGCGTTTTCACTACGGCTTCCATGCCTTAGGCCCTAAAAACATCCTCTAATCATAAATAATCATCAATTATAATAATCCTATGTTTCTACATCAATTATACAACATTAGGGCATCATTATTCATCCTTGAATCATCGATTCTCATCAAACAACAATGTATACAATTCAATCGTAAACCAAATAATCTTTCACATATAATCCCACATACCACTCATCATAAACCCTATTATAGAGTCAGAACCCCACCCTTACCTTGGATTGAAGGTTGTTCTATAACTTTTTCGGTTGAATTTCGTTCTGCCTCTTTTCCTCCTTTTCTACAACTTTCAGTTCTCTTTCTCTTCTTCCAACCCTTATTTCCTTCTCTTCTTACTGCTTCTTCTTTTTCCTTATTATTTCTAAAACTAATATAATAACCCTATAATTCTCTTTATTCCTTAATGGGCTTAAGACTCCTACACCCCCTTTTACTACTACTCTTATTCTTTAAAACAATCTCACATCAAATAATATTATCATTCTAATATTATTCCACAACTTAATAGAATAAATAAATCCAATAACAACAACACATCAACTATTATCATAACACAACTTCACAAATATTCCAAAAATAATTTAATTAAATAATTAATTAAATTACGGGCATTGCACTGCTCATTATAACGGCTAATTCCTGAGAGTTACCTAGTTTTGAGGAACATGATATCTAGGCCCAAAAATAGAGACCAATGGCCAAGCGTCGGGGGAATTATATAAACCCTCACATTTGTGAGGGCCATGGATCCAATATTCATTCTAGAAACCCTAATTTGTTTCTTGTATCTCTTTGCACTCTTTCTTACTTGAGCGTCAGAGTGCCTTGCAAGTACACCCCCTTTTTTCCTTTGATTCCAGCCTTGTCGACGTCATCTATCGGCCCACTTCAGGTTCTGATCAACCGGTAAAATCAAATTCATCATCACCATCACTTGTTGTTCAGAATTGCGGGATATAAAGAATGGGATTACGGTGGAGAGGTTTCCCGGTGGCCGGTTCTGGTTCTGGTTTCAGAAAGACATGTATGTTCGGAATCGTGTTTGGTTTAGGAAATTAGAACGATATTAGGGTTTATATTAGGAAGAAGAAGAACGTTGTGGTTTCGGTGGCCAGTTTTAATTTCGGGAAGATATGTGTGTTGCATTCATGTTGACTTAATTGATAAATGTGAACCTTACTGCACATTACTTGATGCTGGATCTATAATTTCCGAGTTTCTATTTTGGGTTTGGAATGTGACCGCGACATGTTAGGGACATGAGTTTCGATAGGGAATTTTTTATGCAATAGTTGTTGGTGGAACAGGGGAGAAGAGATACTTGTTGTGTGCTTAAAGACATTATGTTCATGTGAAGCCTGCATTTGGTGGAACATTCGCACACATTGTTACATAGATTTTCTATCCTTTCAATGAACCAACTCTCTGAAATTTGGAATTACAAACATGCCTTTTAGCAAAGTTAGTGCACATGTAGGTGATCGAAAGCATTTCACACTTAAAATATACAATTTTAGTGGAGAGCTTTGGAGTATATATTTCTCACAACATATTTAAAGGGTTTGAAGAAGGACGCTAAAAGGGTCATTAGTTTTTACCAAGAATAAAGATGTTGAAGTTAACTCTGAATTCATATTTGTATATTAAATCATTAAGGGACAAAGTGAATTAATAATAAACATATAAACTATGTTGTGTAACAACCAAAATAACCTTGATTTGAATCCTAGCTAAGGCCGAATTTTAATGCTATATAATTAGGGGTTGTTCAAAACTAAACCGACCCAATAGAAAATTGCAAAACCGAAACGAATCAAATCAAAACTGCAAAAAATTACATTTGGTTCGGATGTGTTTGGGTCATTTTCTAACAGGACCGCGCAATTCAGTTCGGTTTGCAGTTTGTATTTTGCAAACTGAACCAAGTCAAACAAAACCGCATTATGTTACTAACCAATATATATTTCTTTAATTCTTTAGAGAAATCAACATGTATTATATGTATATTTTATCATACTTTGTATGATATTTATTTTAATTTACAAATCATAAAAAATAAAATATTATTCATTTATAAATACTATTTTCACAAAATATATTTTATCGTAATCTTTGTATAATATTTATTTACGAACGCAATTTTATCTATATCATTCTTTAGATTTAGATAAAATTATAATATGCAATTTTATGTATCAAATTATAAACTTATTTTGACAATTATCAAAAAAAATTATGGTAATGTATGAATAATTAAACACAAAATTATATTTTCTTCTATATGTGTATGTATGAATTAAATGTTTTTGTTATAAAAAACTGAACCAACCAAACCAATCCAAACCACATAGTTTAGTTTGGTTCAGATTTATTTTTAAAAGTCAACCGAACCGAACTAAACCGAACCACATATTTTTTTCTCTTGCAGTTCAGATGATTTTTTTATTTCAAAACCGTTCAAATCGTACCGCAAACACCCCTATATACAATTGCCACCGAGGACTCGAGACCAATCTGAAATCAAGTTTAAGGTTAAGGGACAAAAAAAACACATTCATTAAAAAATCTCAACTAAACCAAGAAAATCCCACTAAATATAAGACATGTCAAAGTTCTTAACATATCCTTTCTTTCTAATAAAAGAAGCTCTCAATTTCTAAGAAAAAAATAGAATCTTGATCCGATATCAGGGATAGAGCAAAAATGCTAAAAAGAATAGAGATAACTTGACAAGTGAACTTAAAAAAAGACCCCTTTATCTCTTGACAACTAGGTCCATGATCAAAATGCTAGAAGGAGAAAAAGATAACTAGCAATCCACGAAACAGAGGATACAGCCCAAGGGCAAAAACTTTATTTTCAAACAAGCATGACCATGATCCCAAAGAACAAATCAGTGCAAACAACAGCTAACTCAAGCAGTAAGATGAAAATCCTGCACAAGAACACATCATATTGAAAGCATGCTGTTCATTCAAATTGTATTAGAAGAGAACCCACAAATAAGAAAAGTTAAATCAAGTGATTTTGTGTATCATTCTATTCTATTTTATGATAAGCACATAGTCAAAATATTCATAGTGCAAGTTGAGAGAGGCATCTCAAAAACATTGATTATTCAAAGAATTCTCACAAATAGCATGTGGCTAACATGATACTATTATTGTATAAACAAACAAATCAAATAACTAAGATCATGGGTGAGAATAAAGCATCATTCTGCTTTCCCCAATTGCGTCCAATCATCTGCCACAACCAGCTGGTGCCAACCAGAAAATGCATAAGCCAAAGTAATCTCCTGCAACAGCTATCATTTTTCGAATTGCAGCCTTCAGTGACCAACAAGCAAAGCAAAGCAAAGCACATCATCTATTGATTTTGAATGTGAATTTCAATCAAAGCAAAAGAGCTTTCCACAGAGATGTGAAAATCAAACATGCTTCTGTAATTGCTAATTACAAACTATTTACAATATGAATCTGAGAATCACTTAACCCAAACGAGAAAAAAATGTTTTTTTTTTTGCAAAATTGCCATGTTAATTGCTATTACATAATCAATCTTCCAAGTCCAAAGTTCTCCTAGGTCTGCGCGAATTTCTATTGAACAATGAATTCACTAAGCTACGGCTTCTACTCATAGAAACATTCTCAGAACCAGAATTTGACCTAGAACCGATTCTCCCAAAGAATGAGAAGAAATTACGAAAAGCTCTTCCGATTCCCCGACTTTCCCTAACCCTATGACTTCTCACCGTTCGAGAAATTCTCCTCGGTGCTCCGTTTGCATTGAGCCCACCATCCATCTCCGTGTACACAACCGGAAAATGACTCTCCCCTGCACTCCGTCCACCGGAGAATCTCCCGACAGCAAATCCACCTCCGGGTAACCTCCATATTGTTAACCCAATCGCTTCTTCATCAATTTGTCCAGAAACCCTAGATTCTAAAGGGTTATTAAGATCAGAAGGAAGCTCGTGACGGCACACCGGGCACGAGTTCCGCACCGACAGCCATGGAAGAATGCAATCGGAATGATAAATATGCTTGCAAGGTAACTCACGCGCCTCCACACCTAACTCAAACTCTTCTTTACAAACCGCACAGTGCAATTCGCAACCAACCTGTTCCTCACAGATCTCAACCGTCGGCATAGACTCAATAGCTGCCTTCGACGCCGGCGGATTCTCCGGCCGTCCAAATCCATTCATCTCGATCTGCGAAAACTGCTCCAACAACCGATCAAATCCAGATCCAAGCAAAAACTCCGAGACCGTCGGCGGTAAAGGACGAAGACCAGAACCATCACCGTCATCATAAAACAGTTCAAACGCGCTACCGCCTTCTTGATCAGCACCATCTTCCCCGGCTCCGCGAAGCACGATGACAGGATTGAACGGCGACCGACTTCCCGCGTCGCGTCTACGGCGGCGAAAGCCTTGTCTCCTGGTAGAAACCGCGTCGTCGGTGAACGGACTAAGTCGGTGGTGGTGCGGCGACTCGCCGGCTTGGATCTCTTCAACGAAACCGCTCTCGCAGTGTGGACAAACGACGATACTGTGATCTGAGAGATTAACGAAGCGGGTGCAACTGTAACACCAGAACGACGCCGTTTCGGGTTGCGTATCAGAATTCATCACGTTCTTGTTTTCTTCTTCTTCTTTGATTTTCTTCGATTCTTCGAAATTCTTCGATCTCGCTAAGAGAGAGAAAGTGTGTGAAGATGAAATGAGAAAAGGTCAATTTAAGGGATTTGAAAAAAGAGAGAGAGAGAGAGAGAGAGAGTGGAGCGTGTGTGAAACTGTGAAGAACGAAACGATAAACGTTTGCGTGTTAAGCCACGCGTTTCGGTTTAGTTAGAAAATAGGAAGAAACAAGGTAATTACACCCTAGTTATATATTAAATACTAATTTCTCACTAATTTTTATACTAATTAACTGTTTACTTGTTGAAAGAGTACTAGTAACAAAGAAACGAACTTGGTGACCTAAGGCTGAGATAAATCACAATGTATAATATTATTTAGTATGAAATAATTTAAACAAGAAACAAATAAATGTATGTGTGTTATTAATTTAGTGTATAATTTTTAATTTATTTTAAATTAAATTTTCTTTTTCATAAAGATTATGGATTATGATAAAGAATAGTTGAAATATATTCTTGTCTTTTTTATTTTATTTTTTATTATTAATAAGTATTTTCCTATTGCAATAGTTGAATTAACATTTAAAAATTGGATTATTAGTGTTGTTAAACTGATTAAACCAAAAAATAATAATTAGGTTGATCATTTCTAGTAATTATAGATAGTAATTATAGATCAAGAAGAAAAAAAGATAGAACTACTTTTTACTACATTTAATTTATTCTTAAAATAATTAAAAGATGATTTACAGTTTTGATCTCTATTTTATATATTTATGAATTTGATCTCTTTATTTTAAATTTAAATATTTTAATTATTTTTTATTTTTATTTTAAATAGTAACTTTTTTGTTAAAACACGGTAAATTATAACATATAAATTTATTGTAAAATTTTATAAATAAATTAAAAATTAAAAATAAATATTAAGTTAATTTTTTTTAAAACATGAAAAATAATTAAAATTATTTAAATTTAAAATAAAGAGATTAACTTTATGAATCATATAAAATTGATGCATAAAAAATATATGAATCTTATTTTATGTCAAATCAATGTCTTGCTAATTTATTTTTAAAAGTAATTAAGACTAAAATATAAATAATATTTTTAGGTGAATTATATTATGTGATCTATTAATGTTTTTTCTGGTACATAATAAGTTGTAAATTCTTTTGTCAAATTAAAAACAAATTTGTAAGTTTTTTTTTTTGGATAGTTTGTATGTAGTGATTTGAAAATGTCATAATTTCATTTTTATAGAAAATAATTATTGATAATATTATTGAGCAGAAAATGTTACAATTTTATTTTTGATAAGAGATTAATAGATATATATATATTATAAGTGTAAAAAAATTATAATAAAAAATTATGAATCTATTAAATTATTTAAATTTTTTTAAATTATCAATATGATGTGATAGAATATACATCGTTCATTAGACGACCGTGTAAAATTATTTTATGTTTATCTTTTTATTTTCTTTTTTTGATAAAAAATTATTATTATTATTATTATTATTATTGGAATATAATTTTACTCTCACTCGTTTTTTTTTGTTTTTTTTGGATTCATCCCCTATTGTGAACAACATTATGAGTGTGTTTGTTTGAGAGATTAAAATTATAATATCAGTAATCTCATTTATAAGAATATTAATGTGAAATTTTATTCTTATTCATTTGTTTGATAAATTATTAGGTTCTTAAGAATATTTTTAAATTTTATTTATAATTTTAAAATTTTAAAATATAAAAAAAAATATGTTAAAATAATATAGAAGTAGATAGTTATAGGTGATTATTTTTTATTTTTATGAAAATATAAAATTCTCAAACCTTTGTCAAGAAATAAATATTTAAACTTTCATGAATAAATAATATTTTTTAAAATAAAAAATTCTTCGAAATAATTTATGAAAACTTAAAACAAACATAAAAATATAGGATTTGTAACCTCACATTTCTGATAATACAATTTGTATCCATGAAACAAACACGTCCTATATTGTATAATAAATTTTATCTTAATCTTAATTGTTGATCCAGGAATAAGAATAAATGTAAACTATTTTTTTCATATGAATTCTAATTTAATGGATCATAATTTTATGACACGAAAATATACATGTAGAATTTTCATTAAGACACAATGTTTTTTTTTTAAGGAATATAATTAAAAGATTAACATTGTAACTATTTAGAGATTTAAATAACTACTTTAAAAATATTAAATGAATAAATGATCACAAACATTTATTTATAAGATATATTTAATATTTTTATTACTATTTTTATAAAGATTTTTTATTACTATTTCTATCACTAAATTTTTATTAAATAAGTGAATTGAAGAATTAATTAAGCATTTAATAGAGAAAAATATGAGCCTCAATTTAGGAAGGAAATAGGTACATACATATGAATATATGATACGGAGTGTTGACCGTTGACTGAGATTTTAAGAGACGCCAATTTTGATTCAAACGGAAAAATATTGAAATAATAATAGCTATTACTATGGCTGTGACCGGAGATAAGATTCCTTAAACGAGGGGAAAAAAATAAAATGGTCCTCCCTCCGTCGTCACCATGCTCTACACGGCTCGTGATGTGGCGTTTTGTTTGAGTTTTTGGTCTAAACATTAATTAACAACTTTACTATCTTATCATAAATGGAGTCTTGATTCTTGACCATTGTGGTCCCGCTTCTACTCCACTTTTCACTTTCACGCTTTCTTTTTCCTTTCCTTCTGTCTAATATTCTTCCTTTAATTTTTCAATACCAATAAAACTAGTTTTACTATTCAAGTTTCATTTTAGAATAACGTGTCATAATTGTTCTTTTAAATCGTCGGGTATTTGTTTGAAGAATTTAAATTGTATTTTAGATTTTGAGGTAGAGAATCTCACCTTCATTCAAGTTTAAAAAAATTATGTGAGGTGTTTATTTCAAATGTATTTCCTCTGTTTAACAATAGGTGTTTTTGTTTTTCTTTAAAAAAATTCACAAATTTATAATAATGATTAATTATGTTAATTTCAATTATTAAATACATCGTATTTATTAAAATAACTTTATTAATAATAAGTAATAGAATAGTTATATGAATTAAAATATAATAAATAAGAATAAATTAATAAAAATAAATAATAAATATCGCATTGATATTTTAAATGGATAAATACCTTGAAGCAAATAAAAATAGGAAATAAGACATCTATTATAAGACGGAAAGAATAAAAACTATACTCTCGAAAATAAATATTTAAGAACTAATTATCCATTATTTCAAATAGTTTATAGCTTAAGGTTTATAGATGATGGTTGATCACTGATAGTTTATAGTTGATGATTGAGATCGATAGTTGATAAGCTAATTAAAGTGTTTGGTAAAATTAGTGGTTAAACTAATTTATAAATGTAAAATGACATAAAAGATATTTAATACATGGTTATTTAATTTTCAATTAAAATAAATTATAAAGGATAAAAGTGAATTTCTGTTAAAATAATAAGGATAAAAAAGGAAGAAAAATGATAAACTATAAGTTATAAGCTAAAATACCATTTGAAATAATGTCTGAAAAATAATCTATAAGTTAGTAAAATAAACTATAAGTTTGTGACGAAAAGATTGTTATCAAACATGTATAAGTTGTCATATGAGCTTATAAGTTATAAACTCAAAAGAATGTCTTACCAAAAAGAGTCATAATTTCCCTTTTATCTGTTTGTTACGACTTGATCACTAACAAAGGCTATTACTCACCATAATGAGTATTCATGGTAATTGATATGGTTTATAAATGACATTTACTATATTCAAGGAGCATGTTGATTGTGTTGGTATCGTATGATAATGATCTATAAATGCTTGTCTGTTGATAGCTTGCTTAAGGTGGCCTTTGACTTGCCAAATATTTGTAACTAGGCTATCTTATTCTTGGTCATGGTCATAATCTGACCATCATAATTTTTTTGGATGTACACAACCTTTAAGTATGAGGCCCAACTGAGCGAGATGCTTAAGGAGAAAGTCATATGGATAACCGACCATTGTAATTATTGGGATGTACATAGCTCCCAAGCATCAGGCCCAATGGAGTGAAAGGGTTAAGGAGAAAGCCACCTAGGCAATCCAACCATTTTAATTTCCCATATGTACGCAGTTCCCTAAGCATGAGGCTTAGTGGAGCGAGATGCTTAAGGAAAAAATCATCTGGGAAAAACCATTTTTATTTTTTAGGATGTCACAACCCCCAAGCATGGGGCCTGTGATACAGTGGGAGAACTGATTCGGGTCGTTTGCGTTTGATCACAATTGTGCGGTTTAGCAAGAGTCGTCACCGACTTTTCTTTTATCCAATAAGGAAAGGTAAAAAAGCACAGGAAAGACCTTTCGAGATTACTTCTCGGGTTCGGGGGGTAGATTATAAAAAGGGAAGGTGTTAGCATCCTTTTCATCCATGGTTTTCCATGGGCTCTTAGTTACTCGCTAGATCACTTGCTTTTGTTTGAATGTGCTTGTGGTGTGGGTTTTGAAAGTATTTTGAAATTTTCTTTGCAATGTGTTGCACCCCAAAATTTACCCTCACATTTTATCAAGATTTTTCTCACAAGACTGCTTGGACTCAAGACAAGATTAGGGTTTGCTCAACTCAAGACATCTCATCTTGCACTGATACCCCAAAATCAGGGTTTGAGTTTGCACAAGGATTTTTGGACCATCAATGCTTCATGTGACTTTCATACACCATCTTGGACCCCCAAGATTTCCCATGTTAAGTTTCAAGCCTTGAATCACATTTTTGCCTAGTCAATTGGACAGTTGACCTAAAAAACAGTTGTATTGGGGAAAAAGTCAACCATGGCCAATTTACAGTCAAACTTCATAATTTTTTATCCACAACAACATTTTAGACTCATATGAACCATTTGATCAAGTTTGGATCACAACTCCTCAAGAAATTTGATCAAATCATCAAAAGGGCAAAATGGTCAAAATTAGGTTTTTGACTGAGAAATGGCAATTTCTGATTTTTTTAACCTAGACAATGACCAATTGGGTTCAAGCATGATTTCAATGACTCAATAGCATCATCTTGACCTAATCACATAGTTCAAAAGATCTCAAATGCATAGGATTGACAGATGAATTTTACAGTCAATTGATCAAAAATCATCTGTGCACTGAAAAGTCAAACTTTGACTTTTCGGTCAAAAGCAAGTGCCAAGGGTCATAATTCATCAAGATATGTTAAAATGTGAAACTTGTTGATCAAGAAAACCAATATTGCAAATTAGGGTTTTAATTTGAAAATTTTTCATAACTTAGAATTTTTCTAAGTATGGAAAATTTCTTATTTTTTCCTAACTTTTCACAACTTTTTCACCATGATGCAATTTGATTCAAAAAAACTTCCAACATGAAAGTTGTAGTCCTCCATGAAATCTACAACTTTGCCTCACAAATTTTTCCCAAAAGATGCTTGGATCTCAAGTTATGAATTTGTGAATAAGGGCCCATGAACTAAAAGACTTAGTGAAAATTTGCCCTAATTTAGGTAGGTTTTTGACCCAACTTCATGGGAATTTTTCACCTAGTTCTAAGAGGTATATCAAAATTCATTTCAAGGATGGATTGTAGAGCATTTTGCAAGCTTTCCAAAATGTCCAAGAACTCTCCAAGATCATTTGTGGTTAGGGAGAATCGAAGAAGAGAAAATGGCATTTTGTCACTTTTGTTCAAGCCATTTTTCACAATGCATCAAGTTGCAAATCTGATCAAGCATGCTTGTACCTTGCATTACAGGTCCTAAATCCCTTCTACACTCCATAATTAAATTCTAACTCAATGGATAATGGCTTTATTTTGACCTTTAGAGCATTGTACAAGAAATAAATCCATAAATGGCATAAAGGGCACATTGCCATTTTCATAAAGCAAGCTTTTTGCAACTTTGCTATCCTTGAGCCTTGGACCTGTTCTTTTGTCACAAGAAATGTACACAGATATCAGGCAAAGCATACCAACCCTCTGCAGCTAGCAAGCAAACAAGGACAAGCATGTTGGCATAAGTCTTGTCACTTTTCTTCAAAAACAAGAAAAATGGCCAAAAGGAAGAGAACTTGTACATCTGATAAAGGGTGGACTTGGCATCATTAAAAACAGATTCACAAACTTGTTGCAAGCGAGAACACGAATGTACAACATCTGAAACTCTCCCAAATACAAAAAACACAAATTTCTGCCCAAACAGGACAACTTCTACAAAATCCTAGCTAAGTCATATTTTGCTCATGCGTTTTGCCTCTTGCCACTTGAAACACTTCATCCACATCACATCCAAACTATCCAAGCCTTTGTCCTATTGTTGTAACCTCTATTTCAGACATCACCATTTTCAAACTTGAAGGTTGCAAATTGACTTCTACAGAGAGTTCCAGTCATCCATAAGGCAAGCTAAGCATTGGAATAGCTTAAGGGAACTTCAAGGAAGCTCACACGATCCTCAGGCCTCACTCAAAGTCCCCACATTGCCATATCCAAATCCAGTTGAAGGAGGTATTTTTCAAAACTTTATCTCTCTATTTAGGCATCCTCCAGCCACGATTTGTGAAGCAAAAATGTAGTTCTTAACTTGCTGAAGTTGTACATATGCATAGTTGTCATTTATATTAACTGAGCTAAGAGAATTTGAATGTTGAACATGATGAAAAAACTAGGTCAGAAATTAGGGCTACTAAAATTCTCCCTGGTCTTTGAGAGTTAGATTATGAATTTTATATCATTGGAATCGTGAGATTCCAAGCTACATTTTTTATGTTGCAAGTTTTTGTTTTTATGCAAAGAATTGAGAGTTGCAGGTTGAACTGTAAACATGCGCGCAAAGTGGACGAAGGACAATGACGATGGCTGTTTGGGCCTTGGCGCGCCTTGGGCTTGTTATTTTAACTTTTCACACCCCCTGGTCCACTATCTACACCCCCTGGCTTTATTTTATTTATTTTTCATATTTTCTTTTCATTTTTATATTTATTGTTTTATTTATTTTTTCTGAACCATAAAAAATCATGTTTTTGCATTTTATTTTAGTTTTTATTATTTTATTTGCATAAAAAAATAATTTATCAGGATATTATACTTTATTTTCTTAATCAAACTTGTAAATAATAAAAAATACTTAATATTTTTATTATATTATTTATACACATTAAATATTTATTTTTCTTACATATTTTTAATTTTTAATATTTGTAAAAAATATTATTTGTTACTTCTTGTACAAAAAATGGATAAAATAAATAATAGGAAACATTTATTTTCTTTAATCAAAAATTAGGGTTTCACCCTTTCCAAAAATAATAGTATTATTTTTTCTCTTTTTCTAGGGTTTAATAAATCATTTTTCTCATACAAAAATCAAATACAAAATATTTTGCATAAATACATTTTTATTGCATATTTAAATATTTGTTTATTTATTTAATTTGTACAATAATTCAATTGGGTTGTAATAGTATTTTAGGGTTTTATTTTGTGTAAATATCCCCATTCAAAAACTTGTATCCCCCCTCCCATAATAATTATTGTAATAGCTTAGTTTTATTTTACGCAATTTATCGCATTATACCATGTTTAGTAAAACTAGGGTTTTGTATGATAAGACAAAAATCAAACAAATAGACATGACCTAATCCAAGACAAACAAAATGCATGTAAAATGACACACATTGCACACAAGCACCCCTAGGGTTTCACCCACTTGGTTGCCTTAAAATAAATGGCCATGGTATGCATGCAAAGTATCTTGGCAAAACAAAACAAAACAAAATATCATAGTCCCTCGATGACGCTATCAAAAGGTTGCCTAAACAAATGATCTTAGTCCCTCAAAATGCTAAAGATACTTGGCAACATTGCTATCATGGTCATACGATGACCCGTGCCCGTCCCGTTTAACATCCAAAGATAGGGTCGTTTACCAAATCAGTGGTAAGTCAACAATGTCAAAGGAATAAAAATGCATAGGAAAGACATTTGAGTAGGGTAGATAGTTCCTAGTTACTTGCTCTCTTTCAAACAATCCTTGCTATTTTCAAAAACAATCACACACACATTTCAAAACATTTTTAAACAACTTTCAAAACATTGGAACATTTTTCAAAAGACAAACATCTTTGTATACATTCTTACGAACAAGAATCATTACAAAGATTGCCTAACGATGGCCTCTTTTCAAAATACTTTCAAAACAACACAAAGCACCATTTCAAACAATTTCAAAAGCAAAGCAAGTGATCTAAACAAGTAACTAAGAGCCCATGGAAAACCATGGATGAAAAGGATGCTAGCACCTTCCCTTTTCATAATCTACCCCCCGAACTCAAGAAAACATCTCAAAGGTCTTTCTTGTGCTTTTTTACCTTTCCTTTTGGATAAAAGAAAATTCTGTGGCGACTCTTGCTAACCGCAACATTTGCGAACACAAACGCAAAACCTCAAGTCAGTTCTCCCACCGCATCACACAATGGTTCTCGTCTCTATAAGAACGCATACAAAGTGTTGTTTCGAAAAATAGTTCAAAGAGGTGTTTGTGTATTGTGTTTTTTTAAGGTAATTTAAAAAGATGTTTTTGTAATGGTTCTCGTCTCTATAAGAACGTATACAAAAAGTTTTCGTCTTTTGAAAAAGGTTTTAATGTGAAAGTATTGGTGTAAAATGTTTGGTTATGAGCAAGTGAGCAACTAAGAGTGAATCTATCTACTCAAAAGGTCTGAAATGTTCTTTTCTTCCTCCTTTAGATGTTGTTATCTTACCATTAATTTGGTAATAAGCCCATCGTTGGATGTGAAGGGGCGGGCGAGGGACGTTTATACAGTCATAGAAGGCAACTTGTGAGACGCTTTAGCAATTTTCGTAAGGGACTAGATCATTTTACCGAAGGCAACATCGAGGGACTACGATCTTTTTTATCAAAGGGTCTTTGCTAAAGCGTCTCATATTCGAGGAACATGACTGTATTTCTGAGGCAACGAGCGAGGTTACCCTAGAGGTGCGCGTGTGAAAAAGTGTGTTTGATTCAAGTTATTTTGTTCTTTGATTAGGTTATCTAACGATTGATTTTTAATCTTGCCGTGCACGCCTATTTACTATACAGTATATAGAAAATAGTAAATTGCGGAAATCAAAATTCTACGCTATTACAGAGTTTTCGAGAATGGGGAATACAAATTTACAAACGGGGATGGATCAAATCGACAATGCGATTAAAAATTTAAATAGGCAAATAATACAACCAAATCGAATCGAGCAATTAATCGAAATCACAACAAGTTTATGAAGTAAAATTAATTAACAAAATAAAGATAAGAAAATAAATTTTTTTTTTTTGTGAGGAAATTTGAAAAGAAAAATAAAAACCTATTCTAGAGGAGAAAATAATTGATTACAAAGAAATTAAATCGAATCTATATATATATATATATATATATATATATATATATATATATATATATATATATATATATATATATATATATATATATATATATATATATATATATATATATATATATATATATATATATATATATATATATATATATATATATATATATATATATATATATATATATATCTTTTGGTATTTTTTGTTATGAAGAATTTAAACAAAAACAATTTACGACTAAATAAAAAGTTAATTAGTAAAATTATTTACAAAGTCCTAAACTAATAGATTAATTTTGAAATTGTATATTTTTATTCAATTAAATTTAAAAATTAATACTCAAGATTAATAAAATTAAATCTAAACTAAAATCATTAAAATAATTCTAAACTAACTTAACATCCTAAGATTATAAAAATGGTTATAAGATTATTAAATTAGATCTAAACCAAATTGAAAATCCTAAGATTAGTAAATTAAATTTAGATAGAAGTTCTAAAGTTATTAAATCTCTAAAAGTTACGAAATTATATCTAAACTAATTCAAATGTAAACTAAGCTAAAAAAAAGATAATATGGGGGTGGTTTAATTTCGGAATTGGGATGGACTGGTTTGAAGAAAACTTGAATGGGCTTTATGTCAAGACAAGGCACATTTTATTGTCCAAAGAGAAAAAAATAAAGGGATGCACTAATAATTAAAAAAAGAATAGGGTTGGGCCTAGACTGGGTCGGGCAAGACCCGGATTCGCCTCCTTTAACATAACAAACATACAGGATTCGATGGAACCCTAAACCCAAATCAACAAATGCGGCTTCCTCTGTTTTCTCCAATCTTCTTCTCAAACCGAGTCACCTCCCTTTCATCTTCATCATATGCCTCCTTATCTGCTGCTTCATCCTCCTCTCAAATGAAATCTCTCTTCATCCGTTCACGGGATTTCAAATCTCAAAACGAACATTCTAAATTCCTGTAATAAGTAAATCTTAAATGATAAAAGGGTGAATCATGGTTACCTATAAGCACTCACGGCGGATTGGTGGTGGATGAACACATTGATGGCAGGGAAGCTCGTTGGTTGTTGTGCGACTGAGCTTTGCATGCGAGGCGATCGACGACAACTAATTTGAATCGGGAATGAGTGATTTAGGTGATATTTCTTCTATTTAGGTTTATCCTTTGTCACTCTTTTTCGTTTGGTTGTTGTTGATGCAATTTATCTATGTTTTCAGGTCTTTGGTGTAATGAACATTTTCTGAAATCAAGTGTGTTGTTGTTCTGATGTTTGTGAGTTTAAGTATGCTGATGGAGTATGAAGATTGTTGTAAGCGGTTGTAATGAAGCGATGACGATGATGGGCAGTGAGCATGAAGGATAGGGAAGCTCTTTTTCTGTTTCTCTGTATTTTCTGTTTTTAGTTTTCTGGCCCCTTGTGTGTTGTTGGTTTTTTTCTCTATTCTCGGTTTTTTTGGCTTGGTAAAATCTCTCCCTCGTTCAATGAAATAGTGGTCCTCCTTATAATGAGATAAGTGTGAAAAGTAGGGGGAAATTGATGAAGTTTTGAACATTCTTGTATGCTGACTTGATGGCTTTCAAGTACAGGTTTTGATTATGTCTATTTCGGTGCAAAACTTGGAGTGTTATGCTTGGCTTGCGACAGGTTTTGCAGGGCTGACTTTGACATGTAGTTGGGTTGTTTTGGGTTAGGTGATATCTTTTCAAAACTATCTCTTTTCCTCTTTATCTTTCTATGATATAAAGTTGTTTTACTTATCATACAATTTTCTGAAGGGTTTGGCCATTTAGGGAAAATGATGACATTTGAGGTTTTTTGAGCTATTGTTAGCTTTTTGTCTATGTTTTGCCTCGTTGCTGCTGTGTTTTGTTTGTTTTTATCTGCTGCCATAGGTTGCTGTTCTGTTCGTATTTTGTTGTTGTTTGACCTATTGCTATATTTGCTGCATATTGTGCTGCTTGTTAGCAGCCTACTGTTTGGCAACCGGTTCTTGCTTCTTATGCTTGCTTTGTTTGTTGGTTTTGCAGCCTGTTCTTGTTGTTATATGCTTGCTTTGTTTGCTTTTCCTTTTTGTGTACCAAGGTACAACCTTGTGATTTGCAAGAATGAGAGGAGAGAGATTATGATAAAACAACACAACTTAAAATCTGATTCCTATATACAAACCCTAGTGATGAAATTCTCTTTTCTTTTCTTTACATATCACCTTGCTTGAATTGCTAATTTTTTATTTTTTGTTTCATGAACATGAGGCATGGATGGCGAGCGAGGATTGCTTGAAGATGAAGCAACGGAGACTTGAAGAAACAAGATAAAAGTTCTCTCTTTGTAGACAAAAAATTTGTGATTCTTTGTAAACAAAACAAAAACTTGTAAATTATTTCATTTGTAATGTAATAAATACAAAGCCTTGAATAAATTTGGTGTAATTAAATTTATTGTACAAAACTTGAATTTACTTAAACTTTGCAATTCTTAATTGAATGTTTTGGATTAAAACATCTTGGTTTGGTAACTTGGATTTCAAGCAATCACAAAAATGATCAAATAACCAATGCACCTTGTACTCCAATCAAATTTCTAAACAAAATAAATGTTTAAGAATTCAATTCTAACTTGGTTAACTCAACCCCAAAGCCATGGTCATCTAAATGACAGTCTGAATCTTCACCTCTTGTCCACACCAGATTTGCATTCAAAATGAAATTCGCATGCCATGCTCAATAAAAATGGAACTTCATTGACAAACCAACGTGCTTTTAGGAACAATCATCAATCTTGACAAATTTCAAAAACAATGATGATTAAGAACACTTGAAATCAAACAAATGACTTGCGATAATTCGATAACTTTCAAAGTCTTCCCAATGCAATTTTCTTTCGATCTTTGAAGATAAACTCGTGTGCAACATCACCTATGACCATATGCAAAAATAATCGTCTCAAAATCTCGTAATTTGAGGAAATCACAAATCTTAGAAATCAAGTGACAGTTATTTAAGATTAGGTCAAAATCCAAGAAGTGACCTTTAACGCATTCGAATTTGGTGATCTTCTACACGTAATTAGCTCTTGATTTGTGAAGAGAAATTGGAGATAACATCGAGGAGATTCATACGCAAGAAGAACCACTCAAAAATATCGAATAAAGAAGAAGTTACAGTCGCTTGAACTTGGTCTCGCAAAAGGTCAGCTTTTGGGTTAATGGAGTCATTTTCAGTCGTTTGAACCATTAACTGAGCAAACTTGTGACGCGAGGTTCGAAACTCGGCATGAACATCCTTGAGGAGACATGAAGATCTATGAAGACCATTTGAACCCTTAAAGAATCAATTTTCTTTGAGAAACGTCAAACCCTAATCGTTGACTTACTGCCTAGTAAGAGAATCTGTCCGATCAAATTTCTGAGCCAAATTGAGTATTCGAGAAGACCTAGGATAGTGTCTTGAATAAAAAATGAGAGGGCAAATTTCGGGGTACAATAGGGCCTAATAGGACGAGATGCTTAAGGAGAAAATCATTAGGGCAATCCAGACATTTTAATTTCCTGGGATGTACACAATCTCCCATGCATGATACCTAGTGGGAGAAATGCTTAAGGAGAAAGTCATTAGGGAAATCCTACAAAGTTACACGAACCATTAAACCGGTCTTTTGTCCACCTACAAACTCTTGGTCTTCTGTGTTTCAAGAAGTGACTTAATGCTTAATGATTACTTTTTATTGGGATCACGACACACTTGTTTCCATCATTACAATTGTTCATTAGGCTTCTTATCTTCTATTTATGAGGCCTTTTATATACCCAATGTGCTTTTAAATAGTGACTTTTCACTCAAATCCTTTCATTACCTATTTCAAAACTTCTGCAATTATCTCCCTCCCTCCCCATGCTTCCATTTATGAGTTTTCATGTAATCTCTTCTACGTATTTTCCTTATCTCTCCATGCTTCACATATTGTGTTTACTTTCCCTATTCTTTTATTCTTTATTTAACACTTTCGATGGTTCTGATTCCTGGGTGGGGGAGGGTTATTTCCCCAAAAAATGTTTTGGAGAGAAATGCATTTTGGCAACAGTATGTGGAAGTGTCTAGAGGCGCTACATGAAAGGTGGATTATGAGTTTACAGGACGAGAGGTGTATGGTGTCTTTGAAATAATCATGGATATTTATGCAAGCTCTTTTAATGAATATGTTTTGACTTACGACTCACATTGCCTCGACGATAACTGGGTGGAAGCCTTCCGAGTTAGGCTGGAAGTATCTAATATCAGCAACAAAGTTGATCTCATCTTGGAACCTTTCTTCCTATGAGAGAAAGTTTGTATGTGGAGGCCTTTTGGTGTGCCTAATGAGTATTCTTATTTCTATTATGGGGGTCATTTATGACTTTTGCATGAGTTCCCCTTTTACTCTTTTCCAGTTTGAATTCCTTAAAGCTTTAAATGTTGCTCTCTCAACTTCATCCTAATAGTTGGGCTTTTGCCATGGAATTTGAGATTGCATGTTGGGGTCTTGACATCACACATATAGCTGGAATTTTCTTCTATTTTTATGAGTCTAAAGGCATGTATAAAAGAGTTTGGGTCTTTATAAGTGTTATGCATGGGAGGACAATTTTCTCCTTACACTTCAAACTACAAAGGGTGGAAAAACAAGTTAGTTTAGATTAAGGGTAGTGTTCAATGGGTTCCAGTCTTTAGCTTACATTGAGATCTTTTTATTTAAAACGTAGAGCTTTATGGTTTATGGTCTTGAGTTTACACTAGAACTATCTAATATTGGCAATAAAGCCGATATTATCTTTGAACCCTACTTTATAGGCAAGAAAGTTTGCATGCGGAAGCCTCCTGGCGTGTCTAATGAGTATTTATGTTTTCATTTTAGGGTCATTTATGAATTTGTGTGGGTTCCCCTTTTACTCTTTTCAGTTTGAACTCTGATCTTGCTGTTGATCAGAACCTGGAGAGTGGTCGGAGGATGATCTTCAGTCGGACAAAGGAGAGAGGGGGGTTGTACCTACAAGGTACTCCAACGATCAAGTAAGAGTGGGAGTTCTGCAACATGTGCTTGTTAGAGTACATTAGTGGAGTTCTAGATTTTTTTCTGCATTTTTTTCTCGGCAGCGCGCCTCAGTGAAGGTTCTGGTCGGGGATAGGATCCTCGTCTCCCAGTGCCTTTTCACATGTTTAGCGATGGAAGGGTGGTTCTGGTATTGATGTCGAGCTCACCCTTTTCCTCTGCTTTTCAGGTGCTATGGCTGGCAACGCGCATGTTAATATTTCGAGCGAATCCATGGAATCTTCCAGGAGCTCTTCGAGCGAGACCAGTGGCAGCTCGTCAAGCATATTAGAAATCTCTGAGGAGCAGCAAAACCTGGTGGATCAACAGATGGGGGAGCCCGACTAGGGGCGACCTCTTTGGCACGTGTTGCACCCCAAAATTTACCCTCTTGATTTAGGCTTATGTTTCATCATGAATATCATATTGCATTGCATTCATACATTGTGATGGGATCAAAATACCTTGGTTATCAAGTCTTCCTCAAACTTTGAAGGTTGTTTGCATTGACAAGTTGCTCAAGTAGAATCTTATCATCTAAACCTTTGGATCTTTCAAGCTCAAAAGTTATTTCATATCTCAAGATATTTTATCCATCTCTTTGGATCATCAGAGGATTGAAGTTTGTGATTGATTATAAGAAGAATCACTCTTTTGATTCACCAGTCAAAATTAGGGTTTTGCTTGATCAAGGCTATTGATCAATGTACAAATCTTGATTTAGAAGCTACAACATCTCATTGGTATTTGAAAAGTCTTTGTACAAGAAATTGGTCAAGATGCCCAGAGGATTTGAAATTTTGGAGATGATTCATCAGTCTCCTAAGGTGTTAACCAAAACTAGGGTTTGAGGTTTTATCAAGATTTCTTGAGAATTTTGAAGTAAAACTTTGTACACGGCCTCTATATATTTGGGAGATAGTATGTTTTAAGTTTTGACCATCAATTTTGAAGAGAAGTGGACCAATTAATTCAAAGGGGCAAAATGGTCATTTTGGTCAAAATCAGTCAAAGTCAAGGTTGACCAAGTGAAATTTTGGTCAACCATCAATTCAAGGGTGTACTTTTCATATTTCAAGTCCATTTTTATCATTGGATCAAAAAGATTGAGGTTTGGGTTGAAACTTGTTCATGAAGAAACCCTAAAAGTTTCTAATTTTGGAAAATGAGGACTCAACTTCAAAAATTCATATTTTATTCACCTTTGATCAAAAAAATGCAAATGAAATATGCTTGGAAATATAAGAGAGTGATATTTCATCTCCTTTTGGTCTCATGTCCAAATTGGCAAAGAGTCAAGAGTTATGGTCTTTAGAAGTTCATACCTCAAGTTAAAATTATAGGTCATTTTTCAAAATTAGTGAATTTCATGTCAAATTTTGAGGACCTTAATGGATTCAATTGCAAAAACAAAAAACTAAGTTATTGTATATATTTTCAATACCTTTCCAAATTGTACTCATTTGTGTCCAAATTCAAAAGTATGGGAAAGTTATGGTCTTTTGAATTTCATGCCATTTTATTGAACTTTAGCCATGCAAGCAAATTGCCCAAAACTTGAGAACTTCATTTTCAGCCATTCTCTTCACTTATAATCATGCCCATGACACATTTGTGACCTATGGAAGCCCTTGATGCCAGCAATTTTGTGCCCATGTGATTGTTGTACTTGCTTGAGGCTAAAATTACAAAACTTGCCAAATTTGCAAAAACACTAGCATGATCTCATCGTGAGGAATAAAGGGCCAAGATTTGGTGGATCAAAATCTGAGTAAGAAAGGCCTCAAAAGCAATTGAAAGGAGGAAAAACTCATGATCCAAGGGCATGATTAGAATTTCATTTTTCAACATGGCAGAAAATCCAATCGGGCAATGCACTCACTTTGAAGCCCATTTCTCTTGGAAAACCTACTCTACATGTCATATATATAATGAGAAGCAAGCACTGAAGGCAAGGGAGAGAGCTCACAACTTCCATACTGAACTCATAATTTCCATAGCTACACTTTTCTTCGAATCTCAAGTTTCAGTGATGCATTGGGAGTTTTTCTTCTTGGCTCTTCATCCACAAGTGCTAAGGAAGCTAAAGCAAGGCTGGAATCACATCTGGAGTGAGAGAATCAAGCATTCAGATTTTGAATTGAGTTAGGTTCATTCAACTTTGATTTTTGAAATGTAGTCGTTTATTGTTGAAATTGAGCATGAATATCTGTTTGTGGATGTTATATGAATGATTCTGAAGCAATTTGAGGTTTCATTTGGTATCGTGATACAGTGGCCAGAACCGGGACTGTTTTTTTAGGATTTGTTGGTTTGCGTTTTGCGTTTGTATTTGCAAAATGTCGCGGTAAGCAAGAGTCGCCACCGACTTTTATTTTATCCAATAAGGAAAGGAAAAAAGCACAGAAAAATTCCTTTTTTGAGATATTTCTGAGTACGGGGGGTAAATTATAGAAAGGGAAGGTATTAGCACCCTTCATATCCGTGTTTTTCCATGGGCTCTTTGGTACTTGCTCATTATTTTCAAAATTGCTTCTTTGTGTTTGTGTGATTTGAAAAGTTTTTGACTTCGATTTAACTCTTGCTTCTGTCTTCAAGAGTGTTACGAAGTGTTTTTGAAAGCTTTGTTTGAAAGAGGAGTGTAAGTGTGAAAAAGTTTATTTAGATTGAGCAAGTACTCAAGAACTAATCTACCTACTCGAAAAAAGAATTGTTCTATGTCTGTTTCCTTTAAACAGTGTTATCCTACTATTAGTGAGTAGGTAGCACCGTCGTTGGAGTTTTAAGGGTCAATTTGAAAAGGGACGTGCGGTCACTAAAGCAATGTTATGACGTCTTAGTAATAACCCTAATGTCTTAGATCAATTATTCGAGGCAAAGATATCTGAGGCAACCATTTCCGAGGCAACTTTTTCGAACGGGATCTTGATCTTTATTTAGACAAAAGAGCAACCACTAAAGCATCCTATACTTAATGACCGTTTACCGAAGGCAACCAAGTGGGAGTGTACCCTAGGAGTGCGCATGTGCGAGTGATTCAGTTTCAGATTATTTATCTTTGCACATTTAGGGTTTGCTAACTGTTTTAAAGTTTTACATACATTCTTGTCATGCATCCCTAATATTCATACATCTAACAGTTAAATATTTTGCGGAATTTAAAGTGCGGAAATTAAACTAAGCTATTACAAGGCTTCGGGTATTTACATAGCCAAAAACAAACCCTTAAAAAATAAAGCGATAAATGAAAGATAAAAGTCCTAATTAAACTATTACAACTTGTGGGCAATTACATTAATAGGATAAAAAATAAAATAAAGCGCGCGCGAGGAAAGTTAGATCGACAAAAAATTAGGGTTTTGACCCTTCTAGCCTAATTAAAAGAAAAAAAATATTTTTGTTGTTTTTAATTATTTTTAAGAAAAAGGAATTAAGTTTTTAAATTAAATACACAATTAATTAGCTAATTAAATTAATTAATGAAAATAAATAAATGGCCTATTTTTGTGTTTTTGATTATTTTTAGGAAAAGAAAATATAATTAAGTTAGAAATAAAACCCTAATTGTTCTAATTATTTTTAAATTTATTTACAAAAAGAATTAAAGTAATCTAAAATTAACAACCTAATTAAGTTAATTTAATTTTTGATAAAAAATAAAATCTAAACCTAATTTGGTGAAAAATATTATTTTTGTGATTTTTTTATAAAAATAAAAATTAATTTTGTGTTAGCAAATAAAATAAATAAATAAAATAAAACAAAATGTAAAAAGAAAAGACAAGAGAAAGAGTTATTGGGCCTGAAAAAAAGATTTTGGGGGTGCAAATAGCAGCTACTGGGCCCAAAACAAAGTTGTCCACGTTGACTTCCTGGATCTAGTGTGTTGCCTTGACTGAGGCATACCATGGTCACCACATCATAGCCATCAGACCTGGCTTCTTGGATCCCTGGATGGTTGGATCTTGAGGGAGCATGGTGCTCCTTGGCTTTGTATGCAGGATGAATCCTGAAAAAACAAATTATATGCAATAAAGGGGGACCTGGGATTCGAACCCAGGCCCCAAGACACTTTCCAACGCTTGGCAACCAACTGAGCTAGCTGTTCTATTTGTACATCAAATATCAATAATAGATAATATGCAAAATCAAGGGAGTTAGTGGAGAATAATGAAAACGCGCGCCAGAATTCAAATGATCCAATGGAGAGGTGCCACACAGGTCATCCCCAACCTTGTTCCGTTGGTAAAAGTCCCAGACTTTTACCTACGGACGTTTGTTCGTCACTATAAACCTGCGTATTCTCAGAATTAATTATAAGTAAGATAAATCAAATCTAAAGCCATGGATAGCTTCGTCTGGACCTGTTGAGTTCAATGGTGGCCCTTTCATGGTCCAATTTTGCCTGTAAACAAAAATCCCAAATCGAAGCTACAAACCCTAACAATGGTGAAATCTCATACAGTCTATATAAATGCAATTAAACATTACAGAAAGCTTGCAAATGTTCTAAGGATCAATAATCTATGATTGTTTTATGCTATAAGTAACAGAATGATGCAATTCAATTTCAAAAATATATCAATATCGTGGATGACTTACAGCGAGATATAGGGCCTGAAAGTGCTTGTTCTGGATTGGTTCTGCTTGCTGGTGATCCCAGGAAGCGATTGGGATGGTCAAAGGATCTTGAAATTGCTCCAAAGTATCAATTCGTGTTTGCACTTTTTCTTGTTTTTTTCAAGTTTTGTTTTGGTTCTCACGCCTCCTTCTATCCTTGCTTTAGGTCTGCCAATGATCCTTATGTACTGAGGAATGAATTAGGGTTGAAAGAGTGTGCTCAATCTTCCTCCATCATTGCATTTGATTTTGATTTGATTCCTTTGAATACTTTTCCAAAAATAGTCCAAATCCAATCTTTTTGTGCACCCCATGCCTTTACACAAATTTGATCTCATGCTAGCTGGATGTAGAACCTGAAACAAGCACAAGATCTTTGAATTTCAATGTTTTGGATTTTCTATGATTTGTTTTGATTTAAAATGATTTAATTCAAATAAAAATAAAAATAAAAATAAAAAATAAAAATAAATATAATGACAAGTGTCAAGGGATAGGGCTCGTGGACCATGTTGCCAACTCAAAACAAGTGCAAAAGATTGGGCCCATTAAGCAAAATTTGCAATTTTAGGCATAGTTGACTTTTGACAATTTTGTAAAAAAGGTAAACTTCAACAATGCACAACTTCATCAATTTTGACTCTTTGAAGGTGTTCTTTGACTTTTTATAAATCTTGAGATGTCCTCTAAGCAACCCTTTTGGTCCCATCTCAATTTTATATTCCATGCTCACTTATGAAGCTTTGACAAAAAAGGTGTTTTTGTTGACTTTTCAAAATGACCTATAATGTCCAAATTCATAACTTCTTGTGAATGTATATTTTGAACTTTGGAGATGAAGATTGATTGTATAGCATTGAATCCTCTTCAAAATGAGCTTTGGATGGGTCATTTCTCATAAAGTATGAGAAATTTATGCTTGGTCAAAGTTGAGTTGACTTTTCCTACAAAACCCTAATTTAGCAACTTTTGGTTCTTGATGAATTATGAGCAATCCTTGATGAATCATGATCAGCCCTTGATCAAATGATGAAATATACTTCAAAATATGGATGTTGACAAAAAATCTTGAAGTTTGACTGCATGTAGGCCACAGTTGACTTTTGCCCTAGCATAGTCGATTTTTAGGCCTTTGAGCAATTAACTGAGCAAACTTTCTCTGTAGGGCTTGAAACTTGACATGGATGATCTTGAGAACATATTAGGACAATGGTGAGCATTTGGGATCCCTTGGAATCAAGTATCTTAATGCAATGTGAAACCCTAATTTGAGGTAGACTGCCTTAGGAGAGGGCTTGTCTGGTCAACCCTTGGACTTCCTTGAGCAACTTGGGGATCTTTTTTTGAAATGTTTTGAGAAATATGGGAGGGAAAATTTTGGGGTACAACAGCTGCCCCTGTTCAATCTTCTTAAACCTGAGGATGTAGATTGGCTTGTTTTCCTTTCGTGATTCGAAGGTGGAAGATGATTGAACACTAAAGTGCCCAGAAATTTGCACTCGCATGAAGTGGTGTCCATCTTGCGATGTCGGGAATGGGCTTACAGATGCCTTTTGGAAATTGATGACGGAAGATGGGCTTTAAAGATGCCATTTGTCGATCGCATAAGAGATTCCGCAACAAGAGCTTGTATACCTGTTGTTGAGGAAGATTCCGCTGGGGAATGTTGATCTCTGCCTTGAGAGAAATAGAATTTTAGGAGCTTCAGTCATCCGTTATTCTACTGGGAAACCGTCTCTGTTTTGAGAAAAGTCGAATTTTAGGAACTTCGGTCGTCCATTATTTTGAAGAGGTGAAAATGAACTATTATCTGGTCGTGATCCAGGCTTCATAGTAATAAGACCGACTGTTATCTGGTCATAATCCAGGCTTTACAGTGACTTACTGGGGAGATGGGATTAAACTTGATATCCGGTTGTAATCCAGGCTTCGTAATTTCTCGATTCTTATCTGGTCGTAATCCAGGCTTCAGAAGGAAATGAGTTGTTATCCGGTCGTATCCGGGCTTCAACTTGAATTTAGGGCACACTAATATCCGGTCGACTCCGGGCTTCTTAGTAATTGTCCAAATAAACTGCTATTTGGTCGAGATCCAAGCTTCGCAGTGTCTTGTACTTTTATCTGGTCGTAATCCAGGCTTCAGTCCTTTTATCGTTATTTGGTCGTAATCCAGGCTTCACGATGCTTTATACCATTATCTGGTCGAATCCAGACTTCATGGTGTTCTGTACTGTTATCTGGTCGAAATCCAGGCTTCACAATACTTTACTTCTTATCTGGTCGTAATACAGGCTTCAGAAGAGATCAAATGGTTATCCGGTTGTAATCTGGGCTTCCTTTGGCTTTGGGCCTACTAATATCCGGTCGTAATCCGGGCTTCATAGTATTTGGCCAGGTAAAGTGCTATTTGGTCGTAATCCAAGCTTCATAGTGTCTGTTACTATTATTTGGTCGTAACCCAGGCTTCACAGTGTCTTTTACCGCTATCCGACCGTAATCTAGGCTTCGCGATGTCTCATACCACTATCTGGTCGAAATCCAGGTGTGGTGCGGTGGGAGAGAACTGACTGTTTTGGAATGCTGGTTCATGTTTTGCGTTTGTTTTCGCAAAATGTCGCAGTAAGCAAGAGTCGCCACCGACTTTTATTTTATCCAACAAGGAAAGGAAAAAAGCACAGAAAAATTCCTTTTTCAAGATGTTTCTCGGGTCCGGGGGGTAGATTATAGAAAGGGAAGGTGTTAGCACCCTTTCTATCTGTGGTTATCCACGAGCTCTTAGGTACTTGCTCAAAGTGTTTTCAAAATTTGCTTTTCTTTGTGTTTATGGGTTTGAAAGAAGTTTTTGTTTGAAAGGTGTAAGTGTGAAAAGTTTTTGTTTTGAGAAAGAGCAAGTACTTAAGAACCATCTACCTACTCGAAAAAGGAATGAATCTGTGCTAATATCCTTTAGACAATGTTATCCCACTATTGATGAGTAGGTAGCACCGTCGTTGGAGTTTTAAGGGTCAATTCGATTAAGGGACGTGTGGTCACTAAAGCAATGTTAGGACGCCTTATCGGTAACCCTAATGTCTTGGATCATTTTTCCGAGGCAACTGTTTCGAGGCAACTATGATCTTTGGACAAGAGGGCGACCTCTAAAACTTCATATACTCAATGACCACGTTCGAAGGCAACCAAGTGAAGTGTACCCTAAGAGTGCGTATGTGCGAGTGTGTTATTTCGGTTAATATTATCTTTGTACATGTCATGGGTGAGCTATGTTGATTTTAAGTTCATACATTCGATCTTACCATGCATTCCCTATTACCAAACATCTAACAGTTTATGAGTTGCGGAAATTAAATTTGCGGAAATTAAATCTAAACTATTACAAGGCGTCGGGTATTTATATCGCCAAAAACAACCCTTGAAATTAAATTGCGGAAAATAAAAGAAAGCAATAAAATAATTAAAGTCCTATTTAAAGCTATTACATTCCGGGAAACAATTACATTAATATGATAAATGGATCGCAAGCGAGAAAATTAAATCGGGCGCACTCTAGGGTTTTGACCCTTTTTTGAAAGACAGTAATTTTTTGATTTATTTTGGATTAAAAAGAAAATAGATCTAAGTTAATTAACAAAATTAATTAATTAATTAATTAAAAATATATTTTTTGGATTTTTGGATATTTAAAGAAATAAAATAAAATAGATTTAAAATTAGTAAAACCTAATTATCTAAATTAATTTTAATTATTGCAAAAATATTGAAAGTTATACCTAATTAACACTAAATTAATTAAATTAATTTATTTACAAAAATAAAGTCATGAATTTAATTTTAATAAATAAAATACATTTTTGGTTTTTTTTTATTTTTATGAGAAAAAGATTTTACTTAGTCAATGATTTTTTAAATAATAAAAATAATAACAATAAAATAAATAAATAAAGAAATAAAATAAAGAAATAACCAAAGGGGGGTTCTGGGCCCAAAAGGAGGTGAGATTATCATTTTTTATGGCCCAATAGTGCAAGCCTGCATGACTTTTCTAGATCCCACGTGTGCCTGTTGACTAGAGCATATGGTGCACATTCAATCTTGGCCATCAGATATGGCCTGGGGCCATCTGGCAAGCATCAGGATGAGGATGTATGATGTGCTGCGCAATGGAATCATCACTGGATCACCTGAAGAGAAAAAATACAAAGCATTTGGGGGGACCTGGGATTCGAACCCATGTCCCATTGGACTTTGTACTAGCGCCTTCACCACTGGACCACTGGACTTTGTTTGTTAATGGATTAGGTAGAAAATATTATATGGAAAAACAATTATTATGCCTGAAATAAAAAAAAATAAGCGCGAAATATTTGAACCAACGAATGGGGAGGGGGCACGTAATCATCTTCTTCGCCCAACCCTGGTCATTTACCTGCGGATTTTTATCCGCAGCTAAATCCATGGGTTCATCCTAAAACGAGTTCTAGACCATGAAAACTCAAGCCACGACCACAACCATGCTCGTCTCTTCCTCCTGAACATGCATATGTCCATTATTTGCCTTGATTTTTCCTGAAACTAAAACGCCCAAAAACAAGAAACAAGAACCCTAGATTCGGGTATGGCATTACAGACTATAAAAACACAATCAAATATTGCAGAAAGTTTAGAAATCATACAAGGATCATGACCATGCCAATAATTTGTCAAAAAAATGCAAGAATGAGAGGTTGCGATTTCAAACGCATGGCGGTTTTCAGGGGGACTTACAGCGCAATTTAGGAGGTGAACGGCCTTACTTTTGATTGCTACAGACTCAGTGGATGTCTAACAAGAGGATAGCATTGAGATTTTGCTTTGAATCGGCCTCTAAGCACGATTTCAGATTCAAGCTTTTTTCAAGTTTTGCTTTTGTGATTTGGCAGCCTCTAGGTCCTGAACTCGTATCCTTTGCCTTGTATAAGTAACATGGAGTGAATTAGGTCAAGTTTTGGGCTTTGAATCCTTAGGCATTGATGATTTAGGATTTGATTTGATCCTCCATGAAAAAGCTTCCAATTTTGTCCAAAAACCAATATTTTGTGCATGATATGGCTTTATACGAGTTTGATCTTGTCCATGATGACAATTAAGGCCCGTGTCAATCAAAAAGATACCAAGTTATCAATATTTAGATTTTATTTGGATTTAAATTGATTTAAAATGAATTAATTCAATAAAAATCAAGTAAAATAGAAAAATCAATGAATGGACATAAGACTGAAGATAGGACACGTGTATAGTGTGACAAGATCAAATCAAGTGGAAAAAAGTGGGCCCATTTGACAAAATTTGAAGTTTTGGGGATAGTTGACTTTTGGCAATTTTGGAAAAGTGCCCAACTTCAACAATGCATAACTTCTTCAATTTTGAACTTTTGGAGGTGTTCTTGGACTTTTTAGAAACCTTGGGATGTCCTCTAACCAACCCTTTTGGTATCATCTCATTTTTATATTCCATTCTCAAGTTATAAGCTTTGGAAAAAAAAGGTGTTTTTGTTGACTTTCAAAAATGACCTATAATGTCCAAATTTGTAACTCCTTGTGAGTGCATTTCTTAATCTTGGGGTGTGAATATGGATTGTAGGAAATTACATCCTCTTAAAAATGAGATTTGGATGGGTCATTTCTCATAAAGTATGAGAAAGTTATACTTGGTCAAAGTTGAGTTGACTTTTCCTGCAAAACCCTAATTTAGCAACTTTTAAATCTTGATGAATCTTGAGCAATCCTTGATGAATCATGACCAACCCTTGATCAAATGATTAAATATCCTTCAAAATTAGAATGTTGACAAAAAATCTTGAAGTTTGACTATTTATAGATCACAGTTGACTTTTGCCCTAGCAAAGTTGATTTTTGGACCTTTTAAGCAGTTGACTGACCAAACTTTCTCTGCAAGGCTTAAAATTTGACATGGATGAACTTGAGAACATATTAGGACATGGGGGAGCACTTGAGGTCATTTGGATGCAAGGACCCTGATGCAACACAAAACCCTAATTTGAGATTGACTGCCTTAGGAGATAGCTTGATTGTCCAACTCTTGAGCAATCTTGAGCTACTTGGAGATTATTGTTGCAATGTCTTGAGAAATATGGGAGGGAAAATTTTGGGGTACAACATCTGCCCCTGTTCAATTTTCTTAAACCTGAGGATATAGATTGACTTTCGGGCCTTTCGTGATCCGAAGGTGGAAGATGATTGAACACTAGAGTGCCCAGAAATTTGCACTCGCATGAAGTGGTATCAGCATGGTGATGTAGGGAATGGGCTTACAGATGCCATTTGGAGATTGTTGATAGATGGTCTGAACTTCAACTGGAATATGAATCAGGGAGATCTTATCGGTGATCTGACTGAACCAGAGGAGGTCTTGGATTGACTTTGACTGGATTGGCGTCAGAAAAATCTTTAGGAATCGATTTAACTGGACCAGAGGAGGTTTTTTCTTCTTTGACTGGATTGGCATCAGAAAAATCTTTAGGAATCGATTTAACTGGACCAGAGGAGGTTTTGTCTTCTTTGACTGGATTGGCGTCAGAAAAATCTTTAGGAATCGATTTAACTGGACCAGAGGAGGTTTTGTCTTCTTTGACTGGAGTGGCGTCAGAAAAATCTTTAGGAATCGATTTAACTGGACCAGAGGAGGTTTTGTCTTCTTTGACTGGATTGGCATCAGAAAAATCTTTAGGAATCGATTTAACTGGACCAGAGGAGGTTTTGTCTTCTTTGACTGGATTGGCATCAGAAAAATCTTTAGGAATCGATTTAACTGGACCAGAGGGGTTTTTGTCTTCTTTGACTGGATTGGCATCAGAAAAATCTTTAGGAATCGATTTAACTGGACCAGAGGGGGTTTTGTCTTCTTTGAATAAATTGGCATCAGAAAAATCTTTAGGAATCGAATTAACTGGACCAGAGGAGGTTTTGGAATCTTCAACTGGATCGGCATCAGGAAAATCTTTAGGAATCGATTTAACTGGACCAGAGAAGGCCTTTGACTGGATCGGCGTCAGCAAAATCTTTAGGAATCGATTTAACTGGATCAGACAAGGTCTTGGGATAACTTCAACTGGATCGGCATCAGAAAAATCTTTAGGAATCGACTTAACTGGACCAGAGAAGGTTTTGTCTTCTTTGACTGGATTGGCATCAGAAAAATATTTAGGAATCGATTTAACTGGACCAGAGGAGGCCTTTGACTGGATCGGCATCAGAAAAATCTTTAGAAATCGACTTAACTGGACCAGACAAGATCTTCCACATAGTTGAGAATTTAACTGCATCTTTCCTGAAAGGTAAAGGTCATTCATATGCAATGCATGACATGGATCAAGCAATGATGTTCTCAACATAAATGAGATTGTATGGTATGATGCGTATATGCATGTATCCTGATGTATGGAAATGTAATGTTTTAGCTGGGGGAAAATAAATCCCGGATAGTTGCTGGAGAACAGAGTTGAATTCTTCGTTTCCGCTGGGGATGGTGAACGAAGGTAATAAAACTGCAGGAGAAGAGAACTCCGTTGGGGAATAAACTGATGAGGAGATTACTTTGTGGGGAAGAGATGCTCTGCTGAGGATTCCACCGATAAGCTCCGCTGGGGATGGACTATCGTTGCTGGTGATATTGAATCTGTTGAGGATTGAATTCCTGTTTGTGAAAGGAAAGAACTTCGTTGGGGATGATCTTTCAGTTGCAACTTGCTGGGGATAATCCTTTAGACTCTTATGGGGATTACCTTCTGAATTCTATCGGGAATGATCCTTTGAACTTGGCTGGGGAGATTTATTTTGTACTCCGCTGAGGATAAACTTCCAGAGTCTACTGGGGACGATGATTCACCTTTGTTGGGGAAGCTTTTTCAGACCATGCTGGGGAAATATTGACTCCACTGGGGGTGTCTTATATTCTGCCGGGGAACATCTTATACTCCGCTAGGGAATATTAAGACTGTCGGGGACATCAAGCCTTTTTAGTGTTGATGGTAGATCAACTCTGCTTGGGGAGAATATTGCTGATTCGTTCCAAGTCCCAGCTGGGGGAGCGCTGCCATTACTGTCTTACTTTGCGGGGAGTGAAAGTATCTTATCCATATTCTTCAGCCGAATATACCTTTGTACCTGGTGGACAGAGCAACTATACAGTTTGGATGATTCTTATTGCCCCTGTTTCTGATGTTACCCGTAATTCATCTTTCGTTTCGCATGTAAATATTTATGAGCAGCAATTAATGTCAAATGCATATATTAAAAATGAACATTGGACGTTCTTTGCAAAACAAAACAAATAAAGAAAAACAGTTTGAAATTTCTTTCAAAATGAATTGTATTGATCTTGAGTTTTGGCCTGTAAATAGGCGCTTTTGTACAAGAGGCTGACGTCCTAGTAAGAGAACGCCGCCGAATAATAGAATTTACACAATTTGTGAAAACTTAAACAAAACAGCTATGTGAATGATCCCACTGGGTTCCAACTCTGCTATTGCCTTTATGTCCTCGAGCATCTCATCACTTTGCTACTTGGTTGAAGGTGAATCAGATTGATTAGTGCCATCCAAGCTTGATAGTCGATACCGAAGTCTGGATGCAAGGTGATCCAATGAGACATAGTGTTACGCTTTGATCCCTAATTTTTGCCTGGACCGCCCTTTCGGGTTTTCAGTCCACCGGGATACCCTTTTTTTCCTAAGCCGCCTTTTCAGGTTTTCGACTTGCCGGGTGTACAAATTTTTTTCATTTTCATCCCTTATTTTTGCCCGAACCCTTTTGGTTCGCCGGGAAGCCCTTATTTTTGCCTAGGTCAGTCGACTTAGCGGGTCTTTGATTATGCGTAGTATCTTTTCACTATGTCTGCATTGACGGGGTGAGGAAGGTCGTCACCATCCATGGTGGTTAGAATCATAGCTCCTCCTGAGAAAATGTTCTTAACCACAAATGGCCCTTCGTAAGTAGGGGTCCATTTGCCCCTGGGATCGCCTTGAGGTAATATGATGCGCTTGATTACCAGGTCTCCAACTTGATACTCTTGTCGTCTGACTTTCTTGTTAAATGCCTTGATCATCCGTTTTTGGTACGTCTGACCATGACAAATAGCAGTAAGTCTCTTTTCATCGATTAGGTTCAGTTGATCAAGCCGGGTCTGAATCCAGTCATCTTCACTCAAACCTGCATCCTTCATGATCCTAAGAGAGGGTATCTGAACTTCAATGGGCAAGACTGCCTCAATGCCATAAACCAAGGAGTAGGGTGTTGCCCTTGTTGACGTCCGCGCTGACGTACGGTACCCATGAAGAGCAAATGGTAACACCTTGTGCTAGTCTTTGTATGTCACCATCATCTTCTGCACAATCTTCTTAATATTCTTATTAGCCGCTTCTACAATCCCATTCATCTTCGGTCGGTAAGGAGAAGAGTTGTGATGATGTATCTTGAATTGCTCGCAGAGCTCAGTGATCATCTTATTGTTGAGATTGGTACCATTGTCCGTAATGATCCTCTTTGGTACACCGTATCGACAGATCAGATTATGCCGAATGAACCGTGCCACGACGTTCTTGGTTACAATAGCAAAGGAAGCTGCTTCAACCCACTTTGTAAAGTAATCAATAGCCACCAGGATGAAACGATGCCCATTGGATGCCGTAGGTCTGATCTCGCCGATCATATCAATGCCCCACATTGCAAAAGGCCAAGGTGCCGTCAAGACGTTTAGAGGAACTAAAGGTATGTGCACCTTATCAGCATAGACTTGGCATTTGTGACATGTCCGAGAATGCTGATAACAGTCGGCTTCCATAGTAGACCAATAATATCATACCCGTAGGATCTTATTCGCCATGGTATGTCCATTGGAATGAGTTTCGAAAGTACCTTCATGTAACTCTGCCATGATCCTTTCTGCTTTATTCTTATCCACACAACACAGTAAGGTCGAATCATGGTTACGCTTGTAAAGGATGCCATTGCTGATGAAGAAATTTGCTGCGAACCTCCTTAGAAACTTCTTTTCATTAACAGATGCACCCTCGGGGTATTCCTGAGCTTCAAGATACCTCTTCACCTCATGATACCAGGGTTTGTCTGCTACCTCTTCAGTCTCAATATCACTGCAATGTGCAGGTTTGTCCAATCTTTCAATGATAATCCGGGGAGCTTCGTTGTCCCAATTGACTTTGAACATGGAAGAAATCGTAGCCAGTGCGTCCGCTAACTGATTCTCCTCTCTAGGGAAGTGTTCAAAGGTTATCTCCTCGAAATGGGGAAGCAGTGTCAACACATACTCCTTATAAGGAATAAGATTCGGGTGTTTCGTATCCCACTCGCCTTTGATCTGACTGATCACGAGAGCGGAATCTTTGAAGACACTTAGAAACTTAATCCTTAGGTCAATTGCTGCTCGAAGACCCATAATGCATGCTTCATACTCCGCCATATTGTTGGTGCAGTTGAAACATAGTCGGGCGGTAAATGGAGTATGAGAGTCTTTAGGAGATATGATCACGGCGCCAATGCCATTACCCAAAGCGTTTGAAGCTCCATCAAAGTACATAGACCATCAGGATCCTTCCTCAGGTCCTTCATCCGGTCCAGGTGTCTCACAATCAGTTACCAACATGATATTTTCGTTTGGGAATTCAAAGTTCATAGACTAGTAATCATCCACTGCCTGATGTGCCAAATGGTCTACTAACACAGTTCCCTTGATTGCCTTTTGGGTCGTATATTGGATGTCATACTCAGTCAAGATCATCTGCCATCTTGCTATTCTTCTGGACAAGGAAGGCTTCTCGAAGATATACTTGATTGGATCCATCTTTGATATCAACAAAGTAGTGTGAGTCAGCATATACTATCTCAGTCGGCGAGCATCCCATGCCAAAGCGCAACAAGTTTTCTTGAGCAGTGAGTATCGGGTCTCACAGTCGGTAAAATTTTTGCTAAGGTAGTAAATAGCATGCTCTTTTCGGCCAGACTCGTCATGTTGACCCAGCACACACCCCATTGAGTTATCGAGTACTGTCAAGTATAAGATTAGAGGTCTCCCTTCAATTGGTAACATCAGAATAGGTGGCTCTTGGAGATACTCTTTGATCCTTTCGAAAGCGGCCTGGCATTCATCGTTCCAACGTACTACTTGATCTTTCTTCAGTAACTTGAAGATTGGCTCACAAGTAGCGGTCAGGTGTGAGATGAATCGGGCAATGTAGTTCAGACGTCCCAGGAAACCTCTGACTTCTTTCTCTGTTTTGGGAGCTGGCATCTCCTGTATGGCTTTCACCTTCGCAGGATCCACTTGAATACCTTTATCGCTTACAACGAAACCCAGTAGCTTACCAGATCTCACTCCGAAGGTGCATTTGTTCGAGTTTAATCTCAGCTTGTACAACTTCAGCCTGTCAAATAACTTCTGCATATGGTCAAGGTGTTCCTCCTCAGTTTGGGACCTTCCAATCATATCGTCGATGTATACTTCAATCTCATGATGGATCATGTCATGAAACAAAGCAACGATGGCACACTGATACGTTGCCCCAACATTCTTCAGTCCAAAAGGCATGACCTTGTAGCAAAAGGTACCCCACTGAGTAACAAAGGTTGTCTTCTCCATGTCTTCGGGAGCCATTTTTATCTGATTATAACCGGAGAAACCATCCATAAAGGAGAATACCTTATGCTGAGCAGTGTTGTCAACCAGAACGTCGATATGAGGTAGAGGTAAATCATCCTTGGGGCTTGCCCTATTCAGATCCATGTAGTCGACACACATTCAAACCTTACCATCCTTCTTCGGCACAGGCACCACATTGGCCACCCACTGAGGGTAAGAAGTAACTGCTAGAAAACCGGCGTCAAATTGTTTCATAACTTCAGCCTTGATTTTCTCAGACATCTCTGGGCGCATTCGGCGGACCTTCTGTTTTACTGGAGGACATTCATCCTTGGTAGGCAATCGGTGAACCACAATATCGGTATCCAACCCAGGCATATCTTCATAAGACCAGGCAAAGATCTCAACATAGTCATGCAGCATCTGAATCAACCGTTGCTTCACACTAGCTTCCAGATTTGCACCGATCTTGACCCCTTTCTTATCTGTCTCGGTACCCAGATTCACTGTTTCCACTGGCTCTTCATGTGGCTGAATGGCCCTCTATTCCTGGAGTAGCAGTCTTGCAAGTTCACCAGGCACTTCGCAATCATCTTCACCTTCGTCTTCGGCTAAGTTGATCGGATTTTCGAAGTCATAACTGGCAGTAGCAGAGTCGTTACCAGTGAGATCCAGAGTGGATGTGGACCTGTATATGTGAGTGTGTGTAAAATAGCTGTTTTGCAATATATAATAAAGAAAAACAAGGAGCGCAAAATTTGAAATGCAAGAAACGTCCAATGCTTTTATTAATGATATATGAAAATGACACACATAAAGCCCTCACAAATGAAGCCACGGTGCCCCGGGTAAGACACCGGGCCATAAAGTTTGAAACATTGTCTGTTACATATTCAAAACGAAAGGTTTCATTACTGGGTAACAAAATCAATAGGGATGAAGTCTTTTGCTGTCCAGTTGCTTGGTCCACCGTCGGTCGTAGGATAGATCCAGCTGTCGAACTCAGATTCCTCCACATCGTCTTCAATGGCATTCACTCCCGAGTTGCTGATAAACACGGGAGGTCTTCCGATCCGTGCATTCTGAACATCCCTTTGAGCTTCTGCATTGAAACCCAAACCAAACTTGTTAGTCTTCTGTGTAAAATCAGGGAGTCGGCCCCAATTTGTACACTCACCCTTCTCAACAACAACCCGGGCATCCTTAAAGGAAGCCATCTTTATATGAGAATCTTCAACAACGGTCTCAGCGGACGACAGCGTCTGGGGAACTTCTTCAAAGTGCTGAAATGGGGTCTCAATGAACTCCCCATCCATCTCTACATATCGGAAAGAGTTGAGGTGGCTAACCATGTACTCCTCTTCTCCTTGTACTGTCACAATCTTCCCTTTGACCGGGTACTTCAGCTTCTGGTGGAGTGTTGAGGTTACGGCCCCGACTTTGTGGATCCATGGACGACCCAGCAAACAAGAATAAGATGGACGAATATCCATCACATAGAACGTAGAGTTGAAGACCTGAGAACCAACCTTGATCGGGATATCAACCTCTCCATGTACCATTCTTTTAGACCCATCAAAGGCCCTGACGACAATGTTGCTTGGCTTCAGCTCCAACCCTTCACAATCCAACCAGTCTAGAGCTTTCTTAGGCAAGACGTTCAATGAGGAACCAATATCTACCAATACGTGTGCAAGAGTAGTGCCCCTGCATTCAATGGAGACATGCAAGGCATCGTTGTGATTCTTCCCCTTAGCGGTTAAATTAGCATCCGAGAAACCCAACCCATTATCAGCAGTCAAATTGGCCATGCAATCTGTAAACTGATCAGCTGATGTCTCTTGTGGTACGTGGGCAGTCTTCAAGAAGGTAATCAGAGCCTTGGCATGGGCCTCTGAGCATAACAACAGTGACAACATAGAAATATTGGATGGGGTTTGCCCCAGCTGCTCAACTACATTGTAGTCACTCTTTTTAATAATATTCAGGATCTCTTCCATCTCTTGCTTAGAAGCTTCAACAGTGATTGCCTTTGGTGCCTCCGTCTGGGCAGGCACATCAGTGGTGATCCCCTTGCCCCGAGTGTCAGATGACTCGGCGATAGGAGTAAGAATAGGAACTTGAACAGGAATGGTAGAAGGCACACTGGCGGGTGTAATAACAACAGGTCTTTGGGCAGTTGGCAGAGAGATATCAGGTGAGAAAAGTCTTCCGATGCGGGTGATTTTAGCCGGTCTAACAATATTGCTGACGTCAGTATCAACATCCAACTCTTGCTTAACTCCATGAAAATAAACATCAGCCCCGTAGTGCCAAGGGACAGCTTTATCATAGGTATAAGGGATGGGCCCCAAAACAGTGATGATCACAGGTGCGATTCTTGGAACATATGTAATTCTAACAGGCTTCCTCGAGGGAGCCTTGGAAGAATTGTCGAAAATGGTAATGATGGCAACTTCTTCAGTAGGAACTGAGGGAACAACAGACTTCTCAAATAGAATTTCTTTACTATCCATCAGGCGTTGGACACCTGACTTTAAAAGATGGCAACCGGTAGGTAGAACAGCACACATACGGCAACCTTCGTCACAACCCGGAAATAAACCTACCAGCAAAAGGTTCTTCTTCACAGTCATCAAAGGGGTAGCAATATCATTCACAGAAACCTCAAATGAGTCTTCTTCTATAGCATTCACTCCATGCTTGGGCATGGGAGCAGTTACAACATTAGGCCTCTCGGGCGCCTCAAACTCAATCTCCTTCGCATCAATTAAGTCCTGTATCTTATTCTTCAAAGTCCAACAATCATCTGTATTATGCCCCGGGCTATCAGAGTGATAAGCACAGCGGGCATTAGGGTTATACCTTTGTGATGTTGTATTTGGATTCTTTGGGGCTTCCTTTGGAATCACCAGATTAGTTTTCAGTAACTGTGGCAGAATCTGAGACAAAGTCTTGTTGAGACGGGTGAACTGCCTTCGAGGTCTCTCGTCCTTTTGTTGATTGTTGTGCTGAGGAGCACCAGCAGGTTTTGAAATAACAAGCGCATTAACAGCTTGGCGGTGTTCAGGTCTATTCTGGTTTCTTGAACTGTAGACAACACTGGACTCTTTCTTAAAGGGCTTCTTCTCGGCGCTCGATGAGGCACCCTTCTGTATCTTACCAGCCTTAATACCAGCCTCAATCCTCTCACCGGTCATAATTAGCTCTGTAAACCCAGATGAAGAGCTTCCAATCAGGTGGTTGAAAAATGGACCAGACAGGGTCCCCAGAAACATGTCAACTAGCTCCCGATCAGCCAAGGGTAGTTGTACTCTTCCGGCGAGGTCCCTCCACTTCTGAGCATAATCTTTGAATCCTTCACCCGTTCCCATTGACATACCCTGGAGTTGGGTACGCGTGGGAGCGAGGTCGGATTTGTACTGATACTGCCTGTAGAATGCAGTAGCCAAATCTTCCCAACTGCGGATGCTGGCTCTGTCCAACTGGTAGAACCACTCAAGCTGAGTCCCTGAGAGACTGTCTTGAAAGAAATGGATCCATAGATTCTTATCAGCGATGTACGGCTGAATCTTCCTTACATATGACCGGAGGTGCAGCTTCGGACAAGAGACTCCGTCATACTTAGGAAAGGCTGGTGCCTTGAACTTGTGGGGAATCACCACCCCAGATGACAAACCTAGATCACCAAAGTCCAGACCGGGCACCTTCTGCACTTCCATAGCACTCAACAGGTCTTCCAGTTGTTTGTATCTATCCTCAGCAGGAGGATACTGTTCTTCATCGAAGTCTGTCTCGTTGTCGGAGACCACATGGCTAGGAGCCCTCCTTTCCTCTTGACTATCTTTCCCTCCAGATGAGGTGGTTAGATCAACTTCATTCTGTAGCCTGTTTCCAAACCTGTACCCTGTGTTAAACAGGATTGTCCTCTTCTTCTTCTTCTCTTTCCGAATCAGGGTCTTCAGGTCTTGCTGACCCTTAGCTAGATTCATGAACAGCTCTTGGAATTGGGCATTCTGGGCCTGGAGGGCCTTGATGGCTTGCTCAGTTGAAGGTTCAGCAGACATGATGAGTGCTGAAATAAACAGCGAAGAAGATAAGAGCCCTGTAATGAGTACCTGTTTATGAAGTGCATGGGATGAAATGCGTATGTTTATGATTTCAAAGACAATCAGGAGACTCAAATTTGTAAACAAGAAAGGAAACACACTTTATTAGATAAACTTTGGAATTCAAATTGTTCAATTGATGCCCTCAGGGCATTACAAGAAATGGAAATACTAAAAAGTAAATAAAAACTGGAAAAGAAATAATCAAAGGTCAATCAGTGCTCCCATGGCCTCTTCTTATCGGTGCGGACATAGTCGTTAAGAATTCGCTCGTTCTCCAACTGCCTAGTCAACCTCTGGATCTTCTGCTCTTGCTCATTGAACTTCTCTCGGTAAGAATCCCGTTCTTCCCTCAGTTGCATCCAAGATCTCTTCAGTGCCCCAATGTCAGTGGGCATGTGGGGGTGGAGGATGGTTGGAAGAACCCCTTCTTCATTAGCAACTTCAACAATGATAGGTCGGACGACTTCATATGGCATACCCAGCTTTTGGGCACGGATGCGGACCCATCTGAGATATGGCTCCATCGAGAGAGAAGTCTTTGGGCCCAACTCGTGTGGATCAGATTGGTGAACTTTATCCCAAGCCCTTATGAATTTCTGGCGTTGTTCGCCGCTATCTCCTTGAAAGTCAAAGATGATACTAGGTATTAGCATCTCATGAGGTCCTTCTCTTCTGGCTCTCCTAAACTGACGTAAGGCCAAGCACGGGTTGTAAGAAATTCCTCCATGGGTCCCTATCAATGGAACATTGGGGTATTCCCCACAACGATCAATAATGGCTACCTCATCCATACCCTTGAGAGTCCAGATGATATCATTGTGAGAGAGAGACACGACCCTATAGGCCCAGCCCATGCCTTCTTTGTTCTTCAGCACTGACTTAGGAAGGTGCGAAATAAACCACCTTGCCAATAATGGAGCACAACACATCAAGGTTCCCTGCTTTCGGGCAGTACGAGCATAGAGCTGATGGAGAATGTCACCCAAGAGAGTGGGTACCGGATTCCGAGAGATGAAGATCTTTATCGCATTCACATCAACAAAGGAGTCAGAGTTCGGAAACAATACCAAGCCGTATATCAGAAGAGCCAGAATATCTTTGAATGCCTTAAAGTCCAGACTACCCCAAAAATAGTTAGCTTTACCAACCAAGAACTTAGTCAGAAAGCCCTTTGCTCCACTTCTAGTCTCCCAATTAGCCATTACCTCCTCCTTTGTCAAATGAAGGGCTGCAACAATCTCTTCGGGCCTAAGAATCTTCTCCCAACCAGTAAACGAGGTCTGCTCCAGAACAGAGATACCGAGCAGCTCAGAGAATTCTTCTAAGGTGGGGACCAACTGGTAGTCCTGGAAGGTAAAGCAATGGTACAACGAGTCATAGAACTGGACTAGGACACTCATCATCTATTCGTCCAATTTGGAGGTGACCAAACTGAGAATATAACCATGTCTTCTAAGGAAGGAAGTAGTATCAGGCATCTTTGCAACTAACTCTTTGAGCACAGTGGGAACCTGGACAAAGTTTATCTGGATGGTATTCCTACGCATAGGCATCATGATGACCTACAAAACAGAACAAAGATGAATCCCTCGTGTGTTTGAAATAGGTTAGTCCAATGCAAGATGTATGCAATGTTATGATGTCATGATGTCATGATAGGAAGCACACCACAAGTATCCACAAATAGCAAACATGGTAAAGGCACAGAAGTCACACAGAGAGCCCTTAGATTTCAGGCTGGCAAGGAGCTTAGGTACTACCCTCTTTCAGTTCAATTGGTCCAAACCTGTCCTAAAAATAGTAACCGTGTTCTAGAGGATCTCAATATCACTGACTACCCTCAATCGGTCATAATTCCAGTTTAGCAACCTTTTCTTGTGGCCGGAATCATCGCGAGAGTTTAGTCTTAATGAGTGTAGCATACTGCTACTGTTCTATGGCCAAGTTGGTCAATTTAAAGGTTCTAAGGTCAGTTGGTGCTTAATGACCCCTTAGATGACCCATATTCTCCTCGTTCCAACACAAGGGATATCGGTACAATCTAAAGTGTCACACCAACGTAGCTACTGCTTCAACCGTATCGGTCTACACCGTACAGTTTGAGCAATTGACTGAGCAAACTTTCTCTGTAGGGCTTAAAACTTGACATGGATGATCTTGAGAACATATTAGGACAGTGGTGAGCATTTGGGATCCCTTGGACTCAAGTATCTTGATGCAATGTGAAACCCTAATTTGAGGTAGACTGCCTTAGGAGAGGGCTTGTCTGGTCAACCCTTGGACTTCCTTGAGCAGCTTGGGGATCTTTTTTTGAAGTGTTTTGAGAAATATGGGAGGGCAAATTTTGGGGTACAATAACTGCCCCTGTTCAATCTTCTTAAACCTGAGGATGTATATTGGCTTGTTTGCCTTTCGTGATTCAAAGGTGGGAGATGATTGAACACTAAAGTGCCCATAAATTTGCACTCGCATGAAGTGGTGTCCATCTTGCGATGTCGAGAATGGGCTTACAGATTCCTTTTGGAAATTGATGACGTAAGATGGGCTTTAAAGATTCCATTTGTCGATCGCATAAGATATTCCTCAACAAGAGCTTGTATACCTGTTGTTGAGGAAGATTCCACCGGGGAATGTTGATCTCTGCCTTGAGAGAAATAGAATTTTAGGAGCTTCGTTCGTCCGTTATTCTATTGGGAAACCGTCTCTGTTTTGAGAAAAGTCGAATTTTAGGAACTTCGGTCGTCCATTATTCTGAAGAGGTGAAAATGAAATATTATCTGGTCGTGATCCAGGCTTCATAGTAATAAGACCGACTGCTATCTGGTCATAATCCAGGCTTTACAGTGACTTACTGGGGAGATGAGATTAAACTTGATATCCGGTCGTAATCTGGGCTTCACAATTTCTCGATTCTTATCTGGTCGTAATCCAGGCTTCAGAAGGAAATGAGTTGTTATCCGGTCGTATCCGGGCTTCAACTTGAATTTAGGGCACACTAATATCCGGTCGACTCCGGGCTTCTTAGTAATTGTCCAAATAAACTGCTATTTGGTCGAGATCCAAGCTTCGCAGTGTCTTGTACTTTTATCTGGTCGTAATCCAGGCTTCAGTCCTTTTATCGTTATTTGGTCGTAATCCAGGCTTCACGATGCTTTATACCATTATCTGGTCGAATCCAGACTTCATGGTGTTCTGTACTGTTATCTGGTCGAAATCCAGGCTTCACAATACTTTACTTCTTATCTGGTCGTAATCCAGGCTTCAGAAGAGATCAAATGGTTATCCGGTTGTAATCTGGGCTTCCTTTGGCTTTGGGCCTACTAATATCCGGTCGTAATCCGGGCTTCATAGTATTTGGCCAGGTAAACTGCTATTTGGTCGTAATCCAAGCTTCATAGTGTCTGTTACTATTATTTGGTCGTAACCCAGGCTTCACAGTGTCTTTTACCGCTATCCGGCCGTAATCTAGGCTTCGCGATGTCTCATACCACTATCTGGTCGAAATCCAGGTGTGGTGCGGTGGGAGAGAACTGACTTTTTTGGAATGCTGGTTCGCGTTTTTCATTTGTTTTTGCAAAATGTCGCGGTAAGCAAGAGTCTCCATCGACTTTTATTTTATCCAACAAGGAAAGGAAAAAAGCACAGAAAAATTCCTTTTTCGAGATGTTTCTCAGGTCCGGGGGGTAGATTATAGAAAAGGAAGGTGTTAGCACCCTTTCTATCCGTGGTTATCCACGGGCTCTTAGGTACTTGCTCAAAGTGTTTTCAAAATTTGCTTTTCTTTGTGTTTATGGGTTTGAAAGAAGTTTTTGTTTGAAAGGTGTAAGTGTGAAAAGTTTTTGTTTTGAGAAAGAGCAAGTACTTAAGAACCATCTACCTACTCGAAAAAGGAATGAATATGTGCTAATGTCCTTTAGACAATGCTATCCCACTATTGATGAGTAGGTAGCACCGTCGTTGGAGTTTTAAGGGTCAATTCGATTAAGGGACGTGTGGTCACTAAAGCAATGTTAGGACGCCTTAGCGGTAACCCTAATGTCTTAGATCATTTTTCCGAGGCAACCGTTTCGAGGCAACTATGATCTTTGGACAAGAGGGCGACCTCTAAAACTTCCTATACTTAATGACCACGTTCGAAGGCAACCAAGTGAGGTGTACCCTAAGAGTGCGCATGTGCGAGTGTGTTATTTCGGTTAATATTATCTTTGTACATGTCATGGGTGAGCTATGTTGATTTTAAGTTCATATATTCGATCTTATCATGCATTCCCTATTACCAAACATCTAATAGTTTATGAGTTGCGGAAATTAAATTTGCGGAAATTAGATCTAAACTATTACAAGGCGTCGGGTATTTACATCGCCAAAAACAACCCTTGAAATTAAATTGTGGAAAATAAAAGAAAGCGATAAAATGATTAAAGTCCTATTTAAAGCTATTACATTCCGGGAAACAATTACATTAATATGATAAATGGATCGCAAGCGAGAAAATTAAATCGGGCGCACTCTAGGGTTTTGACCCTTTTTTGAAAGAAAGTAATTTTTTTGATTTATTTTGGATTAAAAAGAAAATAGATCTAAGTTAATTAAATAAATAAAAAAATTAATTAAAAATATATTTTTTGGATTTTTGGATATTTAAAGAAATAAAATAAATTTGATTTAACGTTAGTAAAACCTAATTATCTAAATTAATTTTAATTATTGCAAAAATATTGAAAGTTATACCTAATTAACACTAAATTAATTAAATTTATTTATTTACAAAAATAAAGTCATGAATTTAATTTTAATAAATAAAATACATTTTTGGTTTTTATTTTTATTTTTATGAGAAAAAGATTTTAATTAGTCAATGATTTTTTAAATAATAAAAATAATAACAATAAAATAAATAAAGAAAGAAATAGAAAAAAGAAATAACCAAAGGGGGGTTTTGGGCCCAAAAGGAGGTGAGATTAGCATTTTTTATGGCCCAATAGTGCAAGCCTGCATGACTTTTCTGGATCCCACGTGTGCCTTTTGACTAGAGCATATGGTGCACATTCAATCTTGGCCACCAGATCTGGCCTGGGGCCATCTGGCAAGCATCAGGATGAGGATGTATGATGTGCTGCGCAATGGAATCATCACTGGATCACCTGAAGAGAAAAAATACAAAGCATTTGGGGGGACTTGGGATTCGAACCCAGGTCCCATTGGACTTTGTACTAGCGCCTTCACCACTAGACCACTGGACTTTGTTTGTTAATGGATTAGGTAGAAAATATTATATGGAAAAACAATTATTATGCCTGAAATAAAAAAATAAGCGCGGAATATTTGAACCAACGAATGGGGAGGGGGCACGTAATCATCTTCTTCGCCCAGCCCTGGTTATTTACCTGCAGATTTTTATCCGCAGCTAAATCCTTAGGTTCATCCTAAAACGAGTTCTAGACCATGAAAACTCAAGCCACGACCACAGCCATGCTCGTCTCTTCCTCCTGAACATGCCTATGTCCATTATTTGCCTTGATTTTTCCTGAAACTAAAATGCCCAAAAACAAGAAACAAGAACCCTAGATTCGGGTATGGCATTACAGGCTATAAAAACACAACCAAATATTGCAGAAAGTTTAGAAATCATACAAGGATCATGGCCATGCCAATAATTTGTCAAAAAAATGCAAGAATGAGAGGTTGCGATTTCAAACGCAGGGCGGTTTTCAGGGGGACTTACAACATGATTTAGGAGGTGAACGGCCTTGCTTTTGATTGCTACAGACTCAGTGGATGTCTAGCAAGAGGATAGAATTGAGATTTTGCTTTGAATCGGCCTCCAAGCACGATTTCAGATTCAAGCTTTTTTCAAGTTTTTTCAAGTTTTGCTTTTGTGATTTGGCAGCCTCTAGGTCCTGAACTCGTATCCTTTGCCTTGTATAAGTAACATGGAGTGAATTAGGTCATGTTTTGGGCTTTGAATCCTTAGGCATTGATGATTTAGGATTTGATTTGATCCTCCATGAAAAAGCTTCCAAATTTGTCCAAAAACCAATATTTTGTGCATGATATGGCTTTATACGAGTTTGATCTTGTCCATGATGACAATTAAGGCCTGTATCAATAAAAAAGATACCAATTTATCAATATTTAGATTTTATTTGGATTTAAATTGATTTAAAATGAATTAATTCAATAAAAATCAAGTAAAATAGAAAAATCAATGAATGGACATAAGACTGAAGATAGGACACGCGTGTAGTGTGACAAGATCAAATCAAGTGGAAAAAATTGGGCCCATTTGACAAAATTTGAAGTTTTGGGGATAGTTGACTTTTGGCAATTTTGAAAAAATGCCCAACTTCAACAATGCATAACTTCTTCAATTTTGAACTTTTGGAGGTGTTCTTTGACTTTTTAGAAACCTTGGGATGTCCTATAACCAACCCTTGTGGTCTCATCTCATTTTTATATTCCATGCTCAAGTTATAAGCTTTGGAGAAAAAAAGGTGTTTTTGTTGACTTTCAAAAATGACCTATAATGTCCAAATTCGTAACTCCTTGTGAGTTCATTTCTTAATCTTGGGGTGTGAATATGGATTGTAGGAAATTACATCCTATTCAAAATGAGCTTTGGATGGGTCATTTATCATAAAGTATGAGAAAGTTATGCTTGGTCAAAGTTAAGTTGACTTTTCCTACAAAACCCTAATTTAGCAACTTTTGAATCTTGATGAATCTTGAGAAATACTTGATGAATAATGATAAACCCTTGATCAAATGATGAAATATACTTCAAAATGAGAATGTTGACAAAAAATCTTGAAGTTTGACTATTTATAGGTCACAGTTGAATTTTGCCCTAGCACAGTCGATTTTTGGACCTTTTGAGCAGTTGACTGACCAAACTTTCTCTGCAAGGCTTGAAATTTGACATGGATGAACTTGAGAACATATTAGGACATGAGGGAGCACTTGAGGTCATTTGGATGCAAGGACCTTGATGCAACACAAAACCCTAATTTGAGATTGACTGCCTTGGGAGATAGCTTGACTGTCCAACTCTTGAGCAATCTTGAGCTACTTGGAGATTATTCTTGCAATGTCTTGAGAAATATGGGAGGGAAAATTTTGGGGTACAACACCAGGCTTCATGGTGTTTAGAGGAAATCAAGATATTATCTGGTCGTGATCCGAGCTTCATAACTTGTGTTAAAGATAAACCACTATCTGGTCGTAATCCAGGCTTCGCGGTGTCTTTGGCTACTATCTGGTCGTAACCCAGGCTTCACAGAAACTTGTATTGCTATCTGGTCATAATCCAGGCTTCAAAATAACTTGCTGAGCTGTTATCCAGTCGTAATCCGGGCTTTACGACTCGTTTATGATATACCACTATCTGGTCGAATCCAGGCTTCATGGTGCTTGCTGAGCTGATATCCGATTGTAATATGGGCTTCACGGCTTGCTGGGGATTAAACTATTATCCGGTCGAATCCAGGCTTCATAGCTTAGAGATAAACCACTATCTGGTCGAATCCAGGCTTCGTGGTGTTTGATACTGCTATCCGGTCGTAATCCGGGCTTCACAATATGCTGTAGAAATCAAGATACTATCCGGTTGGATCCGGGATTCATAACTTGAACTTTGTGAGGATTTGATTGTATCTTTCTTGAAAGGTAAAGGTTAGTCGTATGTAATGCATGACATGTATCAAGCAATGATGTTCTCAAAATAATTGAGATTGTGTTGTATGATGCTTATGCATATGTCATGATGTATGGATATGTAATGTTTTTATGATAATCTCTAGCTAGGGAAAATAAATCCTGGGTTGCTGCTGGAGAGTGCGAGACGTTGAATTCTTCATTTCCGCTGGGGGTAGTGAATGAAGATGATGTGAGCATAATCCTGCAGGAGAGAATAACTCCACTGAGGAATAAACTGACGAGGAAATGACTCTGTGGGGAGGATATACTCTACCAGAGGATCTGTTGACTTGGAAGAATAACCTCAGCTGGGGATGAATTACCGTTGTTGGCGATAATGAAACCTGTTGGGGATTGAGTTTCTGTTTATGAAAGAAATGAACTCTGCTGGGGATGATTTTCCAATGGCGACTTCACTGGGGATAATCTTTTAGACTCTACTGGGGGAAATCTTCCAGACTCTACTGGGGGTAGTCCTCCAGACTCCACTGGGGATAATCTTTTAGTGCAGGCAATAGATAAACTCTGCTTGGGGAGAATCTTGCTGACTCATTCACAGTTGCGAGCCTCAGTTGGGGAGAGTGGTGTCCTATTCGGGACTGCTAATATCACTGTCTTTTCTTACTCTGTAGGGAGTGAATGTACTTTTAATCGTTTTCTCCAACTAGGTTTATTCCTATATCTGGTGGATAGAGCAACTGTACGGTTTTGAACATTTCTTATTTGCCCCTGTTCTTGATATTACGAGTAATCGTCTTTTGTTTTGCATGTAAATATTTATGAGCAACAATTATTGTCAAATGCATATATCAAAAATGAACCATTGGGCGTTCTTGCAAAACAAAACAGAAAAAAGAAAACAATTTGAAATTTCTTTGTGAAAATGAATTGTATTGATTTGGAAATCGGCCTGTAAATAGGCGTTTTTTGTACAAGAGGCTGACATCCTAGTAAGAGAACGCCGCCGAACAATAGAATTTATACAGTTTGTGTAAAAAAAGAAAAAAAGCTATGTGAACAATCCCACTGGGTTCCAACTATGCTATTGCCCTTATATCCTCGAGCATCTCATCACTTTGCTACTTGGTTGAAGGTAGATCAGATTGATTAGTGTCGTCTGAGCTTAATAGTTGATACCGAAGTCTGGTTTCAAGGTGATCCAATGAGACATAGTGTTACGCTTTGATCCCTAATTTTTGCCTTGACCGCCCTTTCGGGTTTTCAGTCCACCAGGATACCCTTTTTTGCCCAAGCTGCCTTTTCAGGTTTTCGACTTGCCGGGTGTACAGATTTTTTTTTCATTTTCATCCCTTATTTTTGCCCGAACCCTTTTGGTTCACCGGGAAGCCCTTATTTTTGCCTAGGCCAGTCGACCTACCGGGTCTTTAATTATGCGTAGTATTTTTTCACTATGTCTGCATTGACGGGGTGAGGAAGGTCGTCACCATCCATGGTGGTTAGAATCATGGCTCCTCCTGAGAAAATGTTATTAACCACAAATGGCCCTTCGTACGTAGGGATCCATTTGCCCCTGGGATCACCTTGTGGCAGGATGATGCGTTTGATCACCAGATCCCCAACTTGATACTCTTGTCGTCTAACTTTCTTGTTAAATGCCTTGATCATCCGCTTTTGATACGTTTGACCATGACAAGTAGCAGTAAGTCTCTTTTCGTTGATTAAGTTCAGCTGATTAAGCTGGGTCTGGATCCAATCGTCCTTGCTCAAACCTGCATCCTTCATAATCCGAAGAGAGGGTATTTGAACCTCGATAGGTAAGACTGCTTCCATGCTGTATACCAAAGAGTAGGGTGTTACCCCTGTTGAAGTTTGTACTGAAGTTCGATACCCATGAAGAGCAAACGGTAACATCTCGTGCCAATCTTTGTATGTCACCGTCATCTTCTGCACAATCTTCTTGATGTTCTTATTAGCTGCTTCAACAGCCCCATTCATCTTTGGCCGGTAAGGAGAAGAGTTTTGATGCTGTATCTTAAACTGTTTGCAGAGCTCGGTGATTATTGTATTGTTGGGATTTGTACCATTGTCCGTAATGATCCTCTCTGGTACACCGTATCGACAAATCAAATTGTGTCGAATAAACCGTGCCACGAAATTCTTGGCCACTGTAGCAAATGAAGCTGCATCAACCCACTTTGTAAAGTAATCAATCGCTACTAGGATGAAACAATGCCCGTTGGATGCCGTAGGTCTGATCTCACCAATTATATCGATGCCCTACATTGCAAAGGGCCAAGGAGCTGTCAAAACATTCAGAGGAACTAGAGGTATGTGCACCTTATTAGCATAGACTTGGCATTTATGACAGGTTCGAGAATGCTGATAACAGTCGGCTTCCATGGTTACTCCTGAGCCTCAAGATACCTCTTTACCTCATGAAACCAGGGTTTATCTGCTACCTCTTCAGTCTCAATATCACAACAATGTGCGGGTTCGTCCAACCTCTCAATGGTGATCTGGGGAGCCTCATTGTCCCACCTGACCTTGGACATATAAGACATAGTAGCTAGCACGTTCGCCAACTGATTCTCCTCCCTGGGGAAGTGTTCAAATGTTATCTCCTCAAAGTGCGGAAGCATCGTCAATACATACTCTTTGTAAGGAATAAGATTTGGGTGCTTCATATCCCACTCGCCTTTGATCTGGCTGATCACGAGAGTGGAATCTCCGAACACACTTAAGAACTTAATCCTTAGGTCAATAGCTGCTCGAAGACCCATGATGCATGCTTCATACTCTGCCATGTTGTTGGTGCAGTTAAAACATAATCAGGCGGTGAATGGAGTATGACAACCTTCAGGAGATATGATCATGGCGCCAATGCCATTTCCAAATGTGTTCGAAGCTCCATCAAAATACATAGACCATCGGGATCCTTCCTCAGGTCCTTCATCCGGTCCAGGTTTTTCACGGTCGATCACCAACATGATGTTCTCATCCAGAAACTCGAAGTTCATAGGCTGGTAGTTGTCCACTGCCTGATGCGCCAAATGATCCTCCAACACACTTCCCTTGATTGCCTTTTGGGTTGTGTATTGGATGTCGTACTCAGTCAAGATCATCTGCCATCTTGCTATTCTTCCGGACAAGGCAGGCTTTTCGAAGATATACTTGATTGGATCCATCTTTGATATCAATAGGGAAGTGTGAGTCAGCATATACTGTCTCAGCCGGCAACCAGCCCATGCCAAAGTGCAGTAAGTTTTCTCAAGCAGTGAGTACCAGGTCTCACAGTCGGTAAACATTTTGCTAAGGTAGTAAATAGCATGCTCTTTTCGGCCATACTTGTCATGCTGCCCCAGCACGCACCCCATTGAATTGTCGAGTACTGTCAAGTATAAGATCAAAGGCCTCCCTTCAACTGGAGGCATCAGAATAGGTGGCTCTTGGAGATATTCCTTGATCCTTTTGAAAGCGGCCTGACATTCATCATTCCATCTTACCACTTGATCTTTCTTCAATAGCTTGAAGATTGGTTCACAAGTAGCAGTCAGGTGCGAAATGAATCGGGCAATGTAGTTCAAACGTCCCAAAAAGCCTTTGACTTCTTTTTCTGTTCGGGGAGCTGGAATTTCCTGTATAGCCTTCATCTTTGCCGGGTCCACTTGAATACCTTTATCACTAACAAGGAAACCCAACAGCTTACCAGATCTTACCCCGAAGGTGCACTTGTTCGGGTTTAACCTCAGCTTGTACATCTTCAACCTGTCAAATAGCTTCTGGAGATGGTCGAGGTGTTCTTCTTCAGTTTGGGATCTTGCAATCATGTCGTCAACGTATACCTCAATCTCATGATGAATCATGTCGTGGAACAAAACGACCATGGCACGCTAATACGTTTCCCCAACATTCTTCAATCTGAACGGCATAAATTTGTAGCAAAAAGTACCCCACTGCGTAATGAAGGTTGTCTTCTCCATGTCTTCGGGAGCCATTTTAATCTGATTGTAACTGGAGAAACCATCCATAAAGGAGAAGACCTTATGTTGTGCGGTGTTGTCGACCAAAACATCATTGTAAGGCAGAGGGAAATCATCCTTGGGGCTTGCCCTGCTCAGATCCCTATAGTAAACACACATCTGAACTTTACCATCTTTCTTTGGCACCAGAACCACGTTGGCAACCCACTGCGGGTAAGAAGTAACTGCTAGAAAACCGACATCAAATTGTTTCATGACTTCAGCTTTGATTTTCTCAGACATCTCTGGGAGCATTCGGCGAACTTTCTGCTTCACTGGAGGACAGTCTTCTTTGGTTGGCAGGCGGTGTACCACGATGTCAGTATCCAACCCAGGCATATCTTCATAAGACCAAGCAAAGATCTCAACATAGTCACGCAGCATTTGTATCAACCGTTGCTTGACACTAGACTCTAGATTTGTACCGATCTTGACCTCTTTCTTGTCTTCTTCCATACCCAGATTCACTGATTCTACTGGCTCTTCATGGGGCTGTATAGCCCTCTCTTCCTGAAGTAACAGTCTAGCAAGTTCACCATGTTAGAACATAGTTTAATTATACAACCCTCAGTTAGAGTTTTGATGATAACAAAATACAAGATTAAATAAATTGTAAGATTTATATAAGACATATATGCTACTTAAAATTATGTTGTGTATTTACAGAAACTCTAATGGAATCAGCATCAGAATATCAGTATCAACATCAACATCAGAAGATATGTCAGCATCAGAAGATCAAATAACATGTGTTATACGCTGAAGCCTGATGAACAGAATCTACGCATAAAATACTTTGACTCTGATCAAGATCCTAACCAAGTCATCAGCACTCAGAAGCGTCAGCATAAAGGAAAGAACACTCTGATTACCATAAGCAGAGAAGACTTTGAAGTGTCAACGTTACTAAGCATTCAAGACAGATTAATTACCAACGGCTTTATTCCAAGACAAAGATCTTCTCAAAAAGGAAAGAACGTTACTAGCATTGAAATGGATTTATGGACAACCAACGTATCTCTTCCGTGGCTATATAAACAAGATTGTGTGAGAAAAGAAAAGGCTAATAATCTTCACGCATACACGCATACGTAAACGAACTCACTCATACAATTTGCTAAAGCTTTCAACCACGCCTACTCAATAGCATTAGCAGTCTAGTTTCATTCTAAGCTTAATATTGTGTATTATCACAGTTGTGATATATAGTTTTATTAGAAAACATCAAACACACTTTTGTTCATTTATCTGTAAGAGAATTTCCTTGAGATAAACCGGTCTGTGGTTAGACTCAAGAAGGCTTTAACAGTTGTTAAAGTAGTTGTGTAATCAGTTGATTATAGTGGATTAAGACCTCGTTGGAGAGAGGCGAAATCACCTTGACGGGTGGACTGGAGTAGTTTGAGATCAAACGAACCAGGATAAAAATACAGTGTTGTCTGCATTTGATTTAAAGTTTTACAATTCAACCCCCCTTCTTGTGTTTTTCACATCTTCAATTGGCATGAGAGCGCCTGGTTCTGAGCTTATAACACTTAACCGTGTCAGTACAAGATCCAGCGTCAGAAAAACACAATGGCAGGACCACATCAAAACATCAGCAATGACAACAATGAAGAAAGAGACAGATTCAATGGCAAACCTCCAGTCTTTGATGGAGAGAACTTTGACTACTGGAAAGACAGAATTGAAAGCTTCTTTCTGGCCCATGATGCTGATCTGTGGGACATGGTGACTGATGGATACACGCACCCAGTGGATGGAAGTGGTCAGAAGATTGACAGGAAAGCAATGTCTGATCAACAAAAGCGTGATTTCAGAAATCATCACAAGGCCAGAACAATTCTTCTCAGCGCCATCTCTTATTTTGAATATGAAAAGATATCAAACAGAGACACTGCAAAGAATATGTTTGACTCTCTGAGAATGACGCATGAAGGCAACATTCAAGTCAAAGAAACCAAAGCTCTTGCGCTCATTCAGAAGTACGAGGCATTCAAGATGGAAGAAAGTGAATCAATAGAAACGATGTTCTCAAGATTTCAAATTCTGGTTGCTGGTCTCAAAGTTCTTGACAAAGGGTATTCTACTGCTGATCATGTTAAGAAGATCATCAGAAGCTTGCCACAACAGTGGAGGCCAATGGTCACATCGCTGAAGCTAGCTAAGGATCTCAACAAAATCTCTCTGGAGGAACTTGTCAGCTCCCTCAGAAGTCACAAGATAGAGCTAGAAGCAGATGAACCTTAAAAGCAAGGTAAGCCATTAGCTTTAAAATCTAACAGAAAATTTGACTCCAAAGTTTTGCAGGCTGTTGAAGAAACCTCTGATGGGTCCTCATCAGAAGAATATGAACTATCTCTCCTCTCCAGAAGGGTGAACCAGTTATGGAAGCAGAGGCAAAGGAAGTTCAGGAATCCCAAAAGATCAGAGAATCAGAATGAATCTTTCTCTAGATACAGAAGGTCAGAATCCTCCTCTAGACACAGAAGATCTGAAGGATCTTCAGGAAGAAGAAAGCCAAACAACAAAGACATCATTTGCTATGAATGTAACGAGCAAGGACACTACAAGAGTGATTGCCCAAAGCTTCATAAGGAAAAGCCCAAAAAGAAGTTTGGCAAGGAAAAGAAGAAAAGTCTCATGGCTACATGGGATGACTCTGACACATCTGAAGCTGACTCAGAATCAGATGATGAAAGAGAAAACATTGCTCTCATGGAAAACATACCAGAAGACAGTGAAGCTTCTGAGTCAGACTCTGAATCAGATACAGAAGAGGTATTTCCTGACTTTGCTATAAACTTTACTAAGGCTGAACTAGCTGAAAGCCTTAATGAAATTCTGGAAAGATATCAGCAGATCAGAGTCAAATTCAGAAACCTGAAAAGGAATCTTGCTTCTGACTCTGATAAAACTGAAAGTCTCAAATTGGAGAATTCTGAGTTAAAAGATAAAGTTTCAAAATTAGAAAATCTATTGCAAAACTCTCAAAAGGAAACAATCCCTGAAACTCCCAACAGTGCTGATGAGATCATCAAGGAGTATGATCACAACTTTCAGAAGTTTCTAGCTAAAAACATAGATAAAAGCAAAATGGCTTCAATGATCTATGGAGTTAGCAGAAATGGCAGAAAAGGAATAGGATACCAAGGTAAGGTACCTACACCAAAAAATGCCATGGATTTAGTTATAAAACGCACTTCACTTGATTCACACTTTGTATATGGGCACACACATGACATCAAATACACAAGTAGTAATTATTCTGTCAAACCAAAATTCAACCAGAGTTTTGGTAAAACTAACAAATCAGGACCCAAGAAAATATGGGTACCTAAGGATAAAATAATACATGTGGCAGATATCTTTAGCAGCAAAGCAGAAACACCAATCATGGTACCTGGACTCTGGCTGCTCACGACACATGACGGGAAGAAAGCATATGTTCCCAAGCCTGGAACTTAAGCCTGGAGGTCACGTAGGCTTTGGAGGCAATTAGAGGGGAAAGATCATTGGCTCTGGAACAGTAGGTAATGGAAATCTTCCCTCTATAAGTAATGTTTTATTAGTAGATAGATTAATGCATAATCTATTATCCATAAGTCAATTAAGTGATAACGGTTATGATATAATCTTTAATCAAAATTCATGCAAAGCTGTTAGTCAGAAAGATGGGACTATCCTATTTAATGGAAAGAGGAGAAACAACATTTATAAAATAAAACTTTCTGAACTGAAAAGTCAGAATGTAAAGTGTCTTCTGTCTGTTAACAACGAGCAATGGATCTGGAACAGAAGATTGGGACATGTTAGTATGAGAAGAATATCTCAGATTAACAAACTCAATCTGGTCAGAGGACTTCCTAACCTGAAGTTCAATTCAGATGCTCTGTGTGAAGCATGTCAGAAAGGCAAGTTTGCAAAACCAGCTTTCAAATCTAAAAACGTTGTTTCCACCTCTAAGCCATTAGAACTTCTGCATATTGACTTATTTGGACCAGTTAAAACTGCTTCAGTCAGTGGCAAGAAGTACGGGTTAGTAATCATAGATGACTATAGCAGATGGACATGGGTAAAGTTCTTAAGACACAAGGATGAGTCACAGTCTGTGTTTGTCACCTTCTGCAACCAAGTTCATAATGAAAAGGATCTTAGAATCGTCAAAGTCAGAAGTGATCATGGTGGAGAGTTTGAAAACAAAGATTTTGAGTCATTCTTTAATGACAAAGGCATTATGCATGACTTCTCTTGTCCTAGAACTCCCCAGCAAAATGGAGTTGTAGAACGAAAGAACAGAACATTGCAAGAAATGGCCAGAACCATGATCAACGAGACTAACGTTGCTAAGATCTTCTGGGCAGAGGCAATAAACACAACGTTCTACATTCAGAATAGAATCTCCATAAGACCTATTCTAGAAAAGACTCCATGTGAATTATGGAAGAACAGAAAGCCCAACATTTCATATTTTCATCCATTTGGATGTACTTGTTTTATTTTAAATACAAAAAATTATTTGAACAAGTTTGACTCTAAAGCACAAAAGTGTATTATGTTAGGATACTCTGAACGCTCAAGAGGGTACAGAGTATACAATACAGAAACACAGATTGTTGAAGAATCAATCAGTGTTCGTTTTGATGATAAGCTTGACTCTCCAAAGTCAAAGCAGAATGAATTACTTGCAGGTATGGAAGTTGAATTCACAGGTACTGAAGACAAGTCATCAGAAGCTCTTAACAGAGACACTCCCTCAACATCAGAAAGATGCACTACAAGCAATCCAGCACCTTCTGTTGATCAACTTCAGAAAAGACCATCCAGAAGCAGCATGGATCACCCAGAAGAAACAATCTTAGGAAGAAAGGAAGATCCAATCAGAACAAGATCTAGCTTCAGAAACTCTGAAGAATCCCTCATGGGACTTGTTTCTCTAATTGAACCATCATCAATTGATGATGCACTTCTGGATAATGACTGGATTCTAGCAATGCAAGAGGAGCTGAATCAATTCACAAGGAATGACATATGGGATCTAGTTCCCAAACCAAAAGGATTCAACGTCATTGGAACAAAATGGGTGTTCAGAAATAAACTGAATGAACAAGGTGAAGTCATAAAAAACAAAGCATGATTGGTAGCACAAGGTTATAGTCAGCAAGAGGGGATAGACTATACAGAAACCTTTGCTCCAGTCGCCAGGTTAGAATCTATCAGACTCTTAATTTCATTTGCTGTGAATAAAGGCATCACTCTGTATCAGATGGATGTTAAGAGTGCATTCTTAAATGGATATATAGAAGAAGAGGTATATGTGCACCAACCCCCTGGTTTTGAAAGTTCAAAAAATCCAGAATATGTTTTTAAACTAAAGAAGTCACTGTATGGTCTGAAACAAGCTCCCGGAGCTTGGTATGAAAGACTAAGTAACTTCCTGTTAGAAAAGGAATTCACCAGAGGGAAAGTGGACACAACCTTATTCTGTAAGATAGTTAAGAATGACATTTTAGTATGTCATATTTATGTTGATGATATCATATTTGGATCTACTAAACCTTCTCTGGGAAGAAAGTTTGCTAAGTGTATGCAGGCAGAATTTGAGATGAGCCTAATGGGGGAACTGAAATTCTTTCTGGGCATTCAGATTAATCAAACCCCAGAAGGAACTTACATTCATCAGAGCAAATATGTCAGAGAACTTCTGAAGAAATTTGATCTCTCAGAATGTAAGCCATCAAAGATTCCAATGCATCCCACGTGCATTCTGGAAAGAGAAGAGGTAAGTAAAAAGGTAGAACAGAAGGTCTACAGAGGTATGATTGGTTCTCTTCTTTATCTGACAGCTTCAAGGCCTGATATTTTATTCAGTGTATGCATTTGTGCAAGATTCCAATCAGATCCTAGAGAATCTCACTTAACAGCAGTTAAGCGAATTTTCAAGTATTTGAAAGGTACTACTAATCTTGGTTTGTTTTATAGAAAATCAAGTGATTACAGCTTAGTAGGATACTGTGATGCTGATTTTGCTGGAGACAGAGTAGAACGTAAAAGTACTTCTGGAAGCTGCCAGTTTCTGGGAGAAAATCTGATCTCATGGTCCAGTAAAAGACAATCTACAATTGCTCTATCAACAGCAGAAGCTGAATACATAGCAGCAGCTGGATGCAGCACACAAATGCTCTGGATGAAAAGTCAACTTGAGGACTTCCAAATATTTGAGAGTAACATTCCTATCCTCTGACAATACTTCTGCTATTTGCTTAAGTAAAAATCCAATTTTACATTCTAGGGCTAAGCATATAGAAATAAAACATCATTTTATTAGGGACTATATTCAGAAAGGGATTTAAAATTTAAAATTTATTAACACAGACCATCAATGGGCTGATATTTTCACAAAACCACTTTCTGAAGATAGGTTCAACTTCATTCTGAAACATCTCAGCATGAAGCTCTTCCCAGAATGAAATTGTTTTAATTTTATATATTAACCTTCAGAACTTTGTTTATTTTCTGTGAACTACTGATCAATCTTCCTTCAGAATTTTAGAAGTGCAGATTGTATCAGAATCTATCCATGAAGATCTGAGCGCTTCATTTCAAGGATGGAAATGTGCTGTTCACTCAAGCAAACAAGTGTCATCCAGTTATCAGCCATTTTCTGAGGCTGAACACGCGTTCACGTTTCTGAAAAGGCAAAGCGTTGGTTGGACGCATTGAGACACATGTCATGGGTAACCGTTCCAAATATCTTTCTGAATCCCTTAAAATCAGCTATCATTAAATGCTAATAATCATTATTAATTTCTCTCTCTTAACATTTATGTTTTCAAAACCTTTTTTAGAAATCTATTTAAACACACTTCACACCATTTACACATTTTACCTTCACCTTCATTTTCTCTGAATATTTCTATTTTCAGTATTCTTACTTTCTCAAGAAAACCTTTCAATCTTTTTCACAAAAACCTCGTGCGAACATGGCTTCTTCCAACATTCCTTCCCAGAAAAATGCTTCATCTGAACAATATGAAGTACCTTTTAGAATGCTTCTCACTCCAATCAAGAATCTTGAAGTTCTGTCTGAACTGATTGTGGATTTCAACAGTCTCAAAGAGAATGGTTTTGATTTTTCTGAAGAGGTTAAAGCTCAAGGTTGGGAAAAGTATTTTGACAGGCTGGTGGGTCCAACATTTCCTATTCTGGTAAAGGAATTTTGGATTCACGCTTCTTCTTCAAATCATCAAGTTACGTCTTACATCATGGGGAAGAAGATTGTTATCACTGAAGACCTGATTGAAAGACTCATAGGGTACAATGGTGGTGGTATTCGTTGCATTGATATGGCAGAAAGGTGTGCAGATGTTGCCCTAATTGCAAGGGAAATTTTCACGCTGGGGCTTCCCTCCAGCAAGATAAGGGACTTGAAAGACAAACACATAATTTGGGCCAAGATCATTCTGGGCTATTTCAACCACAGGAAGCCTACCAGCTCTCCTGATTACATTAATATTGATCAACATTTTCTGATCTATTTCATCTCTCAGAAGGTCAAGATAAATCTGGCTCATCTTCTGTTCAACCATCTCAGAACAAGTGTCAAAGAAATAAGGGAAGAGGAACGTACAAAAAGGGATTGGATACCCTTGGGAAGACTGATATCAGATATTCTTACAGAGAATAGGCTGATTGATCATTTGCAAGAGGCACAAGAAATCAACACTCTAGAACCTTCTGTTGGCAAGCAGCTGAATGCCAAAAATCTGAAGAAAATGAAGTTGATAGAGAACATTAAGAAGGAGCCCAACGTCACTCCTTTTGCTGAAATATCCAGCAGAAGAGTCCCTCTGGAAAACTTCCCTCTGTTCTCAGAAATTGACTCTAAGCCAGAAATCATTCTGAGATATTTGGATGCTTGTAAAGCTGATGGTACAACACCAAATCTGAATATTCAAGATCTTTAGCAGAAGGCTCCAGAGGTTGTTCTGAAGAAGACGAAGAAAAGAAAAGCTGCTGCAGAAGGATCATCTCAACAGACTCCCAAGAAGAGAGGTAATCCTTCTTCTATAACTGTTTTAGATTCAATTGTTGTATCAACATCTATTCCAATTCCAACTCCATCTGAAAATCCAACACCTCAAACTTTCGATGATTTTGACCCTTCTGAATCATTAACCCTCAGAAGATCTTGCTCCCAACCACAAAATCCAAATACTGAAGCCATACCAGAACAAGAACTTGCACAAGTTATTTCTGATATAGACCAACACACTTCCGCTCCCGAAACAGAAAATCCAAATCCAAATCCAAACACAGAAGCATAACCTGAAACTCCCCTCTCACCAATACCAGAAAATCCACTCTCTCCAATACCAGAAATCCCTCAACCAGATATTAATCCACCCTCTCCTCAACATGAACAATCTCCACAACCTGAGACTCAAACCTCTGAGGCTAAACCCTCTGAATCCCCTGAACCACAACCTCTGGCCATTCAATTGCCATGTGGTACCACTGTGAATATTCCTCAACTTCCCTCTTCACCAGAAATAACTCCACCAAATTCCCCATCAATTCCAATTGTAATTCCCGACTCTCCCACTGCCTCACCTAAGAAAAATTCGGATGATCACAGCAAGACTGTCATTGATCTAACAGTCTTTGAACGCCTTGCTGCAATAAACAACAAAATTGCTATCCCTAAACCAAAACATCCAGATGTTGGTTCCAGCATATTGAACTTTGAAACAGAAATACAGAAGTGGATCACTTCTTTGAAACAAGCAAGTCTGGAACTGGTTGATCCTGCTGTATCAGACCTCCTCTGGACAAAATTCAGAAGATGGGTATGCGCTGAAACCTTTAAGTTGCAAGACCAGAGCTATGGACATGCTCAACAGAACTTCAACAATCTGCTGAAGGAAATTGAAGGTCCAGTTCTGAGCAAGCTGCTTAAAGAAGAAGTACTCCCACTGGACAATGCTCCTTGGTCTGAATATCGTCAACCAGAGTCAGAAGAACAAATGATTCCAGCTGAAGAACAGGTTCAAGAAGAAGATATTAAAGAAAGCTCTGAGAAGCACCCTGTTTCTGAAGATCCTCAAGCTTCCTCTCTTGACAGGTAGACTCTGGAGGACTTGAAAAGATCTGATATGCTGATGAATGAAAGAATGGATAAGCAGGACATCAAAATTGATGTTATAGCAAACATGGTATCTCAGCAACAGGAAACCAACAATCAAATCAAGAGCATGTTGGAAGCTCTGTTCACACGTCTTCCACCTCCCTCTTAGAATTTTCTTGTGTTTTCCTTGTTTTCTTTACATGTTTGTCTGTAATATTTTACGTGTTCTGAACTTATCATTGCTTCTGTTTTTAATATAAACGCTTTTTTAGCTCTGATCATTTTAACTCTGATTATTTGTTATTTTTGATAACTGACAAAAGGGGGAGAAAGAATGATATTTTTCAATAACGGATTACTGAGACATAAGTCTCAAACATTCTAACATTCTGATATATTTGAATTTCTTTCTTCTGAAAAGCTTATAGGTACAAGAATCTGATGAATCTGATGAACTCTGATAAAGTAAAGTTCTGATGCTCAAGGTCTCATGGAATTAAAGGGAAGTAATCAACTCAGGGGGAGTTTTTCTCTTCGTTGCTCTGATACCTTTTATTCCTTATCTTATCTCTGATACCTTTTATTCGTTATTTGTTTATCTCTGATACCTTTTATTCTTTAATTTTAATTAAAAAAAATCCGGTTTTTGTCATCATCAAAAAGGGGGAGATTGTTAGAACATAGTTTTATTCTTTAACCCTCAGTTAGAGTTTTGATGATAACAAAATACAAGATTAAATAAATTGTAAGATTTATATAAGACATATATGCTACTTAAAATAATGTTGTGTATTTACAGAAACTCTGATAGAATCAGCATCAGAATATCAGTATCAACATCAGCATCAGAAGATATGTCAACATCAGAAGATCAAATAACATGTGCTATACGCTGAAGCCTGATGAACAGAATCTGCGCATAAAATACTCTGACTCTGATCAAGATCCTAACCAAGTCATCAGCACTCAGAAGCGTCAGCATAAAGGAAAGAACACTCTGATTACCATAAGCAGAGAAGACTCTGAAGTGTCAACGTTACTAAGCATTCAAGACAGATTTATTACCAACGGCTTTATTCCAAGACAAAGATCTTCTCAAAAAGGAAAGAACTTTACTAGCATTGAAATGGATTTATGGACAACCAATGTATCTCTTCCGTGGCTATATAAACAAGACTGTGTGAGAAAAGAAAAGGCTAATAATCTTCACGCATACACGTCTACGTAAACGAACTCACTCATACAATTTGCTAAAGCTTTCAACCACGCCTACTCAATAGCATTAGCAGTCTAGTTTCATTCTAAGCTTAATATTGTGTATTATCACAGTTGTGATATATAGTTTTATTAGAAAACATCAAACACACTTTTGTTCATTTATCTGTAAGAGAATTTCCTTGAGATAAACCGGTTTGTGGTTAGACTCAAGAAGGCTTTAACAGTTGTTAAAGTAGTTGTGTAATCATTTGATTATAGTGGATTAAGACCTCGTTGGAGAGAGGCGAAATCACCTTGACGGGTGGACTGGAGTAATTTGAGATCAAACGAACCAGGATAAAAATACAGTGTTGTCTGCATTTGATTTAAAGTTTTACAATTCAACCCCCCTTCTTGTGTTTTTCACATCTTCACACCAGGCACTTCGCAATCATCCTCACCTTCATCCTCGGCTTGGTTCATTGGACTTTCGAAGTCATAAATGGCAGTAGCAGAGTCGTTATCAGTGGGATCCAGAGTGGATATGGACCTGTATTATGATATGGAGTGCGTGTAAGACAAATAGCCGTTTTGATAAAGTGCAAGATAGAAAAGAAAAACAAGGAGCGTAAAATTTGTAATGCAAGAAAATGTCCAATGCTTTATTGATGATATATGGAAATGACACATAATAAGCCCTCACAAATAAAGCCACGGTGTCTCGGGCAAGGCACCGGGCCGTAAAGTTTCAAATTGTCTGTTACAAATCTCAAAACAAAAGTCTATTACTGTGTAATAAAAGAAATGGGCACGAAGTCCTTTGTCGTCCAATTGTTCAAGCCACCATGGGTAGTCGGGTAAATCCAGATGTCGAACTCAGACTCTTCATCATCATCTTCAATTGCATTCACTTTCGGATTACTGATACATAGGGAGGTCTTCCGATTCGCGCACGTCGAACCGCCCTTTGAGCTTCTGCAGTAAAACCCAAACCAAACTTGTCAGTTTTGTGTGCGAAGTTAGGGAGTTGACCCTAATTTGCACACCTACCTTTTTCAATAACATCCCGGGCATCCTTGAGGGAAGCCATCTTCATTGGAGGATCTTCAAAACAGAACAAAGATGAATCCCCTTGGTCTTTGAAATGGTTAGTCTAATGAAATATGCATGCTATGTCATGATGCATGATGTCATGATAAAAACACTCAACAGGTATCACAGATATCAAACATGGTAAAGGCAAACAAGTCACAGAATAGCCCTTAAGTTTCAGGCTTGCATGGAGTCTAGGTACTACCCTCTTGCAATTTAGTTGGTTCAACCTGTCCTAATAATAGTAACCGGGTTCTAGAGGTTCTCAATATCACTGACCATCCTCCATCGGTCATAGTTTTAGCTCACACAATCTTTTCTTGCGGCCGGAACTATCTCGAGAGTATGGTCTTAATGAGTGTAGCATCTCACTACTTCCTATGGCCAAGTTGGTCAATTATAGGTTCTAAGGTCAGTTGATGCTTAATGACCCATATAGCAGCCCCATATTCTCCTTGTTGCTCCACAAGGTATATCAGTACCAACTAATGTGCCACATCAACGTAGCTACTGCTTCAACTGTATCGGTCTACGTCGTACAGTTCCCTCACAGTCTATTGCTACTTACCTAAAAGGTGTCCCCCAGATCCGGGTTAGGATCTATAGTAACTCCGATACAAAGCCCACAAAGATAAAGCAATCAAATCAGTTAATAGAAAACAATATGATGAACTAATCCTAAGGTACACCCCACTTATTAATTCCCCAGTAGAGTCGCCAGTTCTGTGATACGGTGGCCAGAACCGGGACTATTTTTTTAGGATTTACTGGTTTGCATTTGTATTTGCAAAATGTCGCGGTAATCAAGAGTCGCCACCGACTTTTATTTTATCCAACAAGGAAAGGAAAAAAGTACAGAAAAATTTCTTTTTCGAGATATTTCTGAGCACGGGGGTAGATTATAGAAAGGGAAGGTATTAACACCCTTCCTATCCGTGGTTTTCCACGGGCTCTTAGGTACTTGCTCATCATTTTCAAAATTGCTTCTTTGTGTTTGTGTGATTTGAAAATTTTTTGACTTCAATTTAACTCTTGCTTCTGTCTTCAAGAGTGTTACGAAGTGTTTTTGAAAGCTTTGTTTGAAAGAGGAGTGTAAGTGTGAAAAAGTTTATTTGGATTGAGCAAGTACTTAAGAACTAATCTACCTACTCGGAAAAAGAATTGTTCTATGTTCGTTTCCTTTAGACAGTGCTATCCTACTATTAGTGAGTAGGTAGCACAGTCGTTGGAGTTTTAAGGGCCAATTCGAAAAGGGACGTACGGTCACTAAAGCAATGTTAGGACATCTTAGTAATAACCCTAATGTCTTAGATCAATTATTCGAGGCAAAGATATCCGAGGCAACCATTTCTGAGGCAACTTTTCTGAACGAGACTTTAATCTTTATTTAGACAAAAGAGCGACCACTAAATCATCCTATACTTAATGACCGTTTACCGAAGGCAACCAAGTGGGAGTGTACCCTAGGAGTGCGCATGTGCGAGTGATTCAGTTTCAGATTATTTATCTTTGCACATTTAGGGTTTGCTAACTGTTTTAAAGTTTTACATACATTCTTGTCATGCATCCCTAATATTCATACATCTAACAGTTAAATATTTTACGGAATTTAAAGTGGGGAAATTAAACTAAGCTATTACAAGGCTTCGGGTATTTACATAGCCAAAAACAAACCCTTAAAAAATAAAGCGATAAATGAAAGATAAAAGTCCTAATTAAACTATTACAACTTGTGGGCAATTACATTAATAGGATAAAAAATAAAATAAAGCACGCGCGAGGAAAATTAGATCGACAAGAAATTAGGGTTTTGACCCTTCTAGCCTAATTAAAAGAAGAAAAAAATGTTTTTGTTGTTTTTAATTATTTTTAAGAAAAAGGAATTAAGTTTTTAAATTAAATACACAATTAATTAGCTAATTAAATTAATTAATGAAAATAAATAAATGGCCTATTTTTGTGTTTTTGATTATTTTTAGGAAAAGAAAATATAATTAAGTTAGAAATAAAACCCTAATTGTTCTAATTATTTTTAAATTTATTTACAAAAAGAATTAAAGTAATCTAAAATTAACAACCTAATTTAATTAATTTAATTTTTGATAAAAAATAAAATCTAAATCTAATTTGGTGAAAAATATTATTTTTGTGATTTTTTTATAAAAAGAAAAATTAATTTTGTGTTAGCAAATAAAATAAATAAATTAAATAAAACAAAATGTAAAAAGAAAAGAAAAGAGAAAGAGTTATTGGGCCTGAAAAAAAGATTTTGGGGGTGCAAACAGCAGCTACTGGGCCCAAAACAAAGTTGTCCACGTTGACTTTCTGGATCTAGTGCGTTGCCTTGACTGAGGCATACCATGGTCACCACATCATAGCCATCAGATCTGGCTTCTTGGATCCCTGGATGGTTGGATCTTGAGGGAGCATGGTGCTCCTTGGCTTTGTATGCACGCTGAATCATGAAAAAACAAATTATATGCAATAAAGGGGGACCTGGGATTCGAACCCAGGCCCCAAGGCACTTTCCAACGCTTGGCAACCAACTGAGCTAGCTGTTCTATTTGTACATCAAATATCAATAATAGATAATATCCAAAATCAAGAGAGTTAGTGGAGAATAATGAAAAGGCACGCCAGAATTCAAATGATCCAATGGAGAGATGCCACACAGGTCATCTCCAACCTTGTTCCGTTGGTAAAAGTCCCATACTTTTACCTATGGACGTTTGTCCGTCACTACAAACCTGCGTATTCTCAGAATCAATTATAAGCAAGATAAATCAAAGCTAAAGCCATGGATAGCTTCGTCTGGACCTGCTGAGTTCAATGGTGGCCCTTTCATGGCCCAATTTTGCCTGTAAACAAAAATCCCAAATCGAAGCTACAAACCCTAACAATGGTGAAATCTCATACAGTCTATATAAATGCAATTAAACATTACAGAAAGCTTGCAAATGTTCTAAGGATCAATAATCTATGATTTTTTCGTGCTATAAGTAACAGAATGATGCAATTCAATTTCAAAAATATATCAATATCGTGGATGACTTACAGCGAGATATAGGGCCTGAAAGTGCTTGTTCTGGATTGGTTTTGCTTGCTGGTGATCCCAGGAAGCGATTGGGATGGTCAAAGGATCTTGAAATTGCTTCAAAGTATCAATTCATGTTTGCACTTTTTCTTGTTTTTTTCAAGTTTTGTTCTGGTTCTCACGCCTCCTTCTAGCCTTGCTTTAGGTCTGCCAATGATCCTTATGTACTGAGGAATGAATTAGGGTTGAAAGAGTGTGCTCAATCTTCCTCCATCATTGCATTTGATTTTGATTTGATTCCTTTGAATACCTTTCCAAAAATAGTCCAAATCCAATCTTTTTGTGCACCCCATGCCTTTACACGAATTTGATCTCATGCTAGCTGGATGTAGAACCTAAAACAAGCACAAGATCTTTGAATTTCAATGTTTTGGATTTTCTATGATTTGTTTTGATTTAAAATGATTTAATTCAAATAAAAATCAAAATAAATAATAAAAATAAAGATAATGACAAGTGGAAATGGCTAGGGCTCGTGGACCATGTTTCCAACTCAAAACAAGTGCAAAAGATTGGGTCCATTAAGCAAAATTTGCAATTTTAGGCATAGTTGACTTTTGACAATTTTGGAAGAAAGGTAAACTTCAACAATGCACAACTTCCTCAATTTTGACTCTTTGAAGGTGTTCTTGGGATTTTTAGAAAGCTTGAGATGTCCTATAAGCAACCCTTTTTGTCCCATCTCAATTTGATATTCCATGCTCCGGTATGAAGCTTTGACAAAAAAGGTGTTTTTGTTGACTTTTCAAAATGACCTATAATGTCCATATTCATAACTTCTTGTGAGTGCATATTTTGAACTTGGGAGATGAATATGGATTGTAGAGAATTGCATCCTATTAAAAATAAGCTTTGGATGGGTCATTTCTCATAAAGTATGAGAAAGTTATTCTTGGTCAAAGTTGAGTTGACTTTTCCTACAAAACCCTAATTTATCAACTTTTGGTTCTTGATGAATTATGAGCAATCCTTGATGAATCATGATCAACCCTTGATAAAATGATGAAATATACTTCAAAATGAGGATGTTGACCAAAAATATTGAAGTTTGACTGCATGTAGGCCACAGTTGACTTTTGCCCTAGCACAGTCGATTTTCAGGCCTTTGAGCAATTGACTGAGCAAACTTTCTCTGTAGGGATTGAAACTTGACATGGATGATCTTGAGAACATATTAGGATAATGGTGAGCATTTGGGATCCCTTGGACTCAAGTATCTTGATGCAACGTGAAACCCTAATTTGAGGTAGACTGCCATAGGAGAGGGCTTGTCTGGTCAATCCTTGGACTTCCTTGAGCAACTTGGGGATCTTTTTTTGAAATGTTGAGAAATATGGGAGGGAAAATTTTGGGGTACAACAGGTATACAATGCTTGTTTGAGATCTCTGCAACTCTAGGTTTCAGTGAGTTTTTGATGTTTTCGTCCATAAATTTCTAAATCCATGTTTGACTAGTTGATGTGATTCGAATTACATTGAATTCCTTGTCATGATGACTTTAATTTGCACTTGATTTGATGAAAAATGGTTGAGAAACGAGTTTGTTTGGAGGGACTGAAGTTGGGGTGCAACACCGATGGGCGCGCGCGTTTTCTGGTTTGGCTAGAGGTTAGGGATGATGAGGTGTCATCATCTGAACGGTCCATTTGAATTTTTGAATATTAGTTTATATTTTGATTTCAATTGATTTTCTGATTTTTGTTTCTTGATCAAAACAATTTAAAAAATTATGAAAGAATTATCACAAGTCCAAAACAAATTCTACTATCTTGTGTAATTTTATTGGAATTTTTAAAAATGTTTTGATTGGTTTAAAATTTCATAAGTTTAATTAATTGTTTGTTCAATGATTATTTTTATTTTAATAGCTCTTTTGATCTAAAAATTCCACAAAAATGTTTTGGACTCTTAAAATAATTTAGAAATTGATTCTGATTTTGGTATAGCATTTTTCCTATTTTTGATTAGAAATTTAATTTCAGAAGTTTATTTGAAATGTTTGCTTCATAACTTTTGTTTTAATATTTCCTTTAATTCAAAAATCCTCAAAAAAATCATATAAGTTTGTTTTTAATCATAGTGTCTGAATATAATTTTGTTTTGACCTTTTTATAACTTTTGGCTAGGGTTTGCATTTTGTCATTAAATAATAGTTTATTTGTTTAATTGTTTGTTTGATTTTATTTTAATATTTCCTTTAATTCAGAAATTCCACAAAAAAAATCATGGATGGTGGTTTTTAATTCTAATATTTGAATATAATTTTGGTTGGATATTTTTCTGACTTTTGATTGGAATTTTATTTTGAGATGTGAATTTTTGTTTAATTGTTTAAAGGTTTGAATTTTGATTTTATTTTTTACTTTTCTTTAATTCGAAAAATTTGAAAAAATAAGTTCTCTGATCTTTGGAGTTTTCTTTATTTTTGTATGATTTTAGTTTGATTTGTTTATAATTGGAACTTGATTAATCAATAATTGAGTTCATTTTCTAAATAATTAGGGTTTTGCTAATTCTCTTGTTTGTTTTGATTCCAAAAAGCAACTGGCCATGAGTTTCCATTGAATTTGGTTCTTGTTTAAGGTTCATAGATGGATTGAGGTCCTTAAAAATATTTTTCTTGAATTAATTGATAAGGTTTGGTTTTTTCCACAAAATATTTGGAAAACTTGTCTAGTTTGGTGGTTTTTGCCAACTAGTCTTTGATATTTGAAGTTTGATTGATTATTTCCTCATCCATCCATGAACTTAAAACATGTTTGCTGACTCTTATACATCTCAAGGATGCTGAGAAAATTTTTGTTTGATTTATGGAAGCCCTTTTCTTTTTTTGATGTATTTTTTGAGGTGAAGGTACCCAATTAATATTGCATATCTTGTTGCAATTTGCTTGATGGCCAATGAACTTGAGTGAGGCCTATAATTGGGCACCTAATGATCATGTTGGTTCTGTTTATCTACATAAACTCAAGTCATTACACTTAATGCCCCATGTTTGAGTGATTGAACCTTTTGATGCATGTTTTATGACTTTTAGCTTTCTTGTTGATTTTCACTTTGAAACTTGAGTTTTCAATTTGAGTTTGAGGTCATTAAATGGCCAATGATAACATGAAGGGAAATGATACTTCAATGATAGTCTCATGAAGACTTGATAATAATTGATCCCTATTGTTATCGGTGGGAATGAGAACTGAGTGTTTTGGAATGCTGGTTCGCGTTTGCGTTTCGCAAAATGTCGCGGTAAGCAAGAGTCGCCACCGTCTTTTATTTTATCCAACAAGGAAAGGACAAAAGCACAGAAAATTTCCTTTTTGAGATGTTTCTCGGGTTCAGGAGGTAGATTATAGAAAGGGAAGGTGTTAGCACCCTTTCTATCCGTGGTTATCCACGGGCTCTTAGGTACTTGCTCATTATGTTTTCAAAAGTTTGCTTTTTTTGTGATTGTGGGTTTGAAAAGAGTTTTTGTTTGAAAGAGAGTGTAAGTGCGAAAAGTTTTGTTTTTGTTTTCAAAAAGAGCAAGTACTTAAGAACATCTACCTACTCAAAAAGGAATTAAACTGTACAAGTGTCCTTTAGACAATGTCATCCCACTATTGAGGAGTAGGTAGAATCGTCGTTGGAGTTTTCGGGTCAATTCGATTAAGGGACGTGTGGTCACTAAAGCAATGTTAGGATGCCTTAGCGGTAACCCTAATGTCTTAGATCATTTTTATCTGAGGCAACCGTTTCTAGGCAACTTATGATCTTTGGACAAGAGGGCGAGCTCTAAAACTTCCTATACTCAATGACCATGTTCGAGGCAACCAAGTGAGGTATACCCTAGGAGTGGCATGTGCGAGTGTATTGTTTTTCAGTTATATTATCTTTGCATGTCATGGTGAGCTATTGTTGATTTTAAGTTAAGATAGATCTTGTCATGCATAGCCTATTATTCAAACATCTAACAGTTAATGGTTGCGGAAATTAAATTGCGGAAAATAAATCTAAGCTATTACAAGGCGTCGGGTATTTACATCGCCAAAAACAAACTCTTTAAAATTAAATTGCGAAAAAGTAAATAAAAGCGATAAATAAATCCTAATTTAAAACTATTACATCCTCGAAGCAGTTACAATATTGATCAAAGATTAATCGCACGCGAGAAAATTGAATCAGAATGTCCTAGGGTTTTGACCCTTTTTTCATTAAATAAAGCATATTTTTTTGTCCTTTTTTGAATTGAGAATTTAAGTCTAAATTAATAATTGAATTAGTTAATTACATGAAAATATTTTTGGGTTTTTTATTTTAATTAAGGAAATAAAATGAGAAATGGTAAAAATATTAAAAACCTAATTCTAAATCAATTTTAATTTATTGCGAAATATATTATCATTAAACCTAATTTAAGCTCAATACATTAATTAATGGTTTATTTACAAAAATAAAATAGTGAAATTAATAAATATTATTTTTTTTGTGTTTTCTGATTTTATGAAAAAAGTATTAATTGGTTAATTTTGTTAATAATAATTAAATAAATAAATAGAGAGAAAAAGAAATAAACCAAAATAGGGGGGTGCTGGGCCTGGCTTGGGAGTGAAAAGAGAAATTCTGAAGCCCATTTACGTCCAGGCCTTGTTGACTTTCTGAATTGTCCACACGCTTGTTGACTGGAGACCATGGTAGTCCTTCAACCTTGGCCTTTGGATCTTGGCCTGAAACCACTTGGCGCATGGAGATCTGGAGGCGTTTGATGGTCCATGTTTGGAATGCTACACCTGAATATATGGAGAAAAAATATAACAAGGTTTTAGGGGACCTGGGATTCGAACCCGGGTCCCAAGGGATAACTCAACTAACGCGTTACCAACCCAACTGACCTGCTTAGTTGTTAGAACGATAAGAAACAAATATTATACTGACAAATATTTACAATGCCTGGAAAAATAAAAAAATGCGCGAAATTTGAACTGGCCGGTTAGGAGAGGACGCATGGTCGTCTTCCTCACAAACCCCTGGTTATTTACCTATGGATTTTTATCCGCAGGAAGTTTCGTGGGTCATCTCAAAAAAACCTCCTTAGGCCATATAAATGGAATCTAAGAGTACCAATGTACTCGTCTCTCTCCCCTGAACTCATCCATGGCTATTATTGGCCTTAATTTAACCTGCATAAAGAATGCCCCAAAACAAGAACAAGAACCCTAGATTATGGATACAGGGTTATAAGCCATAAAAATGAAATCAAATATTATAGAAACGTTAGAAATTGAATGGTGAGTATGAATGCACAAGAAAATTGGCAAAAAGATGCGAGAATGACGAGTTACGTTTTCATGTCAGGAGCAATGTTCGTAGGGACTTACAGTGAGTTCTAGGAAGTGAAAGGCTTGGTTTTTGATTGGTCTCGCTTCAGGAGGTTGCTGGCAAGAGAGCTACGTTGTTATTTTGGATTGAATTCGCCTCTAAACCAAGATTCGATCACCACTTTTCAAGGCTTTTTTGCAAAACTTTTCTGGCCGTTTCCATAGGGTTTTGTGCGTGTTCTAGGTTTGTGAGGCTTGCTTGCATATAATAGAATGATTTTAGGTTAAAATATGGGCCAATATCCTTGTGCATTAAAGAATTAGGATTTGATCTTGATCACCATAACCATGTTTCCAAATATAGGCAAGATCTGATTTTTTGTGCACAAAAAGCCAAGATACGAGTTTGATTAGGTGTTATATGATATATGCAAGCTGTACAAATCACAAACATACCATTTCATTAATTTTTGGATTTTATTTGAATTAATATAGATTTAAAATGAATTAAATCAATAAAAATTAAATAAAATAGAAAAATAAATGTTTGGTCATGAAATTAAAGATGCGACACGTGTGTGGCATGACAAGACCAAATCAAGTGGAAAAAAGTGGGCCCTTTTGTCAAAAATTGGAGTTTTGAGGATAGTTGACTTCTGGCAATTTTGGAAAAATGCCCAACTTCAACAATGCATAACTTCTTCAATTTTGAACTTTTGGATGTTTTCTTGGACTTTTTAGAAACCTTGATATGTCCTCTAATCAAACGTTTTGGTCCCATCTCATTTTGATATTCCATGCTCAAGTTATAAGCTTTGGAAGAAAAGGTGTTTTTGTTGACTTTCAAAAATGACCTATAATGTCCAAATTTGTAACTTTTTGTGAGAGAATTTATTGATCTTGGGGTGTGAAGATGGATTGTAGGAAATTTCATACCCTTCAAAATGAGCTTTGGATGGGTCATTTCTCATAAAGTATGAGAACTTTATGCTTGGTCAAAGTTGAGTTGACTTTTCCTACAAAACCCTAATTTAGCAACTTTTGAATCTTGATGAATCTTGAGCAATCCTTGATGAATCATGATCAAACCTTGATCAAATGATGAATTATCCTTCAAAATGAGAATGTTGACAAAAAATCTTGAGGTTTGACTGTATTTGGGACACAGTTGACTTTTGCCCTAGCACAGTCAATTTTTGGACCTCTTGAGCAATTGACTGACCAAACTTTCTCTGCAAGGCTTGAAAATTGACATGGATGAACTTGAGAATATATTAGGACACTGGGAAGCACTTGAGACCATTTGTATGTAAGGACCTTGATGAAACAGAAAACCCTAATTTTGACTTGACTGCCTTAGGAGATGATTTGACTGTCCAACCCTTGAGCCATCTTGAGCAATTTGAAGATCAATCTTGGCAAATCTTGAGGAATATGGGAGGGAAAATTTTGGGGTACAACAGTTGCCCCTGTTCAATTTTCTTAAACCTGAGGATATAGATTGGCTTTTGAGCCTTTCGTGATCCGAAGGTGGAATATAATTGAACACTAGAGTGCCCGAAAATTTGCACTCGCATGGTGTAGTATCGGCATCGTGATGTCGGGAATGGGCTTACAGATTCCATTTGGGGATTGTTGGTAGGAGAATGGGCTTACATATGCCATCTTCAGGAGTTTCGATCGTATAAGAGATTCCTTAGTGAGAACTTGCATACCTGTGGTTGTAAAAGATTCCACTGGGGAAGCCTAACTTTTGTTGAGATTTGAGGAACTTGCCTGTACTTCAACTGAGATAATGCTTCAGCTGAGTCTTAAGAACCTGTCCATAATTCAACTGGGGGGTAATCTTCATCAAGATCTAGGAACTGTCTCGTGCTCACCGGGAGTATACCATTGAGGTTATAGAACTCGTCCACACTATGACGGAGGAAAACATCAAGATCTAGGAACTGACTCGTGCTCACCGAGAGTATACCGTTGAGGTTATAGTACTCGTCCACACTATGACATAGGGAAGTATCTTCATCAAGATCTAGGAACTGTCTCGTTCTCACCGGGAGTATACTGTTTAGGTTATAGGACTCGTCCACACTATGACGGAGGAAAACATCAAGATCTAGGAACCGACTCGTGCTCACCGGGAGTATACAGTTGAGGTTATAGTACTCGTCCACACTATGACGTAGGGAAGCATCTTCATCAAGATCTAGGAACTGTCTCGTGCTCACCGGGAGTATACCGTTGAGGTTATAGAACTTGTCCACACTATGACGGAGGAAAACATCAAGATCTAGGAACTGACTTGTGCTCACCAGGAGTATATCGTTGAGGTTATAGAACTCGTCCACACTATGAAGTAGGGAAGCATCTTCATCAAGATCTAGGAACTGTCTCGTGCTCACCGGGAGTATACCGTTGAGGTTATAGAACTTGTCAATACTATGACAGAGGAAAACATCAAGATCTAGGAACTGACTCGTGCTCATCGGGAGTATACCGTTGAGGTTATAGTACTTGTCCACACTATGACGTAGGGAAGCATCTTCATCAAGATCTAAGAACTGTCCCGTGCTCACCGGGAGTATACCGTTGAGGTTATAGAACTTGTCCACACTATGACGGAGGAAAACATCAAGATCCAGGAACTGACTCGTGCTCACCGGAAGTATACCGGTGAGGTTATAGTATTCGTCCACACTATGATATAGGGAAGCATCTTCATCAAGATCTAGGAACTGTCTCGTGCTCACTGTGAGTATACCGTTGAGGTTATAGAGCTCGTCCATACTATGACGGAGGAAAACATCAAGATCTAGGAACTGACTCGTACTCACCGGGAGTATACCGTTGAGGTTATAGTACTCGTCCACACTATGACGTAGGGAAGCATCTTCATAAAGATCTAGGAACTGTCTCGTGCTCACCGGGAGTATACCGTTGAGGTTATAGAACTTGTCCACACTATGACGGAGGAAAACATCAAGATCTAGGAACTGACTCGTGCTCACCAGGAGTATATCGTTGAGGTTATAGAACTCGTCCACACTATGAAGTAGGGAAGCATCTTCATCAAGATCTAGGAACTGTCTCGTGCTCACCGGGAGTATACCGTTGAGGTTATAGAACTTGTCCATACTATGACGGAGGAAAACATCAAGATCTAGGAACTGACTCGTGCTCACCGGGAGTATACCGTTGAGGTTATAGTACTTGTCCACACTATGACGTAGGGAAGCATCTTCATCGAGATCTAAGAACTGTCTCGTGCTCACCGGGAGTATATTGTTGAGGTTATAGAACTTGTCCACACTATGACGGAGGAAAACATCAAGATCCAGGAACTGACTCGTGCTCACCGGGAATATACCATTGAGGTTATAGTATTCGTCCACACTATGACGTAGGGAAGCATCTTCATCAAGATCTAGGAACTGTCTTGTGCTCACCGGGAGTATACCGTTGAGGTTATAGAGCTCGTCCATACTATGACGGAGGAAAACATCAAGATCTAGGAACTGACTCGTGCTCACCGGGAGTATACCGTTGAGGTTATAGTACTCGTCCACACTATGACGTAGGGAAGCATCTTCATCAAGATCTAGGAACTGTCTCGTGCTCACCGGGAGTATACCGTTGAGGTTATAGAACTTGTCCACACTATGACGGAGGAAAACATCAAGATCTAGGAACTGACTCGTGCTCACCGGGAGTATACCACTGAGGTTATAGTACTCATCCACACTATAACATAGGGAAGCATCTTCATCAAGATCTAGGAACTGTCTCGTGCTCACCGGGAGTATACCGTTGAGGTTATAGAACTTGTCCACACTATGACGGAGGAAAACATCAAGATTTAGGAACTGACTCGTGCTCACCGAGAGTATACCGTTGAGGTTATAGTATTCGTCCACACTATGACGTAGGGAAGCATCTTCATCAAGATCTAGGAACTGTCTCGTCCTCACCGGGAGTATACCGTTGAGGTTATAGAACTTGTCCACACTATGACGGAGGAAAACATCAAGATCTAGGAACTGACTCGTACTCACCGGGAGTATACCGTTGAGGTTATAGTATTCGTCCACACTATGACGTAGGGAAGCATCTTCATCAAGATCTAGGAACTGTCTCGTGCTCACCGGGAGTATACCGTTGAGGTTATAGAGCTCATCAACACTATGACGGAGGAAAACATCAAGATCTAGGAACTGACTCGTGCTCACCGGGAGTATACCATTGAGGTTATAGTACTCGTCCACACTATGACATAGGGAAGGATCTTCATCAAGATCTAGGAACTGTCTCGTGCTCACCGGGAGTATACCGTTGAGGTTATAGAACTTGTCCACACTATGACGGAGGAAAACATCAAGATCTAGGAACTGACTCGTGCTCACCGGGAGTATACCGTTGAGGTTATAGTACTCGTCCACACTATGACAAAGGGAAGCATCTTCATCAAGAACTAGGAACTGTCTCGTGCTCACTGAGAGTATACCGTTGAGGTTATAGAACTTGTCCATACTATGATGGAGGAAAACATCAAGATCTAGGAACTGACTTGTGCTCACCAGGAGTATACCGTTGAGGTTATAGTACTCGTCCACACTATGACGTAGGGAAGCATCTTCATCAAGATCTAGGAACTGTCTCATGCTAACCGGAAGTATACCTTTGAGGTTATAGAACTTGTCCACACTATGACGGAGGAAAACATCAAGATCTAGGAACTGACTCGTGCTCACCGGGAGTATATCGTTGAGGTTATTGTACTCGTCCACAATATGAAGTAGGGAAGCATCTTCATCAAGATCTAGGAACTGTCTCGTGCTCACCGGGAGTATATCGTTGAGGTTATAGAACTTGTCCACACTATGACGAAGGAAAACATCAAGATCTAGGAACTGACTCGTGCTCACCGAGAGTATACCGTTGAGGTTATAGTACTCGTCCACATTATGACGTAGGGAAGCATCTTCATCAAGATCTAGGAACTGTCTCGTGCTCACCAGGAGTATACCGTTGAGGTTATAGAACTTGTCCACACTATGACGGAGGAAAACATCAAGATCTAGGAACTGACTCGTGCTCACCGGGAGTATACCGTTGAGGTTATAGTACTCGTCCACACTATGACGTAGGGAAGCATCTTCATCAAGATCTAGGAACTGTCTCGTGCTCACCGGGAGTATACCATTGAGGTTATAGAACTTGTCCACACTATGACGGAGGAAAACATCAAGATCTAGTAACTGACCCGTGCTCACCGGGAGTATACCGTTGAAGTTATAGTACTCGTCCACACTATGACGTAGGGAAGCATCTTCATCAAGATCTAGGAACTGTCTCGTGCTCAGGAGTATACCGTTGAGGTTATAGAACTTGTCCACACTATGACGGAGGAAAACATCAAGATCTAGGAACTGACTCGTGCTCACCGAGAGTATACCATTGAGGTTATAGTACTCGTCCACACTATGACGCAGGGAAGCATCTTCATCAAGATCTAGGAACTGTCTCGTCCTCACCGGGAGTATACCGTTGAGGTTATAAAACTTGTCCACACTATGATGGAGGAAAACATCAAGATCTAGGAACTGACTCGTGCTCACCGGGAGTATACCGTTGAGGTTATAGTATTCGTCCACACTATGACGTAGGGAAGCATCTTCATCAAGATCTAGGAATTGTCTCGTGCTCACCGGGAGTATACCGTTGAGGTTATAGAGCTCATCAACACTATGACGGAGGAAAACATCAAGATCTAGGAACTGACTCGTGCTCACCGGGAGTATACCGTTGAGGTTATAGTCCTCGTCCACACTATGACGTAGGGAAGCATCTTCATCAAGATCTAGGAACTGTCTCGTGCTCACTGGGAGTATACCGTTGAGGTTATAGAGCTCGTCCATACTATGACGGAGAAAAACATCAAGATCTAGGAACTGACTCGTACTCACCGGGAGTATACCGTTGAGGTTATAGTACTCGTCCACACTATGACGTAGGGAAGCATCTTCATAAAGATCTAGGAACTGTCTCGTGCTCACCAGGAGTATACCGTTGAGGTTATAGAACTTGTCCACACTATGACGGAGGAAAACATCAAGATCTAGGAACTGACTCGTGCTCACCAGGAGTATATCGTTGAGGTTATAGAACTCGTCCACAATATGAAGTAGGGAAGCATCTTCATCAAGATCTAGGAACTGTCTCGTGCTCACCGGGAGTATACCGTTGAGGTTATTGAACTTGTCCATACTATGACGGAGGAAAACATCAAGATCTAGGAACTGACTCATGCTCACCGGGAGTATACCGTTGAGGTTATAGTACTTGTCCACACTATGACGTAGGGAAGCATCTTCATCAAGATCTAAGAACTGTCTCGTGCTCACCGGGAGTATATTGTTGAGGTTATAGAACTTGTCCACACTATGACGGAGGAAAACATCAAGATCCAGGAACTGACTCGTGCTCACCGGGAGTATACCGTTGAGGTTATAGTATTCGTCCACACTATGACGTAGGGAAGCATCTTCATCAAGATCTAGGAACTGTCTTGTGCTCACCGGGAGTATACCGTTGAGGTTATAGAGCTCGTCCATACTATGACGGAGGAAAACATCAAGATCTAGGAACTGACTCGTGCTCACCGGGAGTATACCGTTGAGGTTATAGTACTCGTCCACACTATGACGTAGGGAAGCATCTTCATCAAGATCTAGGAACTGTCTCGTGCTCACCGGGAGTATACCGTTGAGGTTATAGAACTTGTCCACACTATGACGGAGGAAAACATCAAGATCTAGGAACTGACTCGTGCTCACCGGGAGTATACCGTTGAGGTTATAGTACTCATCCACACTATAACATAGGGAAGCATCTTCATCAAGATCTAGGAACTGTCTCGTGCTCACCGGGAGTATACCGTTGAGGTTATAGAACTTGTCCACACTATGACGGAGGAAAACATCAAGATTTAGGAACTGACTCGTGCTCACCGAGAGTATACCGTTGAGGTTATAGTATTCGTCCACACTATGACGTAGGGAAGCATCTTCATCAAGATCTAGGAACTATCTCGTCCTCACCGGGAGTATACCGTTGAGGTTATAGAACTTGTCCACACTATGACGGAGGAAAACATCAAGATCTAGGAACTGACTCGTGCTCACCGGGAGTATACCGTTGAGGTTATAGTATTCGTCCACACTATGACGTAGGGAAGCATCTTCATCAAGATCTAGGAACTGTCTCGTGCTCACCGGGAGTATACCGTTGAGGTTATAGAGCTCATCAACACTATGACGGAGGAAAACATCAAGATCTAGGAACTGACTCGTGCTCACCGGGAGTATACCATTGAGGTTATAGTACTCGTCCACACTATGACATAGGGAAGGATCTTCATCAAGATCTAGGAACTGTCTCGTGCTCACCGGGAGTATACCGTTGAGGTTATAGAACTTGTCCACACTATGACGGAGGAAAACATCAAGATCTAGGAACTGACTCGTGCTCACCGGGAGTATACCGTTGAGGTTATAGTACTCGTCCACACTATGACATAGGGAAGCATCTTCATCAAGAACTAGGAACTGTCTCGTGCTCACTGAGAGTATACCGTTGAGGTTATAGAACTTGTCCATACTATGATGGAGGAAAACATCAAGATCTAGGAACTGACTTGTGCTCACCGGGAGTATACCGTTGAGGTTATAGTACTCGTCCACACTATGACGTAGGGAAGCATCTTCATCAAGATCTAGGAACTGTCTCATGCTAACCGGAAGTATACCTTTGAGGTTATAGAACTTGTCCACACTATGACGGAGGAAAACATCAAGATCTAGGAACTGACTCGTGCTCACCGGGAGTATATCGTTGAGGTTATAGTACTCGTCCACAATATGAAGTAGGGAAGCATCTTCATCAAGATCTAGGAACTGTCTCGTGCTCACCGGGAGTATATCGTTGAGGTTATAGAACTTGTCCACACTATGACGAAGGAAAACATCAAGATCTAGGAACTGACTCGTGCTCACCGAGAGTATACCGTTGAGGTTATAGTACTCGTCCACATTATGACGTAGGGAAGCATCTTCATCAAGATCTAGGAACTGTCTCTTGCTCACCAGGAGTATACCGTTGAGGTTATAGAACTTGTCCACACTATGACGGAGGAAAACATCAAGATCTAGGAACTGACTCGTGCTCACCGGGAGTATACCGTTGAGGTTATAGTACTCGTCCACACTATGACGTAGGGAAGCATCTTCATCAAGATCTAGGAACTGTCTCGTGCTCACCGGGAGTATACCATTGAGGTTATAGAACTTGTCCACACTATGACGGAGGAAAACATCAAGATCTAGGAACTGACTCGTGCTCACCGGGAGTATACCGTTGAAGTTATAGTACTCGTCCACACTATGACGTAGGGAAGCATCTTCATCAAGATCTAGGAACTGTCTCGTGCTCAGGAGTATACCGTTGAGGTTATAGAACTTGTCCACACTATGACGGAGGAAAACATCAAGATCTAGGAACTGACTCGTGCTCACCGAGAGTATACCATTGAGGTTATAGTACTCGTCCACACTATGACGCAGGGAAGCATCTTCATCAAGATCTAGGAACTGTCTCGTCCTCACCGGGAGTATACCGTTGAGGTTATAAAACTTGTCCACACTATGATGGAGGAAAACATCAAGATCTAGGAACTGACTCGTGCTCACCGGGAGTATACCGTTGAGGTTATAGTATTCGTCCACACTATGACGTAGGGAAGCATCTTCATCAAGATCTAGGAACTGTCTCGTGCTCACCGGGAGTATACCGTTGAGGTTATAGAGCTCATCAACACTATGACGGAGGAAAACATCAAGATCTAGGAATTGACTCGTGCTCACCGGGAGTATACCGTTGAGGTTATAGTCCTCGTCCACACTATGACGTAGGGAAGCATCTTCATCAAGATCTAGGAACTGTCTCGTGCTCACTGGGAGTATACCGTTGAGGTTATAGAGCTCGTCCATACTATGACGGAGGAAAACATCAAGATCTAGGAACTGACTCGTACTCACCGGGAGTATACCGTTGAGGTTATAGTACTCGTCCACACTATGACGTAGGGAAGCATCTTCATAAAGATCTAGGAACTGTCTCGTGCTCACCGGGAGTATACCGTTGAGGTTATAGAACTTGTCCACACTATGACGGAGGAAAACATCAAGATCTAGGAACTGACTCGTGCTCACCAGGAGTATATCGTTGAGGTTATAGAACTCGTCCACACTATGAAGTAGGGAAGCATCTTCATCAAGATCTAGGAACTGTCTCGTGCTCACCGGGAGTATACCGTTAAGGTTATAGAACTTGTCCATACTATGACGGAGGAAAACATCAAGATCTAGGAACTGACTCGTGCTCACCGGGAGTATACCGTTGAGGTTATAGTACTTGTCCACACTATGACGTAGGGAAGCATCTTCATCAAGATCTAAGAACTGTCTCGTGCTTACCGGGAGTATATTGTTGAGGTTATAGAACTTGTCCACACTATGACGGAGGAAAACATCAAGATCCAGGAACTGACTCGTGCTCACCGGGAGTATACCGTTGAGGTTATAGTATTCGTCCACACTATGACGTAGGGAAGCATCTTCATCAAGATCTAGGAACTGTCTTGTGCTCACCGGGAGTATACCGTTGAGGTTATAGAGCTCGTCCATACTATGACGGAGGAAAACATCAAGATCTAGGAACTGACTCGTGCTCACCGGGAGTATACCGTTGAGGTTATAGTACTCGTCCACACTATGACGTAGGGAAGCATCTTCATCAAGATCTAGGAACTGTCTCGTGCTCACCGGGAGTATACCGTTGAGGTTATAGAACTTGTCCACACTATGACGGAGGAAAACATCAAGATCTAGGAACTGACTCGTGCTCACCGAGAGTATACCGTTGAGGTTATAGTACTCATCCACACTATAACATAGGGAAGCATCTTCATCAAGATCTAGGAACTGTCTCGTGCTCACCGGGAGTATACCGTTGAGGTTATAGAACTTGTCCACACTATGACGGAGGAAAACATCAAGATCTAGGAACTGACTCGTGCTCACCAGGAGTATATCGTTGAGGTTATAGAACTCGTCCACACTATGAAGTAGGGAAGCATCTTCATCAAGATCTAGGAACTGTCTCGTGCTCACCGGGAGTATACCGTTGAGGTTATAGAACTTGTCCATACTATGACGGAGGAAAACATCAAGATCTAGGAACTGACTCGTGCTCACCGGGAGTATACCGTTGAGGTTATAGTACTTGTCCACACTATGACGTAGGGAAGCATCTTCATCAAGATCTAAGAACTGTCTCGTGCTCACCGGGAGTATATTGTTGAGGTTATATAACTTGTCCACACTATGACGGAGGAAAACATTAAGATCCAGGAACTGACTCGTGCTCACCGGGAGTATACCGTTGAGGTTATAGTATTCGTCCACACTATGACGTAGGGAAGCATCTTCATCAAGATCTAGGAACTGTCTTGTGCTCACCGGGAGTATACCGTTGAGGTTATAGAGCTCGTCCACACTATGACGGAGGAAAACATCAAGATCTAGGAACTGACTCGTGCTCACCGAGAGTATACCATTGAGGTTATAGTACTCGTCCACACTATGACGCAGGGAAGCATCTTCATCAAGATCTAGGAACTGTCTCGTCCTCACCGGGAGTATACCGTTGAGGTTATAAAACTTGTCCACACTATGATGGAGGAAAACATCAAGATCTAGGAACTGACTCGTGCTCACCGGGAGTATACCGTTGAGGTTATAGTATTCGTCCACACTATGACGTAGGGAAGCATCTTCATCAAGATCTAGGAACTGTCTCGTGCTCACCGGGAGTATACCGTTGAGGTTATAGAGCTCATCAACACTATGACGGAGGAAAACATCAAGATCTAGGAACTGACTCGTGCTCACCGGGAGTATACCGTTGAGGTTATAGTCCTCGTCCACACTATGACGTAGGGAAGCATCTTCATCAAGATCTAGGAACTGTCTCGTGCTCACTGGGAGTATACCGTTGAGGTTATAGAGCTCGTCCATACTATGACGGAGGAAAACATCAAGATCTAGGAACTGACTCGTACTCACCGGGAGTATACCGTTGAGGTTATAGTACTCGTCCACACTATGACGTAGGGAAGCATCTTCATAAAGATCTAGGAACTGTCTCGTGCTCACCGGGAGTATACCGTTGAGGTTATAGAACTTGTCCACACTATGACGGAGGAAAACATCAAGATCTAGGAACTGACTCGTGCTCACCAGGAGTATATCGTTGAGGTTATAGAACTCGTCCACACTATGAAGTAGGGAAGCATCTTCATCAAGATCTAGGAACTGTCTCGTGCTCACCGGGAGTATACCGTTGAGGTTATAGAACTTGTCCATACTATGACGGAGGAAAACATCAAGATCTAGGAACTGACTCGTGCTCACCGGGAGTATACCGTTGAGGTTATAGTACTTGTCCACACTATGACGTAGGGAAGCATCTTCATCAAGATCTAAGAACTGTCTCGTGCTCACCGGGAGTATATTGTTGAGGTTATAGAACTTGTCCACACAATGACGGAGGAAAACATCAAGATCCAGGAACTGACTCGTGCTCACCGGGAGTATATCGTTGAGGTTATAGTATTCGTCCACACTATGACGTAGGGAAGCATCTTCATCAAGATCTAGGAACTGTCTTGTGCTCACCGGGAGTATACCGTTGAGGTTATAGAGCTCGTCCATACTATGACGGAGGAAAACATCAAGATCTAGGAACTGACTCGTGCTCACCGGGAGTATACCGTTGAGGTTATAGTACTCGTCCACACTATGACGTAGGGAAGCATCTTCATCAAGATCTAGGAACTGTCTCGTGCTCACCGGGAGTATACCGTTGAGGTTATAGAACTTGTCCACACTATGACAGAGGAAAACATCAAGATCTAGGAACTGACTCGTGCTCATCGGGAGTATACCGTTTAGGTTATAGTACTCATCCACACTATAACATAGGGAAGCATCTTCATCAAGATCTAGGAACTGTCTCGTGCTCACCGGGAGTATACCGTTGAGGTTATAGAACTTGTCCACACTATGACGGAGGAAAACATCAAGATCTAGGAACTGACTCGTGCTCACCAGGAGTATATCGTTGAGGTTATAGAACTCGTCCACACTATGAAGTAGGGAAGCATCTTCATCAAGATCTAGGAACTGTCTCGTGCTCACCGTGAGTATACCATTGAGGTTATAGAACTTGTCCATACTATGACGGAGGAAAACATCAAGATCTAGGAACTGACTCGTGCTCACCGGGAGTATACCGTTGAGGTTATAGTACTTGTCCACACTATGACGTAGGGAAGCATCTTCATCAAGATCTAAGAACTGTCTCGTGCTCACCGGGAGTATATTGTTGAGGTTATATAACTTGTCCACACTATGACGGAGGAAAACATTAAGATCCAGGAACTGACTCGTGCTCACCGGGAGTATACCGTTGAGGTTATAGTATTCGTCCACACTATGACGTAGGGAAGCATCTTCATCAAGATCTAGGAACTGTCTTGTGCTCACCGGGAGTATACCGTTGAGGTTATAGAGCTCGTCCATACTATGACGGAGGAAAACATCAAGATCTAGGAACTGACTCGTGCTCACCGGGAGTATACCGTTGAGGTTATAGTACTCGTCCACACTATGACGTAGGGAAGCATCTTCATCAAGATCTAGGAACTGTCTCGTGCTCACCGGGAGTATACCGTTGAGGTTATAGAACTTGTCCACACAATGACGGAGGAAAACATCAAGATCTAGGAACTGACTCGTGCTCACCGGGAGTATACCATTGAGGTTATAGTACTCATCCACACTATAACATAGGGAAACATCTTCATCAAGATCTAGGAACTGTCTCGTGCTCACCGGGAGTATACCGTTGAGGTTATAGAACTTGTCCACACTATGACGGAGGAAAACATCAAGATTTAGGAACTGACTCGTGCTCACCGAGAGTATACCGTTGAGGTTATAGTATTCGTCCACACTATGACGTAGGGAAGCATCTTCATCAAGATCTAGGAACTGTCTCGTCCTCACCGAGAGTATACCGTTGAGGTTATAGAACTTGTCCACACTATGACGGAGGAAAACATCAAGATCTAGGAACTGACTCGTGCTCACCGGGAGTATACCGTTGAGGTTATAGTATTCGTCCACACTATGACGTAGGGAAGCATCTTCATCAAGATCTAGGAACTATCTCGTGCTCACCGGGAGTATACCGTTGAGGTTATAGAGCTCATCAACACTATGACGGAGGAAAACATCAAGATCTAGGAACTGACTCGTGCTCACCGGGAGTATACCATTGAGGTTATAGTACTCGTCCACACTATGACATAGGGAAGGATCTTCATCAAGATCTAGGAACTGTCTCGTGCTCACCGGGAGTATACCGTTGAGGTTATAGAACTTGTCCACACTATGACGGAGGAAAACATCAAGATCTAGGAACTGACTCGTGCTCACCGGGAGTATACCGTTGAGGTTATAGTACTCGTCCACACTATGACATAGGGAAGCATCTTCATCAAGATCTAGGAACTGTCTCGTGCTCACTGGGAGTATACCGTTGAGGTTATAGAACTTGTCCATACTATGACGGAGGAAAACATCAAGATCTAGGAACTGACTTGTGCTCACCGGGAGTATACCGTTGAGGTTATAGTACTCGTCCACACTATGACGTAGGGAAGCATCTTCATCAAGATCTAGGAACTGTCTCATGCTAACCGGAAGTATACCTTTGAGGTTATAGAACTTGTCCACACTATGACGGAGGAAAACATCAAGATCTAGGAACTGACTCGTGCTCACCGGGAGTATATCGTTGAGGTTATAGTACTCGTCCACAATATGAAGTAGGGAAGCATCTTCATCAAGATCTAGGAACTGTCTCGTGCTCACCGGGAGTATATCGTTGAGGTTATAGAACTTGTCCACACTATGACGAAGGAAAACATCAAGATCTAGGAACTGACTCGTGCTCACTGAGAGTATACCGTTGAGGTTATAGTACTCGTCCACATTATGACGTAGGGAAGCATCTTCATCAAGATCTAGGAACTGTCTCGTGCTCACCAGGAGTATACCGTTGAGGTTATAGAACTTGTCCACACTATGACGGAGGAAAACATCAAGATCTAGGAACTGACTCGTGCTCACCGGGAGTATACCGTTGAGGTTATAGTACTCGTCCACACTATGACTTAGGGAAGCATCTTCATCAAGATCTAGGAACTGTCTCGTGCTCACCGGGAGTATACCGTTGAGGTTATAGAACTTGTCCACACTATGACGGAGGAAAACATCAAGATCTAGGAACTGACTCGTGCTCACCGGGAGTATACCGTTGAAGTTATAGTACTCGTCCACACTATGACGTAGGGAAGCATCTTCATCAAGATCTAGGAACTGTCTCGTGCTCAGGAGTATACCGTTGAGGTTATAGAACTTGTCCACACTATGACGGAGGAAAACATCAAGATCTAGGAACTGACTCGTGCTCACCGAGAGTATACCATTGAGGTTATAGTACTCGTCCACACTATGACGCAGGGAAGCATCTTCATCAAGATCTAGGAACTGTCTCGTCCTCACCGGGAGTATACCGTTGAGGTTATAAAACTTGTCCACACTATGATGGAGGAAATCATCAAGATCTAGGAACTGACTCGTGCTCACCGGGAGTATACCGTTGAGGTTATAGTATTCGTCCACACTATGACGTAGGGAAGCATCTTCATCAAGATCTAGGAACTGTCTCGTGCTCACCGGGAGTATACCGTTGAGGTTATAGAGCTCATCAACACTATGACGGAGGAAAACATCAAGATCTAGGAACTGACTCGTGCTCACCGGGAGTATATCGTTGAGGTTATAGTACTCGTCCACACTATGAATTAGGGAAGCATCTTCATCAAGATCTAGGAACTGTCTCGTGCTCACCGGGAGCATACCGTTGAGGTTATAGAACTTGTCCACACTATGACGGAGGAAAACATCAAGATCTAGGAACTGACTCGTGCTCACCGAGAGTATACCGTTGAGGTTATAGTACTCGTCCACACTATGACGTAGGGAAGCATCTTCATCAAGATCTAGGAACTATCTCGTGCTCACCGGGAGTATATCGTTGAGGTTATAGAACTTGTCCACACTATGACGGAGGAAAACATCAAGATCTAGGAACTGACTCGTGCTCACCGGGAGTATACCGTTGAGGTTATAGTATTCGTCCACACTATGACGTAGGGAAGCATCTTCATCAAGATCTAGGAACTGTCTCGTGCTCACCGGGAGTATACCGTTGAGGTTATAGAGCTCGTCCATACTATGACGGAGGAAAACATCAAGATCTAGGAACTGACTCGTGCCCACCTGGAGTATACCGTTGAGGTTATAGTACTCGTCCACACTATGACATAGGGAAGCATCTTCATCAAGATCTAGGAACTGTCTTGTGCTCACCGGGAGTATACCGTTGAGGTTATAGAACTTGTCCATACTATGACGGAGGAAAATATCAAGATCTAGGAACTGACTCGTGCTCACCGGGAGTATACCGTTGAGGTTATAGTACTCGTCCAAACTATGACGTAAGGAAGCATCTTCATCAAGATCTAGGAACTGTCTCGTGCTTACCGGGAGTATACCGTTGAGGTTATAGAACTTGTCCACACTATGACGGAGGAAAACATCAAGATCTAGGAACTGACTCGTGCTCACCAGGAGTATACCGTTGAGGTTATAGTACTCGTCCACACTATGACGTAGGGAAGCATCTTCATCAAGATCTAGGAACTGTCTCGTACTCACCGGGAGTATACCGTTGAGGTTATAGAACTTGTCCACACTATGACGGAGGAAAACATCAAGATCTAGGAACTGACTTGTGCTCACCGGGAGTATACCGTTGAGGTTATAGTACTCGTCCACACTATGACGTAGGGAAGCATCTTCATCAAGATCTAGGAACTGTCTCGTGCTCACCGGGAGTATACCGTTGAGGTTATAGAACTTGTCCACACTATGACGGAGGAAAACATCAAGATCTAGGAACTGACTCGTGCTCACCGGGAGTATATCGTTGAGGTTATAGTACTCGTCCACACTATGACGCAGGGAAGCATCTTCATCAAGATCTAGGAACTATCTCGTCCTCACCGGGAGTATACCGTTGAGGTTATAGAACTTGTCCACACTATGACGGAGGAAAACATCAAGATCTAGGAACTGACTCGTGCTCACCGGGAGTATACCGTTGAGGTTATAGTATTCGTCCACACTATGACGTCGGGAAGCATCTTCATCAAGATCTAGGAACTGTCTCGTGCTCACCGGGAGTATACCGTTGAGGTTATAGAGCTCATCAACACTATGACGGAGGAAAACATCAAGATCTAGGAACTGACTCATGCTCACCGAGAGTATACCGTTGAGGTTATAGTACTCGTCCACACTATGACTTAGGGAAGCATCTTCATCAAGATCTAGGAACTCTCTCATGCTCACCGGGAGTATACCGTTGAGGTTATAGTACTTGTCCACACTATGACAGAGTAAAACATCAAGATCTAGGAACTGACTTATGCTCACCGGGAGTATACCGTTGAGGTTATAGTACTCGTCCACACTATGACAAAGGGAAGCATCTTCATCAAGATCTAGGAACTGTCTCGTGCTCACTGGGAGTATACCGTTGAGGTTATAGAACTTGTCCATACTATGACGGAGGAAAACATGAAGATCTAGGAACTGACTTGTGCTCACCGGGAGTATACCATTGAGGTTATAGTACTCGTCCACACTATGACGTAGGGAAGCATCTTCATCAAGATCTAGGAACTGTCTCATGCTAACCGGAAGTATACCTTTGAGGTTATAGAACTTGTCCACACTATGACGGAGGAAAACATCAAGATCTAGGAACTGACTCGTGCTCACCGGGAGTATATCGTTGAGGTTATAGTACTCGTCCACACTATGAAGTAGGGAAGCATCTTCATCAAGATCTAGGAGTTGTCTCGTGCTCACCGGGAGTATACCGTTGAGGTTATAGAACTTGTCCACACTATGACGGAGGAAAACATCAAGATCTAGGAACTGACTCGTGCTCACCGAGAGTATACCGTTGAGGTTATAGTACTCGTCCACACTATGACGTAGGGAAGCATCTTCATCAAGATCTAGGAACTGTCTCGTGCTCACCGGGAGTATACCATTGAGGTTATAGAACTTGTCCACACTATGACGGAGGAAAACATCAAGATCTAGGAACTGACTCGTGCTCACCGGGAGTATACCGTTGAGGTTATAGTATTCGTCCACACTATGACATAGGGAAGCATCTTCATCAAGATCTAGGAACTGTCTCGTGCTCACCGGGAGTATACCGTTGAGGTTATAGAGCTCGTCCATACTATGACGGAGGAAAACATCAAGATCTAGGAACTGACTCGTGCTCACCGGGAGTATACCGTTGAGGTTATAGTACTCGTCCACACTATGACATAGGGAAGCATCTTCATCAAGATCTAGGAACTGTCTCGTGCTCACTGGGAGTATACCGTTGAGGTTATAGAACTTGTCCATACTATGACGGAGGAAAACATCAAGATCTAGGAACTGACTTGTGCTCACCGGGAGTATACCGTTGAGGTTATAGTACTCGTCCACACTATGACATAGGGAAGCATCTTCATCAATATCTAGGAACTGTCTCATGCTAACCGGAAGTATACCTTTGAGGTTATAGAACTTGTCCACACTATGACGGAGGAAAACATCAAGATCTAGGAACTGACTCGTGCTCACCGGGAGTATATCGTTGAGGTTATAGTACTCGTCCACAATATGAAGTAGGGAAGCATCTTCATCAAGATCTAGGAACTGTCTCGTGCTCACCGGGAGTATACCGTTGAGGTTATAGAACTTGTCCACACTATGACGAAGGAAAACATAAAGATCTAGGAACTGACTCGTGCTCACCAAGAGTATACCGTTGAGGTTATAGTACTCGTCCACATTATGACGTAGGGAAGCATCTTCATCAAGATCTAGGAACTGTCTCGTGCTCACCAGGAGTATACCGTTGAGGTTATAGAACTTGTCCACACTATGACGGAGGAAAACATCAAGATCTAGGAACTGACTCGTGCTCCAACGTACTACTTGATCTTTCTTCAGTAACTTGAAGATTGGCTCACAAGTAGCGGTCAGGTGTGAGATGAATCGGGCAATGTAGTTCAGACGTCCCAGGAAACCTCTGACTTCTTTCTCTGTTTTGGGAGCTGGCATCTCCTGTATGGCTTTCACCTTCGCAGGATCCACTTGAATACCTTTATCGCTTACAACGAAACCCAGTAGCTTACCAGATCTCACTCCGAAGGTGCATTTGTTCGAGTTTAATCTCAGCTTGTACAACTTCAGCCTGTCAAATAACTTCTGCATATGGTCAAGGTGTTCCTCCTCAGTTTGGGACCTTCCAATCATATCGTCGATGTATACTTCAATCTCATGATGGATCATGTCATGAAACAAAGCAACGATGGCACACTGATACGTTGCCCCAACATTCTTCAGTCCAAAAGGCATGACCTTGTAGCAAAAGGTACCCCACTGAGTAACAAAGGTTGTCTTCTCCATGTCTTCGGGAGCCATTTTTATCTGATTATAACCGGAGAAACCATCCATAAAGGAGAATACCTTATGCTGAGCAGTGTTGTCAACCAGAACGTCGATATGAGGTAGAGGTAAATCATCCTTGGGGCTTGCCCTATTCAGATCCATGTAGTCGACACACATTCAAACCTTACCATCCTTCTTCGGCACAGGCACCACATTGGCCACCCACTGAGGGTAAGAAGTAACTGCTAGAAAACCGGCGTCAAATTGTTTCATAACTTCAGCCTTGATTTTCTCAGACATCTCTGGGCGCATTCGGCGGACCTTCTGTTTTACTGGAGGACATTCATCCTTGGTAGGCAATCGGTGAACCACAATATCGGTATCCAACCCAGGCATATCTTCATAAGACCAGGCAAAGATCTCAACATAGTCATGCAGCATCTGAATCAACCGTTGCTTCACACTAGCTTCCAGATTTGCACCGATCTTGACCCCTTTCTTATCTGTCTCGGTACCCAGATTCACTGTTTCCACTGGCTCTTCATGTGGCTGAATGGCCCTCTATTCCTGGAGTAGCAGTCTTGTAAGTTCACCAGGCACTTCGCAATCATCTTCACCTTCGTCTTCGGCTAAGTTGATCGGATTTTCGAAGTCATAACTGGCAGTAGCAGAGTCGTTACCAGTGAGATCCAGAGTGGATGTGGACCTGTATATGTGAGTGTGTGTAAAATAGCTGTTTTGCAATATATAATAAAGAAAAACAAGGAGCGCAAAATTTGAAATGCAAGAAACGTCCAATGCTTTTATTAATGATATATGAAAATGACACACATAAAGCCCTCACAAATGAAGCCACGGTGCCCCGGGTAAGACACCGGGCCATAAAGTTTGAAACATTGTCTGTTACATATTCAAAACGAAAGGTTTCATTACTGGGTAACAAAATCAATAGGGATGAAGTCTTTTGCTGTCCAGTTGCTTGGTCCACCGTCGGTCGTAGGATAGATCCAGCTGTCGAACTCAGATTCCTCCACATCGTCTTCAATGGCATTCACTCCCGAGTTGCTGATAAACACGGGAGGTCTTCCGATCCGTGCATTCTGAACATCCCTTTGAGCTTCTGCATTGAAACCCAAACCAAACTTGTTAGTCTTCTGTGTAAAATCAGGGAGTCGGCCCCAATTTGTACACTCACCCTTCTCAACAACAACCCGGGCATCCTTAAAGGAAGCCATCTTTATATGAGAATCTTCAACAACGGTCTCAGCGGACGACAGCGTCTGGGGAACTTCTTCAAAGTGCTGAAATGGGGTCTCAATGAACTCCCCATCCATCTCTACATATCGGAAAGAGTTGAGGTGGCTAACCATGTACTCCTCTTCTCCTTGTACTGTCACAATCTTCCCTTTGACCGGGTACTTCAGCTTCTGGTGGAGTGTTGAGGTTACGGCCCCGACTTTGTGGATCCATGGACGACCCAGCAAACAAGAATAAGATGGACGAATATCCATCACATAGAACGTAGAGTTGAAGACCTGAGAACCAACCTTGATCGGGATATCAACCTCTCCATGTACCATTCTTTTAGACCCATCAAAGGCCCTGACGACAATGTTGCTTGGCTTCAGCTCCAACCCTTCACAATCCAACCAGTCTAGAGCTTTCTTAGGCAAGACGTTCAATGAGGAACCAATATCTACCAATACGTGTGCAAGAGTAGTGCCCCTGCATTCAATGGAGACATGCAAGGCATCGTTGTGATTCTTCCCCTTAGCGGTTAAATTAGCATCCGAGAAACCCAACCCATTATCAGCAGTCAAATTGGCCATGCAATCTGTAAACTGATCAGCTGATGTCTCTTGTGGTACGTGGGCAGTCTTCAAGAAGGTAATCAGAGCCTTGGCATGGGCCTCTGAGCATAACAACAGTGACAACATAGAAATATTGGATGGGGTTTGCCCCAGCTGCTCAACTACATTGTAGTCACTCTTTTTAATAATATTCAGGATCTCTTCCATCTCTTGCTTAGAAGCTTCAACAGTGATTGCCTTTGGTGCCTCCGTCTGGGCAGGCACATCAGTGGTGATCCCCTTGCCCCGAGTGTCAGATGACTCGGCGATAGGAGTAAGAATAGGAACTTGAACAGGAATGGTAGAAGGCACACTGGCGGGTGTAATAACAACAGGTCTTTGGGCAGTTGGCAGAGAGATATCAGGTGAGAAAAGTCTTCCGATGCGGGTGATTTTAGCCGGTCTAACAATATTGCTGACGTCAGTATCAACATCCAACTCTTGCTTAACTCCATGAAAATAAACATCAGCCCCGTAGTGCCAAGGGACAGCTTTATCATAGGTATAAGGGATGGGCCCCAAAACAGTGATGATCACAGGTGCGATTCTTGGAACATATGTAATTCTAACAGGCTTCCTCGAGGGAGCCTTGGAAGAATTGTCGAAAATGGTAATGATGGCAACTTCTTCAGTAGGAACTGAGGGAACAACAGACTTCTCAAATAGAATTTCTTTACTATCCATCAGGCGTTGGACACCTGACTTTAAAAGATGGCAACCGGTAGGTAGAACAGCACACATACGGCAACCTTCGTCACAACCCGGAAATAAACCTACCAGCAAAAGGTTCTTCTTCACAGTCATCAAAGGGGTAGCAATATCATTCACAGAAACCTCAAATGAGTCTTCTTCTATAGCATTCACTCCATGCTTGGGCATGGGAGCAGTTACAACATTAGGCCTCTCGGGCGCCTCAAACTCAATCTCCTTCGCATCAATTAAGTCCTGTATCTTATTCTTCAAAGTCCAACAATCATCTGTATTATGCCCCGGGCTATCAGAGTGATAAGCACAGCGGGCATTAGGGTTATACCTTTGTGATGTTGTATTTGGATTCTTTGGGGCTTCCTTTGGAATCACCAGATTAGTTTTCAGTAACTGTGGCAGAATCTGAGACAAAGTCTTGTTGAGACGGGTGAACTGCCTTCGAGGTCTCTCGTCCTTTTGTTGATTGTTGTGCTGAGGAGCACCAGCAGGTTTTGAAATAACAAGCGCATTAACAGCTTGGCGGTGTTCAGGTCTATTCTGGTTTCTTGAACTGTAGACAACACTGGACTCTTTCTTAAAGGGCTTCTTCTCGGCGCTCGATGAGGCACCCTTCTGTATCTTACCAGCCTTAATACCAGCCTCAATCCTCTCACCGGTCATAATTAGCTCTGTAAACCCAGATGAAGAGCTTCCAATCAGGTGGTTGAAAAATGGACCAGACAGGGTCCCCAGAAACATGTCAACTAGCTCCCGATCAGCCAAGGGTAGTTGTACTCTTCCGGCGAGGTCCCTCCACTTCTGAGCATAATCTTTGAATCCTTCACCCGTTCCCATTGACATACCCTGGAGTTGGGTACGCGTGGGAGCGAGGTCGGATTTGTACTGATACTGCCTGTAGAATGCAGTAGCCAAATCTTCCCAACTGCGGATGCTGGCTCTGTCCAACTGGTAGAACCACTCAAGCTGAGTCCCTGAGAGACTGTCTTGAAAGAAATGGATCCATAGATTCTTATCAGCGATGTACGGCTGAATCTTCCTTACATATGACCGGAGGTGCAGCTTCGGACAAGAGACTCCGTCATACTTAGGAAAGGCTGGTGCCTTGAACTTGTGGGGAATCACCACCCCAGATGACAAACCTAGATCACCAAAGTCCAGACCGGGCACCTTCTGCACTTCCATAGCACTCAACAGGTCTTCCAGTTGTTTGTATCTATCCTCAGCAGGAGGATACTATTCTTCATCGAAGTCTGTCTCGTTGTCGGAGACCACATGGCTAGGAGCCCTCCTTTCCTCTTGACTATCTTTCCCTCCAGATGAGGTGGTTAGATCAACTTCATTCTGTAGCCTGTTTCCAAACCTGTACCCTGTGTTAAACAGGATTGTCCTCTTCTTCTTCTTCTCTTTCCGAATCAGGGTCTTCAGGTCTTGCTGACCCTTAGCTAGATTCATGAACAGCTCTTGGAATTGGGCATTCTGGGCCTGGAGGGCCTTGATGGCTTGCTCAGTTGAAGGTTCAGCAGACATGATGAGTGCTGAAATAAACAGCGAAGAAGATAAGAGCCCTGTAATGAGTACCTGTTTATGAAGTGCATGGGATGAAATGCGTATGTTTATGATTTCAAAGACAATCAGGAGACTCAAATTTGTAAACAAGAAAGGAAACACACTTTATTAGATAAACTTTGGAATTCAAATTGTTCAATTGATGCCCTCAGGGCATTACAAGAAATGGAAATACTAAAAAGTAAATAAAAACTGGAAAAGAAATAATCAAAGGTCAATCAGTGCTCCCATGGCCTCTTCTTATCGGTGCGGACATAGTCGTTAAGAATTCGCTCGTTCTCCAACTGCCTAGTCAACCTCTGGATCTTCTGCTCTTGCTCATTGAACTTCTCTCGGTAAGAATCCCGTTCTTCCCTCAGTTGCATCCAAGATCTCTTCAGTGCCCCAATGTCAGTGGGCATGTGGGGGTGGAGGATGGTTGGAAGAACCCCTTCTTCATTAGCAACTTCAACAATGATAGGTCGGACGACTTCATATGGCATACCCAGCTTTTGGGCACGGATGCGGACCCATCTGAGATATGGCTCCATCGAGAGAGAAGTCTTTGGGCCCAACTCGTGTGGATCAGATTGGTGAACTTTATCCCAAGCCCTTATGAATTTCTGGCGTTGTTCGCCGCTATCTCCTTGAAAGTCAAAGATGATACTAGGTATTAGCATCTCATGAGGTCCTTCTCTTCTGGCTCTCCTAAACTGACGTAAGGCCAAGCACGGGTTGTAAGAAATTCCTCCATGGGTCCCTATCAATGGAACATTGGGGTATTCCCCACAACGATCAATAATGGCTACCTCATCCATACCCTTGAGAGTCCAGATGATATCATTGTGAGAGAGAGACACGACCCTATAGGCCCAGCCCATGCCTTCTTTGTTCTTCAGCACTGACTTAGGAAGGTGCGAAATAAACCACCTTGCCAATAATGGAGCACAGCACATCAAGGTTCCCTGCTTTCGGGCAGTACGAGCATAGAGCTGATGGAGAATGTCACCCAAGAGAGTGGGTACCGGATTCCGAGAGATGAAGATCTTTATCGCATTCACATCAACAAAGGAGTCAGAGTTCGGAAACAATACCAAGCCGTATATCAGAAGAGCCAGAATATCTTTGAATGCCTTAAAGTCCAGACTACCCCAAAAATAGTTAGCTTTACCAACCAAGAACTTAGTCAGAAAGCCCTTTGCTCCACTTCTAGTCTCCCAATTAGCCATTACCTCCTCCTTTGTCAAATGAAGGGCTGCAACAATCTCTTCGGGCCTAAGAATCTTCTCCCAACCAGTAAACGAGGTCTGCTCCAGAACAGAGATACCGAGCAGCTCAGAGAATTCTTCTAAGGTGGGGACCAACTGGTAGTCCTGGAAGGTAAAGCAATGGTACAACGAGTCATAGAACTGGACTAGGACACTCATCATCTATTCGTCCAATTTGGAGGTGACCAAACTGAGAATATAACCATGTCTTCTAAGGAAGGAAGTAGTATCAGGCATCTTTGCAACTAACTCTTTGAGCACAGTGGGAACCTGGACAAAGTTTATCTGGATGGTATTCCTACGCATAGGCATCATGATGACCTACAAAACAGAACAAAGATGAATCCCACGTGTGTTTGAAATAGGTTAGTCCAATGCAAGATGTATGCAATGTTATGATGTCATGATGTCATGATAGGAAGCACACCACAAGTATCCACAAATAGCAAACATGGTAAAGGCACAGAAGTCACACAGAGAGCCCTTAGATTTCAGGCTGGCAAGGAGCTTAGGTACTACCCTCTTTCAGTTCAATTGGTCCAAACCTGTCCTAAAAATAGTAACCGTGTTCTAGAGGATCTCAATATCACTGACTACCCTCAATCGGTCATAATTCCAGTTTAGCAACCTTTTCTTGTGGCCGGAATCATCGCGAGAGTTTAGTCTTAATGAGTGTAGCATACTGCTACTGTTCTATGGCCAAGTTGGTCAATTTAAAGGTTCTAAGGTCAGTTGGTGCTTAATGACCCCTTAGATGACCCATATTCTCCTCGTTCCAACACAAGGGATATCGGTACAATCTAAAGTGTCACACCAACGTAGCTACTGCTTCAACCGTATCGGTCTACACCGTACAGTTTGAGCAATTGACTGAGCAAACTTTCTCTGTAGGGCTTAAAACTTGACATGGATGATCTTGAGAACATATTAGGACAGTGGTGAGCATTTGGGATCCCTTGGACTCAAGTATCTTGATGCAATGTGAAACCCTAATTTGAGGTAGACTGCCTTAGGAGAGGGCTTGTCTGGTCAACCCTTGGACTTCCTTGAGCAGCTTGGGGATCTTTTTTTGAAGTGTTTTGAGAAATATGGGAGGGAAAATTTTGGGGTACAATAACTGCCCCTGTTCAATCTTCTTAAACCTGAGGATGTATATTGGCTTGTTTGCCTTTCGTGATTCAAAGGTGGGAGATGATTGAACACTAAAGTGCCCATAAATTTGCACTCGCATGAAGTGGTGTCCATCTTGCGATGTCGAGAATGGGCTTACAGATTCCTTTTGGAAATTGATGACGTAAGATGGGCTTTAAAGA